>CM044567.2:665487-1402987 GCA_024416835.2 Perccottus glenii
CAACAATCACAGCACCTGAATGGAACAGTGTCACTAACAACTCTGCACCTGAATGGAACAGTGTCACTAACAACTCTGCACCTGAATGGAACAGTGTCACTAACAACTCTGCACCTGAATGGAACAGTGTCACTAACAACTCTGCACCTGAATGGAACAGTGTCACTAACAACTCTCCTGAGCCTTAACGACTCTAACATCAGGAGTCACACTGTCCTTTCAGAGCTAACGACTATGAGACCAGAACAGTCTGGTCCAATCAGGTTTAGTTTCAGGTTAAGCCCCTCCCTCTGGAGATAAAGCTCTCTTACAGTTGATCTCAGGATTGATAAAGTCTTTCAGAATATAAAACTGAGTCCAGATGCTTTCCTCCAGTATCCAGTTTGACTCCAGTTCTAAATCCTGTCTTCTGTCTTTCCTCAGAGTCGTCCTGTGGATTCTGAGTCTGACCCTTTTCAACAAAAGTGAGTTTCATAAAATACAACTTTATTCTAAATGAAACTGAGGCCTGTTGATTTCAGAAGAAGCAAGTTTAAAAATGCTAACAGGACAAACAGGTTTAGTCCTTGTTCAGACTTGTTCTAGTTTAGGTCTGGTTAGTTTCAGTAATATTTCTGGAGGATAATATTCTTACAGCTACTTTTAAATAAAGTCAGAATGAGCTCCCGTGTTTAAAAAGGTGGAATAATAAGCTTTAAAAAGACTTTTCAGTTGTTTCGTGGTTAGACATTAAACTGTCTCTGAAGAGTACAATAACTGCAGCAGGTTCAGGATGAAACTGTAACCTGCCTCTGAACTGTTCCACAGACCATCTGGAATGAGCTCCTGTTGAAAGCGTTTATAAAGGTGGAATAATAAGGTTCTTTAAATGAAACCTGGAGCTGATTTCTCAGGTTTGTCTACTGTCATCAGGGGCCGCAGAGGCTCAGTTTGTTCATTAACATGCACTGTCCCAATCAAATAAATTAACAATAATCAGTGCAGAGTGGATTATTCAGGAGCCCAGACTTTACCCTCAGCAGAGTCGAACTGAGTCAAAACATAGATTAATGAACACAAAATAATAAAGAGTTATAGACAGAGATGGACTTAGATTTGAGTTTACAACCTAAAGTGTTTTTATCAGGTTTTTGCTGAAACTTAAACGCTGCTTCACCCTGTTTAGTTCTAACTCTGGGCACGAGCAGAAGGCCTGTCCCAGATGTTCTCAGAGTCCGAGGAGGTTCATAAGTATCTAGCATGTCAGAGATATATTCTGGTGCTAAACCATTTAGAGACTTGTAAACCAGAAGTGCTGTTTTAAAGTCTATTCTCTGAGCAACAGGAAGCCAGTGCAGAGATTTTAAAACTGGACTGATGTGGTTGTACTTCCTGGTTTTGGTTAGAACCCGAGCAGCTGCGTTCTGAATAAGCTGCAGCTGTCTTAACCCTCGTTTTGAGAGACCAGTGAGCAGGCCGTTACAGTAATCTAACCTGCTGGAGATAAAAGCATGGATAAGTTTCTCTAAGTCTGGTTGAGACATCCTAATAAGTGCTTAGTTCAGTAAACCTGTTCTTGTCCCTCAGTCTGGTCTGTCAGATCTTTAACCCTCTCTGTTCGTGTCCCTCAGTCTGGTCTGTCAGGTCTTTAACCCTCTCTGTTCGTGTCCCTCAGTCTGGTCTGTCAGGTCTATAACCCTCTCTGTTCTTGTCCCTCAGTCTGTTCTGTCAGGTCTGTAACCCTCTCTGTTCTTGTCCCTCAGTCTGGTCTGTCAGGTCTTTAACCCTCTCTGTTCTTGTCCCTCAGTCTGTTCTGTCAGGTCTGTAACCCTCTCTGTTCTTGTCCCTCAGTCTGGTCTGTCAGGTCTTTAACCCTCTCTGTTCGTGTCCCTCAGTCTGGTCTGTCAGGTCTTTAACCCTCTCTGTTCTTGTCCTCAGTCTGTTCTGTCAGGTCTGTAACCCTCTCTGTTCTTGTCCCTCAGTCTGGTCTGTCAGGTCTTTAACCCTCTCTGTTCGTGTCCCTCAGTCTGGTCTGTCAGGTCTTTAACCCTCTCTGTTCTTGTCCCTCAGTCTGGTCTGTCAGGTCTATAACCCTCTCTGTTCTTGTCCCTCAGTCTGGTCTGTCAGGTCTTTAACCCTCTCTGTTCTTGTCCCTCAGTCTGGTCTGTCAGGTCTGTAACCCTTAGTTCAGTAAACCTGTTCTTGTCCCTCAGTCTGGTCTGTCAGGTCTATAACCCTCTCTGTCCCTCAGTCTGGTCTGTCAGGTCTATAACCCTCTCTGTCCCTCAGTCTGGTCTGTCAGGTCTATAACCCTCTCTGTTCTTGTCCCTCAGTCTGGTCTGTCAGGTCTATAACCCTCTCTGTTCTTGTCCCTCAGTCTGGTCTGTCAGGTCTATAACCCTCTCTGTTCTTGTCCCTCAGTCTGGTCTGTCAGGTCCAGAGAGGAGGTTTCCGCTGAAGAAGGGGGCAGTGCCTTGTTGCCGTGTATTTATCCTAGTTCCTACCCAGATTTACCCGAAAACCCGACTGTGTTCTGGAAAGACCCGGAAGACAATACCCTGCTGAGCCTGAAACAGAACCAGACTACCACCATCCATCCTAGGGTCAAATTCCTCAAAAATCAAGCTCAGAGGAACTTCTCGATCCAGCTACGGGAACTGGTCAAGAGCGATACGGGTCAATACGATTGTCTCATCACAAGCGAAGACTTTCAGCGGAAAGTGTGGCTGAGTGTGACAGGTCAGTACCGGTAAAAACACTAGACCCTGTGCAAGTCCGACTAAAACCTGTTCAAGTCTGTCTAAAATCTGTGTACCTCTGTTTTACAGATAAAGTGAAGATTGAGCCCTCTCCTGGAGGTGGCGCTCTAGTCACTCAGATGTCTCTCTGTTTTCTGCTGATGCTCACTTCATCTGTTTTTTTATTTCTGTAAAAAAACATATCACACAGATTTTAGTTCAGTTTAAAGCCACATTGACAGAAAGAGGGCATAAATTGTTATAGTTTGAGTCAAAAGGGTCTGTGTCTGAGGCTCACTTTTAATGATCGACCCCAACACATGAAAAACACATGAAAAACACATGAAAAACACGCCACAAACACTCGAGAAACACTCAAGAAACAAGCCACAAACACACAATGAAGGATTTTCAGACTTTCACTTATTTCAGCAAAACAGGTCTAATCACATTGAAATGAAGAGAAACATAACTCTTGATAAACGGCTCATTCTGAAAAGGACAAGGTTATAACCAGTGCTATTATCACTATTATTAGTTTAAGTATTATATTACAATTATTTATCCTGAGACACAGAATATTATTTCTATGTAACACAAAGCAGCAGCTCTCACAATAACATTCGAACTTTACTCTGCTTCGATGTGGCTCTGACACTAACACGTCGGCTTTGTTCTTGGCTCTCAGGCTTTTCTTTTGGCAGCTGCACTTCTGACCTCAGACACTTAACTCTGTCAGAGTCCTCTTTGGAGACATGTACTTGTGTTTCTGGAGACACTACACTGCTTCAAACACTTAGACCTCAGACCTGGTTTAGTCCTGGTTTAGACCTGGTTCAGACCTGGTTTAGTCCTGGTTTAGACCTGGTTCAGACCTGGTTTAGTCCTGGTTTAGACCTGTTTAGAGCTGGTTTAGAGCTGGTTTAGTCCTGGTTTAGTCCTGTTTAGACCTGGTTTAGTCCTGGTTTAGACCTGGTTTAGACCTGGTTCAGACCTGGTTTAGTCCTGGTTTAGTCCTGGTTTAGACCTGGTTTAGTCCTGGTTTAGACCTGGTTTAGTCCTGGTTTAGTCCTGTTTAGACCTGGTTTAGTCCTGGTTTAGACCTGGTTTAGACCTGGTTCAGACCTGGTTTAGTCCTGGTTTAGTCCTGTTTAGACCTGGTTCAGACCTGGTTTAGAGCTGGTTTAGTCCTGGTTTAGACCTGGTTTTGTTTTTTTAGTGTTGTCTAAAGTTAAATGGAGCTAAAAGCAGTTTGATGAAGACAAACTGGAAAACTCCATTTAATGTTGAAGTTTCTGTAAAATCTGTTTTATTTTTATTTATGACCCAAACTTGTTTATCTTTGACTGAAGAAGAAGAAGAAAACAAAACAAAAGTATTTGATAATCAAATCCAACTAAACTCACTGTCTGGCTCGGAACATCGATGGTTATGGGAACAACGTGTCTGACAGCGCCCCCTTCTGGAGGGCAAATAAAACCCTTGAGTTAAAAACTAGAGTGAGACCATTGAGACCAAAGGATTTAGAGAGACTAGAACAAACTGAGCGAGGAACCCTCCCTGCTGCTTATGGCTTTATATTTAACAGCACTTATAGATCTATAAACAGTGCTTTTGTTCTGTTAACACATCCTGCTGAGGTAATGCTGGAAGGATTTTATTTTGAGGTAATGCTGGAAGGATTTTATTTTGAGGTAATGCTGGAAGGATTTTATTTTGAAATGTGTTAAATGTTTTTAAAGTTACTTGTTACTCGATTAGTTTTGTGTTTTTGTTTTAACTAAAATAAAACTGAACAAAAACAAAGAAAAAGTGTTGGTTTCTTTCTGTTCACAACCACAAGAGGGAGCTACTGATTAAATGCAACTAAAACCTGTTCAAGTCCAACTAAAACCTGTTCAAGTCCAACTAAAACCTGTTCAAGTCCAACTAAAACCTGTTCAAGTCCAACTAAAACCTGTTCAAGTCCAACTAAAACCGGTTCAAGTCCAACTAAAACCTGTTCAAGTCCAACTAAAACCTGTTCAAGTCCAACTAAAACCTGTTCAGATACAGATTTATTTTTAATAGTTCTTTGCCTGAACCATGTCATACTAACATTTTAGAAACTTTACCTTTATACCACTTCCTGTTTTTGAAATGGTCTTGGGTCATAGTTTCACTTCAGTTTAACTAAAACCACAGGCCTTTGTGGTTTTCTTTTTGAACTTCAGCAAATCATCTTCAGGAAGTGATTTAAGCCTCGCGCAACAAAAGCACAAGTTCTCCGAGGTTTAACATGTCTCTGCTGCTGCTCCTGTTTCTGAGCCGAGTCCAGACCCAGGACCAGGTCCAGACCCAGGTCCAGGTCGAGGTCGAGGTGAGTCTGGGCCAGAGTCTGGACCTGAACTGTTCTGTGAATGCTGATCAAACGTACTGGTTCATGGAGGTCCACAGTGGGCTGCAGGTCTGTATCAGCAAGAACTTGGATAATGACTCTAATGCCTTCTTCACTTTTGGAAAATCTGAGAAGTTTTCAGTCGAAGGAAACAAACTGAAGATCAACAACATCACTGAGCAGGATCTGAGGCTCTACAGCTGCGCCAAGATAAAGGACAAGCAGAAAAAACTCTTTCATGAGGCTTTTAACGTTAGAGAGAGCTACAAACTGACGACAAGTGAGTAATGTTCTGTTTGCTCTGATGTAAGGCTGGGGTTTAGTTAAACTTGGTTCTGTCTGAGCTCTGTTTGTGTGAATGCTTCATCTCAAGACCCCTCTTCTCTCAGCTGTGTTACTCTATGACATCACTCCGTAACACAAGCCTAGCATTATACACTTTATATTTGTACTGGTGCCTCAGAGGCCCAGTGCTTGGATCCAGGACGTCCTGGTCTTGGACTGGACCTGGCTCACTGTGGACTTAAGTTACTGTCACACATCTTCTGAGATCTGCACTGATCGTGTTCTTTCTTCTGTTTGGTTAAGTGTCTATCACACCTGTTCAAGACACCTGTGAACCACGAGGTGAGAGCAGAGCTTTACTCACACCTGTTCTCAGTGGTCAGGGGTCAGAGGTCAGGACCAGATACAAGCGTCTGAAGTGAGGCTGAGAGCCATGTTCCTGTCCCACTGAGAGGAGGCCTCAGTGTCCCACAGGACCTGGTCCTGGATCAGACGAAGGATCATATTATTTACTCTCATTACATGACTTTTTTTTTTCTTCTTTTTTGTTCAGATCTTTTAAAAACAGCTCAAAACGTCACTGAGACCTGTCAAGACCAGAACCAGGACCAGAACCAGACCTGGACCTGGAGAAACCTGCACTTTTTGGTCTCTTTGGTCCTGAACGTAGTCTTCATCGTAATCATTGGACTCTTAGGTCAAGTCTTGTGCCAGAAGAGAAGAGGTCCCAACAGAACCTCGGAGCCAAGTCCTGAAACACCTCAGGCTCAGGACCCGGCTCTGGATCAGAACCCTATGGTACGTGTTCGGGTTTATTCACGGTTAGACTTATTATACACACAGCTGGTTATTTCTGCTCTGGCTGGAGTTACTTCCTGTTTATTTCTGTGAAATGTGTGTCTGAGGTCAAGTCATGTCGTTGTGGTTAAAGTGTTAAAGTTTTCTAAAAGAGGAAAGAGCTCAGTCCAACTGTTCTGTGGAAATAACTCAAATAAACACAAAGCAGGAAGAAGAAAAACAGTAAAAGTGCATAAAATGAACAATAAAATAAGAACAGAAGATAAAAGACATAAACCTGAGATTGTTCAGGTTAAAGAGCTGCAGGAGCAAGTGTTTATATCTGTTCTGTTCCAGTACGAGGAGATCAACCTGCTGCCCGAGCCAGTACCAGACCCAGTCCCGGAGCCAGAACCAGACCCAGTCCCGGAGCCAGAACCAGACCCAGTCCCAAACGTAGTCCCGGAGCCAGAACCAGACCCAGTCCCAGGGTTGCAAAGAGCATCTACTACACAGTCCAGCTGCCTCCACCTGCTGCTGCTGAACTCTGACCCGGACTCTGAACTTTTTATCAATGTGACTGTTTACATGACATTTATGGGATTTATGTGACATTTGTCTGTTTCTCAAAATGAATGTGTATGTTTTGCTCTTTGGTCAAATGTACTGTTTATTTACTTTTTATATTTTAGTTCATTTAGAGTTAATTTAGACTTGTTTTTTTTTTTTCTCTCCATGTCATTTGCTCCAACATGTGAGCTGAACACAAGAGGTTAAATAAAGTCTCTGAAGAAACAAGTCCTAGTCCTGGTTTAGTCCTGGTCTGGTCCTGATGATGTCACAGTGATGTCACAGGACAGTGTTGTTATGAATGAGCTGCTGTTTGAGAGTCATGAGACAATCATGAGTTTCCATCATGAGGACCAGACCCAGGACTTAAACAGGACTAAACCAGAACTAAACCAGGTCTGAGTCAGGTCTGAGTCAAGTCTGAGTCAGGTCTGAGTCAGGTCTGGGTCAGGTCTGAGTCAGGTCTGAGTCAGGTCTGGGGAGAACTGGGGAGGATGGACTGGAGCAAGCGTCTGAGGAGCTTCTGCTGCTGCAACAAACAAACTGAAGAAGAAACAGAAACAAAACGAGAAAAACAAGGACTGGAGGATTTCACTGAAAACACTTCAGAGGTTAGTCCTGGTTTAGTCCTGGTTTAGTCCTGGTTTAGACCTGGTTTAGACCTGGTTTAGTCCTGGTTTAGACCTGGTTAAGTCCTGGTTAAGCCCTGGTTTAGTCCTGGTTAAGTCCTGGTTTAGACCTGGTTTAGACCTGGTTTAGTCCTGGTTTAGTCCTGGTTTAGTCCTGGTTAAGTCCTGGTTAAGTCCTGGTTTAGCCCTGGTTTAGCCCTGGTTTAGACCTGGTTTAGACCTGGTTTAGTCCTGGTTTAGTCCTGGTTTAGACCTGGTTTAGACCTGGTTTAGACCTGGTTTAGTCCTGGTTTAGTCCTGGTTTAGTCCTGGTTTAGACCTGGTTTAGACCTGGTTTAGACCTGGTTTAGTCCTGGTTTAGTCCTGGTTTAGTCCTGGTTTAGACCTGGTTTAGTCCTGGTTTAGACCTGGTTTAGACCTGGTTTAGTCCTGGTTTAGACCTGGTTTAGTCCTGGTCAAGTCCTGGTCAAGGCCTGGTTAAGACCAGGTTTAGTCCTGGTTTAGTCCTGGTTTAGACCTGGTTTAGTCCTGGTTTAGTCCTGGTTTAGTCCTGGTTTAGACCTGGTTTAGTCCTGGTTTAGTCCTGGTTGAGTCCTGGTTTAGACCTGGTTTAGTCCTGGTTTAGTCCTGGTTTAGACCTGGTTTAGTCCTGGTTTAGACCTGGTTTAGTCCTGGTTTAGTCCTGGTTTAGTCCTGGTTTAGTCCTGGTTTAGTCCTGGTTTAGACCTGGTTTAGTCCTGGTTTAGTCCTGGTTTAGTCCTGGTTTAGACCTGGTTTAGTCCTGGTTTAGTCCTGGTTAAGTCCTGGTTTAGACCTGGTTTAGTCCTGGTTTAGACCTGGTTTAGTCCTGGTTTAGTCCTGGTTTAGTCCTGGTTTAGACCTGGTTTAGTCCTGGTTTAGTCCTGGTTTAGTCCTGGTTTAGACCTGGTTTAGTCCTGGTTTAGTCCTGGTTTAGACCTGGTTTAGTCCTGGTTTAGACCTGGTTTAGACCTGGTTTAGACCTGGTTTAGTCCTGGTTTAGACCTGGTTAGACCTGGTTAGACCAGGTTTAGACCAGGTTTAGTCCTGGTTTAGTCCTGGTCAAGTCCTGGTCAAGTCCTGGTCAAGGCCTGGTTAAGACCAGGTTTAGACCAGGTTTAGACCTGGTTAAGTCCTGGTTAAGTCCTGGTTAAGTCCTGGTTTAGACCTGGTTTAGTCCTGGTTTAGACCTGGTTTAGACCTGGTTTAGTCCTGGTTTAGACCTGGTTTAGTCCTGGTTTAGTCCTGGTTTAGACCTGGTTTAGTCCTGGTTTAGACCTGGTTTAGACCTGGTTTAGTCCTGGTTTAGTCCTGGTTTAGACCTGGTTTAGACCTGGTTTAGACCTGGTTTAGTCCTGGTTTAGACCTGGTTAAGACCAGGTTAAGACCAGGTTTAGACCAGGTTTAGTCCTGGTTTAGTCCTGGTTAAGGCCTGGTTAAGACCAGGTTTAGACCAGGTTTAGACCTGGTTTATTCCTGGTTAAGTCCTGGTTAAGTCCTGGTTTAGTCCTGGTTTAGACCTGGTTTAGTCCTGGTTTAGTCCTGGCTTAGTCCTGGTTTAGTCCTGGTTTAGACCTGGTTTAGTCCTGGTTTAGACCTGGTTTAGACCTGGTTTAGACCTGGTTTAGACCTGGTTAAGACCAGGTTAAGACCAGGTTTAGACCAGGTTTAGTCCTGGTTTAGTCCTGGTCAAGTCCTGGTCAAGGCCTGGTTAAGACCAGGTTTAGACCAGGTTTAGACCTGGTTTATTCCTGGTTAAGTCCTGGTTAAGTCCTGGTTTAGACCTGGTTTAGTCCTGGTTTAGACCTGGTTTAGTCCTGGTTTAGTCCTGGTTTAGTCCTGGTTTAGACCTGGTTTAGACCTGGTTTAGACCTGGTTTAGTCCTGGTTTCGTCCTGGTTAAGACCAGGTTAAGACCAGGTTTAGTCCTGGTTTAGTCCTGGTTTAGTCCTGGTCAAGTCCTGGTCAAGTCCTGGTCAAGTCCTGGTCAAGGCCTGGTTAAGACCAGGTTTAGACCTGGTTTATTCCTGGTTAAGTCATGGTTTTGTCCTGGTTTAGACCTGGTTTAGTCCTGGTTAAGTCATGGTTTTGTCCTGGTTTAGACCTGGTTTAGACCTGGTTTAGTCCTGGTTAAGTCATGGTTTAGTCCTGGTTTAGACCTGGTCTCAGTCATGGTCTTGTTCTAGTCTGGTCCAGACCCGAGCTGGTTCCACAGTCTGCAGCTGAGGAGGTCCCGGGCCCAAAGAGGACGCAGCAACAGTGACCCGCTCCGGCTCAACGCCCCAGACCTGTTTTCATGGGTAAGAGCGTTACACTGTGATGTCATCAAGTAACACTGACACCTGACCCAGGTAAGAG
Organism: Perccottus glenii; assembly: GCA_024416835.2. Lineage (NCBI taxonomy): Eukaryota > Metazoa > Chordata > Actinopteri > Gobiiformes > Odontobutidae > Perccottus > Perccottus glenii. Next base: position 675,218 of record CM044567.2, read on the forward strand.
GCTACACTGTGATGTCATCAAGTAACACCTGACACCTGACCCAGGTAAGAGCGTTACACTGTGATGTCATCAAGTAACACTGACACCTGACCCAGGTAAGAGCGTTACACTGTGATGTCATCAAGTAACACCGACACCTGACCCAGGTAAGAGCTTTACACTGTGATGTCATCAAGTAACACTGACACCTGACACTAGGTAAGAGCGTTACACTGTGATGTTCCGACAGAGACCCGGGTTCCAGTTCGGCACAGCTCACTCGTACCTGAGTTTGGAGAAACTGGGAGAAGGAGCCTACGCCGAGGTCTACAAAGGGATCAGCAGGTAACTGTTGAGACCGGGTTAGACTGAGCATAGACCAGGTTTAGTCCTGGGTTAGACCAGATGTAGTCCTGGGTTAGACCGAGCATAGACCAGGTTTAGTTCTGGGTTAGACCAGATGTAGTCCTGGGTTAGACCGAGCATAGACCAGGTTTAGTTCTGGGTTAGACCAGATGTAGTCCTGGGTTAGACCGAGCATAGACCAGGTTTAGTCCTGGTCTGGATGGTTTCAGACTGGGGCTGGTTTAGACCTGGTTTTAAACAGGTTTAGTCTTGATTCTGGCTTTGGTTTTGTGAGGTTCTTCTAATGTTAGCCAGCTCAGTCTAGTGGCTTTGTGTGTTCTTACCTGGTCTTCGTCTGGTCTTTGCAGGATTAACGGGCAGCTGGTGGCCCTGAAGGTGATCCGGACCTCGCAGCAGGAGGGGGTTCCGTTCACGGCAATGAGAGAGGCGTCTTTGCTCAAAGAACTCAAACACAACAACGTGGTTCTGCTCCACGACATCGTCCAGACCCCGGACTCGCTCACCTTTGTCTTTGAATACGTGGTACCGGCTTCATCTGGACTTTATCTGGACTTTACAGGTTTTTGTTTGAATAACCCACTGTTCTGGTTGTGTTCCTGCAGCAGACGGACCTGTCCCAGTACATGCTGCAGCACCCAGGAGGCCTGTCCTCCCACAACGTCCGGGTGAGCCTCACTCTGACCTCTGACCCTCAGACGTCAGGGTGAGCCTCACTCTGACCTCTGACCCTCAGACGTCCTGGTGAACCTCACTCTGACCTCTGACCCTCTGACGTCCGGGTGAGCCTCACTCTGACCTCTGACGTCCGGGTGAGCCTCACTCTGACCTCTGACCCTCTGACGTCCGGGTGAGCCTCACTCTGACCTCTGACCCTCAGAAGTCCTGGTGAGCCTCACTCTGACCTCTGACCCTCAGAAGTCCTGGTGAGCCTCACCTCTGACCTCTGACCCTCAGACGTCCTGGTGAGCCTCACTCTGACCTCTGACCCTCAGACGTCCGGGTGAGCCTCACTCTGACCTCTGACGTCCGAGTCAGCCTCACTCTGACCTCTGACCCTCGCGTTGGCAGCTGTTCCAGTTCCAGCTGCTGCGAGGCCTGAGCTACATCCACAGACGGAGGGTCCTTCACCGAGACCTCAAGCCTCAGAACCTGCTCATCAGCTACTTAGGAGAACTCAAGCTGGCAGACTTCGGTAAGACCAGGACCTGGGCTGGAACTGGTTGGATTTAAACAGGTTTTAGTTGGATTTCAACAGGATTTAGTTGGATTTAAACAGGTTTTAGTTAGATTTAAACAGGGTTTAGTTGGATTTAAACAGGTTTTAGTTAGATTTAAACAGGTTTTTACATGGATTTGAACAAGTTTTAGATGGATTTGAACAGGTTTTAGTTGGATTTAAACAGGTTTTAGTTGGATTTAAACAGGTTTTAGTTGGATTTAAACAGGTTTTAGTTGGATTTAAACAGGTTTTAGTTGGATTTAAACAGGTTTTAGTTAGATTTAAACAGGTTTTAGTTGGATTTAAACAGGTTTTAGTTGGATTTAAACAGGTTTTAGATGGATTTAAACAGGTTTTAGATGGATTTAAACACATGGCAAGAACATGCTGTGTTTGTTATCTTTTTTTTTATTAAAATGTTTGTTGTTGGAGTTGAATCAAATATAAAAAGGTGTGAAAGGTTCTGGTTTTCTCCAGGTCTGGCCCGGTCTAAGTCGGTCCCGTGTCAGACCTTCTCGTCGGAGGTGGTGACGCTCTGGTACCGACCTCCTGACGTCCTGCTGGGCTCCACCGACTACAGCACCGCCCTGGACCTGTGGTACTGGACCTGAACCGGGTCTGACCTGGACCTGAGCCGGGTCTGAGCTGGACCTGAACCGGGTCTGACCTGGACCTGAGCCGGGTCTGAGCTGGACCTGAACCGGGTCTGAGCCTGGACCTGAGTCGGGTCTGAGCTGGACCTGAACCGGGTCTGAGTCTGGACCTGAACCGGGTCTGAGCTGGACCTGAACCGGGTCTGACCTGGACCTGAGCCGGGTCTGAGCTGGGACCTGAGTCTGGTCTGACCTGGACCTGAGTCTGGTCTGACCTGGACCTGAACCGGGTCTGACCTGGACCTGAACCGGGTCTGAGCCTGGACCTGAGTCGGGTCTGAGCTGGACCTGAACCGGGTCTGACCTGGACCTGAACCGGGTCTGAGCCTGGACCTGAGCCGGGTCTGAGCTGGACCTGAACCGGGTCTGAGCCTGGACCTGAGTCGGGTCTGAGCTGGACCTGAACCGGGTCTGAGTCTGGACCTGAACCGGGTCTGAGCTGGACCTGAACCGGGTCTGACCTGGACCTGAGCCGGGTCTGAGCTGGGACCTGAGTCTGGTCTGACCTGGACCTGAGTCTGGTCTGACCTGGACCTGAACCGGGTCTGACCTGGACCTGAACCGGGTCTGAGCCTGGACCTGAGTCGGGTCTGACCTGGACCTGAACCGGGTCTGAGCCTGGACCTGAGTCGGGTCTGAGCTGGACCTGAACCGGGTCTGAGTCTGGACCTGAACCGGGTCTGAGCTGGACCTGAACCGGGTCTGACCTGGACCTGAGCCGGGTCTGAGCTGGGACCTGAGTCTGGTCTGACCTGGACCTGAGTCTGGTCTGACCTGGACCTGAACCGGGTCTGACCTGGACCTGAACCGGGTCTGAGCCTGGACCTGAGTCGGGTCTGAGCTGGACCTGAACCGGGTCTGACCTGGACCTGAACCGGGTCTGACCTGGACCTGAACCGGGTCTGAGCCTGGACCTGAGCCGGGTCTGAGCTGGGACTAAACCAGGTCTAACCAGGTCTTCTGTTACAGGGGGGCGGGCTGTATTTTCGTGGAGATGCTGCAGGGGGCGCCGGCGTTTCCTGGAGTCTTTGACGTTTACGAACAACTTCAGAAAATCTTTACCGTAAGAAAGAAATCAGAGAAAATGAAAGAGCTGAACTTTTGTTGGTAATGTGACGGGTTTGTGGGGTTCTGGCAGGTCCTGGGCGTCCCGTCTGAAGAGTCCTGGCCCGGAGTCAGTCTCCTGCACAACTTCAGACCAGGTCAGACCGGTTCTAGTCCCTTTAGTCCCCGTAGTCCCACTGAACCAAATCTGGTTCTGTTTTCAGACCGTTTCGATCGATGTGAACCCAAACCTCTCAGAACCGTCTGGAAAAGGTAAGACCAGAGTCCAGACTGAACCGGCTTTAGACCCAACTCTGGTCTGGTTTTAGTACTGCTTCTCTTCTGACTGCTCTGTAGTGGGTCAGTATTTGACCCAGTCTTGTCTGGTCTTTCCAGACTGGGGCAGCTCCCGAGTAAAACTGAAGACCTGGTCCAGAACCTGCTCAGACCCGACCCAAGAGTCCGGATCTCAGCCGAAGACGCCCTTCAGCACAAATACTTCAGCTCCATCCCTTCATCGGTCTATCTGCTCCCAGACAGTAAGACCGGGCTTAGACCTGGTGTAGACCTGGTTTAGACCGGGTTTAGTCCTGGTTTAGACCTGGTGTAGACCTGGTTTAGACCGGGCTTAGTCTTGGTTTAGACCTGGTTTAGACCTGGTTTAGACCAGGTTTAGTCATGGTTTAGACCCGGTTTAGACCCGGTTTAGTCCCGGTTTAGTCCCGGTTTAGACCCGGTTTAGACCCGGTTTAGACCCGGTTTAGTCCTGGTTTAGACCTGGTTTAGGCCTGGTTTAGTCCTGGTTTAGACCCGGTTTAGACCCGGTTTAGACCCGGTTTAGTCCCGGTTTAGTCCCGGTTTAGACCCGGTTTAGACCCGGTTTAGTCCTGGTTTAGACCTGGTTTAGACCAGGTTTAGACCAGGTTTAGTCCTGGTTTAGTCCTGGTTTAGTCCTGGTTTAGACCTGGTTTAGACCAGGTTTAGTCCTGGTTTAGACCAGGTTTAGTCCTGGTTTAGTCCAGGTTTAGTCCTGGTTTAGTCCAGGTTTAGACCAGGTTTAGTCCTGGTTTAGTCCTGGTTTAGACCAGGTTTAGTCCTGGTTTAGTCCAGGTTTAGTCCTGGTTTAGACCAGGTTTAGTCCTGGTTTAGTCCTGGTTTAGACCTGGTTTAGACCTGGTTTAGACCTGGTTTAGACCTGGTTTAGTCCAGGTTTAGTCCTGGTTTAGACCTGGTTTAGTCCTGGTTTAGACCTGGTTTAGACCTGGTTTAGTCCTGGTTTAGACCTGGTTTAGTCCTGGTTTAGACCTGGTTTAGTCCTGGTTTAGACCTGGTTTAGACCTGGTTTAGACCTGGTTTAGTCCAGGTTTAGACCAGGTTTAGACCTGGTTTAGACCATGTTTAGACCTGGTTTAGACCTGGTTTAGACCTGGTTTAGACCTGGTTTAGTCCTGGTTTAGACCTGGTTTAGTCCTGGTTTAGACCTGGTTTAGTCCTGGTTTAGACCTGGTTTAGACCTGGTTTAGACCTGGTTTAGTCCAGGTTTAGACCAGGTTTAGACCTGGTTTAGTCCTGGTTTAGACCTGGTTTAGACCATGTTTAGACCTGGTTTAGACCTGGTTTAGACCTGGTTTAGACCAGGTTTAGTCCTGGTTTAGTCCTGGTTTAGACCAGGTTTAGTCCTGGTTTAGTCCAGGTTTAGTCCTGGTTTAGTCCTGGTTTAGTCCTGGTTTAGACCATGTTTAGACCTGGTTTAGACCTGGTTTAGTCCTGGTTTAGACCTGGTTTAGACCATGTTTAGACCTGGTTTAGACCTGGTTTAGTCCTGGTTTAGTCCTGGTTTAGACCAGGTTTAGTCCTGGTTTAGTCCTGGTTTAGACCAGGTTTAGTCCTGGTTTAGTCCTGGTTTAGACCAGGTTTAGTCCTGGTTTAGTCCAGGTTTAGTCCTGGTTTAGTCCTGGTTTAGTCCTGGTTTAGACCATGTTTAGACCTGGTTTAGACCTGGTTTAGTCCTGGTTTAGACCTGGTTTAGACCTGGTTTAGACCTGGTTTAGTCCAGGTTTAGACCAGGTTTAGACCTGGTTTAGTCCTGGTTTAGACCTGGTTTAGACCATGTTTAGACCTGGTTTAGACCTGGTTTAGTCCAGGTTTAGTCCTGGTTTAGACCTGGTTTAGTCCTGGTTTAGACCTGGTTTAGACCTGGTTTAGTCCTGGTTTAGACCTGGTTTAGTCCTGGTTTAGACCTGGTTTAGACCAGGTTTAGACCTGGTTTTTCTCTTCCAGATGTGTCCATATTTAAAGTCCCGGGGGTGAATCTTGAGGCCGAAGTCCGAGACCGGTTTTATCCTGAAGCCAGAATCCGGCCTTCGCTGCTGCATAGAGTCAAGTTCTGGCGACCAGAGGAAGTGACATCACAGAGAAACAGGAAGTGACCTCAGAGTTGCAGAAACAGAAAGTGTCGCTTAAAAACAAAAGATCCTGAGGTTTCTACTGGATCTGCGTCAGAAAGAGCTGTCGGCCATTTTGTGGACGGCTACAGCTCTGGGACAAACAACAGGACATTTAATTAAAGCCTCAATTTATTTGGAAACTGGAGAAAAAAAGGATTATTAAAAAAACAAACAAGGAAAGCGTTTGATGGATGCAGTTGCTTTTATAGAAGTTTGGAGCAAACAAAACAAAGAATTATGTGAGACCAAAATAAAGCTGTGACCTTAATCTGGCCCAGTCTATAAGCGCACTCAGGGGCTTCTTAGGATCCCACGGCCTGTAGGGGCCCCACGGCCTGTAGGGGCCCCACGGCCTGTAGGGGCCCCACGGCCTGTAGGGGCCTTCACAGTGTTTGTTGAATTGACCCAACAGCTTCACTGAGACACTGTTACAGGCGAGAAAACTCCATGATGCACGTGGAAGCAGGGTTTTATCAGTGCAGCTGTTAATATTTCAGATTTGACAGAGAATGAGTGTGTGTTTGTTCTGTGGGGTCAGTGTCGGGGGCGGGCCCCAGAGGCCTCGGAGAGCAGCTCACAGAGGAAACGGTTGTGGTTTCACAGCACGATATGAATCTAAATTAAGTTAGCTCATGTTAACATAAATAAATTATATCCTGTTTGTGGGAGTCTACAGAGCGGCAGAGTCTAGACTAGTTTACAGTTATTTCTGATAATTGTTATTTTGAGGTGAGCTCACAAGTCACAGCTGGGGTCAGAGGGAGGGGCTTCAGTTCCACTGAAAGTATTCAGGCTTTGACCTGGGCTCAGTCTTAAACAGGACTGTGATCTTTTTAAACTGAAATTTATCTTGTACAGTGCAGTGTTCTCGGCCAAAGGCACAGTTTCCCGACATATTTGGGTTCTTTTTGTTTTGTAGTTCAGGTTCTAATCTAAAGGACATGGCCCCCACACGAACAGGGCCTAATCCCGTCCCTGACTTTAAAGTAAATACCTGCTTTAAGGACAGTTATTGATGATATTTGTGCTGTTTATGAACATATTATGCATAAGACTGTACAATGTAAACTGAATAAAGTTGTATTAAACTTTACTTGGACAGTGTTTTATTACACATTTGGATGTTTTGCCAGCTTTATCCTTTTTAATGTCATTACAATACACCGCACTATAATATTAAAACATCACACAGGCCCAATAATGTTTAACCTTTGAACAAATTATGTAAATTCTTTATAATTTTTTTGTCACTACTCTTCTGACCAGCAGGTGGCGCCGCGCAGCTCTAGACCGTTTCCGCGTTATCTCTAAGTTATCAGCGCATGCGCAGGAGAGGCGGGTGTAAAAATGGCTGCTTCAGTCTCGCTGCTGGATCATTTACCTTCAGACCCTCTGCTGCACATTCTGTCCTTCCTCAGCTTCAGAGACTTAATCAAGTACGACTTTTACAAAGACTTTATCTTTATTAAACTCAAGATGAAAGAACTCCACGAGTTTTATAAGAAAAATATGTTAAAAATCAGGATTAGAGGCGGTGGCTAACGGCTAAAAACATTGCAAACAGTCGGTGAAATGCTAAAAACATAACCTTAAATGTGACTAAAGTAAAACAAACCAGATTGAAAGAGGGGTTAAAGCAATAAATACACTCTGGGGGCAAATAACCAACATAATATTTAAAATAACAGTTTAAGATTGTGCTTAAAACGTGCTTGTGAACCCGATTAAAAACGAAAACACTGTAAATCTTTTATAATAAAAAAAAGAAAATGAACCAGATTAAAGCTAAGAGAAGCGTTTAAAGCAGGTGAGTGCTTTAGCTGTTCTCAGATCAGTCTCAGCACGAGCTGCGACGGAAATAAACACGAACTAGTTTAATTAAAGGAAACTAAAGCAGAAAGAACCGGAACTGCAAAAAATTAATCTGTTCAAATCCAGCTAAAACCTGTTCAAATCCCGCTAAAACCTGTCTCTTGTGCAGCTGCAGTTTCGTGAGCAGACGTCTGAATGAACTCTCCAAACACAACCCTCTGTGGAAGTCTCTGTGCAGCAAACACTGGCTCCTGACTGAGTGAGTACTACCAGGACTAAACCAGGACTAAACCAGGACTAAACAGGTCTAAACCAGGACTAAACCAGGTCTAAACCAGGACTAAACCAGGACTAAACAGGTCTAAACCAGGACTAAACAGGTCTAAACCAGGACTAAACCAGGACTAAACCAGGACTAAACCAGGACTAAACCAGGTCTAAATCAGGTCTAAACCAGGACTAAATCAGGTCTAAACCAGGACTAAACCAGGACTAAACCAGGACTAAACAGGTCTAAACCAGGACTAAACCAGGACTAAACCAGGACTAAACCAGGACTAAACAGGTCTAAACCAGGACTAAACCAGGTCTAAACCAGGACTAAACCAGGACTAAACCAGGACTAAACCAGGTCTAAACCAGGACTAAACCAGGTCTAAATCAGGTCTAAACCAGGACTAAACCAGGACTAAACCAGGACTAAACCAGGACTAAACAGGTCTAAACCAGGACTAAACCAGGTCTAAACCAGGACTAAACCAGGACTAAACAGGTCTAAACCAGGACTAAACCAGGTCTAAACCAGGACTAAACCAGGACTAAACAGGTCTAAACCAGGTCTAAACCAGGACTAAACCAGGACTAAACCAGGACTAAACAGGTCTAAACCAGGACTAAACCAGGTCTAAACCAGGACTAAACCAGGACTAAACAGGTCTAAACCAGGACTAAACCAGGTCTAAACCAGGACTAAACCAGGACTAAACAGGTCTAAACCAGGACTAAACCAGGTCTAAACCAGGACTAAACCAGGACTAAACCAGGACTAAACCAGGTCTAAACCAGGACTAAACCAGGACTAAACCAGGACTAAACAGGTCTAAACCAGGACTAAACCAGGTCTAAACCAGGACTAAACCAGGACTAAACAGGTCTAAACCAGGACTAAACCAGGTCTAAACCAGGACTAAACCAGGACTAAACCAGGACTAAACCAGGACTAAACCAGGTCTAAACCAGGACTAAACCAGGTCTAAACCAGGACTAAACCAGGACTAAACAGGTCTAAACCAGGTCTAAACCAGGACTAAACCAGGTCTAAACCAGGACTAAACCAGGACTAAACCAGGACTAAACCAGGACTAAACCAGGACTAAACCAGGACTAAACCATGTCTAAACCAGGTCTAAACCAGGACTAAACCAGGTCTAAACCAGGACTAAACCAGGTCTAAACCAGGACTAAACCAGGACTAAACCAGGACTAAACCAGGTCTAAACCAGGACTAAACCAGGACTAAACCATGTCTAAACCAGGTCTAAACCAGGACTAAACCAGGTCTAAACCAGGACTAAACCAGGTCTAAACCAGGTCTAAACCAGGACTAAACCAGGTCTAAACCAGGTCTAAACCAGGACTAAACCAGGTCTAAACCAGGACTAAACCAGGTCTAAACCAGGTCTAAACCAGGACTAAACCAGGACTAAACCAGGACTAAACCAGGACTAAACCAGGACTAAACCAGGTCTAAACCAGGTCTAAACCAGGACTAAACCAGGACTAAACCAGGACTAAAACCAGGACTAAACCAGGACTAAACCAGGACTAAACCAGGACTAAACCAGGTCTAAACCAGGTCTAAACCAGGACTAAACCAGGACTAAACCAGGACTAAACCAGGACTAAACAGGTCTAAACCAGGACTAAACCAGGACTAAACCAGGACTAAACAGGTCTAAACCAGGACTAAACCAGGACTAAACCATGTCTAAACCAGGACTAAACCAGGACTAAACCAGGACTAAACCAGGACTAAACCAGGACTAAACCAGGACTAAACCAGGACTAAACAAGGACTAAACCAGGACTAAACCAGGACTAAACCAGGTCTAAACCAGGACTGAACCAGGACTAAACAGGTCTAAACCAGGACTAAACCATGTCTAAACCAGGACTAAACCAGGAATAAACTAGGTCTAAACCAGGACTAAACCAGGTCTAAACCAGGACTAAACCAGGACTAAACCAGGACTAAACCAGGACTAAACCAGGACTAAACCAGGACTAAACCAGGTCTAAACCAGGACTAAACCAGGACTAAACCAGGTCTAAACCAGGACTAAACCAGGTCTAAACCAGGACTAAACCAGGACTAAACCAGGACTAAACCAGGTCTAAACCAGGTCTAAACCAGGACTAAACCAGGACTAAACCAGGTCTAAACCAGGACTAAACCAGGACTAAACCAGGACTAAACCAGGTCTAAACCAGGTCTAAACCAGGACTAAACCAGGTCTAAACCAGATCTAAACCAGGTCTAAACCAGGTCTAAACCAGGACTAAACCAGATCTAAACCAGGTCTAAACCAGGACTAAACCAGGTCTAAACCAGGACTAAACCAGGACTAAACCAGGTCTAAACCAGGTCTAAACCAGGTCTAAACCACGACTAAACCAGGACTAAACCAGGACTAAACCAGGTTTAAAACAGGACTAAACCAGGTCTAAACCAGGTCTAAACCAGGACTAAACCAGGAATAAACTAGGTCTAAACCAGGACTAAACCAGGACTAAACCAGGACTAAACCAGGTCTAAACCAGGACTAAACCAGGTCTAAACCAGGTCTAAACCAGGACTAAACTAGGTCTAAACCAGGACTAAACCAGGACTAAACCAGGACTAAACCAGGTCTAAACCAGGACTAAACCAGGACTAAACCAGGACTAAACCAGGTCTAAACCAGGTCTAAACCAGGACTAAACCAGGACTAAACCAGGTCTAAACCAGGACTAAACCAGGTCTAAACCAGGACTAAACCAGGACTAAACCAGGACTAAACCAGGACTAAACAGGTCTAAAACAGGACTAAACCAGGTCTAAACCAGGACTAAACCAGGTCTAAACCAGGACTAAGCCAGGACTAAACCAGGACTAAACCAGGACTAAACCAGGTCTAAACCAGGACTAAACCAGGACTAAACAGGTCTAAACCAGGTTTAAAACAGGACTAAACCAGTTCTAAACCAGGTCTAAACCAGGACTAAACCAGGACTAAACCAGGTCTTAACCAGGACTAAACCAGGTCTAAACCAGGTCTAAACCAGGACTAAACCAGGTCTAAACCAGGACATAACCAGGACTAAACCAGGTCTAAAACAGGACTAAACCAGGACTAAACCTGGTCTAAACCTGGTCTTAACCTGGTCTTAACCTGGTCTTAACCAGGACTAAACCAGGACTAAACCAGGTCTAAACCAGGACTAAACCAGGACTTAACCAGGTCTAAACCAGGTCTAAACCAGGGCTAAACCAGGACTTAACCAGGACATAACCAGGTCTAAACCTGGTCGGGGGCGGCAGTAGCTCAGTGAGTAGAGTGGTCGTCTCTCAACCGGAAGGTAGTAGGATCGATTCCCGCTCGCCCCACAGTTCATACTGTCGTTGTGTCCTTGGGCAAGACACTTAACCCACCTTGCCTCCAGTGACTGTAACACTGGTAATGTAATGTAAGTCGCTTTGGATAAAAGCGTCAGCTAAATGAATAAATGTAAATGTAAATGTAAACCAGGTCTAAACCAGGTCTAAACCAGGACTAAACCAGGACTAAACCAGGACTAAACCAGGTCTTACCCGGTCTGTTCCAGTGCGGAGCGGCTCCAGTCCAGTCTCTCCTGGTCCGGTCTCTTCAGACAGTTCTACTCAGACCTGGGCCGGTACCTGCAGCATTACTCCAGACTCAGAGCGGCCTGGGACCAGCTCAAGGGCTTCCTCCAGCTGCGCTGTCCACGCATGATCGCATCGCTCAAAGGTACAGATCCCACTAAAACCAGGAATAATCAGGTCAAGTCTAGGTAGAACCAGATCTGAACCAACCAGACCCTTGTTAAATCTTACTAGAACAAGGTCAGAACCAGTTAGACCCTCTTTAAATCCACCTATTTCCTCATTTCTCTCGTTTTCTCCACCAGAGGAGCCACAGAGGCGGAGCTGGACGACATCGAGGTTCAGATCGGCTGTAAACTCCCGGACGACTACCGCTGCTCGTATCGGATCCATAACGGACAGAAGCTGGTGATCCCTGGGTAAAACTCTGAGCTGTGTCCAGTCCTGACGTTCTGAGACGGTCTGCTCTGACCTGGTTTATCCTCTCCTCAGTCTGATGGGCAGCATGTCGCTCTCCAACCACTACCGCTCGAGGTGCTGCTGGACGTGAGACGGCGGCCGGAGGGTTCCAGCAGAGGCCGGGAATGAAGCACTGTCTGCCCCTGACCTTCTGCTTCCACACAGGCCTCAGCCAGTACCTCGCCCTGGAGCAGACGGAGGGACGCAGGCTGAACGAGAGCTTCTACCCCTGCCCGGTAACGGGAGGTCTGCAGGGGGGTTTAGATGGATCTAAAACAGTTTTAGTTGGTTTTAAACAGGTTTCAGTTGGATTTGACCTGGTTTTACACAGATTTTTGTATAAATCCTGTTTCCTTCAGGACCAAACGGCTCGAGACCCCTCGTCCATCGACATGTTCATCACAGGTTTGTGTAAAGTTCATGTTATTCTGTGTTTACTTCACTGACTCTTAAATAAAGCTCTGTCTGTGGTGCGTTCAGGGTCCTGTTTCCTGGAGTGGTTCACTTCGTACGTCCAGAACGTGGTCAGTGAAGAGTTTCCCATCATCAGAGACCAGATCTTCAGGTACAACTCCCTCAGGTCCTGGTCCTGGTCCTGGTCTGTATCTGAGCCGGTGTTAAAATGAGGTTTGTCTTCTTTTCAGATACATTCATGAAAAAGGTTGTGTGGCGACGACTGATGACATCACAGTCTCTGTTTCCACCTCGTTTCTCCCAGAACTGTCCTCGGTCCATCCTCCACACTACTTTTTCACCTACAGGATCAGGTGAGACCTGGTTTAGACCAGGTTTAGACCGGACTGAACTGGGACTGGGTTTAGACCGGACTGAACTGGGACCAGGTTTAGACCGGACTGAACTGGGACAGGCTTTAGACCGGACTGAACTGGGACAGGGTTTAGACCAGGTTTAGACCGGACTGAACTGGGACAGGCTTTAGACCAGGTTTAGACCGGACTGAACTGGGACTGGGTTTAGACCGGACTGAACTGGGACAGGGTTTAGACCAGGTTTAGACCGGACTGAACTGGGACCAGGTTTAGACCGGACTGAAATGGGACCAGGTTTAGACCAGGTTTAGACCGGACTGAACTGGGACCAGGTTTAGACCGGACTGAACAGGGACAGGCTTTAGACCAGGTTTAGACCGGACTGAAATGGGACCAGGTTTAGACCGGACTGAACAGGGACTGGGTTTAGACCAGGTTTAGACCGGACTGGAGCGGGGCTTGTGGAGCTAAGGTTGATTTTCCTGTTTGGTTCCAGAATAGAGATGTCGAGCTCCGCCCCTCCGTCTGCAGCTTGTCAGCTCGACAGCAGATACTGGAAGATCACTACGTCTGACGGAAACGTGGAGGAAGTCCAGGGGCCAGGGGTCGTGGGTAGGTCAGGGGTCAGGGGTAGGTCAGGGACTGCCAAAAGTGAATGAAACTCTGTAAATCCAGCCCGGTTAATGTCGTTTGTTATTGGCTCTGTCTCGAGCCATTAGTAAATCTAGACTGGATTGTGTTTAAGCAAAAATACGTCAGTTTTATTATAATTAGTGAAAATGAAATATAGAAAAACAAAAGCTGTAGGAAAGACCTGTTTTAATAGGTAACCCCTAGGCCTTCTGTTCTATAACAGTTCTTTTTTCTTCTGCTGTGTTTCAGGAGAGTTTCCGGTGATGACTCCAGGAAAAGTGCATGAATACGCCAGCTGCACCACCTTCTCCACTCCCTCAGAGTTTATGGAGGGACACTACACCTTCCACAGACTCGGTACTGTCTGAACTAACTCCACAGACTCTGACAGAACTAACTCCACAGACTCTAAACTAACTCCACAGACTCTGAACTAACTCCACAGACTCTGAACTAACTCCACAGACTCTGACAGAACTAACTCCACCGACTCTGACAGAACTAACTCCACCGACTCTGACAGAACTAACTCCACAGACTCTGACAGAACTAACTCCACAGACTCTAAACTAACTCCACAGACTCTGAACTAACTCCACAGACTCTGAACTAACTCCACAGACTCTGACAGAACTAACTCCACCGACTCTGACAGAACTAACTCCACCGACTCTGACAGAACTAACTCCACCGACTCTGAACTAACTCCACCGACTCTGAACTAACTCCACCGACTCTGAACTAACTCCACCGACTCTGAACTAACTCCACAGACTCTGACAGAACTAACTCCAGACTCTGAACTAACTCCACAGACTCTGAACTAACTCCACAGACTCTGAACTAACTCCACCGACTCTGAACTAACTCCACCGACTCTGTCTGAACTAACTCCACCGACTCTGTCTGAACTAACTCCACCGACTCTGTCTGAACTAATTCCACCGACTCTGTCTGAACTAACTCCACCGACTCTGTCTGAACTAACTCCACCGACTCTGTCTGAACTAACTCCACAGACTCTGTCTGAACTAACTCCACAGACTCTGTCTAAACTAACTCCACAGACTCTGTCTAAACTAACTCCACAGACTCTGTCTAAACTAACTCCACAGACTCTGAACTAACTCCAGACTCTGAACTAACTCCACAGACTCTGAACTAACTCCAGACTCTGAACTAACTCCACAGACTCTGAACTAACTCCACAGACTCTGAACTAACTCCACAGACTCTGTCTGAACTAACTCCACCGACTCTGACAGAACTAACTCCACCGACTCTGACAGAACTAACTCCACCGACTCTGACAGAACTAACTCCACCGACTCTGTCAGAACTAACTCCACCGACTCTGACAGAACTAACTCCACCGACTCTGACAGAACTAACTCCACCGACTCTGACAGAACTAACTCCACCGACTCTGACAGAACTCCACAGACTCTGACAGAACTAACTCCACAGACTCTGACAGAACTAACTCCACAGACTCTGACAGAACTAATTGTTTTTTGTCCACAGTGAATAAAGAGGAGGTTTTCCACGTGGCCATCCCTCGCTTCCACATGGTGTGCCCTCCGTTTAGAGAACCACCCGCTCGAACGGTAAAAACACTTTAGATGAATAAAGACACAGGTTTTTTTTTATAAAAATGTTTGTCTTCTTTTAGAAAATGTAACTCTCAAAACTCTCATGTAGAGAATGTTATTTATGAACCGTTTCACAAACGTTCTTCTTCTACCCAAAAGAAAACAGGCGGCTGAAACATACAGGATGTAAAGTTAGCGCCCTGGCCACAGACTTGACAGTGTCGGAGAGACAGCAGGATGTCTGGTCTCACACATTAGTCAACACATGGGCCTGCTTTAACACCACCTGCCCCTTCCCTTTAACACTGGTTGCTGCGGTGTCACAGTTTTAAATAGTTACAACACAATTAGTTCAAAGACTTTTAAAATCAGTAACTTTAGCTGCACCAGCAATAAAATGGTAAATCACTTTAACCCAACTTCAACTTTGGGACTGATGAGCCTTTAACTCGGCTGATCAGCTCACATCAGTTTTAACTCGGCTGATCAGCTCACATCAGTTTTAACTCGGCTGATCAGCTCGCATCAGTTTTAACTCGGCGGATCAGCTCACATCAGTTTTAACTCGGCGGATCAGCTCACATTAGTTTTAACTCAGCTGATCAGCTCACATCAGTTTTAACTCGGCGGATCAGCTCACATCAGTTTTAACTCAGCTGATCAGCTCACATCAGTTTTAACTCGGCTGATCAGCTCACATCAGTTTTAACTCGGCTGATCAGCTCACATCAGTTTTAACTCGGCGGATCAGCTCACATCAGTTTTAACTCGGCGGATCAGCTCACATCAGTTTTAACTCGGCGGATCAGCTCACATCAGTTTTAACTCGGCGGATCAGCTCACATCACTCTGAACATGCTTCCTGTGATCTTCGTCACAGAACACTGTAAAAGGACCTTTCTAATGTGTTTATGCAGTTCCTAGCTTCAGCCACACGTTCCAATGAAGTGTTCTAACGTTCTCAGGTCAGCCCTTGTGCACACGCTGCTCTGACACTGCTCTCTTTCATGTGGTCACACACAGAAGACTGTTCCTCTGACGGTCTGAGCAAGACTGCGACCTGCCACTAACTCACTTCACTAAGTACACCAACGCTGGCCGCTTTCCCCACACAGCACAAAAAAAACAACGAACCCACACAGCCTGACAAAGAAACAAACACAGCCACACTTACCAGGTCTCCTCACAAACACACTTCCAACAGGAGCACTCCACTCTGAGCTGCAGCTCCACACAGCTGAGTCCAATCACCTCCTCACAGGCCCCGCCCCGTCTCATCTCACCTCCTCAACCTCCTCACAGGCCCCGCCCCGTCTCACCTCCTCACAGGCCCCGTCTCATCTCCTCAACCTCCTCACAGGCCCCGCCCCGTCTCACCTCCTCACAGGCCCCGCCTCATCTCCTCAACCTCCTCACAGGCCCCGCCCTGCCTCACCTCCTCACAGGCCCCGCCCCGTCTCATCTCCTCAACTTCCTCACAGGCCTCGCCCCGTCTCATCTCCTCAACTTCCTCACAGGCCCCGCCCTCTCATCTCCTCAACCTCCTCACAGGCCCCGCCCCGTCTCATCTCCTCAACCTCCTCACAGGCCCCGCCCCGTCTCACCTCCTCACAGGCCCCGTCTCATCTCCTCAACCTCCTCACAGGCCCTGCCCCAGCTCCTCACAGGCCCGCCCCAGCTCCTCACAGGCCCCGCCCCAGCTCCTCACAGGCCGCCCCAGGACCCCGGCTCATGGGGTCGTCTTATCTCCACTCCTTCAGCAGAGTCTCCTGTCACTCTCAGATCTGACGCACCGTTATGTTTACAGAGCTTTATAACTTTCAGTTTCACTCCGTACATTATAAATTAAAAATGTAGAGTTTGTTTTCGCAGCAGAGGCCATCGCACAGTTTACCGCCCGAGTTTGACGAGGATTTCTGCGACAGAGAGAACGACGAGGAGGAGGAAGAGTTCGGAGACGTAAGAGGAGTCAACGGCTGGTGCCCAAGACACATTTGAACTCACTGCACACAACACACTAACGCACAAAAACCAGGTTTGAACAGATTTCAGATGGATTTAAACAGGTTTATTTATAATCTCGTGAATAATCTCTCATGAATCTTTAAAAAAAAACACATTAAACATTGTATTTCTTTGTTTTTCAGTGAAATGCTTCAGTCGACGGTGGATTCTGAGAAAGTCCAAACCGAACGATGCAGGTTTGAGTCGAAAGAAGTCCGGGCTTCTTCTGATCAACATTTGGAGCAAAAATCTGAAAGAAACATGTTTGTTTTTGCAATATTTCTCCTTTTGTTAGAGCTGTGAATATAATTTTAATGTGAGAGGAGCATTAACAGAAAAAAGAAACGGAGAAACCTATAAACCCAGGGAATAATATGTTATAAATTATTATATAGAGCTGAATCTTCTTTTTTTTAGTTTTCTCTGAGCTGTGATTGGTCCAGAGCTGAAAACAGAGTTCGTTCACAGACTGTTCCAGGGGGTTATGCCTTGTGTTATTTCTTTTTTCACAAAAATGTCTGAATATTAAACCTTTAGATTTTTCAATTTTGATAAATTGTGCTCTGATTGGCTCCTGCTCCACGGCAACAGCAGCTGATTGGACAAAAGTAGAGGGGATTTAGAAAGACAGTCTTTGGTAAAAGTCCTTCTGTTAGGGTTTGGAGAAGCAGGCGGGAGCAGGGCGTCGTGACGAGAACTGAGCCGAGCCGCTCCAGAGGAAACCAGCGGATTACAAACTGTGGCGAGGGATTTGTTTAATATGTTTTTGACTAAAATAAATCACAGATAATCACCTTTTCCAAACGTTTACGGAGTTTATTCCATCGTCGACTATTTCAAAAAATAAAACCAGCTCATGATCCACTTGAGTTCAAGTTTGGTCCTGGTTTAGACCCAGTTTAGTCCTGGTTTAGGCCTGATTTAGTCCTGGTTTAGACCTGGTTTAGTCCTAGTTTAGTCCTGGTTTAGTCCTGGTTTAGACCTGATTTAGTCCTGGTTCAGTCCTGGTTTAGTCCTGGTTTAGACCTAGTTTAGTCCTGGTTTTGACCTAGTTTAGTCCTGATTTAGACCTGGTTCAGGCCTGGTTTAGACCCGGTTTAGGCCTGGTTTAGTCCTGGTTTAGACCCGGTTTAGGCCTGGTTTAGACCTGATTTAGTCCTGGTTCAGTCCTGGTTTAGTCCTGGTTTAGACCTAGTTTAGTCCTGGTTTAGGCCTGGTTTAGTCCTGGTTTAGACCTGATTTAGTCCTGGTTCAGTCCTGGTTTAGTCCTGGTTCAGTCCTGGTTTAGACCTAGTTTAGACCTGGTTTAGTCCTGGTTTAGACCTGATTTAGTCCTGGTTCAGTCCTGGTTTAGTCCTGGTTTAGTCCTAGTTTAGTCCTGGTTTAGTCCTGGTTTAGACCTGATTTAGTCCTGGTTCAGTCCTGGTTTAGTCCTGGTTTAGTCCTAGTTTAGTCCTGATTTAGACCTGGTTCAGGCCTGGTTTTGACCTGATTTAGTTCTGGTTCAGTCCTGGTTTAGACCCGGTTTAGGCCTGGTTTAGTCCTGTTTAGTCCTGGTTTAGTCCTGGTTTAGACCCGGTTTAGGCCTGGTTTAGTCCTGGTTTAGACCCGGTTTAGGCCTGGTTTAGACCCGGTTTAGTCCTGGTTTAGTCCTAGTTTAGTCCTGGTTTAGACCTGGTTTAGTACTGGTTTAGACCTGATTTAGTCCTGGTTCAGTCCTGGTTTAGTCCTGGTTTAGTCCTAGTTTAGTCCTGGTTTAGACCTGATTTAGTCCTGGTTCAGTCCTGGTTTAGTCCTGGTTTAGACCTAGTTTAGTCCTGGTTTTGACCTAGTTTAGTCCTGATTTAGACCTGGTTCAGGCCTGGTTTTGACCCGGTTTAGGCCTGGTTTAGACCCGGTTTAGTCCTGGTTTAGTCCTGGTTTAGACCCGGTTTAGGCCTGGTTTAGTCCTGGTTTAGACCTGGTTTAGTCCTTGTTTAGTCCTGGTTTAGACCTGATTTAGTCCTGGTTCAGTCCTGGTTTAGTCCTGGTTTAGACCTAGTTTAGGCCTGGTTTAGGCCTGGTTTAGTCCTGGTTTAGTCCTGGTTTAGTCCTAGTTTAGTCCTAGTTTAGTCCTGGTTTAGTCCTGGTTTAGACCTGATTTAGTCCTGGTTCAGTCCTGGTTTAGTCCTGGTTTAGTCCTAGTTTAGTCCTGGTTTAGTCCTGGTTTAGACCTGATTTAGTCCTGGTTCAGTCCTGGTTTAGTCCTAGTTTAGTCCTGGTTTTGACCTAGTTTAGTCCTGATTTAGACCTGGTTCAGGCCTGGTTTTGACCTGATTTAGTTCTGGTTCAGTCCTGGTTTAGACCCGGTTTAGGCCTGGTTTAGTCCTGGTTTAGTCCTGGTTTAGACCTGATTTAGTCCTGGTTCAGTCCTGGTTTAGTCCTGGTTTAGTCCTAGTTTAGTCCTGGTTTAGTCCTGATTTAGACCTGGTTCAGGCCTGGTTTTGACCTGATTTAGTTCTGGTTCAGTCCTGGTTTAGACCCGGTTTAGGCCTGGTTTTGACCTGATTTAGTTCTGGTTTAGTCCTGGTTTAGACCTGATTCAGTCCTGGTTCAGTCCTGGTTTAGTCCTGGTTTAGTCCTAGTTTAGTCCTGGTTTAGTCCTGATTTAGACCTGGTTCAGGCCTGGTTTTGACCTGATTTAGTTCTGGTTCAGTCCTGGTTTAGACCCGGTTTAGGCCTGGTTTAGTCCTGTTTAGTCCTGGTTTAGTCCTGGTTCAGTCCTGGTTTAGTCCTGGTTTAGTCCTGGTTTAGACCCGGTTTAGACCCGGTTAAGACCCGGTTAAGACCTTGTTTAGCCCTGGTTTAGACCTAGTTTAGTCCTGGTTTAGTCCTGGTTTAGACCTGGTTTAGACCCGGTTAAGACCTGGTTTAGTCCTGGTTTAGACCTGGTTTTGACCTGGTTTAGTCCTGGTTTAGTCCTGGTTTAGCCCTGGTTTAGACCTGGTTTAGACCTGGTTTAGCCCTGGTTTAGTCCTGGTTTAGTCCTGGTTTAGACCTGGTTTAGACCAGTTTAAGTCTAGTTTTATTCCTGTATAAAGTCTTGTTGTAGTCCTAGTTTTTAGTCCTGGTTTAGTCCTTGTTTAGCCCTGGTTTAGACCTAGTTTAGTCCTGGTTTAGTCCTGGTTTAGTCCTGGTCCCGCTCCTCCTCCTCCTCCTCAACCACGGCTCGTCCGGTCCTGCGTCTCGATCTCTGGGGCCGCCTCTCGTCGAAGTCCTCCGGGTCCTGGTCCAGGCTGGGATTTGGCCGGTCTCCGTCACGGGCGTTGCAGCGGCTGCTGTGTCGGCGGAAGCCCCCGAGGAAGTCTGTCCTGAAGGAGCAGAAGGGACAGAAGTACCGTCCCGGTCTGTGGGCGGTCCTGGTGTGTTCCGGAGGCAGGCGGGGCGAAGAAGGCTTGACCACAGAGAGAACACTCGAAGCCCCGCCGCACGTCGTGAGAGCGCTCCACGTGACTCAGAGCGAAGCCTGCGGAGAGACCAGACAAGACCGGGTCAGAACCGGGACAAGACCTGTTAAAATCCCAGGTGTGGTACCTTTGAGCTTGGTCTTCCATCCACACAGTTGACACTCGAAGCGGTTGTTGATGAAGCGCAGGACTTTGGTGGTGACCTCCACTTCCTGCTGCATCATCTCTGGACTCATGCTGTCGTCCTCCTCCTCCGTTGCCGCGGTGACGCTCTGCAAGGTCACGTGATGGGAGGCGGTGGTTCTGACGGAGCATTTAGAGGCGATGTCATAGGGAGGCCGAGGGGCGTCGTGTTTACGAACAACGTGGTTTACGGCGAAGATTTGGAGTTTGTGTTTCCAACCACAGACACGACAGACATACAGGCCGTCAGAGCGCTGCAGCAGAGAGTCCACCGAGGGGGCCGCCGAGGGGTCCGCCGAGGGGGATGGGGCCGCTGAGGGGTCCGCCGAGGGGGCCGCCGAGGGGGCCGAGGGGTCTGCTGAGGGCCGCCAGGGGCCGCCGAGGGTCTGCTGAGGGGGCCGCCAAGGGGGCCGCCGAGGGGGCCGCCGAGGGGTTCACTGAGGGGATGGGGCCGCTGAGGGGTCCGCCGAGGGTCTGCTGAGGGGCCGCCAAGGGGGCCGCCGAGGGGTTCACTGAGGGGGATGGGGCCGCTGAGGGGTCCGCCGAGGGGTCTGCTGAGGGGGCCGCCAAGGGGGCCGCCGAGGGGGCCGCCGAGGGGGATGGGGCCGCTGAGGGGTCCGCCAAGGGGGCCGCCGAGGGGGATGGGGCCGCTGAGGGGTCCGCTAAGGGGGCCGCGGAGGGAGATGGGGCCGCTGAGGGGTCTGCCGAGGGGCCGCTGAGGGGTCTGCTGAGGGGTCCACCGAGGGGTCTGCCAAGGGGTCCACCGAGGGGTCTGCTGAGGGGGGCGCTGAGGGGTCCGCCAAGGGGTCCGCCGAGGGGGCCGCTGAGGGGTCTGCTGAGGGGTCCACCGAGGGGTCTGCCAAGGGGTCCACCGAGGGGTCTGCTGAGGGGGGCGCCGAGGGGTCTGCTGAGGGGTCTGCTGAGGGGTCTGCTGAGGGGTCCGCTGAGGGGTCCACCGAGGGGTCTGCTGAGGGGGCCGGGGCCGCCGAGGGGTCTGCTGAGGGGGCCGGGGCCGCCGAGGGGTCTGCTGAGGGGGCCGGGGCCGCCGAGGGGCTAGAGGACCTGGACGGGGGTCTGGAGGGGTCCAGAGTGAGGAGCTCTGGGTCTGGTCTGAGAGAGAAAAACTGTCAGCTTTAACAAAAACAGACTGACCATAAGACACTGATAATGCCCATTTATGGACCGGAGACTTCCTGAAGATATGTGCTCGACCTTTAACCTGAGGCAGTGGACATTTACCTGCACCGGCTCCAAAACCCTTAAAAAATAAATTAGATGCAGAAGGTTTTTACCTCTTTCTTTTCAGAGACTCCTTCATTTTCTCCTCTTCTGTTTCCATCTCATCCTCCATTTTGTTGTTCTCAAGATTCTCTTTTGTTTTTCCCTCCTCTTTGTCTGCTCCTGCTCTGTCCCCCTGTCTGTCCCCGTCCCGGTCGGAGCAGTGCGTGGTGAGCAGGTGCTGGTAGACCCGGCTGAAGTCTCTGTTGGTGAAGAAGCAGAGGTTGCAGTGGAAGAGTTTGGCTGAGGGCTGGTAGAGGAAGGCCGCCCCGAGCCGCCCCACGGTGGCGCCGTCCAGCAGAGCAGGGTGAGCGGCCGCCAGGTGAGACAGCAGGTGGGCGTGGCTCCTGCAGAAGTGTCCACAGGTGAGACACTGCATGTGAGACACGCCTCCTGACTCCCCCCGAGACGCGACGGAGGACATCAGAGCTGCACACGAAACACAAATATATCAAAAGATTATCACGTCCTTCATAGTCTATTAGTCCACATTATTTTACTCAAACTTTAATAAACAACCGTTTTTCTTTCGCTGATCTTTTTCTTCAGAGTAAAGCTCAATGTGGAAATACAGTTAAATATAAAATACACTTATGTTGTGCAACTGTGGCTTGTAGAGGCAATTATCTGGTGTGAACTTTGTAATAAGCATTACTTATTTGTGTCACGATCTTTAAATATTGAAAGGCCTTAACTGAGCCACGGACTCTATTCATTTTTCTGTAACATTTTCCAAAGAACCTAGTTTATGGATCTGTCTTGAGTTATCGTGAACTAATATTTCAGTTTGTATAACGGACATGTATTTCCACATTATTCCGTTTTTGTTCCAAACGTTTATTTCCAGTATGTTTTATCCAAACCCTCCTGAAATGTGAACGTATTAATCTGAATGAACGGGAGCTAACAGGCTAACCTCTGCTAACTCACTTTAAATAAAGTTTTAAACGTCTTTAAAACCCACCTGTTTTTTACCCACGGCTTAGACTAACTCTTAAATCCTTCTGAACTTGAAAACAGACGTAAACCACTTGGAAAATGAATACTTTAGGGTTAAAAGTCTATTTTGTGGGCAAAATAACCGTCAACAAAACATTAGCAATGCTTAAGCGTTTGACCAATAACAGTGCGTGGAGACTTCTCGCGAGAATTCACAAAACGGGCATAAATAGACTCTTTTTACAAAAAAACAGAAAAAGTGAATTTAGAAAAAAGTAAAAGAAAAAAAAATATGTATTGGGAGTAGTTCATTCAATCTGTAAACTTTAAACCAGCACTAAATCAGAAGAAACCCTTCAGCTCAATAGCGCCCTGCAGTGTTCAAAGAGAGTTACTGCGCCATTCGTAAATCTGGTCCAACCCTGGTCTAACCCTGGTCTAACTCTGGTCTAACGCTGGTCTAACTCTGGTCTAACTTTAGTCTAACTCTAGTCTAACTCTGGTCTAACACTGGTCTAACACTGGTCTAACTCTGGTCTAACTCTGGTCTAACACTGGTCTAACACTGGTCTAACACTGGTCTAACTCTGGTCTAACACTGGTTTAACACTGGTCTAACTCTGGTCTAATTCTGGTCTAAAGAAGGTCAAACCCCGGTCTAACTCTGGTCTAACCCTGGTTTAACTCTGGTCTAACTCTGGTCTAACTCTGGTCTAACCCTGTGTTGTGGGATGTGTCTCCAGTGTGTTTAGTTAGGAAAGCTCAGGGTGTGTGTGAAGGACAGTGAGCGCATGCGCGGAGAGAGAGAGGGTGCGCTCTCCCTTCCCTAGGTGAGTTCCCGCGGAGCAGCGGAGGAGTGTGTGTGAGAGGAAGGCGGTGACCAGTGTGCAGCTAAGTGTGTTGTATTCATGTGCAGCCAGCAAAAACAAATAAAGCAGCAGAAACGGCGACAAGTCGGCTCATTGTTCTTATATGCCACCATCACACTAAACAGCGTGAAGTTTAGGGAGTTAACCCCGGGAGAAGAACTTCCGGCCCTGGAGAAGACGGATCTCCCCTGTATCTCCCAACCACGGTTAAGAGACAGAAACAGGAAAGGTTAACACCTGGTCTAACTCTGGTCTAACTCTTGTCTTACATCGCATGGCGTTTGGCAAGGCACCGGGGGTGGATGAGATGCGCCCTGAGTACCTCAAGTCTCTGGATGTTGTGGGGCTGTCTTGGTTGACACGCCTACGCATGGCGTTTGGGGACAGTACCTCTGGACTGGCAGACCGGGGGGTGGTCCCTCTTTTCAAGAAGGGGGTCTGGAGGGTGTGTTCCAACTAGACAAGACATATACACACGTGGACAAAATTGTTGGTACCCTTCGGTCAATGAAAGAAAAACTCACAATGGTCACAGAAAAAACTTTGTTCTGACAAAAGTAATAATAAATAAAAATTCTATGAATGTTAACCAATGAAAGTCAGACATTGCTTTTCAACCATGCTTCAACGGAATTATTTTAAAAAATAAACTCATAGAACAGGCCTGGACAAAATTGTTGGTACCCCTAACTTAATATTTTGTTGCACAACCTTTTGAGGCTATCACTGCAATCAGACGATTCCTGTAACTGTCAATGAGACTTCTGCACCTCTCAGCAGGTATTTTGGCCCACTCCTCATGAGCAAACTGCTCCAGTTGGTTCCTGTTTGAAGGGTGTCTTTTCCAGACGGCATGTTTCAGCTCCTTCCAAAGATGCTCAATAGGATTGAGGTCAGGGCTCATAGAAGGCCACTTTAGAGTAGTCCAATGTTTTCCTCTTAACCATTCTTGGGTGTTTTTAGCTGTGTTTTGGGTCATTGTCCTGTTGCAAGACCCATGACCTGCGACTGAGACCAAGCTGTCTGACACATTCTTTTCTTGATACGCTTCATTTTTCCGTCTGGGAACATAAAGCTGATGTGCCTTGGCAAAAAGTTCCATTTTTATTTATTATTACTTTTGTCAGAAAAAAGTTTTTTCTGTGACCATTGTGAGTTTTTCTTTTATTGACCGAAGGGTACCAACATTTTTGTCCACGTGTGTATTTTTGTATAGCCCAATATCACAACAACGGTCGCCTCAAAGGGCTTAACAGACTGCACTAGACAACATCCCCTGTCCTTAGACCACCTCCATCACCCAGCAGGTCAGAGGTTTGCGTCCACCCTAGGAAGAGGGAGAAAAGAGGAAAAAAAACAAACTGTAATAGGTAGATGTGATAATATGAGCGGATTTAGTGTGTACCTACAGCTACAACCAGTGTAAACGTGTACCTACAGCTACAACCAGTGTAAACGTGTACCTACAGCTACGACCAGTGTAAACGTGTACCTACAGCTACGACCAGTGTAAACGTGTACCTACAGCTACAACCAGTGTAAACGTGTACCTACAGCTACAACCAGTGTAAACGTGTACCTACAGCTACGACCAGTGTAAACGTGTACCTACAGCTACGACCAGTGTAAACGCGTGTACCTACAGCTACGACCAGTGTAAACGCGTGTACCTACAGCTACGACCAGTGTAAACGTGTACCTACAGCTACGACCAGTGTAAACGCGTGTACCTACAGCTACGACCTGTGTAAACGCACCTGCAGCTACGACCAGTGTATGGCGTGTACCTACAGCTACGACCAGTGTAAACGCGTGTACCTACAGCTACGACCAGTGTAAACGTGTACCTACAGCCACGACCAGTGTAAACGCGTGTACCTACAGCTACGACCAGTGTAAACGCGTGTACCTACAGCTACGACCAGTGTAAACGCGTGTACCTACAGCTACGACCAGTGTAAACGTGTACCTACAGCTACGACCAGTGTAAACGCACCACAGCTACGACCAGTGTAAACGCGTGTACCTACAGCTACGACCAGTGTAAAAGCGTGTACCTACAGCTACGACCAGTGCGTAAACGCTACCTACAGCTACGACCAGAGTAAACGTGTACCTACAGCTACGACCAGTGTAAACGCGTGTACCTACAGCTACGACCAGTGTAAACGCGTGTACCTACAGCTACCACCAGTGTAAACGTGTACCTACAGATACGACCAGTGTAAACGTGTATCTACAGCTACAACCAGTGTAAACGCGGTACCTACAACGACAGTGTAAACGTGTACCTACAGCTACAACCAGTGTAAACGCGTGTACCTACAGCTACAACCAGTGTAAACGCGTGTACCTACAGCTACCACCAGTGTAAACGCTACCTACAGCTACCACCAGTGTAAACGCACCCACAGCTACCACCAGTGTAAACGCGTGTACCTACAGCTACGACCAGTGTAAACGCCGCACCTACAGCTACGACCAGTGTAACGCACCTGCAGCTACGACCAGTGTAAACGCCAGATCTACAGCTACAGCCAGTGTAAACGTGTACCTACAGCTACAGCCAGTGTAAACGTGTACCTACAGCTACGACCAGTGTAAACGTGTACCTACAGCTACGACCAGTGTGGCGTGTACCTACAGCTACAACCGTGTAGCGTGTGCCTACAGCTACGACCAGTGTAAACGCGTGTACCTACAGCTACAACCGGTGTAAACGCAGCCTACAGCTACAGCCAGTGTAAACGTGTGCCTACAGCTACAGCCAGTGTAAACGTGTACCTACAGCCGACCAGTGTAAACGCACCTACAGCTACGACCAGTGTAAACGGTACCTACAGCTACTATAAAATCTGCTCTAACATGAGGAAGCCAATGTAATGAAGCCAGGACTAGAGTAATGTGATCAAACTTCCTGGTCTTCGTTAAAAGTCTGGCTTTGGACCATTTGTAGTCTGTGAGTACTTTTCCTCGACAGTCCAGAGAATAACGCATTGCAGTAGTCCAGCCTGGATGTGACAAATGCATGAATGAGAATTTCAGCAGCAGCTAAAGAGAGGCAGGAGCGAATTTTTGAGATATTCCTCAAGTGAAAAAGCCCAGTTTAGTGACCTCACTGCAGCACATGTGTTTTGTGGATCTGGAGAAAGCATTCAACTGTGTCCTCGTGGCGCCCTGTGGGGTGCTCTGGGAGTATGGGTTCCGGGGCCCTTTGCTAAGGGCTGTCCGGTCCCTGTACGACCGGAGCAGGAGCTTGGTTCATTGCCGGCAGTAAGTCAGACCTGTTCCCAGTGCATGTTGGACTCCGGCAGGGCTGGCCTTTGTCACCGGTTCTGTTCATTATCTTTATGGACAGGATTTCTCGGTGCAGCCAGGGGCCGGAGGGAGTCTGCTTTGGGGACCACAGGATCTCGCCTCTGCTTTTGCAGATGATGTTGTCCTTTGGCTCCATCAGGCCAGGACCTCCAGTACTGGGACAGTTTGCAGCCGAGTGTGAAGCAGCTGGGATGAGGATCAGCACCAAGTCTGGTTTAGTTCTGGTTTAGACCTGGTTCAGACCTGGTTTAGACCAGGTTCAGACCCGGTTAAGGCCTGGGTGAAAGTCTCAGTCCTGGTCCCGGTCTTCGGGGTACTGTTGGTGTCAGGTGGTTGTGGTCTGGGACTAGTCTGGTCTTGAACACGTGCTGAGGTTTCGAGTCGAGGCAGGTTCAAAAATGCCACTTGTCTCAGACACAGCTGTTTTTCTCACATTCCTCCAAATGAAACATGGAAATCCTGCAAAACAAAAAGATTTTATGTGAATTTAGAAATATTAAAAATCTAAAATCAAAAAATCTAAGACCACCACTGGCTCCGCCCCCTCATATCTTCACTCACTAATACAGACCTGACTCGTTCCTGCGCCCTGCAAATGAACAACGTCTGGTGGTACCGTCCCAAAAAGGTACAAAATCACTCTCACGTACCTTCTCTGGATCTGTTCCACATTGGTGGAATGATCTACCTGCTGCTACAAGATCAGCAGATTCTGTAGCCATCTTTAAAAAACACCTGAAAACACATCTCTTCCGTCAACACCTGACTGACAAACACTGAGTTCTACTTCCTTTCTATCGATTCCTTTCTTCAAAAAAAAAAAAAAAAATAAATTCTCTTATCCTTAGCTTTGTAAAATGTGCTGAGTTTAAACTGACTAGTTTTTTGATGCACTTGTGCTTTTTGTTCCTTGTGTTGTTAAAATTGTTGTAAAAAAGTGTCCTCACTTGTTAGTCTCTTTGGATAAAAGCGTTTGCTAAATGACTGAATGTAAAAGTAAATGTAGAAACAGAAAAAACATGTTGATGAAAACAGCAGAAACTGTCAGTTTAGTCCTGGTCTGGGTCTGGTCCTGGTCAGGGTCTGGTCTTGTCCGGTCTAATCTCTGCAGGACTGCCTGGACTTGAACACCTGTGTGTGACCATCTGCTGGACCTGGATAATCCCGGATTAGGACCAGGCCTTAATCTGGCCGTGTTTCTTCTGAGACGCTGCGTTTGTCGAGGTTTTTCACAGAATCTTCGTCCGAGGCTCACTTTCTCAGAACGTTCTGGGTTTTAGTCGGACTTTGGACGATTTCATCGAAAACTAATGGACTTTCTTCAGATTTAACGACAATTAGACATATATTCTGTCTTTTGTTCTTGTCTTGGACGAGACGCAGGAGACTGTCGAAGGAAATACAAGGCTTTTGGAATTTAACAGTTTTTATTTTTTGTTAGAATCTCAGAGTTTTTCTTTAGTCAATTTAATTTAAAAAGACAAACAACAAAGTTTCTAAAAGTTTAAAACATTCGTGGCTTTTATTGAGAAAGTCTTTCTAAATTATTTCCTGAATCTGTGGAATAACTTTGGAAGTTTATGATAGTCTTGAGATTTAACTTTTTCATTTATTTTATCATTGACAGATTTAAAATGTGATTGATTAAATATTGTAACGAGACGTGAGGTACTAAGATCGTTTGTGGATTTAATTCCAGCATCTGTTCCATATTTTGTGATAAACCTTTGACAAACAAAGAAACTTGAGAAAGTGCATTAATTAGTCCCTAAATTTCCCAAATATTTACAGATTTTTCCCATTCCCAGAGTTGTCCCATTTTCTAAATCACACTTTCTGAGTTTTCGGAATCATGTGTTTTACAAAACTTTAAGCGACACTTGTCAAAGTCAGGACCTTTAGAAAAATACTTTAGAAAATACTTATGTTTTGTTTTAATCATCAAAACTGTCACAACAATATTCTTAATGTGACGGCAGACAAACTTAAAAAAAAAATATTTTTATGAACACATTCAGGAGGATTTTTAATTTTACTCATTATTCTTTTTATGGTTTCGGCCTCTTTTTATTCTTCATGGATTTTTTCTGAAGTGACAGTTGCACAGTCAGAGTGGAATCCTCTGGGCATGTTTCTCTGTCTCTTCCTCTAACTTTCTGTGAATGATGATCTCGTACGTGGAGTGTCTGAGCGCGGGCGTCGAGTCACGTCGGGCTGCTGTAGCCCGGTTCCAGAAAACGACGAAACAGATGAACTTCTGCCGCGAAAGATCCCCGTTTTTCAGCCGAAAACCGAGGGTAGTTTACGTCGACGCCTGCTCAGTTCCAGGATCCATCAGCGCCAACAGTACGGCGCGTTACGGAGCCAGTCACATGACCTCTCAACCAATCAGAGCGGGCCGTGGTTTAACCTTGACGCTAACAGATGGCAGCTGATCCCGAATCAGGAAGTCTATGTTAAACCAGTTTTTGTTCCGAATCGGCGACAAGCTGCTGTCCGCCGACTCCAGAGCCACGCCCAGGTTATGTGAGGACACACCCCTTTGTGAAAATGGCCACGCCTTCTTTGATGAAACAGGAAGTGGGTTTATATCAAGCCACGCCCCCTCAGTTTAAATACAGGCCCAATAAGAAACGAGGATTCTTCAGACGATGCAAAAGGAACAAAGAAGCAACGCCACTTTTACTGAAAGGTTAGTCTCAGATTCTGAAACAAGGCCCTGAAACACTTTAGAGTCGTGTTTTAATCCCAGTGTCTAATCCCTGTGTGAACAGGGATTAACCTCTGTTTACGTCTCTGCCCTAGTTACAGTCTACAAACCCACAAACCATCAAACCATCAAACCCACAAACCATTAACTCTCAAAACCACGAACCCACAAACCATTAAACCCACAAACCCTAAAACCCACAAACCATTAACTCTCAAACACAAATGCCATCAAACCCTCAAACCATCAAACCCACAAACCATTAACTCTCAAACCCACAAACCCACAAACCATCAAACCCTCAAACCATCAAACCCACAAACCATTAACTCTCAAACCCACGAACCCACAAACCATTAAACCCACAAACCCTAAAACCCACAAACCATTAAACCCACAAATCAACAAACCCACAAACCATCAAACCCTCAAACCATCAAACCCTAAAACCCACAAACCATCAAACCCACAAAGTGGGTTACAGCTGGAACACCACTGTAGGCAAGGGTTAAGTGTCTTGCCCAAGGACACAAGGACAGTATGAACTGTGGGGAGAGCCTGGTTCAGACCTGGTTCTGTCTGGATCTGGGCCGGTCTGAATGAGGCCAGTGGAGCATCAGTTTTTCTAAAATGAGCTTTTGTTAATTAGACAGAAGTAGGTCGCTGTCACGAGGATGTTTGAACTGAAACAGTTGAAGGAAAGTGAAAAGTCTTTAGTCTGAGTTCATCTGAAGAGCCTCGGCTGCGTTTGAGCTGCTTCTGAGTAAATCTAAGAAACACTGGTGTCTGCAGCTGCTGCTGGAGCTGAGCCAGTGTCCTTTAGTCACCTCTAATACTGCAGAGACCAGGACAAGACCAGCTGGAACCAGGTCTGGACCAGGTCTGAACTAGAACTAATCTAAACCTGGGCTAAATCCAGAATAAAACCAGGTCAAAACCAGGACTAGACCAGGTATAATATAGGTTCTGGCCTAGACCTGGTTTAGACCTGGTCCAGCCTGATGTAGTGAGTGGGTGAGAGCTGCACAGGAGAGATAGAGACGCAGCAGAACAAGGCTGCGTCGATTTATTCTCTCTTCGTCCTTCGCTGCTCGTCTCTTTCTGTCGAGCCTCGCCGCAGTCAGACTCTAGTCCTGGTCTAGTCCTGGTCTAGTCCTGGTCTAAAATGGTCCTGATCCGAGACGCCATCAAATCCGTGCTCAAATACCTCTCCAAGACCAACGGTAAGTCCCTGATCCAGACCGGCAAGACCGACAGAGGAGGAGTCCTGGTCTAGTCCTGGTCTAGTCCTGGTCTAGTCCTGGTCCAGTCCTGGTCTAGTCCTGGTCTAGTCCTGGTCTAGTCCTGGTCTAGTCCTGGTCTAGTCCTGGTCTAGTCCTGGTCTAGTCCTGGTCTAGTCCTGGTCTAGTCCTGGTCCAGTCCGTATTTCAGAGCTGAGCAGAGTGTAGTTGTTGCTGTTTACACTGCAGCAGAAAGTGAACTGTGCTTTAAAGAGATTTAATCCAGAAGCTGTGTTCTATACATGTCTATTGTATGTATATATATTATGTTTAATGTTATTTTTGAGTCGATCTCATTGAAATGTGATCATGTTGGTCTAATGTTGGCTCGTGTACGTAAACATATTTAATGTAAATCTGCAGAAACACAAAGTAAACCAAGGTAAATGTACACTTGAAAAAAAACTGGAGTTAAAGTAATATTTAAAATGTGAATAAAGTCTGACTCTTTGTGTTTCTGCAGCAGGAGACAGCGACAGGAGGTGGTCTGTGCACTACACTACCCACAAGCCCCTGCACGGACTGCTGTTCCTCCCAACAACCACCAGAGCAAGTCCAGAACAGACCAGCCCCCTGCAAGGTCAGAGCAAGACCAGAACCACAACAAGACCCACTTTAGTTCTGGTTTTGTCCCACTTTAGTCTAGACCTGGTTTAGACCTGGTTTAGACCTGGTTTAGTCCTGGTTTAGACCTGGTTTAGACCTGGTTTAGTCCTGGTTTAGACCTGGTTTAGTCTTGGTTTAGACCTGGTTTAGTCCTGGTTTAGTCCTGGTTTAGACCTGGTTTAGTCCTGGTTTAGACCTGGTTTAGTCCTGGTTCAGTCCTGGTTTAGACCTGGTTTAGTCCTGGTTTAGACCTGGTTTAGTCCTGGTTCAGTCCTGGTTTAGACCTGGTTTAGTCCTGGTTTAGACCTGGTTTAGACCTGGTTTAGACCTGGTTTAGACCTGGTTTAGACCTGGTTTAGTCCTGGTTCAGACCTGGTTTAGTCCTGGTTTAGACCTGGTTTAGACCTGGTTCAGACATGGTTCAGTCCTGGTTCAGTCCTGGTTTAGACCTGGTTTAGACCTGGTTTAGTCCTGGTTCAGACCTGGTTTAGTCCTGGTTTAGACCTGGTTTAGACCTGGTTCAGACATGGTTCAGTCCTGGTTCAGTCCTGGTTTAGACCTGGTTTAGTCCTGGTTTAGTCCTGGTTTAGACCTGGTTTAGACCTGGTTTAGTCCTGGTCTAGGTCTGGTTTAGGTCTGGTTTAGGTCTGGCTTAGTCCTGGTTTAGGTCTGGTTTAGTCCTGGTTTAGTCCTGGTTTAGACCTGGTTTAGACCTGGTTTAGTCCTGGTTTAGTCCTGGTTTAGGTCTGGTTTAGTCCTGCTTTAGACCTGGTTTAGTCCTGGTTTAGTCCTGGTTTAGACCTGGTTTAGACCTGGTTTAGACCTGGTTTAGACCTGGTTTAGTCCTGGTTTAGTCCTGGTTTAGGTCTGGTTTAGTCCTGCTTTAGACCTGGTTTAGTCCTGGTTTAGTCCTGGTTTAGACCTGGTTTAGTCCTGCTTTAGACCTGGTTTAGACCTGGTTTAGTCCTGGTTTAGACCTGGTTTAGTCCTGGTTTAGACCTGGTTTAGTCCTGGTTTAGTCCGGGTTTAGACCAGGTTTAGTCCTGCTTTAGACCTGGTTTAGACCTGGTTTAGTCCTGGTTTAGACCTGGTTTAGTCCTGGTTTAGACCTGGTTTAGACCTGGTTTAGACCTGGTTTAGTCCTGGTTTAGACCTGGTTTAGACCTGGTTTAGACCTGGTTTAGTCCTGGTTTAGTCCTGGTTTAGGTCTGGTTTAGTCCTGCTTTAGACCTGGTTTAGTGCTTGCTTAGACCTGGTCCTGGTGACCTGGTTTAGACCTGGTTTAGACCTGGTTTTAGCTGGTTTAGACCTGGTTTTAGCCAGGTTTAAGTCCTGTTAAAGCCTGTTCTTTGTTACAGTGCTGTCGCTGAATCAGCAGAATGACTGCAGCAGTGCAGGCCCTGCCCACTTTCCCTCCAGCTCTCGTCTGGACCAATCAGAGCGCAGCAGAGGCAGAAGGACGGTGAGTGGCTCCTCCAGACCTGATGCTGGTGCTAGTGCTAGTGCTGGTCCTGGTCCTGGTCCTGGTGCTGGTGCTGGTGCTGGACCTGGTCTGGTCCTGGTCCTGGTCTGGTCCTGGTGCTGGTGCTGGACCTGGTCTGGTCCTGGTTTTACTGGCAACACATTTTTGTTATATTTAATCATTTTCTCCCAAAGCCTCGAGCCTTGTCGTTCTGAAAAACGATTTAATGAGCTCTTGTTCCTGTTTTAGATTGAGATCTTTATATGAGTCTGTGAAGGTTCTCAGTCATCCAGGTCATCTTAAAGAAAAGCATCTGGACATCTACGTTTTTACAGTACATACTTTCATTATTTTAGCAGGAGCTTTACTAATAAACCCGACAAAACCTGTTCAAATCCACCTAAAACCTGTTCAATCCAACTAGACCCAAACCAACTAAATACCAGTCACATTTTGTCCTTGTCTCTTTCTGTCCTGTCGATCCGCAGAAGTCCAGAATCTGGGACTTTCTGTCTCAGTCCTGTTTCTCGGTCTGTTTCAAGTTTTCAGTTTGGACCAGGAAGGTAACTCTAACTACCTAGACTTGACCCAGTTTTAGAGCCAGACTAGACCCAGTTTTAGAGCCAGACTAGACCCAGTTTTAGAGCCAGACTAAACCCAGTTTTAGAGCCAGACTAGACCCAGTTTTAGAGCCGTTTGTGTGAATGTGCCCTGGTTCTGACCCGGTCTTGTGTCTCAGTCCTCAGTACAGTTGGATGAGGATGAGCAGCTGGGGATGGGTGGGACTCGACCTCTGACCCCGCTGGTGCTGATGTCGTGTTGGGAGGGGCAGACTTCCTGTGTGGAGGGCGGGACTTCCTGCGGGGCTCTGCCGACTCCGGAGGAGAGGACGAGGAGCCAGGCCCGAGCCGTGGTCACAGACATCGTCCCGATTAACGTCACAGGTACAAGACCCAGAGAGACTCCAAACCCGGAACCACGTGGGAGCCTCAAAGACCGGACTCAGACCCGGACTCAGACTCTCTGTGTCTCTTTTATCAAAAACAGACCTTGTATTTTGACTTTCTTCAGGCGAGAGTTTCGATCGTCAGGCCGGTCTGCAGCGCTCTCTGTCCAACAGAGACTCTCTGAACCAAAGACCCAACCTGCAGCGACGCAAGACCATCACCGGGACTCCTCAGGACTTCTGCACAGAGATGGGTAAGACCTGGTTTAGTCCTGGTTTAGACCTGGTTAAGACTTAGTTAGACCTGGTTCCTGGTTTTAGACTCACCTGGTCTTGTCTCTCAGTCCGTCCAGACCAGGTCCACTTCTCCACAGTTGACCATCCCTCTTCGGTCCATGATCTTCACAAAACCTCAGATCAAGAGAGAAACCAGACTGAACCACGTCGGATCCGAGCCCCGAGAGGAGACCTGTGCAGTCTCATGACGTCACTCACGTCTCCCAAACAACTGGAGCCACAGGAAGTGCACTGGTCCACTTCCTGTCCTCAGACTGAGACCAGCTCCGACTGCGCCCCCTACAGGACGCTCCACTACTCACCGTCAGACCGCCAGGTGAGCTTTAGACCTGGTTCTTAGTTTTATTCCAGTCTGGTTTAATCCTTGTTTAGACCTTGGTTCGGACCTGGTTTTGTCCAAAATTAACGGTTGTTCATCGTTTGTTTTGGATCTGTTCCAGTCCTGGTTTAATACCTGCTAGTTTAATGATTTAATAGTCTTGGTTATAGCTTAATTCTGTCGATTCATAATTAAACTTTAGCAAATAAACTCTTAACTCTTAACTGTAATTGTCTTTAAATAAACATCTTTGTTTTCTGTCTTGCTTTAGTCCGAAATCCAGTCCGTCTCCTGTTCCTCCGTCTCTTCGTCTCAGCTCCAGGACGAACCGTGGAGCTACCAGCCGCTGTCCCCCAGCTGCAGCCTGCACAGTGCCCAGGAGCCCGGCTCCGCTTTGTGGGGAAGCCTGGAACTGCAACCCCTTACTCTTCTCTGGTCGCTCTTCACCGTCGCAACACTCTCTGTTTTCAGACGACACCAGCTGCAGTTCCTCTTTGCATCTTTACAACAATCCCAGTCATTCTTTTTCCCAAACATCGCTGTATTTTGAAGAAATTACATCTGATTCAAGTCATATTCCAGACAAAATAGCTGCTCCTTCTTCAATAACATCACACACAACGTCGCCTTCTTACAATTCTTTAAGCTCAGAAGCCACCTCAAATTTTTCCTCAAAACTGGACAAAATTCAAGTTACTCCCAGAGCTCGTTGTGTTCCTATAGTTCTTTGAAATTAGACAAAAGATGCAGCGTTTCGTCCAGCTCATCCCTTTGCCGGAGTATTTGTCTTCGTAAATCCAAGCGTCCCCCGGCTCCACCGATGCGCACCGATTCTTTGAGGCACAAACCCATTCATCAAAAACCTCCTCGTCTGGAGAAAAAGAAGACGGACAGTTCATCCCCGCAGACGTTTGACAATCCCTGGGTCCCGAGAAGCGACGCTAAAAGACGACAGAGCAGACTCAACTGTGGCACAGTCACGACTTTTGAACCGTTACAACTGGAACCAAAGGAGATCCTGCCAACAACGCCAAACAGTTCTCAGGTAAACCTTTAGGAAGACCTTAACCTAATAAGAGCCTTTTCATTTTGAGGAGCCTTTTTCTCAAAAAAAAGTAGATTGGTGGATTTATGAAGCAACTAAATCTCATTCTGTGAACGTTTTTGTAAAATGCATCTGAAAAGCCTGCCGAATTCTCCGTTGTTCACAAATAACAAATGTACTGTGGAAAAATTTGAACCTATTTTAGTGGTTAAAATCCTTAAGCTCTTTCTTGTGATTTTATTTCTAAATAGTTATTTTTTGTTTATTCCCAGGTCTTTGTCTCCTGTGAAAATGGACTCCAGCGTTTAGCGTCGCCCTCTAGTGGTTACTCCAGTCAGTCCAACACTCCGACAGCAGGCACGCCCCTCTCTTCACCCCTCACTCCGTCCTCACCGTTAACAGGAAACTCAGAAATCCTAGCCTTTCTGAACGCCTCTAAATGCATTGTTTCCTCATTTCCCAGAACAAAGTCAAATGGAAAACCCAAGCCTCCGGAAAGAAAATCCTCGCTGTTATCGTCACTATCTTCATCTTTTTCGTCCACTTCTTCTCTTTCCTCATACACTTCCTCTTCAGATTCTTCAGCCAAACACCTACCACCACCACTTCCTGTTTCCAAACAACTTCCTGTTTGTCCTTACCATATCCGTAATTCAAATGTTCCCTCTTCAAATGCAGCTCACAATCCATCAAATTCTTCTTGTACTGTTTCTACAAGGCCTTTGCCCCATCCTCCACCACTTCCTGTTTTCAACCAACAACTTCCTGTCTGCCATTCACCCAATAATAAACCACTTTCAAAATCTCCTTTTTCAAATTCAGATTCTGCCGTTTGGTCAGGCACTAATTCTATTTTTTCTACACCTTTGCCACCACCTCCACTTCCTCCACCACTTCCTCCACATTTACCCCTCCCTACTCCACCCCCACTTCCTGCTACACCCCAAGAACACCATTCACAACAATCCCCACCTCCAAACTTAAACACATTCACACTTTCACCAACTATTGCTTTAACTACTGCTTCTCCACCTTCACCACCGCCATTACCACCGCTTTTATCACGTCTCTCGCCTCCACCTTACTCCCACGCTCTTAAACAATCAAGCTTTCCCCATTCTTCTCTTGTTCCTTCATCAAAACCACCTCTTCCTCCTCTACCTGCTCTTACCGCTTCTCCAACTTGCACTCTCTCAAAATCGAGCAGTTGCACGTCTCCCAAAATGGCCAAACCCACTTTTCCACTTGTCACCACCCAGGCTTTACGAAACGTCAAACTACGTTCTGTCAAAAGCCAAGAAATCATTTGCACAAACTCAATGCCAAGTATGGAAACACCACAAGCCAACACAAGTCTGGAAAAGCTAAGAAACAAACCTCATGCTAACTCATTTTCATCCTTAAGTGAAAGTTCTGGTTGCCAAGTCAAGTTAAACCCAATAAAATGTGAGATTAGTAAACCTAGGGATGGTGTTTCTTGCCCTAATCTGAGCCAACAACAGAGCTTTGCCCAAAAGTCCCAGGAAGAGTCAACCAGGCAAGTTTCTAGTCCAACAAATACAGAAGCTAATACAAACCATGCAGGCTTTAAGATAACTGAAGACGCTCACACAGATTTAATTACAAGTCATCCCAACTACAACCTGCCACAGAGTGAGAAAAACAAACCTAAGAATTATTTAGCTTGTGCAGAAAAGAGCCAACACGATTTTGGTGACAAAGGTTCACCAGATTCAATTAATCCAGTTTCTAGGCCACCAAGCAAGACTGGAGTCATGTCACCTGAAGAAGTGAACACACCTTTAATTGCAACTAAAGCTAACTACAAACATACAGAATTAGAAATAAACAAACTAGGTGCTGATCTCAGGCTGAATGAAAGATTTGAAGAGGCTTTTGAAGATACAAACAAAACCAAAACTGTACTAACCAGCGTCTGCAGTTTAGAAAACCATGCTATACACATATCAAATCAAGTCAATTACAATCAGACAAAGTGTGAAAATAACAACCCAGGGGATACTTTAAGTCGTGCTAAACCAAGTCAACAACCAAGTTTGGACAAGAATAAAAAAGTCCATGAAGATTTAGACTTGTGTGGAGAGTCCTGTCAATCAAACAAGGAAACTGATACAGACAACGTTAGATACAATTCAGTCGAAGTCTGTAGCATTAAAGTCAGAGATGAATCTAATCAAGACAAATACAACCTGCAAAAGTCTCCCAAAATGGTCAAACCAACTAATCATTTACCATGTAATCATCTCTGGAGTCAACAAGAAAGGAACCAAGAAGATTTAGAAACGTACGCGCCAACGGGAA
This sequence comes from Perccottus glenii, assembly GCA_024416835.2. Lineage (NCBI taxonomy): Eukaryota > Metazoa > Chordata > Actinopteri > Gobiiformes > Odontobutidae > Perccottus > Perccottus glenii. Next base: position 713,099 of record CM044567.2, read on the forward strand.
ACGCTCGAATCTCCACTCAAACCAGAAAAGAATCTAAAACAGACAAGACTGCATTCATGAATGAGAATGATAAAGTTGAAATTGACAAAAGGTTAACAGCAGCTGATGTAAGAAGCAAAGATTTTAACATCCAGAATGCTCTAATTACCAATGTGAACCAATATGAGCTAAAGACAAGTCAGACCTACTTTCAAACCTGTGACAATATCCCAAATCCACTAGATTTTCAAGAAGATTGTCCATTGAAAAGCTTTCGTAAAAGACATCAGGCATATTTAGACATGTACGCCATGTTGGCAGGTAGCACAGTGTCAGGGCAGGCTACAGAAGAAGCTAAAGTTGACTCTGTTTTGGAAAAATCTAATTTGGGTACGACTCATGTAAGAAGCAAGAAAACAAAAGCACAAAGCAAAGTAAATTATCCTCACTACAACATGATGGAACAAGATGAGTTTAAAGATGGCAAGGGTCCCCAGGATCAACATGGATCTGCTAGACTCAGAGAATGTCCTGAAGATGGCCGCCATACTGAAAGGGACCAGGAAGGTTCAAATGTGTATGCACCAATGAAAAAGAGCAGAGTTACCAGTTCTGAGAGCCCCTGGGTTAAAATATCATGCAAGAATGAGGAGAATCATTTTACTCCACAAGATCAAGAAGTTTCCAAAGCTGAGGAGATATTATTGGAGTCACAATATTGGAGTCTCTCTGAAAGAAATTACAAAACTGAGTCAGAAAAAAAAGACATAGCAGTAATGTCAAATGTCCCAGAACTAGACCCAGGTCCGGCTAATTTAAAAGAGGGCACAAGAGAGAAATGTAGCCCAAGAAAACTTCAGTCCCCGGTTAAACCAGTGCTGCCAAAGAAGCCTGATCGGGGCATTCTCGCTTTACTAATGTCACCAGAAAGAACAACATCCATAGAAAAAATAACCCCAGATAAAGCACAAGTGGCTCCAACAACTCCTAATTCTCCTCAAAGACAAAAGCTACCAATTTTGCACAAGAAACTAAATCTGTCCACATTAACATCCCCCAAAAGTAGCCCGTCCCATTTGCCTTTGAATGACATTGAGCAAGTTTCGAGCTCAAGAACTCTGGAGAATTGTGGTGCGTCACAGATTTGGACCACAAGAAACACTGAAAATGACAATTCTTCAACGATCTTAAGCACATCTACAATGGAAAATTGTGTAACAACTATTTCTAGCAACAACTTTATTAAAAACTGTGAAAATTCAAGTATAATGCCAAAAAGTACTGTACCAACAATCGGTACAATGGACAACAAAAACCTAGATACTTCTACAGTATTTGGAACAAGTGCATTAGATTATTATGATACATTTAGAATGTGGAGCAGCACTATGAAAAACAATGCTGTCTTAGGCAACTATAGCAATAATACACAAGAAAACTGTGATTATTCAGCAAGTGCTAAAGAAAATGCTGCTACGTCAGGGATCAGATTTAGAAATAATAAGACTTCTGCAATAAGGAGTAACTTTTGTTCAGGAACGGAGTCAAGAATACGGAGCACAATGGAAGATAATGCTTCTAAAATATGTAACATAGACAACCATGGACAGATCTGGAGTCCTGGTACAGGCATTAATCCTGAACGTTTGTCAGTTTCTGTTCCAAGTACAATGGAAAGTCATGGGCCATCCTTATTTTGGGATTCCACTGCAGTGGTAGGCACTATTTCTTCAAGAATGTGCAGCAATAGTGCCATCAACAACACTAGTAACTCAAGAGCCAGAGATGACGTTGAGAAGTCTGCAAACTGGACTGAGAAGTTAGAAAATACCTTTGAAAATTCAAGTGATAACATTTGGTGTCCGAGAAACATAGAGAACACAAGTAATCCGATGGAAAATTATAGCACGTCAAGCGTTATTAACCATATTACCAGAGGAAACGTTGGCAATACAACAGTCTTTGGTGAGTGGATTACAAATAACAGGGGTGCCTCAACAATACCAGCAAATACTGAAGAGAATGGTTGTGCTACAAGAAACTACATCCAACAAAATGCAACACTCCTTAGCCAAATACAAAGTTTGCAAACTCAGCAATCCTGTTCTTATCGCTCTGGAGTTATGTCACCGGAGACAAGAGGCATGTGGTGTCCGTTAGCCGAAGATGAATGTGTGACAGAAAACATGGGCAAAACTACGATCATGATGCCAAATAAAAAAACAAGAAAACGGAGAAAACGTAGAGCGAACAAACCGCTGCTGATGAAAAAAATGGAGCATTCTACTTCGTCTTCATCGTCCACGTCTTCTGAGAATGAGTTTGAGAAATCGTTGCACTTGGGTCAAAGGCGGGGTTTGATGAAAGTAGGAGACGGGGATAGCAATGATTTGGACGGATCCTGTGACGACATTGATCAAAGCAGGTTATCTCTCAGCAGAGCACTTTCCACAGACAGCCTGAAGGGGGAGCCGTCTCTGCCGGAGTTACTAATACACGAGGAAGATGAGCAGGGGAGACCAAAGGCGCTGGGAAAGGCTGAAGGAAATGGTAGGACCACCTTAAAATGTTAATGTTATTGTAAATCAGCGTCTTTATTTTTGAATTCTTGTGTAAATTTAGTTTAAACTCATGAGTGACATGCATTTTTGTGTTTGTACCTTCCAGATGTGTTCGAGAGTGTTTCCGCTGATCAGGTGACAGTCCCCAGTCAAATTCGGACGACAGATGACCTGTTCGCCATCATCCACAGGTAAAAACTAATCTCCTCATCCGGACCTTATCTACAGTATCATCCTTTTACTCATGCCTCATTTTACTCTGTTTTCTGGATCAGTGCCGTTTGGGAAGGCATAGCGTAAATTAAACACAAGGTAATGAAAAGTATATTCCCCAGAAATATTTATTTTATCCTCGTTAAAATTAGTTAGTGTTGCTTCGTAGTGTCTCCTTCGTAGAACCCTATCATCAGTCCTTTTTTTTACTGAGACGACGGTTTAAAAGAACTCAGTTCATTATTAGTTTAGTTGTGGATTTGAGCCAAATCCACAAAGAAGAATGTACCGACCCTAACCCTGATAGAACCACTTTAACTCAAATCTAACCGTCTGCTGTGTGTTGTTTAGGTCAAAGCGGAAGATGTTTGGGAGAAAAGATTGTGAAAACAATCGCAGTTCATCTTCTTTATCTCCTCCTTCGACCCCCACTGACCTCCCACCTCAGCCTAAAGGTCAAAGTTTATCGAGGAGTGACAGCTTCAAGGCCTTGCTTTTAAAGAAAGGCGGCCATTTTACCTCCACGCATCGACCTTCTGCCGTTGAGAGACTTTGCGGAGTCCGACCCCACCTTCAGAAAACAGAGACTGAGCAATTATTGTTTGGGTGGGTGTCTACTTCCTGTGTGTTTGTGTCAGCTTCCTGTGTGAGACGAAGACCTTTGACCCCTCTGAGTTCAGTAAGTCGTCGATGTGCAGCTCGGAGTAGATTTAATGTGACACCGATGGCCTCCATCTTAGAAAACGATGAGGAAGAAGATGAAGACGATGAGGTTTTTGTGTGGGCCTGAAGTTTAGCTTTAGACCAGGTTAAGGTTTGTTGAATGTTGCTGTGAGTCATTGAGAGAGTGATGCTAGTGTTATTATATCTGTATCAATATTAAGGGCCCTTTTATTCCACATTAAGTGGAAGTATTTAGATTTAACTGAAGCGTGACTGAAGTGATGGTCTAATGTCACCTGTAACTGTTTCTGGAGAAATTATTTAATTCAAGACAAAACAAATGTTTAAAGTAAACCATTGGTAAGATGTGTCTTTGGCGTGTTTTTGGCCTGTCTTTGACGTGTCTCGGACGTGTCTCAGGCGTGTTTTGGGCGAGTCTTTGGCGTGTCTTGGGCAAGTCTTTGACATGTCTTTGGTGTGTCTTTGGTGAGTCTTTGACGTGTCTAGGGCGTGTCTTTGACATGTCTCGGCGTGTCTTGGGCGTGTCTCGGCGAGTCTTTGACGTGTCTCGGGCTTGTCTTTGTCTTGGGCGTGTCTCGGGCGAGTCTTTGACGTGTCTCGGGCTTGTCTTTGGCAAGTCTTTGCGTGTCTTTGACGTGTCTTGAGCGTGTCTCAGACGTGTCTTGACGCGTCTCGGCGCGTGTAGGGCGTGTCTTTGACGTGTCTTGGGCGTGTCTTTGACGTGTCTTGGGCGTGTCTTTGACGTGTCTTTGACGTGTCTTGGGCGTATCTCGGGCGTGTCTAGGGCGAGTCTTTGACGTGTCTCGGGCGTGTCTTTGGCAAGTCTTTGACGTGTCTCGGCGTGTCTTTGGCAAGTCTTTGACGTGTCTCGGGCGTGTCTTTGGCAAGTCTTTGACGTGTCTCGGGCGTGTCTTTGGCAAGTCTTTGACGTGTCTCGGGCGTGTGTAGGGCGAGTCTTTGACGTGTCTCAGGCGCGTCTTTGGCAAGTCTTTGGCGTGTCTTGGGCAAGTCTTTGACATGTCTTTGGTGTGTCTTTGGTGAGTCTTTGACATGTCTCAGGCGTGTCTTTGACGTGTCTTTGGCGAGTCTTTGACGTGTCTCGGGCGTATCTCGGGCGTGTGTAGGGCGAGTCTTTGACGTGTCTCAGGTGAGTCTTTGACGTGTCTTTAGCGTGTCTAGAGCGAGTCTTTGACGTGTGTTTGGCGTGTCTTGGGCGTGTCTTTAACATATCTTGTCAAAGACATCACAAAAGGCCTGCAGGGTTTTAGGCTCAAGGGCTTTTTGACAGAAATCAGTTGTATTTATTTTTGACAAAACTGCTAAATTACTGTTTATGCTGACTCAAAGAGTTTGTGGACACAACAGAAATAATATTGTAATAATAAGTGCAATAACAAACAAAAGTAACATATTTCTTTATGTATTTTTTGAGTTAATCTGTAATGATTCTGATTCAGTTTATGAATATTTACAATAAAATGTTGACAGTAGAGATTGTTGTGAGTTAAACAATGAATAGAAGGATTTTTATGCAACATTTTTACATTTCTTTGTCAGAAATTCATTATGTGAAAAGTTGGAATTAAGAGAAATAAAATAAAAAGGTTGGGTTTTTGGTTTAGAGCCAGTTTAGTTCCTGTTAGGACCGAGGTAAATAAAACATTATGAAATACTCCTGGCTACATTTATTAATACATAAATGCACAACTAAAAGTTTTTTGAGCAAAAATGGTACAGTTCCAAAAACTGCTGGGAGCCTTTAATGATGGATAACATAACCACTTTATCCAAAAGACAGTCTCCTTCCAACACGAGCCTCTGCTGGAGTCTTGTTCTGGTTTTTACAGATTATTACAGACTGAACGCTCAGGTCCTGTTTCTGAGGTTTTGCCGAGACATGGGACCATTCTGTTTGAGTCACACTGAAATGTAACTCCAGCTGGAACCATGTTATAACCATCACTAAAGCAGAACAACACAGGGTTAAATCAAACCAACCCAGGTTTAAAGCCGTGTATTTCTGCAAATATCAACAATGACAAATACAACAGCTCTGGGTCTTGTCTGGACTCCTTCACTTCTGATGGATTTAAAATAACTGTGTGAAAGAATGAAGGTCCTGAGCCAAGAGAGGCCCACCTTTGTTTATTCACTGTTCACCGAGAAACTCCAGGAAAAAGACCAAACGTGTTTAAAAGTCCTTTCCAAAAACAGCGCTGGACTGGGACTGTTAACGGAGAACATCAGATTACAGTTTACAATAGTATTCAGCAGCAGAATAACACATTTTCTTTGTTGTTGATATCAGTGTCGACCAATGGGAACGCTCATTTATCCTGACGCAAGCTGTGATTGGACAAACTCCTGCAGTGGGTGGATTATTGTCATCTGTTTAAATCCTTTATTATAAAGCCTCGAAGTTCTTAAGGTCTCCTTTCTTCAGATGATCCTGTTACATTCAGCTTTAGGAGGAAACTGTCAAAGGAAACTAAGTAAAACCTGTTCAGATCCAACTAAAACGTGTTAAAGACGTCATTTCCACTGCTCAGACCCAGTATTTCCTAAAGCATGTGAACAGCTATGGGGCAAAGGAAGATTTTGGTGCTCCAGTTTGTGTCCGTGTTCTGGCTGCAGCAGTATTCTAAAGCCCTCCCCCTCCTCTCTCGTGCGTCTCGACCCTCATCAGCAGCAGCAGCAGGATTAAGAGTGTTGCTGTAACACAAGTTAATGGTTCTGGGCTGTGTTTACTCAGCCTCGACGGTGTTTATCCAGCGGCCGATCGTCAGGTCTGGATCTGCACAGACTTCGCTCTGAACTCTGGACCTGAGCCAGAAACAAACAGAAAACAGAGAGAGACTGAATGTTCCCAGCGTCGCGTCAGACCAGACATTAAACCCACAGCTACAGTGTCTTCACAGGCTGGAACAGAATAAAACCAACTGAACAAAAACAGGTTTACTTGAGAATCTGTGACATAATCGTTGAATAAGATTTAAATGAGAGCACTGACTGGGATTTGTCTTGGTCATTGTTCAAACGTCAGACACAGAAGAAAATACACACCAACATACACATACATTTAAAAAATAAATACAAATTAAAGCCACAAGCGGCGATAAAGGCCCTCGCCTCCTTGAGACCGCTGGGACACATGCACTGGAGGATCGCTGCACCCCCCTGTTTAAAAAGGCAAAATGTAAATATTACTTGTCTAAAAGTACAAGGTTACAAGTTCCAAAGGATTCTGAGGAGTTTTCTAAGACTCTAGGCTTGGCTCTGGAGGGGCCTCCTCTAAAGGAAGGATCCTGGCAATTGGGAAATGGCATTTATTTCCCAAAGGTGCCTCTTCACAGACTCATTACGACCACAGCCTCAAAATGTATCAAAAAACAAATTGATAACTTTTTTTGGCACACGTGTCTAGATGATACTCACCAAATTTGGAGCTGTTTAGATGAAAAGCCTTTAGACACAAGGCATGCGATTTAGGTGGTCACGCATTCCACCCAACATAGTAGATTTCCTGTTGAGTTTACGATATGGCTGTAATAAACTTTTCTGTTTGCCCTGAGGTGTCCTATGGATGTACCAAGTTTTGTATTTCTACATTTGAAAAAATTTACTTTCATTTTCCATAGGCCCAATGTATTTTGACTTTTCTAGGGGTCGCCACTGAGTCATTTTTCATATTTTTTTTTCGGGGACTTCAAATACATAAATTTTTCGCCGGGCTTGAAGTCTGGGACCAATAAAAATGACTTTTAGTTGCACGTTTACTGGGTTAAATTTAGGATGATTTTGCAGAAAAATTATAATAAAAAAATATATACCAAATTATAATAAAAAAATATATAACACGAGCAAAAAAGTCTAGAAAATGCGCTTGTCTATTTTACATACATGTGTTTAGCTCATTTTGCCCAAGTTTGGTGTCTGTGGAATGAAGCAGCTATTTTCTGTTGTTTTTTAAAAAAGAGGTGTATTTTAAGGGTGTACTCACACTAGGCACGGTTGCCATGAACCGGGCCCGAGTACGATTGTCCCCCCTCCCCACTCCCCCTCTGGCCTGCACTCACATAGGGTTTCAGCATTCGTGCCGGAGCACGCTTACGTCATTATGGTGCGACGATTTCGGGATAAACAGGAAGAGCGGCGCTCTGAACACAATGGAGTCCATCGCTCTGTTTTCTTTGTGGATCATTTTGTGTCGTTTGGTCCACGGTGGTCCACAGCCCTCTCACAGCCTGTTGTTAAACAGATGTGTCGCCTTAGTGGCGCGAAAATTTTCACGTAATCGTGCTGCTCGTATGAGGAGGTTTGATTACGGACTACATTTTCCCCGCCATGTTGGTTTTGGAGCGTCGCAAAACCGTGACGTCACTCGTCCTTTTCCATGCTCCAGCACAGTTAGCGCTCACACTACATGCGAACCGCGCCCGAGTCCAACTGAACCGTGCTCTGGCCCACCTCTTCCAAGCGGGCCAGGGCCGGCTAATCGAGCCGCGCCCGGGCACGGTTCGGAGCACTCACACTAGTCAAACGAACCGCGCTATGGTGGTCAAACGCACTCGGGCACGGTTCAAACTGGCTAGTGTGAGTACCCCCTAAGTCAGTTCACATTTTCAATTCAAGATGGCCGCCTTCCCGTGTGTGATAGGGTGTGGTCCCCATTGGCTTTATTGTTCATAAGCCCATGGTGGATATGTGTACCAAGTTTCATTTGCCTACAACAAACTAAAATTTTCACTTCCCATTGACTTTTTCCACACATTTGGGGCGTTGCTATGGCAACACATTTATAGATAGGGGGTGGTTGTCATTGGCTTTTATGCTCCTCATGACATAGGAGATGTGTGTACCAAATTTCAAGTCTCTATGACAAACTAAATTCTTGGCTCCCATTATCAGTTTGTAGGGGGCGCTGGAGAGCCATTTCTAATATATATATATATATATATATATATATATATATATATATATATATATATTTATATATAATAATAATCCAAGCAAAAACGATAGGCCCTCCCGATCATCACCGGCTCGGGCCTAATAAGAGAAAACAATAAAGGCAACAAGCAGCAGCTCACAGACACATAAAGAACCTTCACTGACTAGAGTGTATATCTACAGACTGAGCGTGAGTCCAGTCCTGGAGAAGACCGGGTCTGAGAGTGGACTCTGCAGAACTTCAGACCGTTTATCAAAGTCTAAAATGTCCTTTCTCTTTGAGGTGGAGGTGGACTGCAGACTCAGGTCCTCCAGGATTGGCTCTTCTGTGCTCATGATACATCCTCTTGTGAAGCTGTTGTTTTGTTTCTCCAACATAACTGTCACTGCACTCTTCACTGAACTGTATAAACTACATTACTCTGTTTGTTGGGGTCTTGTTTTTAGGATGGACCAGTTTTTGACGCAGAGTGTTCCCTGGTTTAAAGTGGACTGGAATGTTGTGTTTGTAGAAAATCCTTTTAAGTTTTTCAGATAAACCAGACACATAAGGGATAACTACACCCTTCCCTTTTGTCTCTGGTTCCTGTCTGTTTGGTTTCTGTGTCCTCTTGGTTTTGTTGAAAGTCCATCTGGGGTATCCACAGTCTCTCAGGGCTTTACGGATGTGTTGTTCTTTCCTGTTGACCTTCTGAGGTTGTGGGCACCTCTTGTGCTCTGTGCTGAAGAGTCCTGATGACTCCAGCTTGTGCTGCAGAGGCTGGTGAGAATCAAACAGTAAATATTGATCTGTGTGTGTTGGCTTCATATAAACTTCTACTTGGAGAGTCCTGTCCTCACAAATAACCACTGCACAGTCTAAGAAAGCCAGGCGGTTGTCTATGGCATCTTCACAGGTGAACTTGATGTCCACTGCGTTGATGTGTTCTGTGAAGGCTTCTACTTCCTGGTTCTGATTTTGACCCACGTGAACCAGTCACTGGGCACTGCACCTGGGAAAGAGACCAGAGCTCTGTTCTCCACTTCCTCCATGAACAGGTGAGCCACAATCAGGGAGACAGGTGATCTCATGGCACAGCCGTGTTTTTGTAGAAGTTATCTCTGACCTGGAAATAAGTTGTGTTCAAACATATCTCAAGTAAACTGATAATATGGCGTGTCCTGTAACGAAGTGTCCTTTAGAGGCCTGTCCTGTAGAGGCCTGTCCTGTAGAGGCCTGTCCTGTAGAGGCCTGTCCTGTAGAGGAGTGTCCTGTCGAGGCCTGTCCTGTAGAGGCCTGTCCTGTAGAGGTGTGTCCTGTAGAGGAGTGTCCTGTCGAGGCCTGTCCTGTAGAGGCGTGTCCTGTAGAGGAGTGTCCTGTCGAGGCCTGTCCTGTAGAGGCCTGTCCTGTAGAGGCCTGTCCTGTAGAGGCCTGTCCTGTAGAGGAGTGTCCTGTCGAGGCCTGTCCTGTAGAGGCGTGTCCTGTAGAGGCGTGTCTTGTAGAGGCCTGTCCTGTAGAGGCCTGTCCTGTAGAGGCCTGTCCTGTAGAGGCGTGTCCTGTAGAGGAGTGTCCTGTCGAGGCGTGTCCTGTCGAGGCGTGTCCTGTCGAGGCGTGTCCTGTCGAGGCGTGTCCTGTCGGCGTATCCTGTGGCGTGTCCTGTAGAGGAGTGTCCTGTAGAGGCGTGTCCTTTAGAGGCGTATCCTGTAGAGGCGTATCCTGTAGAGGCGTGTCCTGTAGAGGAGTGTCCTGTCGAGGCGTGTCCTGTCGAGGCGTGTCCTGTCGAGGCGTATCCTGTAGAGGCGTGTCCTGTAGAGGAGTGTCCTGTAGAGGCGTGTCCTTTAGAGGCGTATCCTGTAGAGGCGTGTCCTGTAGAGGCGTGTCCTTTAGAGGCCTGTTCTGTAGAGGCGTGTCCTGTAGAGGCGTGTCCTGTAGAGGCGTGTCCTGTAGAGGCGTATCCTGTAGAGGCCTGTCCTTTAGAGGCGTATCCTGTAGAGGCGTATCCTGTAGAGGCCTGTTCTGTAGAGGCGTGTCCTGTAGAGGCGTGTCCTGTAGAGGCCTGTCCTGTAGAGGCGTGTCCTGTAGAGGCGTGTCCTGTAGAGGCGTGTCCTGTAGAGGCGTGTCCTGTAGAGGCGTATCCTGTAGAGGCGTGTCCTTTAGAGGCGTGTCCTGTAGAGGAGTGTCCTGTAGAGGCGTGTCCTTTAGAGGCGTATCCTGTAGAGGAGTGTCCTGTAGAGGCGTGTCCTGTAGAGGCGTGTCCTGTATAGGCGTGTCCTTTAGAGGCGTATCCTGTAGAGGCGTGTCCTTTAGAGGCGTATCCTGTAGAGGCGTGTCCTGTAGAGGCCTGTCCTGTAGAGGCGTGTCCTGTAGAGGCGTGTCCTGTATTCTCCTGTAAAGGAGTCTCCTGTAGAGGCGTGTCCTGTAGAGGCCTGTCCTGTAGAGGCCTGTCCTGTAGAGGCCTGTCCTGTAGAGGCGTGTCCTGTAGAGACGTGTCCTGTAGAGGCGTGTCCTGCAGAGGCCTGTCCTGTAGAGACGTGTCCTGTAGAGACGTGTCCTGTAGAGGCCTGTCCTGTAGAGACGTGTCCTGTAGAGACGTGTCCTGTAGAGGCGCATCCTTTAGAGGCGCGTCCTTTAGAGGCGCGTCCTGTCGAGGCGCGTCCTGCAGAGGCGTGTCCTGCAGAGGCCTGTCCTGTAGAGGCGTGTCATTTAGAGGCGTGTCCTGTAGAGGCGTGTCCTGTAGAGGCGTGTCCTTTAGAGGCGTATCCTGTAGAGGAGTGTCCTTTAGAGGCCTGTCCTGTAGAGGCGTGTCCTTTAGAGGCGTATCCTGTAGAGGAGTGTCCTTTAGAGGCCTGTCCTGTAGAGGCGTGTCCTTTAGAGGCGTGTCCTGTAGAGGAGTGTCCTTTAGAGGCGTGTCCTTTAGAGGCGTGTCCTTTAGAGGCGTATCCTGTAGAGGAGTGTCCTTTAGAGGCCTGTCCTGTAGAGGCGTGTCCTTTAGAGGTGTGTCCTGTAGAGGCGTGTCCTTTAGAGGCGTGTCCTGCAGAGGCGTGTCCTGCAGAGGCCTGTCCTGTAGAGGAGTGTCCTTTAGAGGCCTGTCCTGTAGAGGCGTGTCCTGTAGAGGCGTGTCCTGTAGAGGCGTGTCCTGTAGAGGCGTGTCCTTTAGAGGCGTGTCCTGTAGAGGAGTGTCCTTTAGAGGCGTGTCCTTTAGAGGCGTGTCCTTTAGGTGAAATCCTTTAGAGGCGTGTTAGAGGCGTGTCCCAGGCGTATCCTGTAGAGGCGTGTCCTGTAGAGGCGTGTCCTCATTCAGTTGTAGACGTGTCCTGTAGAGGCGTATCCTGTAGAGAGGTCTCTGTAGAGGCCTGTCCTGTAGGCGTGTCCTGTAGAGGATCCTGTAGGTTAGAGGCGTCCTTTAGGCGTGTCCTGTAGAGTAGAGGATCCTGTAGAGGCGTGTCCTGTAGAGGCAAAGTTAGAGGCGTATCCTGTAGAGGCGTGTCCTGTAGAGGCGTATCCTCATTAGGCGTTCCTGTAGAGGTCCTGACACCAGTGACCGAGTGTATTAGAGGCAGAAACTCCTGTAGAGGCACTGTGAGGCGTGTCCTGTAGAGGCGTGTCATCTCTGTAGAGGCGTGTCCTGTGAGGCGTGTAGAGGAGTGTCCTGTTTCCCGTCTCAGGCGTGTCCTGTAGAGGCCTGTCCTTGTAGAGGACCAGAGGCGTCCTGTAGAGGCCCGTATTGTTTAGCTGCACTGTCCTGTAGAGGCGTGATCCTGTAGAGGCCAGCCTTTAGAGGCCTGTCCTGTAGAGGCGTGTCCTTTAGAGGCCTGTCCTGTAGAGGCGTGTCCTTTAGAGGCGTGTCCTGCAGAGGCCTGTCCTGTAGAGGAGTGTCCTTTAGAGGCGTGTCCTGCAGAGGCGTGTCCTTTAGAGGCGTATCCTGTAGAGGCCTGTCCTGTAGAGGCGTGTCCTTTAGAGGCGTGTCCTGCAGAGGCCTGTCCTGTAGAGGAGTGTCCTTTAGAGGCGTGTCCTGCAGAGGCGTGTCCTTTAGAGGCGTGTCCTTTAGAGGCGTGTCCTGTAGAGGCCTGTCCTGTAGAGGCCTGTCCTTTAGAGGCCTGTCCTTTAGAGGCGTGTCCTGTAGAGGCGTGTCCTGTAGAGGCGTGTCCTGTAGAGGCGCGTCCTGTAGAGGCGCGTCCTGTAGAGGCGCGTCCTTTAGAGGCGCGTCCTTTAGAGGCGCGTCCTGTAGAGGCGCGTCCTTTAGAGGCGCGTCCTGTCGAGGCGCGTCCTGTCGAGGCCTGTCCTTTAGAGGCCTGTCCTTTAGAGGCCTGTCCTTTAGAGGCCTGTCCTGTAGAGGCCTGTCCTTTAGAGGCGCGTCCTGTCGAGGCGCGTCCTGTCGAGGCGCGTCCTGTCGAGGCGCGTCCTGTCGAGGCGCGTCCTGTCGAGGCGTGTCCTGTAGAGGCCTGTCCTGTAGAGGCGTGTCCTTTAGAGGCGTGTCCTTTAGAGGCCTGTCCTTTAGAGGCCTGTCCTTTAGAGGCGTGTCCTGTAGAGGCCTGTTCTGTAGAGGCCTGTCCTGTAGAGGCCTGTCCTGTAGAGGCCTGTCCTGTAGAGGCGTCTCCTGTAGAGGCGTGTCCTGTAGAGGCCTGTCCTGTAGGGGCGTGTCCTGTAGGGGCGTGTCCTGTAGAGGCGTGTCCTGTAGAGGCGTGTCCTGTAGAGGCGTCTCCTGTAGAGGCCTGTCCTGTAGAGGCGTGTCCTGTAGAGGCGTGTCCTGTAGAGGCCTGTCCTGTAGGGGCCTGTCCTGTAGGGGCGTGTCCTGTAGAGGCGTGTCCTGTAGAGGCCTGTCCTGTAGAGGTGTGTCCTGTAGAGGCGTGTCCTGTAGAGGCCTGTCCTGTAGAGGCCTGTCCTGTAGAGGCCTGTCCTGTAGGGGCGTGTCCTGTAGAGGCGTGTCCTGTAGAGGCCTGTCCTGTAGAGGCCTGTCCAGTAGAGGCGTGTCCTTTAGAGGCGTGTCCTGTAGAGGCCTGTCCTTTAGAGGCGTGTCCTTACAGCCATGACACAGGTGAAATCTAACCTGTTCAAACACAAACACACAGATCTACACTTAGAGCAGTCACATTCAGTTGAACAAGGTTTAGATGGATTTGAATCTCATTTATTTGATATGTTCATGAAATCTTAGGTTAAGACAGTTTTGCTATAAATATAAATAAATCCAACTGAAACCTAAAACCAAAGTTAAAGATAAACTGATAAAGACTCAAATGAAGATAAAACCCTCATTATTTTGAGTCTGACACCAGTGACTTCGAGTTATTAAACCAGAAACTCCAGCAGAAGCACGGAGCTGCTCACAGATGAGCTTCATCTCTTCTGTTTGACATAACGGATGTGTTCATGTTTCCCGTCTCAGGGAACCTGGACTAAGACCAGGACCAGGACCAGCGTCGGGTTAATGCCCGTATTGTTTCAGCTGCACTTCCTTGAACTGATCCGAGACCAGCCCCGAACTATTCATCATCGTTAAACCTGTTCCGACGCACAGATCAGACGAAGGTTCAGGAATAACGTGGCATTTTAAACTGATTTGTCACAGACAGCAACATTAAACCAAAGGGAGTTCAGCAAACCTAAAGTTCATTCAAAAACAACTGCACTGCTTATTTGATGAAAAACAAAGCTATTTAAGCAGTTCTTTAGTCTGTCGCAGGAACAGTGTCCCAATTATTAACTGAGCCCTGAGCACCTTTATCAGTGAAGGCTCAACCAGACCAAAAGAGAAGAAAAAGACCTGCTCTGGTCCTGTGCTAGTCCTGCTCTAGTCCTGCTCTAGTCCTGGTCTAGTCCTGCTCTAGTCCTGGTCTAGTCCTGGTCTAGTGCCTGTGACATAAGCCCTGCCTACGTTCTTCTTCTGTCGCTGTATTTCCTGTTCTTCGTCAGAGCTCAGTCAGACTCCGAGTCGTGCAGATTAAAGCCACAGAAGAAGAACATGTTCCAACAGAAGAAGAAGAGAAGAAGAACCAGCTCCAAAACCAGGACTTAATCCAAGACCAGAATCAGGACCAACAGCCACGATGAACAGCCCTCTGACTTAAACCAGGTAAACCCCAGGTCTAGACCAGGTCTAAACATCGTGTGTTTTATTAAATCTTTTGAGTACTCATATTTAGACCTAGTTTAGACCTGGTTTAGACCTAGTTTAGACCTGGTTCAGACCTGGTTTAGACCTGGTTCAGACCTAGTTCAGACCTGGTTTAGACCTGGTTCAGACCTAGTTCAGACCTAGTTCAGTCCTGGTTTAGTCCTGGTTTAGTCCTGGTTTAGACCTAGTTTAGACCTGGTTTAGTCCTGGTTTAGACCTAGTTTAGACTTAGTTTAGACCTGGTTTAGGCCTGGTTAAGAACTGGTTCAGATCTGGTTAAGACCTGGTTTAGACCTGGTTTAGACCTGGTTTAGACCTGGTTCAGACCTGGATCAGATCTGGTTTAGACCTGGTTCAGACCTAGTTTAGACCTGGTTTAGACCTGGTTCAGACCTGGATCAGATCTGGTTAAGACCTGGTTTAGGCCTGGTTAAGACCTGGTTCAGATCTGGTTAAGACCTGGTTTAGACCTGGTTCAGACCTAGTTTAGACCTGGTTTAGACCTGGTTCAGACCTGGATCAGATCTGGTTCAGACCTGGTTTAGTCCTGGTCTAGTCCCACTGCAGGTCTAGGTCTTGCTCCAGTTTAGTATCTGTCTAGGTCCAGGTTTGGTCTTGGTACCGGTCTACCCTGGGTCTCAGTCTAGTCCCAGCCCTGTTAATCTTGTCCAGATCTAACCTCAGGTCTTGGTTCAGCACAGTTTTAGTCTCGGTCTGACCCCGGCCTGACCCCGGCCTGACTCCGGTCTGGTTCCAGGGCGATGCTGGTGAGGCTCTGGTTGCTCTCGCTGTTGTTGGTGCTGCTCTGTTCTGGAGCTCAGAGACGATTGGACGAACACCGTGGCGTCTCGCAGCTGATTGGTCGGTTTCCTCGCTCCAGGAGGCAGACAGAACGAGAGTCTCTGCCAAGTCCAGGTCGGTACCAAGTCCAGAACCAGACCGGGTCGACACTGGTCCCTCATTCATTTTATTAGAACTAGTTCAAACCCAACTAAAACCTGTTCAAATCCAACTAAATCTAGTCAAAATCCAACTAAAACCTGTTCAAATCCGACTACAAGTCTTTGTTCGACTGCAGCCAAAGATAAAAACACTGCTCTGTGGGACTTTACTGGAGAGTAAACAAATATGAGATAAGATTGTGTTTACAGAGTAATTACAGCTCAGCTTTTCCCACACACCTGGGAACACCTGTCCACAGGTGAGGCAGGTCAGCTGATCTGTTGCCATAGTAACTTGAGGTTAACCAGTGACTTAAGCCTGACATGTTTTCCTCGTGGAGCCTGTCTGAACATGGGACTGTTGTGATTTCAGTTTGTCTCCGAGATCCACGAGTCAAGGAGCGGTTCATCAGACACCTGACAGGTGAGTGACAGCTTCACACGAGTCTGTGTCACTGACTGAGACTGACCCTGAGCGACCCCTAAACGACCCCTGACTCTCAGTCTGACCTCTGACCTGTCTCTGCTGCAGGTCCGCTCTACTTCAGCCCCAAGTGTAAGAAACACTTCCACAGGCTTTACAACAACAGCCGAGACTGCACCAGCCCCCACTGTGAGTACCAAGACCAGACCAAGACCAGACCAGACCAGACCAAGACCAAGACCAGACCAGACCAGACCAGACCAGGACTAGACCAGGACTAGACCAGACCAGACCAGGACTAGACCAGGACTAGACCAAGACCAAGACCAGACCAGACCAGGACTAGACCAGACCAGGACCAGACTAGACCAAGACCAGACCAAGACCAGACCAAGACCAGACCAGGACCTGGACCAGACCAGGACTAGACCAGGACCAAGACTAGACCAGACCAGGACCAGACTAGACCAGGACCAGACCAGACCAGACCAGACCAGGACCAAGACCAGGACCAGACCAGACCAGGACCTGGACCAGACCAGGACTAGACCAGGACCAAGACTAGACCAGACCAGGACCAGACTAGACCAGGACCAGACCAGACCAGACCAGACCAGGACCAAGACCAGGACCAGACCAGACCAGGACCAAACCAGACCAGACCAGACCAGGACTAGACCAGGACTAGACCAGACCAGACCAGGACTAGACCAGACCAAGACCAAGACCAGACCAGACCAGGACCAGACCAGACCAGGACTAGACCAGACCAGACCAGGACTAAACCAGACCAAGACCAGACCAGACCAGACCAGACTAAGACCAAGACCAGACCAGACCAGGACTAGACCAGACCAAGACCAGACCAGACCAGGACTAGACCAGACCAAGACCAGACCAGACCAGGACTAGACCAGGACTAGACCAGACCAGACCAGGACTAGACCAGACCAAGACCAGACCAGACTAAGACCAAGACCAGACCAGACCAGGACTAGACCAGACCAAGACCAGACCAGACCAGGACTAGACCAGACCAAGACCAGACCAGACCAGGACTAGACCAGGACTAGACCAGACCAGACCAGGACTAGACCAGACCAAGACCAAGACCAGACCAGACCAGGACCAGACCAGACCAGGACTAGACCAGACCAGACCAGGACTAGACCAGACCAAGACCAGACCAGACCAGACCAGACTAAGACCAAGACCAGACCAGACCAGGACTAGACCAGACCAAGACCAGACCAGACCAGGACTAGACCAGACCAAGACCAGACCAGACCAGGACTAGACCAGACCAGACCAGGACTAGACCAGACCAGGACTAGACCAGGACCAGGACTAGACCAGACCAGGACTAGACCAGGACTAGACCAGGACCAGACCAAGACCAGACCAGACCAGGACCTGGACTAGACCAGACCAAGACCAAGACCAGACCAGACCAGGACCAGACCAGACCAGACCAGACCAGGACTAGACCAGACCAGACCAGGACTAGACCAGACCAAGACCAGACCAGACCAGACCAGACTAAGACCAAGACCAGACCAGACCAGGACTAGACCAGACCAAGACCAGACCAGACCAGGACTAGACCAGACCAAGACCAGACCAGACCAGGACTAGACCAGACCAGACCAGGACTAGACCAGACCAGGACTAGACCAGGACCAGGACTAGACCAGACCAGGACTAGACCAGGACTAGACCAGGACCAGACCAAGACCAGACCAGACCAGACCAGGACCAAACCAAGACCAGACCAGACCAGACCAAGACCAGGACTAGACCAGGACCAGACCAGGACTAGACCAAGACCAGACCAGGACTAGACCAGGACCAAGACTAGACCAGACCAGGACTAGACCAGGACCAAGACCAGACCAGACCAGGACTAGACCAGGACTAGACCAGGACTAGACCAGGACCAGACCAGACCAGACCAGGACTAGACCAGGACTAGACCAGGACCAGACCAGACCAGGACTAGACCAGGACTAGACCAGACCAGACCAGGACTAGACCAGGACCAGACCAGACCAGACCAGGACCAGACCAGGACCAGACCAGGACTAGACCAGACCAGACCAGGACTAGACCAGGACTAGACCAGGACCAGACCAGGACTAGACCAGGACTAGACCAGACCAGACCAGGACTAGACCAGGACTAGACCAGGACCAGACCAGGACTAGACCAGGACCAGACCAGACCAGACCAGGACTAGACCAGGACTAGACCAGGACCAGACCAGGACTAGACCAGGACCAGACCAGGACCAGACCAGGACTAGACCAGACCAGACCAGGACTAGACCAGGATTAGACCAGGACTAGACCAGACCAGGACTAGACCAGGACTAGACCAGGACCAGACCAGGACTAGACCAGGACCAGACCAGGACTAGACCAGGACTAGACCAGGCCAGACCAGGACTAGACCAGGACCAGACCAGGACCAGACCAGGACTAGACCAGACCAGACCAGGACTAGACCAGGACTAGACCAGACCAGACCAGGACTAGACCAGGACCAGACCAGGACTAGACCAGGACCAGACCAGACCAGGACTAGACCAGGACTAGACCAGGACCAGACCAGGACTAGACCAGACCAGACCAGGACTAGACCAGGACTAGACCAGGACCAGACCAGGACTAGACCAGGACTAGACCAGGACTAGACCAGACCAGACCAGGACTAGACCAGACCAGACCAGGACTAGACCAGGACCAGACCAGGACCAGACCAGGACTAGACCAGGACTAGACCAGGACTAGACCAGACCAGACCAGGACTAGACCAGGACTAGACCAGGACCAGACCAGGACTAGACCAGACCAGACCAGGACTAGGCCAGACCAGACCAGGACTAGACCAGGACCAGACCAGGACCAGACCAGGACTAGACCAGGACTAGACCAGGACTAGACCAGACCAGACCAGGACTAGACCAGGACTAGACCAGGACCAGACCAGGACCAGACCAAGACCAGACCAGGACTAGACCAGGACCAGACCAGGACTAGACCAGGACTAGACCAGGACTAGACCAGACCAGACCAGGACTAGACCAGGACTAGACCAGGACCAGACCAGGACTAGACCAGGACTAGACCAGACCAGACCAGGACTAGACCAGGACTAGACCAGACCAGACCAGGACTAGACCAGGACTAGACCAGGACTAGACCAGACCAGGACTAGACCAGGACTAGACCAGGACCAGACCAGACCAGGACTAGACCAGGACCTGGACCAGGACCAGACCAGGACCTGGACTAGACAAGACCAGACCAGGACCTGGACCAGGACCAGACCAGGACCAAGACCAGACCAGATCAGGACCAAGACAAGACCAGACCAGGACCAGGACTAGACCAGACCAGGACCGAGACCAAGACCAGGACTAGACTAGACTAGACTAGACCAGGACCAGACTAGACCAGGACCTGACCAGGACCAGACCAGGACCAGGACTAAGACCAGGACTAGACCAGACCAGGACCAGACCAGGACCGAGACCAAGACTAGACTCGGACCAGACCAGGACCGAGACCAAGACCAAGACCAAGACCAAGACCAGGACTAGACTAGACCCGGACCAGACTAGACTAGACTAGACTAGACCAGGACCAGACTAGACCAGGACCTGACCAGGACCAGGACCAAGACCAGACCAGGACCAGACTAGACTAGACTAGACCAGGACCTGACCAGGACCAAGACCAGGACCAGGACTTGAATTAGACCAGACCAGGACCTGACCAGGACCAGGACTAGACCAGGACCAGGACCAGACCAGGACCTGACCAGGATCAAGACCAAGACCAAGACCAGGACCAGACCAGGATCTGGCCAGGACCAGGTCTAGACCAGACCAGGACCAGATCTAGACCAGACCAGGACTAGACAAGACCAGACCAGGACCAAGACCATGACAAGACCAGACCAGGACCAGGACTTGAATTAGACCAGACCAGGACCTGACCAGGACCAGGACTAGACCAGGACCAGACCAGGACCTGGACTAAGACCAGGACCAGGACTAGACCAGGACCAGACCAGGACCAGGTCTAGACCAGACCAGGACCAGGACTAGACCAGGACCAGACCAGGACCAGGACTAGACCAGACCAGACCAGGACCAGACCAGGACTAGACCAGGACTAGACCAGGACTAGACCAGACCAGGACTAGACCAGGACTAGACCAGGACCAGACCAGGACCAGGTCTAGACCAGACCAGGACCAGGACTAGACCAGGACCTGGCCAGGACCAGGTCTAGACCAGACCAGGACCAGGACTAGACCAGGACCAGACCAGGACCTGACTTAAGTTTAGACCAGAGGCATTGGGGTCATCTTTTGGTTCATAATATGTTTTTTTCTCAGATTACAGACGCTGTGCTCGGCTGCTCACACGACTCGCCAACAGTCCTCACTGCATCGAACCATGACCGAGGTTAGACCTGCTTTAGACCAGGTCTAGACCTGGTTCAGACCAGAGTCTGACTAAAGCAGACTTGTAAATCCTGGTCTAAACTGGTTCTAACTGGAACTCAGACTTTTATTTTGAAGCTGGAAGCACAACTGTATTTGGGCCTGGTCCTTTCAAAATAAAAGTCCACTGCTTTGAGTTCTCACAAACACATGTGACGGATGGACAGTAGGATTTTACAGATTTTTAATGGAAATACTTTCTAAATTTTCAAACCAAGATGTTTTTTACATTTTAATTTTCTTTGAATTTGTCCAGTTTGAATTTTCTCAACATATCGTTCATAAAATACTCAAACCCTAAAGGTCTGCTGTGTCTGGAGCATTTCTTGGTGAATATTTCAGTTTTTAGAGCTGTTTGTTTCTGGAGGATTTTACAAAATGGCCACCGTGACCCAGACCTGGATCAAGTCTAAAAAAGACTCGGACTCAGAGACAATTATTGAAGATTTATTTGTTGATGTTAAATATTGAATTTATTTATGATTTGTTGAAAATAATTACTTTTATCTGTGCAATATGTAATTATAGACCTGTGTTTAATTTAAATTAAAAAAATTAAATTAGTTATTTCTTTATGTTCAGAGTAAAATCTGAGAAATGGTAAATATTCTCTGTCTAAACTGACTCAGTCTTGTGTTGGACTTGTTTGGACAAAAGCCAGGTCCAGACCTCACACTTGGACTTGGTCTGGACCTTGTCAAGTCTCTGTTGGGACCAGGACCAGGACTAAGATCTGGGAAGAAGAGCACAACACCCTCAAACTCATCTTCTATTTTGTTATTTCCAGCCGGGACAATAACAGACACTGCTCCCGTCTGCTTCTCCAAACTATTACTCACTTTGCTAAAAACCTGCCCTGGTTCTCTCTCACACTCGTAATGACCCGGTCTAGGTCCAGGTCTGGACCCGGTCCAGGTCTGGACCCGGTCTCTGAGCTGTCAGTCATCCACAGCTCAGTCTGTTCAGTTTGAGACGGAGCCGGGTCCGAGTCTGGCTCTGGTTCAGAAGGATTCTTCCGACACGCGTCACAACCTTCAGCTTTTATAAAACTAAATTATATTACTTATAAAAATGATATTTAATTAAACTATAGTTGAATATCTCTGATCAGTACGCACTATTACCATTAATCAAAGGCTGTTTACAGTCTTCTTTTCCTTTCATCTGTTTCCTTCAGACGTCTCCTCCATCTGTCCTTATCCCCTGCATCCTCTCCTCTCAGACCCACTACCTTCATGTCTCCTTCACTACATCCTTAAACCTCCTCTTTACTCCTCCTCTCAGCCTCCTGCAGCTCTAACCTCAGCATCCTTTCACCGATATATTCACTGTCCCTCCTCTGAACACGTCCAAACCAACTCAACCTGGACTCGACAACTTTGTCTCCAAAACATCTCACATGTCCCTCTGATGGGTCCCTCTCACTACTGTCCTCTACACCTTTCCTTTCATTCTCACTGCTGCTCTTTTATCTCACAACACACCTGACACTTTGAAGAAGTCTGTACTGGACCAGGCTCCTCATCTTCTCCCAGACTTTAAAGCCCAGGTTTCCCAGGACTCAGGCCAGGTTTATCAGGAGTCCTGACCCCGGCTCTGGGCTCAGGCTGTGGGCCTGGCGCTGCTGCTCCTCTCTCAGCTCTGCCAAACACCTGCTCACACACAGGTGTTGTTCTGTTGTTCTCCAGCAGATGGAGTTGTTGGCTTGTCTTAAACAAACCACTGCCCTTTCTTTTAATAGAGAGGCAAAGGAAAGGAAAAGCTGTTGTAGAAAAAACGTGTACAAGCAATAGGAAGAATCCCCCAGAGGATTGTGAAACAAAACCCACTCAAAAATGTGAGGGAGATTCAGAAAGAGTGGACTGCAGCTGGAGTCAGTGCTTCAAGAACCACTGCACACAGACGTTTCAGCTGCATTCCTTGTATCAAGCCACTCTTGAACCACACACAGTGTCAGAAGTGTCTCGCCTGGGACGGCTGCTGAGTGCTCCAAAGTTATGTTCTCTGATGAAAGTCAATTTTGCATTTCCTTTGGAAATCAGGGTCCCAGAGTCTGGAGGAATGGTAAATGGCATGCATTATATATAACGTTATTTACATTGTGCTTCCACTCACCCCTTTCACCCCACTCACCCCTGGGGCAGACAGAGGGGTGGGGGTGGGGTGGGGTTAAGTATCGGTGGGTTAAGTATCTTGCCCAAGGACACAACGAAAGTATGAACAGGGCAGAGCGGGAATCGAACCGCCAACCTTCCAGTTATGGGACGACTGCTCTACCACTGAGCTACTCCGTCCCATTTCGTCAGGAAGAGAGGAGAGACTTGAGGTCCAGTGTAAAGTTCCCACAGTCAGTGATGGTTTTGGGCTGGTGTTGGTCACTGTGTTTTCTGAGGTCCAAGGTCAACGCAGCCGTATACCAGGAGGTTTTAGAAAACATGCTTCCTGCTGCTGACCAACTTTATGGAGATGCAGATTTCATTTTCCAACAGGACTTGTGCCAAAGCAACAAGTAGCTGGTTTAAGGACCTGTTCTTAATTGAACAGCAAACTCGCCTGACCTTAGATTTTCTATGGGACATTGTGAAGACGATGATGGGATGTACCAGACCCAACAATGCAGAAGAGCTGAAGGCCACTATCAGAGCAACCTGGGCTCTCAGAACACCTGAGCAGTGCCACAGACTGATCGACTCCAGGCCTCGCCGCACTGCTCCAGTAAATCAGGCAAAAGGAGCTCCAACTAAGTATTGAGTTCTGTACATGTTCATACTTTTCATGTTCATACTTTTCAGTTGGCCAAGATTTCCAAAAAATCCTTTCTTTGTGTTGGTCATAAGTAATATTCATATTTTCAGAGATACTGAATTTGGGATTTTCCTTGTCAGTTATAATAAAAAATAAAATAAATTAAAGCCGCAAGCGGCGATAAAGGCCCTCGCCTCCCTTGAGACCGCGGGGACACATATATTCGGAGGAGTGCATGTCGTGCTTTAAAGCAAATTTGGAGCTGTTTAGATGAAAACCCTTTAGCACAAAGTGTACGATTTAGGTGGTCATGTATTCCACCCAACATAGTAGATTTTCTGTTGAGTTTACGGTATGGCTGTAATAAACTTTTCTGTTTGCCCTGAGGTGTCCTATGGATGTACCAAGTTTTGTATTTCTACATTGGAAAAATTTACTTTAATTTTCCATAGAACCAATTATTTTGACTTTTCTAGGGGTCGCCACTGAGTCATTTTCATATTTTTTTCGGGACTTCAAATACATAAATTTTTGCCGGGCTTGAAGTCTGGGACCAATAAAAATGACTTTTAGTTGCACGTTTACTGGGTCAAATTGAAAATCATTTTTCTGAAAAATTATAATAAAAAGAATATATACCAAATTATAATAAAAAAAATATAACTCGAGCAAAAAAGTCTAGAAAAACGCTTGTCTATTTTACACACATGTGTTTAGCTCATTTTGCCCAAGTTTGGTGTCTGTGGAATGAAGCAGCTATTTTCTGTGTTCTTTTAAAAAAGAGGTGTATTTTAAGTCGGTTCACATCTTCAATTTAAAATGGCCGCCTTCCCGTGTGTGATAGGGTGTGGTCCCCTTTGGCTTTTTTGTTCATAAGCCCATGGTGGATGTGTGTACCAGGTTTCATTTGCCTACAACAAAGTAATATTTTCACTTCCCTTTGACTTTTTCCACATATTTGGGACGTTGCTATGGCAACACATTTATAGATAGGGGGTGGTTGTCATTGGCTTTTATGCTCCTCATGACATAAGAGATGTGTGTACCAAATTTCATGTCTCTATGACAAACTAAATTCTTGGGTCCTATTATAAGTTTGTAGGGGGCGCTGGAGAGCCATTTCTAAAGATAACCCTTTTATTTACATATCTTTGTGTCTCCTCAGAGACGCACGCGTACGCTCCGGTCTCCTCAGAGGCGCGCGGCGTGCGCTCCGGTCTCCTCAGAGGCGCGCGGCGTGCGCTCCGGTCTCCTCAGAGACGCACGCGTACGCTCCGGTCTCCTCAGAGGCGCGCGGCGTGCGCTCCGCTCTCCTCAGAGGCGCGCGGCGTGCGCTCCGGTCTCAGAGGCGCGCAGCGTGCGCTCCGGTCTCAGAGGCGCGCGCGTGCGCTCGGTCTCAGAGGCGCGCGGCGTGCGCTCCGGTCTCCTCAGAGGCGCGCGGCGTGCGCTCCGGTCTCAGAGCGCGCGCGTGCGCTCGGTCTCCTCAGAGGCGCGCGCGCGTGCGCTCGGTCTCAGAGGCGCGCGGCGTGCGCTCCGGTCTCAGAGGCGCGCGGCGTGCGCTCCGGTCTCCTCAGAGGCGCACGCGTACGCTCCGGTCTTAGAGACGCACGCGTACGCTCCGGTCTCTCAGAGACGCACGCGTACGCTCCGGTCTCAGAGACGCACGCGTACGCTCCGGTCTCAGAGACGCACGCGTACGCTCCGGTCTCCTCAGAGACGCACGCGTACGCTCCGGTCTCAGAGGCGCGCAGCGCGCTCCGGTCTCCTCAGAGGCGCGCAGCGTGCGCTCCGGTCTCCTCAGAGGCGCGCGCGTGCGCTCGGTCTCAGAGGCGCGCGCGTGCGCTCCGGTCTCAGAGGCGCGCGGGCGCTCCGGTCTCCTCAGAGGCGCGCGCGCGTGCGACGCTCCGGTCTCCTCAGAGACGCACGCGTACGCTCGGTCTCCTCAGAGGCGCGCGCGTGCGCTCGGTCTCAGACGCGCGGCGTGCGCTCCGGTCTCAGAGGCGCGCGGCGTGCGCTCCGGTCTCCTCAGAGGCGCGCGCGTGCGCTCCGGTCTCAGAGGCGCGCGGCGTGCGCTCCGGTCTCAGAGGCGCGCGTGCGCTCCGGTCTCCTCAGAGACGCACGCGTACGCTCCGGTCTCCTCAGAGACGCACGCGTACGCTCCGGTCTCCTCAGAGACGCACGCGTACGCTCCGGTCTCAGAGACGCACGCGTACGCTCCGGTCTCAGAGACGCACGCGTACGCTCCGGTCTCAGAGGCGCGCGGCGTGCGCTCCGGTCTCCTCAGAGGCGCGCGCGTGCGCTCGGTCTCAGAGGCGCGCGCGTGCGCTCGGTCTCAGAGGCGCGCAGCGTGCGCTCCGGTCTCCTCAGAGACGCACGCGTACGCTCCGGTCTCCTCAGAGACGCACGCGTACGCTCCGGTCTCCTCAGAGACGCACGCGTACGCTCCGGTCTCCTCAGAGACGCACGCGTACGCTCCGGTCTCCTCAGAGGCGCGCGGCGTGCGCTCGGTCTCAGAGGCGCGCGCGTGCGCTCCGGTCTCAGAGGCGCGCGGCGTGCGCTCCGGTCTCAGAGGCGCGCGCGTGCGCTCCGGTCTCCTCAGAGGCGCGCGCGTGCGCTCCGGTCTCCTCAGAGGCGCGCGCGTGCGCTCCGGTCTCCTCAGAGGCGCGCGGCGTGCGCTCCGGTCTCCTCAGAGACGCACGCGTACGCTCCGGTCTCCTCAGAGACGCACGCGTACGCTCCGGTCTCAGAGACGCACGCGTACGCTCCGGTCTCCTCAGAGACGCACGCGTACGCTCCGGTCTCAGAGACGCACGCGTACGCTCCGGTCTCAGAGGCGCGCACGCGTGCGCTCCGGTCTCCTCAGAGGCGCGCGCGTGCGCTCGGTCTCAGAGGCGCGCGCGTGCGCTCCGGTCTCAGAGGCGCGCGCGTGCGCTCCGGTCTCCTCAGAGGCGCGCGCGTGCGCTCGGTCTCCTCAGAGGCGCACGCGTGCGCTCGGTCTCCTCAGAGACGCACGCGGACGCTCCGGTCTCAGAGACGCACGCGTACGCTCCGGTCTCAGAGACGCACGTGTACGCTCCGGTCTGCTCAGAGACGCACGCGTAGTTGGATTTAAACAGGTTTAGCTGGATTCGAACAGGTTTTAGTCAGATTTCTGTTAATCTCTTTGGTTTTCTCTTAAATAGAGTTGCTCGTGTTTCCTTTTTTTCCACAAATGGCTCTGAGTCAAAAAAATTTGAATAACCTCTTAATAAACTGCCTCAAGTCTCTCTTTTAATAAAAATACATTTATGTAATTATTCCTGTCACAATAATAAAGCGTGTCTTTGACATAAACCTCTGCTCGACACTGAGGCCTCTGGGAATAGAACCAAAGACTCATTTAGGACTAACTCGGTTTTAATTCATGATCCAGTCCCAGAGCCGGATCTCAGGAGGTCTCAGGGGGTTTAGTCAGGTCTCCGCAGGTCCACAGGGGGTCCTCGAGGTCAGGACTGAACACTGAGACGATAAACGCTGCTGACAACAGTTCGTTTAATGGAGTCAGAGAAAACTGCAGGATTTAATCAGGCTCAGAATCCATTTTTTATATTTACATTTTTATCCCTAAACAAAATGGTCAACACTAACCCTGGTCTAACCCTGGTCTGACCCTGGTCTGACCCTGGTCTAACCCTGGTCTAACCCTGGTCTAACTCTGGTCTAACTCTGGTCTAACTCTGGTCTAACTCTGGTCTAACCCTGGTCTAACCCTGGTCTGACTCTGGTCTAACCCTGGTCTAACTCTGGTCTAACTCTGGTCTAACTCTGGTCTAACCCTGGTCTGACTCTGGTCTAACCCTGGTCTAACCCTGGTCTGACCCTGGTCTGACTCTGGTCTAACCCTGGTCTAACCCTGGTCTAACTCTGGTCTAACCCTGGTCTGACTCTGGTCTAACCCTGGTCTAACTCTGGTCTAACTCTGGTCTAACCCTGGTCTAACTCTGGTCTAACTCTGGTCTAACTCTGGTCTGGTCTAACCCTGGTCTAACTCTGGTCTAACCCTGGTCTGACCCTGGTCTAACCCTGGTTAACTCTGGTCTAACTCTGGTCTATCTCTGGTCTAACCCTGGTCTGACCCTGGTCTAACCCTGGTTAACTCTGGTCTAACTCTGGTCTAACCCTGGTCTGACCCTGGTCTAACCCTGGTTAACTCTGGTCTAACTCTGGTCTATCTCTGGTCTGACCCTGGTCTGACCCTGGTCTAACCCTGGTTAACTCTGGTCTAACTCTGGTCTATCTCTGGTCTGACCCTGGTCTGACCCTGTGTAGTCTATCTGTATTGGTTTTATTAAACAGCTGACTTAAATCTCATCTTGCGCTGACCTTGACCCCGCCCCCTGCCCCTCGTTCGACCAATCAGCGACCTGACCTTGTACCAAAACCCCTGTGTTACATATCCCTACCCATCTGTCAATCAAACCCCCCTCGGCCACGCCCCTGAACCAATCAGACGCAGACCAGAACCAGACTGAGGATTCTGGGAAAAAGAGCTGGAGCAGCTCCGACTGGGGTTTGACCGGGTTTGACCTGGTTTAGTCCTGGTTTAGTCCTGGTTTACACCTGGTTTAGTCCTGGTTTAGACCTGGTTTAGACCTGGTTTAGACCTGGTTTTGTCCTGGTTTACACCTGGTTTAGACCTGGTTTAGACCTGGTTTAGACCTGGTTTAGTCCTGGTTTAGTCCTGGTTTAGTCCTGGTTTAGTCCTGGTTTAGACCTGGTTTAGTCCTGGTTTAGTCCTGGTTTAGTCCTGGTTTAGTCCTGGTTTAGACCTGGTTTAGTCCTGGTTTAGACCTGGTTTAGACCTGGTTTAGACCTGGTTTAGACCTGGTTTAGTCCTGGTTTACACCTGGTTTAGACCTGGTTTACACCTGGTTTAGACCTGGTTTAGTCCTGGTTTAGACCTGGTTTAGACCTGGTTTAGTCCTGGTTTAGTCCTGGTTTAGTCCTGGTTTAGTCCTGGTTTAGACCTGGTTTAGACCTGGTTTAGTCCTGGTTTACACCTGGTTTAGTCCTGGTTTAGTCCTGGTTTAGTCCTGGTTTACACCTGGTTTAGTCCTGGTTTAGACCTGGTTTAGACCTGGTTTAGTCCTGGTTTAGACCTGGTTTAGACCTGGTTTAGTCCTGGTTTAGTCCTGGTTTAGACCTGGTTTAGACCTGGTTTAGTCCTGGTTTAGTCCCAGTTGATGTTGTTGGTGAAGGACATTAGGAAGAAATGAGACGAGGAGGATAAATAGTGAAAGAGGAAACGGGGGAGGGTCCTTTAGGCATTAATCAAGGTCGGGGTCAGAGGTCAAAGCCACAGAGAGAGGGGCATTATGGGAAACGACCTTCACCATCACAATTCATTTATGTACACAGGAGTGCGAGTCCTGGTTTAGACCAAAGACTGGTTTCTTGTCTCAGTCTTAAACTGGTCTCAGAGCAGCTGGTCCTGAGCCTACGCCTGTTATTATCCTCCAGAAGCAGCTCTGTTTTAACCCCTAACCCTGACCTTTAACCCCTGACCCTGACCTCTGGAGGTAAAGACAGAGTTAAACACAGGTGGGACTCAGAATTACAGCTGGACAGTTACGACCTGAAAATACTTTTCCTCACCTTCTGCTGCTCTTTGGACTGAAACATTCCCAGACTCACCTTCACTAACTCAATAAGCCTTTAATAAAGACTTAATAAAGACTTAATAAAGACTTAATAAAGACTTAATCAGGTCTGGAACTGGTTTGGTGAGAACAGACTCGGGTCTCAGCCGTAAAACATTCTCCAGTTGAGTTTAGATTTTGGGGAAACTCCCTGAACTCAGACTCAAAAACTTAATCTGATCAGACCAGACCAGGACCAGGACCAAACCAGGACCAGACCAGGACCAGGACCAGACCAGACCAGGACCAGACCAGGACCAGACCAGACCAGGACCAAACCAGGACCAGACCAGGACCAGACCAGACCAGGACCAGACCAGGACCAGACCAGGACCAGACCAGGACCAGACCAGGACCAGACCAGACCAGGACCAGACCGGGACCAGACCAGACCAGGACCAAACCAGGACCAGACCAGGACCAGGACCAGACCAGACCAGGACCAGACCAGGACCAGACCAGACCAGGACCAAACCAGGACCAGACCAGACCAGGACCAGACCAGGACCAGACCAGACCAGGACCAGACCAGGACCAGACCAGGACCAGACCAGACCAGGACCAGACCGGGACCAGACCAGACCAGGACCAGACCAGGACCAAACCAGGACCAGACCAGGACCAGACCAGGACCAAACCAGGACCAGACCAGGACCAGACAAGGACCAAACCAGACCAGGACCAGACCAGGACCAGACCAGGACCAGACCAGACCGGGACCAGACCAGGACCAAACCAGGACCAGACCAGGACCAGACAAGGACCAAACCAGACCAGGACCAGACCAGGACCAGGACCAGACCGGGACCAAACCGGGACCAGACCAGACCAGGACCAGACCAGACCAGGACCAGACCAGGACCAGACCAGACCAGGACCAGACCAGGACCAGGACCAGACCAGGACCAGACCAGACCAGGACCAGACCAGGACCAAACCAGGACCAGACCAGACCAGGACCAGACCAGGACCAGACCAGGACCAGACCAGGACCAGACCGGGACCAAACCAGGACCAGACCAGGACCAGACCAGGACCAGGACCAGACCGGGACCAAACCAGGACCAGACCAGGACCAGGACCAGACCAGGACCAGACCAGGACCAGGACCAGGACCAGGACCAGACCAGGACCAGACCAGGACCAGGACCAGACCCGGGACCAGGCCAGACCAGGACCAAACCAGGACCAGACCGGGACCAGACCGGGACCAGACCGGGACCAGACCAGAACCAGACCAGACCAGGACCAAACCAGGACCAGACCAGGACCAGGACCAGACCGGGACCAAACCAGGGCCAGACCGGGACCAGACCAGGACCAGACCAGACCAGGACCAAACCAGGACCAGACCAGGACCAGACAAGGACCAAACCAGACCAGGACCAGACCAGGACCAGGACCAGACCGGGACCAAACCAGACCAGGACCAGACCAGGACCAGACCAGACCAAACCAGGACCAGACCAAACCAGGACCAGACCAGGACCAGACTGGGACCAGACCAGGACCAGACTGGGACCAGACCAGACCAGGACCAGACCAGGACCAGACCAGGACCAGACCAGGACCAGACCGGGACCAGACCAGGACCAGACCAGGACCAGACTGGGACCAGACCAGACCGGGACCAGACCAAACCGGGACCAGACCAAACCGGGACCAGACCAGACCGGGACCAGACCAAACCGGGACCAGACCAAACCGGGACCAGACCAGGACCAGACTGGGACCAGACCAGGACCAGACTGGGACCAGACCAGGACCAGACTGGGACCAGACCAGGACCAGACTGGGACCAGACCAGACCGGGACCAGACCAGACCAGGACCAGACCAAACCGGGACCAGACCAGGACCAGACAGGACCAGACTGGGACCAGACCAGACCAGACCAGACCAAACCAGGACCAGACCAGGACCGGGACCAGACCAGACCGGGACCAGACCAGACCGGGACCAGACCAAACCGGGACCAGACCAGGACCAGACCAGGACCAGACTGGGACCAGACCAGACCGGGACCAGACCAAACCGGGACCAGACCAGGACCAGACTGGGACCAGACCAGGACCAGACTGGGACCAGACCAGGACCAGGACCAAACCAGGACCAGACCAGGACCAGACCAGGACCAGACCAGGACCAAACCAGGACCAGACCAGGACCAGGACCAGACCGGGACCAAACCAGGACCAGACCAGGACCAGGACCAGACCGGGACCAAACCAGGACCAGGACCAGGACCAGGACCAGACCAGGACCAGACCAGGACCAGGACCAGACCGGGACCAGACCGGAACCAGGACCAGACCAGGACCAAACCAGGACCAGACCGGGACCAGACCGGGACCAGACCAGGACCAGACCAGACCAGGACCAAACCAGGACCAGACCAGGACCAGGACCAGACCGGGACCAAACCAGGGCCAGACCGGGACCAGACCAGGACCAGACCAGACCAGGACCAAACCAGGACCAGACCAGGACCAGACAAGGACCAAACCAGACCAGGACCAGACCAGGACCAGGACCAGACCGGGACCAAACCGGGACCAGACCAGACCAGGACCAGACCAGACCGGGACCAGACCAAACCGGGACCAGACCAAACCGGGACCAGACCAGGACCAGACTGGGACCAGACCAGGACCAGACTGGGACCAGACCAGACCGGGACCAGACCAAACCGGGACCAGACCAAACCGGGACCAGACCAGACCGGGACCAGACCAAACCGGGACCAGACCAAACCGGGACCAGACCAGGACCAGACTGGGACCAGACCAGGACCAGACTGGGACCAGACCAGACCGGGACCAGACCAAACCGGGACCAGACCAGGACCAGACTGGGACCAGACCAGGACCAGACTGGGACCAGACCAGGGTAAGTCCGGATGAACGGAGTGTCTGTTCTTGACCCAGACCCAAGTCCGTTCTCACCTAAACCACTTTCCTTCAGACTTTATTAAGAGTTATTAAGGGTTTATTGAGTTACTCTGAGTCTGCTTCAGCTCATGTCTGGGATAATTCTCTAAAACCCAGAGCATCTTTGTCTCGGGGCATTGTGGGAAAAAGATGGCGCCTGGTGCCGAGGACAGAAGAGCATCCTAAAGACCCCTCCTGATCTCCCACAGATCGATCAAATGCAGCTGAGACCCAGTTATTGATCCATCGATCGACTTCAGATCAAACCAGGCTTTTACCAACGTCTCATTAACTTTTATCGAAACAAAATCCATCTAAAACCTGTTCAAATCCATCTAAAACCTGTTCGAATCCATCTAAACCCTTTTTCTCTTTCAGGTCGTGGTTCTGTGGACACCGTCTCATTACCCCCCCCCCCCCTCTTCCTCCTGTTCCTCTCGCGCGCATTATCCCGCAGTATTTTTCAATTAGCCTGTGACAAATTCAATCAAAGCGCCATCGAGCGGCTCCAATGAGGCATGGCTCATTTACAGCGGCGTTAATCGCGCGGCCATTAGACAAACCTCCATCAGCTCCGCGCGCGCAGGAGGGGGGTGATCCATCAGCGCGAGCTCCGTCCGTGACCACCGCGGACCGGCGCGTGGAGCCCGCTGTAAAGCCCGCGCGCTCATAAATCCTGCCTTTAATTAAGCGCGCGCCTGATTGGAGCGGGATTTAATTAAAGCTTTCCGACTCAGCGCGCGCTCATCCATCTATTATTATTATTATGATTATGGGCCGAGCATTATGGGTATTATGGGATGGAGCCGGTGTCAGGGCCGCTACCTCCCACTGGGTTAGACCAGGACTAGACCGGAACTAGACCCAGGATTAAACCAGACCTGAACTAGACCCAGGATTAAACCAGACCGGGACTAGACTCAGGATTAAACCAGACCTGGACTAGACCCAGGATTAAACCAGACCGGGACTAGACCCGGGATTAAACCAGACCTGGACTAGACCCAGGATTAAACCAGACCTGGACTAGACCCAGGATTAAACCAGACCTGGACTAGACTCAGGATTAAACCAGACCTGGACTAGGCCCAGGATTAAACCAGACCTAACCAGGACTAAACCAGGACCAAACCAGGACTAAACCAGACTAAACCAGGACTAAACCAGGACCTAAACCAGACTAAACCAGGCCCAGGATAATGAAGATCATAATTAAACAGATTAATGTCACTTTAATCACCTCCAAGTCTGAACAAAACCAGGACTGGACCAGTTTCTGTTAAGTCCTGGCCTAGTCCTCATTTCTTTATCAATTAAGGATTTGACCATTTTAAGACCATCTTAAACCTGGTTTAGACCTGGTCTAGACCCGGTCTAGTCCCGCTCTAGTCCTGGTTTAGACCAGGTTTTGACACGTTACATTCCGTCCATTTCCTCTTTTCTAAATAATGACACATTAAAGCCCATTGTCTCTAATATTTATTTACTTGATGTAATAAAAGATTATTGCTGTTCACTCAAAGTGTTTTGGAAACGGCCTTCAGTTCCTTTACGCAGCAGCTCTTTATATACGAGGCCTGCGTGAGGTCAGCGAGGCCCTGGACCAATCAGAGGGCAGCGAGCTTGGGTGGGCGGGTCGTGGGCGGAGTTAAAGCGGAGCAGTGGGAAACGGCGACGGGAGCAAAAAGCACGAGCGCAGCGAGGATCAGGATCATTACGCACCGGAGACCAAGGCCGGACCGAGCACGTGCAGGGGACGTACCGGGACAGGCACGGGGGACGTACGGAGCAGCGCGAGGACACGGGACACGAGGAGAGGAAAGAAGACATGGATTGGAATAAAGACGCGTGGACAGAGTTTGAGTAGATCTGTATTTTACCGGATCAGACATGGACCTAAACCAGGACTAAACCAGGACTAAACCAGGACTAAACCAGGTCTAAACCAGGACTAAACCAGGACTAAACCAGGTCTAAACCAGGTCTAAACCAGGACTAAACCAGGACTAAACCAGGACTAAACCAGGACTAAACCAAGACTAAACCAGGTCTAAACCAGGACTAAACCAGGACTAAACCAGGTCTAAACCAGGTCTAAACCAGGACTAAACCAGGACTAAACCAGGACTAAACCAGGTCTAAACCAGGACTAAACCAGGACTAAACCAGGTCTAAACCAGGACTAAACCAGGACTAAACCAGGTCTAAACCAGGTCTAAACCAGGACTAAACCAGGACTAAACCAGGACTAAACCAGGTCTAAACCAGGACTAAACCAGGACTAAACCAGGTCTAAACCAGGACTAAACCAGGACTAAACCAAGACTAAACCAGGACTAAACCAGGTCTAAACCAGGACTAAACCAGGACTAAACCAGGTCTAAACCAGGACTAAACCAGGTCTAAACCAGGTCTAAACCAGGACTAAACCAGGACTAAACCAGGTCTAAACCAGGACTAAACCAGGACTAAACCAAGACTAAACCAGGACTAAACCAGGACTAAACCAGGACTAAACCAGGACTAAACCAGGACTAAACCAGGTCTAAACCAGGACTAAACCAGGACTAAACCAGGTCTATACCTGGATTTAAGAAGGACTAAAACCAGGACTAGACCAGACCATAAAAGGACTACATTTAGATTGAACAACACTTGGACTAAGACCATGATCAGACCTGGACCAAGACCAGGACTAACCCCGGACTAAACCAGGACCAAGTTAGATTTCAATGGAACGACAGTAGGACTAAACCTGGTCTAACGTAGGACTGGACAAAACCGGGACTAAAAAGACAACTCTAACAGAACTATGTCAGGTCTAAATCTAGACTGATCCAGGACTAAACCCGACTAAAACCTGGTCTAAACACAGTCCAACCAAAAACCAATTCTTGAACTAAACCAGAGACTGAAGTGGACCAGACTGTTCCAGGTT
Source organism: Perccottus glenii (assembly GCA_024416835.2). Taxonomy (NCBI): domain Eukaryota; kingdom Metazoa; phylum Chordata; class Actinopteri; order Gobiiformes; family Odontobutidae; genus Perccottus; species Perccottus glenii. The sequence goes on from CM044567.2 coordinate 747,748, forward strand.
AAACAGACCATGTGTTACTTAGTTGTTCTTCCGCTGCAACTGAACCAGGACTAAATCTGGACTAGCTTCGGTCTAAAACCTGGACTAAACCAAATCTCTTGGACTTGAACTTCACGGAGGGTCTATCTGAGGACCAGCCAAGGACTAAATCCAGTCCCAACATCAGGACTTGTACCTGATCTTTCAAAAAGACCAAAGACCGGACTAGTTAAGATCTAGTCAAGGACCCACCTCGTCGCCAGTCCGGTCCGGTCCAGTCCGGTCCGGTCCAGTCCAGTCCAGTCCAGTCCGGAGACCTTTTAATGACTTGACCAGGTCCAGGAATAAACTGTTCACGGTCATTTTAACGGAACAAACCGCGGCCTTTCTGAGACTAACCCGACCCAGACCCGGTCCAGATCCGGCCCAGACCAGAACGGCCCAAACCCAGTCCAGACGATGGCGATGCAGCGGCCGGTTTGTACGACGGCCTTCAGTATCGAGTCCCTGATCTCGGGTCCTGGTCCTGGTCTTGGTTCTGGTCCCAGTCCGAGTCCGTTCGTCTACAGTTACCCGATGTTTGTGCCGTACCGCTCGGTGCTGCTGCCGCCGCCGCTGCCTCCGCCGCCGCACGGTTACGGCATGACTCTGACGTCCGCCGTGTTCCCGGGACCTCACCACGAGGCGAGCGCCGGGGCCAACAGCAGGAAGTACGGCTTCGACAGGAACCACGAGCCGGACCCGGAGCCCAAAGGGTTTCTACAAACCCCGACGAAGGAGACGACGTTTAACGAGGAACCGCTTCACAACAACAGCCTGAGCTCAGGTACGAGCGCCGGAAGGGGCGGGGTCACGGGAAAGTGGTGCTTAGATTTAAGTTAAAGGTAAAATAAGTTTAGAAGGACAACAGAGCAAAGACAAAGCATGACCAATTTAACAGAAAACTGCGGATTTTTACAAAGTTTTGACAAATTCCTCAAATTTGACAAAACTAGACAAAAACTCACTATTATTGTGTTTTACAAAAACATGAACAAAACCTAGTCCCAGAGTGGATTAAAGCTTTGGATGAACTAAACACTAGCTACAAACAAGAACTCTTTAGAAGATTTGAGACAAAACTGAAGAAACGAACAGAGCAAACTGTAAAAGTAATAATTCAAAATCTAATATTTTACAAAGAGTTGAAAAGAAACAAGGCAATTAAAAAATGTCAGACTGCATTTTAGTAAGAATCCGGAAAGATTCAACCTTTGAGTGCAAATAATAGTTTAAAAATGGACAAATTAAAATAATAATAAAATAAAAATGACCCCAAAAACACATAAAATAAAGAAAAAAAAAAAGAATAAATCTATAACATTTTTACAAAAATGTGATCAAACTAAACAAAAGATTAAAAAAGTAAAGAATTGTGCCAAACTGAAGATTATAATTCAAGCACAAAATACTTTTCTATTTTACAAATGTCCTTTTTAAAAGAAAAGCCAGTGCTTCTCAGATTTTCTTAAAAGTCGTATTCTTCAATAAAAAATAAAAAGTGTGTGTTTTCTGGAAGAGTTTAGATTTAATAAAAGGAACTAAAAACCTCAAACATATTTTAGAAAGATTTACAAAAAAGATCAAAAATGTAAAAAAAAGCATCACAACGTCAGAGGCCTTAAGAATAAATACACCATAAATCTATTTGAGAAACACACATAAATTCAACACATTTATTTTGTTCTTTTCTTTAAAGCTCAGAGTAAAGAGAATTAAAGAGACAAATGTCAGAAAATACATTGATTTTAGATTTAAATCTATGAGTTTGTGGAAACTGTCCCTGACTTGATTTAAAAACGGGTTTTCTTTTACAGACTCGTAACCCTCAAGCAGTCTGGGATTTAAACCCACACACTCCACTTTAAATGTCACAGAAAAACACTGTTTTCTCCTTCTTTTGAAATGGTTCAAAAAGAAATAAACTCATCTCAAACTAAAGCCTCTGCTTTTATGGATCTTTAATTATTCTTTTGTAAATCACCTTTGATTTTAGAAACACGAGCCGCTCCTGAACTCACCTTTTTTACATTCCACACACTTTAACACTTTTATATTAAACACTTTTATATTAAACACTTTTATTTTAATCACTTTTATTTTAAACACTTTTATTTTAAACACTTTTATATTAAACACTTTTATTTAAACACTTTTATTTTAAACACTTTTATATTAAACACTTTTATATTAAACACTTTTATTTAAACACTTTTATTTAAACACTTTTATATTAAACACTTTTATTTTAAACACTTTTATATTAAACACTTTTATTTTAAACACTTTTATATTAAACACGCTTTTATTTTAAACACACTTTTATTTTAAACACTTTTATTTTAGTCACTTGAGAGGAAAGGCGCGCGTGCGTGTGACTGAGTTTATTGTAATATTTAAATCAGAGGCTGTGCGCGTGAACAGACGGTTTTGAATAATGTTAAAGCTTTACTTTTGAACGTGTCCCGTTTCTTGAGCTTCAGAGAAAAGCGACTCAAAAGGATTTGATTTCTCTTTAGACCTTTCTTTTCCTCCTGGACTCTCTCTGACTGACTCTCCGCGGCTCTGTCCGGGCTCCACGCGCCGCTCCACGCACGCGCAGCTGCGGCCCGTGTTTCCATCACAAGCGCTTTGTCAGTTCCTCATTAACTTTTACGCGCTGTCACTCAACGTCTCATGGATTAAAAACCGATAATAATCAATGATAATAATAATAATCGGGACTGAATAAGTCTTCAAGTCTTTTACTGAAGATTATGGATTTCATTTTGATTAATTTTAATCATTTTTGTTTTTTTTAATCCGAGTCTTTTTTGTCGTGGCCAGGTTTATATTAAAGACGCATTTCCATTTTCCTTTTTAACTTTCCTTTTGATTTTTCGATTTATTCCTATTTTTCATGACCTTTATTTAAGAACCTGCCTCAGCTTTATTTTTCACTTTATAAAAAAAAAAAAAAACATTAAATAATTAATGTGTCATGTTTTAACCTGAGCTCACAATTAAATGTTTGGATTAAAATCAGACAAGTTTATTTAGTTTAAATTGATCTAAACTAAAGCAGGAAATGTTTAGTTCAGGTTTTAGCAGAACTTTTATAAAAACATGTTCCAGCTCCAGAAAACCATTAGATTCAAAAACTAACTTCAACTTCAATTAATTTAAATCCATTTAAAACCTGTTCTTGGACCGCTACTTTTCCATAAACATGACATCCCTTGGCTCTGTCATCCAGAAGCATGGCTTTTCCTATCACTGCTGCAGATGACACTCAACTCCACCTGTCATTTCATCCTGACGATCCGACGGTCTCTGCTCGCGTCTCGGCATGTCTGAGTGACATCTCACTTTGGATGAAGGACCATCACCTGCAGCTGAACCTTGCAAAAACAGAACTGCTTGTGATTCCGGCCAATCCAAAGACCCACCACAACCTCTCCATTCAACTAGGCCCATCAACCATTACACCGTCCAGCACTGCCAGAAATCTGGGAGTGGTAATTGATGATCAGCTAAACTTCACAAGTCATGTCACCAGCACCACCCGGTCCTGTAGATTCATCCTCTACAACATTAGAAAAATTAGACCTTTCCTATCAGAGCACTCCACGCAAATTCTAGTCCAGGCTCTTGTCTTGTCCAAACTGGATTATTGCAAAGCTCTACTGGCTGGACTCCCTGCTGCACAACCAAACCTCTGCAGCTGATCCAGAATGCAGCGGCAAGAGTGGTCTTTAATGAACCAAAGAGAGCACACGTAACTCCTCTATTCATTAGGTTACACTGGCTCCTGTTCGCCTGCATCAAGTTCAAAGCTATGCTCTTGGCCTACAAGACCACCACTGGCTCCGCCCCCTCATATCTTCACTCACTAATACAGACCTACGTTCCTACCAGATCCCTGCGCTCTGCAAATGAACAACGTCTGGTGGTACCGTCCCAAAAAGGTAAAAAATCACTCTCACGTACCTTCTCTGGATCTGTTCCACATTGGTGGAATGATCTACTGCTGCTACAAGATCAACAGATTCTGTAGCCATCTTTAAAAAACACCTGAAAACACATCTCTTCCGTCAACACCTGACTGACAAACACTAAGTTCTACTTCCTTTCTATTAATTCCTTTCTTTAAAAGAAAAAAAAAATCTCTTATCCTTATCTTTGTAAACTGTGCTGGGTTTAAACTGACTAGTCTTTAATGCTTTTTGTTCTTGTGTTGTTAAAATTACTTCCATTGTTTTCCTCAGTTGTAAGTCTCTTTGGATAAAAGCGTCTGTAAATGACTAAATGTAAATCCAACTTAAACCTGTTCAGATCCAGCTAAAACCTGTTCAAGTCCATCTAAGCCCTGTTCAAATCCAATTAAAACCTGTTCAAATCCAACTAAAACCTGTTCAAATCCAACTAAAACCTGTCCAAATCCAACTAAAACCTGTCCAAATCCAACTAAAACCTGTCCAAATCCAACTAAAACCTGTTCAGATCCATCTAAAACCAGTCCAAACCAGACTAAAGACCTGTTCAAATCCATCCATCTGGAGGGCAGGACCAGTGCTCAGGACCAGAGTGGACCAGACCCAGAACCAGAAGACCGGACAGGACCAGACCAGGACCACCCCAGACCACATACAGAGGTCTAACCGGTCTTGTCTCTGTTCCAGTCCGGGTTTTGTCCAAAGACGAGGAGGACAATGTGAGGAAAGACGAGAGCTTCTCGATGGACAGTGACCTGGACTACAGCTCCGACGAGAACCTGACGTCCGTCTGTCCCAAAGACCGGAGTCCGGACTCAGCGTCAGCCTCGGGGAACCAGGACCGGACCGGGCCGGGCTCCGGTAAGAACCGGCGGCGGCGCACGGCCTTCACGAGCGAGCAGCTGCTGGAGCTGGAGAAGGAGTTCCACTGTAAGAAGTACCTGTCTCTGACGGAGCGCTCGCAGATCGCACACGCCCTCAAGCTCAGCGAGGTCCAGGTCAAGATCTGGTTCCAGAACCGACGGGCCAAGTGGAAACGGGTCAAGGCCGGCAACGCCAACAACAAGACCGGAGAGCCCGCTCGCAACCCCAAGATCGTGGTCCCCATCCCCGTCCACGTCAGCCGCTTCGCCATCAGGAGCCAGCACCAGCAGCTGGAGCAGAACCGGCCCTAGACCCACCAGACCAGACCCAGACCAGCCAGAACCAGACCCATCAGGAGCCAGCACCAGCAGCTGGAGCAGAACCGGCCCTAGACCCACCAGACCAGACCCAGACCAGCCAGAACCAGACCCATCAGGAGCCAGCACCAGCAGCTGGAGCAGAACCGGCCCTTGACCCACCACCAGACCCAGACCAGCCAGAACCAGACCCATCAGGAGCCAGCACCAGCAGCTGGAGCAGAACCTGGACCCTAGACCAGACCCCAGACCAGCCACCAGGAGCCAGCAGCTGGAGGCTTGACCAGACCAGACCCAGACCAGGTTTTTTGTTCAGACTGAAAAGGCGGGGTTAAAGAAGCTGTGAACTTGATGGACTTAATGAGAACTCAGAGGTTTATTCAAATCAATCAAACGTCAGACGTGACCTTTTGCCAAAGTTTTTCCGATAAACACAACAAAGATAAAACACCTCCATAATGTGACCGGCTCTGGAATAAAACCTCATGTTTTATATTTTATTTAAACGTCTCTAAACTGGACGTTTGGACTTTTCTGACCGAGACACACACACACACACACACAAAAAAAACCCCAGACATTTCTTTAAATGAATCAAACCATTTTTTTCTTCAGAACTCCTGAATCGAAGCCACAACCAGCGGCCATTTTGTGTCTGACTCCTCGTTGAAACTCATTTAAATGTTCTTTGCTTTCTTTGCTTCAAATCCAACAAATTTCAGTCAACTTTGGACTCATTTAAAACGGACTTTAAAAGACTTTCAGGAAGCGTCGGCTGAAAACCTGATCAAACCTGGACCTCTGTCTTCGTCTTTGAACTGGACAGTTACAGAAGACGAAGACACAAACTGGTTAACTGAACTGACACGACACAGCAGCCATTTTGTGTCGCTCGAGTGTAAATATTTAAACAACAATCGACAAGATGTTGGAGATAAAAGTACTTCCTGTCTGTGATGATGAACTGGATTCTACTTCCTGTTTTGTTTTTATTGGACGCTGCTAATTTATTTATAAAAAAAACAAATGTCCATTTCCTGAAAATAAACAAATGTAAATTAATTAAAGTAAAAGTCAAAATGTGTCTTTGGTGTTTTTACAAACTGGTTTAGACCTGGTTTAGTCCTGGTTTAGTCTTGGTTTAGACCTGGTTTAGACCTGGTTTAGACTTGGTTTAGACCTGGTTTAGTCCTGTTTTAGACCTGGTTTAGTCCTGTTTTAGACCCGGTTTAGACCTGGTTTAGTCCTGGTATAGACCTGGTTTAGTCCTGGTTTAGTCCTGGTTTAGACTTGGTTTAGACCTGCTTTAGACCTGGTTTAGGCCTGGTTTAGTCCTGGTTTAGACCTGGTTTAGTCCTGGTTTAGACTTGGTTTAGACCTGGTTTAGACCTGGTTTAGACCTGGTTTAGACTTGGTTTAGACTTGGTTTAGACCTGGTTTAGTCCTGGTTTAGACCTGTTTTAGTCCTGGTTTAGTCCTGGTTTAGACCTGGTTTAGTCCTGGTTTAGACCTGTTTTAGTCCTGGTTTAGTCCTGGTTTAGACTTGGTTTAGACCTGGTTTAGACCTGGTTTAGACCTGGTTTAGACTTGGTTTAGACTTGGTTTAGGCCTGGTTTAGTCCTGGTTTAGACCTGGTTTAGACCTGGTTTAGTCCTGGTTTAGTCCTGGTTTAGACTTGGTTTAGACCTGGTTTAGACCTGGTTTAGACCTGGTTTAGTCCTGGTTTAGACCTGTTTTAGTCCTGGTTTAGTCCCAGTTTAGACCCGGTTTAGACCTGGTTTAGACCTGGTTTAGTCCTGGTTTAGACCTGGTTTAGTCCTGGTTTAGTCCCAGTTTAGACTTGGTTTAGACTTGGTTTAGACCTGGTTTAGTCCTGGTTTAGACCTGGTTTAGTCCTGGTTTAGTCCCAGTTTAGACCCGGTTTAGACCTGGTTTAGACCTGGTTTAGTCCTGGTTTAGACCTGTTTTAGTCCTGGTTTAGTCCCAGTTTAGACCCGGTTTAGACCTGGTTTAGACCTGGTTTAGTCCTAGTTTAGACCTGTTTTAGGCCTGGTTTAGTCTTGGTTTAAACCCGGTTTATCTTCTCCTAAACCATGACCACTCACACACGTCACAAAGAAATCCCAGCCTTGACCCTTGACCCTTGACCCGGCTGTAGCTCACCGGAGACGAGTCCTGAAGGTCCTGGGTTCAGGTCTTCTTGAAGACTCCTGGAGGTCTTGGTCCAAATGCTAAAGACAGACGGGCAGCTAACCAACGCCAACAACGCTCAGGTGTGCTGGAAGGGGGCGGGGCTTACAGGTGACTAACAGAAGAGTGAGTGTGTCATGGGTTTAGCTGTGTTTTTACAGATTAGGGCAGAGCTGCTGAGCTGAACCTGGTCTCGTCCTGAAGCTGAGGACCTCAGATCTTGTGTCCAGCTGTAGTTCAGAAGAAGAGCACAAAGTTTAATGTAAAAAATTTAAACTAAAACTCCCCAAAGCTTCAAAGCTCTCGCTCAGAGTGGAAGATCTAAGGACCTTGGTTCAGAGCTCATGCTCCCCAGAATATTTCTTAAAACCCTGGAGAAGTCTGGATCAAAGTCTTCATCCAAATCTTCACAAATTCATGAAACCTGTCAAAAAGGAGCCAACCCCTGAACCTGGTCTGGTTCTGGTCTCCGACGCCTCGGGTGGAAGATGGATTTATGAAGACGATAAGTTGTCAGATGCTTCTGGAACAAAAGGAAGTCAGTTCCTGTAAGAATTCCTTATTGTGTCTTTATTAACTTTAAACAACGATGCTGTACAGAACAATAATATCAGAATAAACAATACAATATCCACAATAATAATGTCTTTCAAACAAACACGGACTGGAAGTGGGCGGAGCTTTAACACCTGGAGACAAAGTGGGCGGGTTTGACAGGTATCTGAGGTAAATACATTAGAAATATACACACAGGTTTCACTGGTTTATTTACAAAGAAAAAAAAAGAATTTAATGGCAATTTCTCAGAATTTTACAGAAATATTTACTCAATATTTACTAAAATGTTGGAGAAATTAAAGTTAAAACATATTTCACAGACTTTTTAAATAAAGATGGTTTTGTACCTGATGGCAGCAGTTGTTGTAATAAATAAACTTTACATTAAAATGATTTAACTTTGAAAAGAAAGAAGTTAAAGATTTAGTGAAAGAAACAGCCTTTTAAGCTAAACCTTTGCATTTTATTTTGTTAAAATTATGACTTTAACAATTTTATTCTGAGATTTGTAGAAAATGGGCAGTAATTTTAAATATTTAAATTCTTGTTTTAAAGTGTCATAAATAAATCTTGTGTCGTTTTAAATAAAAAATTAAGGGACAGGTTTATTAATGAAACTCGTACGAAAATACATAAAAAAAAGTTCTATTTTGTAATAATTGGACAAGATTTAAAGAAAAAAAAAGGAAATGGGACAAAACAAGAGCAAAACTTTAAACATTTAAACAAAAACCAGGTCTAAACCGGGTCTAAACCAGGACTAAACCGGGTCTAAACCGGGTCTAAACCAGGACTAAACCTCGTCTGTGCCGAGTTGAAAAGTGTTAAAAATATTGCAGCAGGAAACGATCGACTCTTTGACGGATATTGCTTTTTAAATTTTGCAGCAACATTTTTCAAAAGGAAACCAAAGTTTAGTGTCGAAGGTAAAAAGTCATAAATTCAACACTTTTCTCTAAAACAGTCGAAGATAAAACCTGCTCAAACTTCACCAGTGGCTCCTGTTTTCAAGTCGATTTAAATTTATGTTTATTACTTTTGTTTTCAACATTTTTCTTCATTTAATTTAATTTTAATATAAAAAAGACCTGGGACTTAAGGCATTATTTAAAAAATCATGGTATAAGTTAGTATAGCTCTAATTTTCCACAGAATTTAGATGAAGCTTGTTTAAACAGTTTTAGTCTTTAACTTATATTTTATAAATATTATATAATGTTATGTTTTTAACCAAAGAACCACTGAAACTTAAACCAAACCCAGTTCAAATCCAGGATTGTTTTATTCTAAACCAAATACATTTCACGTCTTGTACAAATTCGGTCTGAAACTGGCTTTTCTCTTTCTTTCCTGTTTTAAAATTTCAAAACCTTCAAAATGATTTACAGCAGAGCGACTCCGTCGTGTCTCGATGGTATTTTTATTATTCACCGTTTTCGGACAATTTTAACCGAAATTTTATTCCATACGCTTTTCCACAGAATTATGATTAAAACATTCCCTTTTTAAATCCTATTGTGGCTTTTTTGCAGCAATTCCTCGTTTTGTCCAGGGAGTTAAGGTTTTAACAGGATTCAACGTCAAATGTTCTCAATTTAATAAAAACCCAGAAATTTCAACTAAAAATAGAAAATTTCATATTAACTTGGCTTATACCAATTAATATTCCACAAGTCTGGATGGTAATGCCTAAAGTTTTAAAGTATTATAAAAAAAAGCTTTCTTTCTAAAATTTTAGGATTCATGAAATTGTTTGGATTTGTGGTTGCAATACCCCAAACTTCCATCGGGGGAAACGTTAATGCTGGCTTTAATCTATCTTTGTGTGACTTTGAACAGAACCATCCAGGTCTAAAATCAGACATAATTTAAATGAGAATGTAAACAAAAATTTTCTAAAATTGTTGTTGAGATTTCTGTTTTTCAAATTAAAACCAAATCCTGTCTGTTTTGAGCCAAAATTAAGCATTTCAAAAACATAAAAAGTATCGTCGGTCCCTGAGCCGAGTCTGTACAAAATTTTTACATCCCAAACAAAATGAGTCCCCTTTTCACCGTGAAATTTACTCAACATTGGTCCAGCAATGAACATCGACTATACACAATTCAACCGAAAATATTAAATTAAAACCATAAAAAAGTCTAGGACATGCTTCTATCACACATTTTCACCTCTAGGTTTTCTACATTTCAGATATGTTCACATTAAAAAGTGTCCAAAAAAAGTGAGAAGTTCCTTTGTTGTCACAGTTTTTTAATAAGGTTTTTGTAGTTTTTCGAAGCTGGATTCTGATTGGCTGTCGGGAGATGATGTCGTAGAAACTGGCCGTGTTTGAAGAGGTACAAAAATCCTGGTTTGTTGATATTCTTCAGTGTTAATGTTAATAAGGGTTGTGGGCTGCGTTTCCCAGCGTCCTTTGCAGTTGTAATGTTCTTTTAATTTTAAAAATGGATAAAGTGTAATATTTTTGTGTTTGGTTGCTATACTCCAAACTTCCACCAGGGGCAAATCCTTAAATAAGCTTTAATGTTACTTTTCTCACTTTATCCATCTTTAAACTCCGCCTACATCAGAGTGAGACATTACAGCTTCATCACTGATCCATTTAAGTTTAGGTAAAAATGGTACAGTTGTGGTGGGCGGGGCTTAGTGTTTAAACAGGAAGTGCTCGTCAAAACATAAGCAGTTCTCCCAAAACAAGAACTCAAACCAAACAAAAGGAACGAGCTTGTCTTTCGTCAGAGTTTCCTTAAACCATACATCATTAATTCGATCCGTTTTGTTGCATTAAAAATGTCTGTTCAGTTTGTAGTGGCAAAAACAACTTTAATCAGCTGATTTTTAGTGACTTCATTCCAGACTTGTCCATCCATCGTCTCAAACAATCCAACTCTTCCAACAGTTTTGAAATCTGTAATGTTGAAAATCTGTTTAATCTTTCCAAACCCTACTTTTCAGGTGCTTGACGTTTTTGAGGCATGTTTGTGTTCATTCTTGTTCTTCTATTATTTTTCCATCATGGCTCCTTTATTGCACTTTTTCATCTTGAATAAACCCTCTTTTTGACTCTTGTGTCGTATTTTGGACCACCTTCAGTTGTTTTTATTGCTTTTAGTTTGTGTTTAACCCAGATTTTCCTGTTGTAGACCGTCTTTAGAGTCGGTATTTTGATTTGTTAACCAACTTTTACTGCACTACTTTCTATCGTTGACCACCTTTATCTTGTTCTGGATCATCTTCTGTTCTTTTTCAAATATGGCTAATGAAAAATGATCTTCTATGGTTCAAACCTTCTGCTGGTTTAATCTAGATTTGAAATAAACCATATTTAACCTGTTTATATTCCGGTTTAGACTGACTCTACTGCTGTACATCATATTGTAGACCATGTCTAATCCAGCACTTTAACTCCGGCTTTAACATCATCAGCTCATACTTAGTGCATTACATTACTGAAGACTGGTTGGATGGTGTTACTTTTCACTCTGGGTTGTTTTTAGTCCGGATCATGTTGAGTGGTCTGTAGTGTCTCGTGTTCTATCTTCAGCTGCTTATTTTGTCTTTAACTCAAATCTTTCCATCTGTAGTGCATTGTTTAATCCTGTTGTTCTTTAGTTTAGGTTAACCATATATCGTTGGTCCTTTCTCCGTTTAGACCGTCTTTAACCCATCCTCCCTCGTCTTAACTCATTAATCATCTGTAGTGCAACTTTTTAACTGGTCTTATTCTGTTTTTGGCCATGCGTCTGATATTTTTCATCCTAGATCATGTTTGTTTTTTCGGACCGTCTTTAGCTCGTGTTAGCCCACTCGCGCTCATGTAGCTCATATTAGCGCTGCGGAGCCGGCGCTGCTGCAGCTGTTGTTGCGGTTCATGTTCCGGCGCGACAGGTTTGGCGTCGCCGCCAACGGGAAGCGCTCGTCGGGACATCCGTACTGGAGCAGGACCTCCACACACTCCTGGCTCTGGGCCTGTCGAGCGTAGGCCACGGCGCTGTTCCCGTGGACGTCCCGCGCCGACAGGTCCACACCGTACTGAAGACAGAAGACAAACTATTTAGATCCAAGTAAAACCTGCTTCAGAGCTTTATAAACCTTGCATTTATTTGATCTGACTTTCTTTCAGTCCCACTCACGTTCACCGCCCTATTCTGACCCTGACCCAGTCTGACCCTGACCCAGTCTGACCCTGACCCAGACCAGGTCTTACCCTGACCAGGTCTGACCAGTCTGACCCTGACCCAGACCAGGTCTGACCCTGACCAGGTCTGACCAGTCTGACCCGGTCTGACCCTGACCCAGTCTGACCCAGACCCAGTCTGACCCTGACCCAGTCTGACCCTGACCCAGTCTGACCCAGTCTGACCCTGACCCAGTCTGACCCAGACCCAGTCTGACCCTGACCCAGTCTGACCCTGACCAGGTCTGACCAGTCTGACCCTGACCCAGTCTGACCCGGTCTGACCCTGACCCAGTCTAACCCTGACCCAGTCTGACCCAGTCTGACCCTGACCCGGTCTGACCCTGACCCAGTCTGACCCAGACTCGGTCTGACCTCGACTCAGTCTGACCCTGACCTAGTCTGACCCTGACCCAGTCTGACCCTGACCCAGTCTGACCCTGGCACTCACCCAGATGAGCAGCTGCGTCAGGACCACATTGCCCCTCCTTGAGGCCAGGTGCAGAGACGTCCTCCCGTCGGTTTCTCCACAGGTCTCGTTGACCTCTGACCTCGACCCGTGAGCCAGGAGCAGGACCACGGCCGGGACATTGTCCTCGGACACGGCTCTGAGCAGTTGCTGTCCCAGACTAAGGTCCGAGCCCGGGATGGAGGCCAGGAACAGGCGCTGCTCGTACTTGGCTCTGACCCAGCGCTCCCGCTCCTCTCTGAAAGAAACACGCTGTAGATTATTACACCTGTCTGCGTCGGAACCACACACAGTAGATTATTACACCTGTCTGCGTCTGGACCACGCCCTGTAGATTATTACACCTGTCTGCGCTGGGACCACGCCCTGTAGATTATTACACCTGTCTGCGTCTGCGCTGGGACCACGCCCTCTCTGTCTGCATCTGCGCCTGGACCACACGCTGTAGATTATTACACCTGTCTGCGTCTGCGCTGGGACCACGCCCTGTAGATTATTACACCTGTCTGCGTCTGCGCTGGGACCACGCGCTGTAGATTATTACACCTGTCTGCGTCTGCGCTGGGACCACGCGCTGTAGATTATTACACCTGTCTGCGTCGGGACCACACGCTGTAAATTATTAAACCTGCCTGCGTCTGCGCTGGGACCACGCGCTGTAGATTATTACACCTGTCTGCGTCTGCGCTGGGACCACGCGCTGTAGATTATTACACCTGTCTGCGTCTGCGCTGGGACCACACGCTGTAGATTATTAAACCTGTCTGCGTCTGCGTCTGCGCTGGGACCACACGCTGTAGATTATTAAACCTGCCTGCGTCTGCGCTGGGACCACGCGCTGTAGATTATTAAACCTGCCTGCGTCTGCGCTGGGACCACACCCTGTAGATTATTAAACCTGTCTGCGTCTGCGCTGGGACCACACACTGTAGATTATTACACCTGTCTGCGTCTGCGCTGGGACCACACACTGTAGATTATTAAACCTGTCTGCGTCTGCGCTGGGACCACACACTGTAGATTATTACACCTGTCTGCGTCTGCGCTGGGACCAGCAGGATTATCAGGGATCAGTGCAGGATCAGTGGGATTAACAGTCAATGATATACTTATTTTATCGTCGGCTCACATTGGGCTAATTCTAAACTAATCTAGATTTGTAAACAGTGACTTTTATTCATTTAAAAAAGGTCTAACATAAAGAAACTGCTTAAATACAACTAAACCCAGAACTATACACAGACCTCATATAAAGAGTATCTTCCACTTTATTAACGAGTTCTGATGAAGGTGTGGACAGCGTCGGGTAATTGTTCTAATTAACTCCAGCGTGTTTCTCTCAAACCAACAGAAAAACAGCAGAGCGTATTCTCCAGCACACAGGGCTTTTACATCAGACACATTTCTCCAGGATTTATCTCTTTGTTTCAGTCTAAAGTCGTCTGTTCAGAGCCTAACGAGTCCTGAGCCTAACGAGTCCTGAGCCTAACGAGTCCTGAGCCTAACGAGTCCTGAGCCTAACGAGTGCTGAGCCTAACGAGTCCTGAGCCTAACGAGTGCTGATGGTGGTAGATAATAATTGGTGTAATTAACTGAGGCGCGCGGTGAACATGTGTCGGACTGGCTCTCGTCTGAAACACACTCGTGACCTTCGACACTGACAGGGTTTGTTCTGAGGTGTCAGTGATCGTGGTCTGAGGGACAGAGCATCTCTGTGAGCCTGAAGTTTAAACTGAGACAGAACCTATTATGAAACTGTTCACCATTTATAATAAATCTAAGAGCACCTCTGAACAGGTTTTAGATGGATTTAAACAGGTTTTAGTTAGATTTTACATTTTACATTTATTCATTTAGCTGACGCTTTTATCCAAAGCGACTTACATTGTTCTAATGTAATTACCAGTGTTACAGTCACTGGAGGCAAGGTGGGTTAAGTGTCTTGCCCAAGGACACAACGACAGTATGAACTGTGGGGAGAGCGGGAATCGAACCGCCTACCTTCCGGTTGAAGGACGACCGCTCTACCCACTGAGCTACTGCCACCCACCTAAAAATGACATAATAATAAAGTTATATAATAATAAAGATTTGAACACGTTTTAAGACTCCAGTTCCCATGATGCTTCAGTGCTGTGGGCTGTGACAGTGATAAATGATGTTGGCCTGTGTGTCTCTGTTCCCCTTCATTAGATCTTCATTAAGAGACTAATGAGGCCAAGACCAGGTCTAGACCCGGACACACTCTGACTCTAATTAATGACACAGACTCGTTAGAGACTAATGAGGAATAAAAGAGGAATAAAAGCTCTTCTGCTTCAGTCCCAACACCACCTACTTTAGAACTACTGGTATCCTCAGCTCTCTTACAGTTGGAATTAGAGACAAATGTCTTCACCTTGAAAACTGAGGCCAGATGCTTTTACTTTAACCGTTTGTTCAAGATGTCCTGGATGAATGAGAACCTTCACAGACCACCTACTTTTGTTTAAAACATACTGAGGTTGTTTTCAGTGCATTGAAAGTTGAATTAGTGAAAGCAGCTGAAGAGACAGTTTTGTTTCAGGTCCTCTCGGGTTTGTGTGGGACACGTGGGACTCGAAGGGTTAACGATGGAGTCCAGAGCGACTCAAAATGATTCCGGCTCATTATCTTCAGAGGCTCTCGGCTGAAAACACTGCTGCATTAACCTGAGCCACGAGGCGGACAATTCAGAGAAACATGGATATTCTGAGGATTACTGTTCCATTTACAGAGGCTCAATTATAATAATCCTGTTTTTAACTCTTTTAATCACGACACATTAAACTGCTTTTATTCTTTCCACGTGTCCTTGAATCTATCATTAAAGACACACCCACTTTATCATATTAACCTAGTCCAGCCCTGAAATCCATCTAAAACCTGTTTAAATCCAACTGAAACCTGTTCAAATCCAACTGAAACCTGTTCAAATCCAACTGAAACCTGTTCAAATCCACCTGAAACCTGTTTAAATCCATCTAAAACCTGTTCAAATCCAACTGAAACCTGTTTAAAACCAAATAAAACCTGTTCAAATCCATCTAAAACCTGTTCAAATCCATCTAAAACCTGTTCAAATCCATCTAAAACCTGTTCAAATCCAACTGAAACCTGTTCAAATCCATCTAAAACCTGTTCAAATCCATCTAAAACCTGTTCAAATCCAACTGAAACCTGTTTAAAACCAACTAAAACCTGTTCAAATCCAACTGAAACCTGTTTAAAACCAACTGAAACCTGTTTAAATCCATCTAAAACCTGTTCAAATCCAACTGAAACCTGTTTAAATCCAACTAAAACCTGTTCAAATCCATCTAAAACCTGTTCAAATCCAACTGAAACCTGTTTAAATCCATCTAAAACCTGTTCAAATCCAACTGAAACCTGCTTAAATCCAACTAAAACCTTTTCAAATCCATCTAAAACCTGTTCAAATCCAACTGAAACCTGTTCAAATCCATCTAAAACCTGTTCAAATCCAACTGAAACCTGTTTAAATCCAACTGAAACCTGTTCAAATCCAACTGAAACCTGTTCAAATCCATCTAAAACCTGTTCAAATCCATCTAAAACCTGTTCAAATCCATCTAAAACCTGTTCAAATCCATCTAAAACCTGTTCAAATCCATCTAAAACCTGTTTAAATCCAACTGAAACCTGTTCAAATCCATCTAAAACCTGTTCAAATCCATCTAAAACCTGTTCAAATCCATCTAAACATGTCAAATCCATCTAAAACCTGTTCAAATCCAACTGAAACCTGTTCAAATCCATCTAAAACCTGTTCAAATCCAACTGAAACCTGTTTAAATCCAACTGAAACCTGTTCAAATCCAACTGAAACCTGTTCAAATCCATCTAAAACCTGTTCAAATCCATCTAAAACCTGTTCAAATCCATCTAAAACCTGTTCAAATCCATCTAAAACCTGTTCAAATCCATCTAAAACCTGTTCAAATCCAACTGAAACCTGTTTAAATCCAACTGAAACCTGTTCAAATCCATCTAAAACCTGTTCAAATCCATCTAAAACCTGTTCAAATCCATCTAAACATGTCAAATCCATCTAAAACCTGTTCAAATCCAACTGAAACCTGTTCAAATCCATCTAAAACCTGTTCAAATCCATCTAAAACCTGTTCAAATCCAACTGAAACCTGTTCAAATCCATCTAAAACCTGTTCAAATCCATCTAAAACCTGTTTAAATCCAACTGAAACCTGTTCAAATCCAACTGAAACCTGTTCAAATCCAACTGAAACCTGTTCAAATCCAACTGAAACCTGTTTAAATCCGTCTAAAACCTGTTCAAATCCATCTAAAACCTGTTCAAATCCAACAGAAACCTGTTTAAATCCAACTGAAACCTGTTTAAATCCAACTAAACCCTGTTCAAATCCATCTAAAACCTGTTCAAATCCATCTAAAACCTGTTCAAATCCATCTAAAACCTGTTTAAAACCAACTAAAACCTGTTCAAATCCAACTGAAACCTGTTTAAATCCAACTGAAACCTGTTCAAATCCAACTGAAACCTGTTTAAAACCAACTAAAACCTGTTCAAATCCATCTAAAACCTGTTTAAAACCAACTAAAACCTGTTCAAATCCATCTAAAACCTGTTTAAATCCAACTAAACCCTGTTCAAATCCATCTAAAACATGTTCAAATCCATCTAAAACCTGTTCAAATCCATCTAAACATGTTCAAATCCATCTAAAACCTGTTCAAATCCATCTAAAACCTGTTCAAATCCAACTGAAACCCATTTCCTTCGGCTCTTATGTTAAAATATAATAAACTCTTGAATATTTCTCGTTACGATGAGGAGCTGGAGGCAACGGCTGCAGGAGTCACGTCTTTAAGAGTATTATTCATGAGTTTATTAAACGGTTTATTAACGAGTGCCGCAGGTCAAAGGTCGAGGCTCAGACTGAAGTGACACGTCATATTTATTAAAGATCATGTTCAGTTAACGATAACTTAAAGAGAAAAGAGCTGTTCATCGACTCTGGACCTGGTCTAAGTCTGGACTAACCCTGACCTGTGTGAGTCTGGACCTGGTCTAAGTCTGGACTAACCCTGACCTGTGAGTCTGGACCTGGTCTAAGTCTGGACTAACCCTGACCTGTGTGAGTCTGGACCTGGTCTAAGTCTGGACTAACCCTGACCTCTGAGTCTGGACCTGGTCTAAGTCTGGACTAACCCTGACCTGTGAGTCTGGACCTGGTCTAAGTCTGGACTAACCCTGACCTCTGAGTCTGGACCTGGTCTAAGTCTGGACTAACCCTGACCTCTGAGTCTGGACCTGGTCTAAGTCTGGACTAACCCTGACCTGTGAGTCTGGACCTGGTCTAAGTCTGGACTAACCCTGACCTCTGAGTCTGGACCTGGTCTAAGTCTGGACTAACCCTGACCTGTGAGTCTGGACCTGGTCTAAGTCTGGACTAACCCTGACCTGTGTGAGTCTGGACCTGGTCTAAGTCTGGACTAACCCTGACCTCTGAGTCTGGACCTGGTCTAAGTCTGGACTAACCCTGACCTGTGAGTCTGGACCTGGTCTAAGACTGGACTAACCCTGACCTCTGAGTCTGGACCTGGTCTAAGTCTGGACTAACCCTGACCTCTGAGTCTGGACCTGGTCTAAGTCTGGACTAACCCTGACCTCTGAGTCTGGACCTGGTCTAAGTCTGGACTAACCCTGACCTCTGAGTCTGGACCTGGTCTAAGACTGGACTAACCCTGACCTCTGAGTCTGGACCTGGTCTAAGTCTGGACTAACCCTGACCTCTGAGTCTGGACCTGGTCTAAGTCTGGACTAACCCTGACCTGTGTGAGTCTGGACCTGGTCTAAGTCTGGACTAACCCTGACCTGTGAGTCTGGACCTGGTCTAAGTCTGGACTAACCCTGACCTGTGTGAGTCTGGACCTGGTCTAAGTCTGGACTAACCCTGACCTCTGAGTCTGGACCTGGTCTAAGTCTGGACTAACCCTGACCTCTGAGTCTGGACCTGGTCTAAGTCTGGACTAACCCTGACCTGTGAGTCTGGACCTGGTCTAAGTCTGGACTAACCCTGACCTGTGAGTCTGGACCTGGTCTAAGTCTGGACTAACCCTGACCTCTGAGTCTGGACCTGGTCTAAGTCTGGACTAACCCTGACCTGTGTGAGTCTGGACCTGGTCTAAGTCTGGACTAACCCTGACCTCTGAGTCTGGACCTGGTCTAAGTCTGGACTAACCCTGACCTGTGAGTCTGGACCTGGTCTAAGTCTGGACTAACCCTGACCTGTGTGAGTCTGGACCTGGTCTAAGTCTGGACTAACCCTGACCTGTGAGTCTGGACCTGGTCTAAGACTGGACTAACCCTGACCTGTGAGTCTGGACCTGGTCTAAGTCTGGACTAACCCTGACCTGTGTGAGTCTGGACCTGGTCTAAGTCTGGACTAACCCTGACCTGTGAGTCTGGACCTGGTCTAAGTCTGACTAACCCTGACCTCTGAGTCTGGACCTGGTCTAAGTCTGGACTAACCCTGACCTCTGAGTCTGGACCTGGTCTAAGTCTGGACTAACCCTGACCTGTGTGAGTCTGGACCTGGTCTAAGTCTGGACTAACCCTGACCTCTGAGTCTGGACCTGGTCTAAGTCTGGACTAACCCTGACCTGTGAGTCTGGACCTGGTCTAAGTCTGGACTAACCCTGACCTCTGAGTCTGGACCTGGTCTAAGTCTGGACTAACCCTGACCTGTGTGAGTCTGGACCTGGTCTAAGTCTGGACTAACCCTGACCTGTGTGAGTCTGGACCTGGTCTAAGTCTGGACTAACCCTGACCTGTGTGAGTCTGGACCTGGTCTAAGTCTGGACTAACCCTGACCTCTGAGTCTGGACCTGGTCTAAGTCTGGACTAACCCTGACCTCTGAGTCTGGACCTGGTCTAAGACTGGACTAACCCTGACCTCTGAGTCTGGACCTGGTCTAAGACTGGACTAACCCTGACCTCTGAGTCTGGACCTGGTCTAAGTCTGGACTAACCCTGACCTCTGAGTCTGGACCTGGTCTAAGTCTGGACTAACCCTGACCTCTGAGTCTGGACCTGGTCTAAGTCTGGACTAACCCTGACCTCTGAGTCTGGACCTGGTCTAAGTCTGGACTAACCCTGACCTCTGAGTCTGGACCTGGTCTAAGTCTGGACTAACCCTGACCTCTGAGTCTGGACCTGGTCTAAGTCTGGACTAACCCTGACCTGTGAGTCTGGACCTGGTCTAAGTCTGGACTAACCCTGACCTGTGAGTCTGGACCTGGTCTAAGTCTGGACTAACCCTGACCTCTGAGTCTGACGACAAACATCATTTAGACTTCTCTTAACGTCAGATAATCCTCCAAATCCAGACATTTACAGGACGCCTTTGTCCAACTGGTCCTGGTCTAGTCCTGGTCCTGGTCTAGTCCTGGTCTGGTCTGGTCCTGGTCTAGTCCTGGTCCTGGTCTAGTCCAGGTCCTGGTCCTGGTCCTGGTCTAGTCCTGGTCCTGGTCCTGGTCCTGGAGACACTGAGGTATATTTTTAAAGAAACACTTCTTGTCCAGAGTCTGTTTAAACCTCAGCCTCAGGTCTAGTCCAGGTCTAGTCCTGGTCCTGGTCCTGGTCTAGTCCAGGTCTAGTCCTAGTCCTGGTCTAGTCCTGGTCTAGTCCTAGTCCTAGTCCTAGTCCTGGTCCTGGTCTAGTCCTGGTCTAGTCCTGGTCTAGTCCTGGTCCTGGTCTAGTCCTGGTCCTGGTCTAGTCCTGGTCCTGGTCTAGTCCTGGTCCTGGTCCTGGTCCTGGTCTAGTCCAGGTCTAGTCCTGGTCCTGGTCTAGTCCTGGTCTAGTCCTGGTCTAGTCCAGGTCTAGTCCAGGTCTAGTCCAGGTCTAGTCCAGGTCTAGTCCAGGTCTAGTCCTGGTCTCGTCCACATTAATCCAGACGTTAATGTGAGTGGACGGGGGTCTCTGGAGGACTCAGGGGGGTCTCAGGGGGGACTCCGAGGGGCTGTTAGTGACATGGAGCCCATTAGTCCAGGTTTAATCAGGGTCAGACCTTTTCCAAATGGAGTCAGAGCTAATTATCTCCAAACGTCTCTGAGTCATTTATCTCAGGATTAAACTGGACTCTTCAGAAAAATGATGAAGTCTGTTTATATTTTTGTGTGGCTCCAGGTTTAGTCCTCGGTAAAGTCACAGAAACATAGACCTGGTCCTGGTTTTGGCTGGACCTGCCTCAGAGCCAACATTGTATTTATTAAAGATTTATTTAAAAAAAATCTTTTAAACCCTCATTTTAGATTTTATATATTGTAACAACCCTTTTAGTCTGTTTCTTTTTTAATGTTAAAAATAACTGTATTTATTTATAATTAAATGTAATAATGACCTGAGGTGTCTGCTGCAGAACAAAGCTGAAATGTCTGGTTTAATTTAAAGGTTTAGAAGTGAAAATGTAATAAAGACACCTGGCTCGTTCATGGTGAGTACTTTTTAACTCTGAGAAAAACACTGTGTGTAAATATTAGCTCTGAATTAAAGTCCTTTCCTCAGTTCCCTTTAGAGTCTTTAAAGTCACATAAAGTCCTTTGTATGGTTCAGGTTCTTTTTTCTCCTGCAGCTCGGCTCTAATTCTGCTCCGACCTTTTCCGCTGGCGACAGGAGACCGATCTGTTTCATAAAGAGCTCGATTCAGGACGTTTTCCGCCCGATTTCTCTCTGAATTATTACGAGCCGTACATTCGTCTTGTGAAGTGAGGCACGCGGCGTCTTTTTTAGTCATTTTTCTCTCGTTTGTCGACGTCGAACGGAGCTAAAAAACTCAAACCTGCTCCGTCTCTCGTCTCTTTATCACTCCAACAGAAAGTGCTTCATTTTTTACTTTGTTTTGAAAAAAAGAGGCTGAGATTTGTTCAGAGCTAGACATTAACAGGTTTAGTGGAGAAGACTTCAGGGACAGGTCTTCAGAGACATTATTATGGTCTGTCCGGACTAAACGCTCTCATTAGGACTCGGCTCAGACACAAGGCCGGAGCCTTCAAACGTTCAGCCCCGAGTCCAACGAGGTTCACACCAGCTCCAGCCTCAAGACACCTGTCCACTCGGACTAAAACCTGTCCTAATCCAGCTAAAACCTCTTCAAATCACACTAAAACCTGTCCTAATCCAGCTAAAACCTCTTCAAATCACACTAAAACCTGCCCTAATCCAGCTAAAACCTCTTCAAATCACACTAAAACCTGCCCTAATCCAGCTAAAACCTCTTCAAATCACACTAAAACCTGCCTAATCCAGCTAAAACCTCTTCAAATCACACTAAAACCTGTCCTAATCCAGCTAAAACCTCTTCAAATCACACTAAAACCTGTCCTAATCCAGCTAAAACCTCTTCAAATCACACTAAAACCTGCCCTAATCCAGCTAAAACCTCTTCAAATCACACTAAAACCTGCCCTAATCCAGGTAAAACCTCTTCAAATCACACTAAAACCTGTCCTAATCCAGGTAAAACCTCTTCAAATCACACTAAAACCTGTCCTAATCCAGCTAAAACCTCTTCAAATCACACTAAAACCTGTCCTAATCCAGGTAAAACCTCTTCAAATTACACTAAAACCTGTCCTAATCCAGCTAAAACCTCTTCAAATCACACTAAAACCTGTCCTAATCCAGCTAAAACCTCTTCAAATCACACTAAAACCTGCCCTAATCCAGCTAAAACCTCTTCAAATCACACTAAAACCTGTCCTAATCCAGGTAAAACCTCTTCAAATCACACTAAAACCTGTCCTAATCCAGCTAAAACCTCTTCAAATCACACTAAAACCTGTCCTAATCCAGCTAAAACCTCTTCAAATCACACTAAAACCTGTCCTAATCCAGCTAAAACCTCTTCAAATCACACTAAAACCTGCCCTAATCCAGCTAAAACCTCTTCAAATCACACTAAAACCTGTCCTAATCCAGCTAAAACCTCTTCAAATCACACTAAAACCTGTCCTAATCCAGCTAAAACCTCTTCAAATCACACTAAAACCTGTCCTAATCCAGCTAAAACCTCTTCAAATCACACTAAAACCTGTTCTAGACCCTGTAAACCTGTTCTAGTCCATGTAAAACCTGTTCTAATCCAGCTAAAACCTCTTCAAATCACACTAAAACCTGTTCTAGTCTCTGTAAAACCTGTTCTAGTCCCTGTAAAACCTGTTCTAGTCTCTGTAAAACCTGTTCTAGTCTCTGTAAAACCTGTTCTAGTCTCTGTAAAACCTGTTCTAGTCCCTGTAAAACCTGTTCTAGTCTCTGTAAAACCTGTTCTAGTCTCTGTAAAACCTGTTCTAGTCTCTGTAAAACCTGTTCTAGTCCCTGTAAAACCTGTTCTAGTCCCTGTAAAACCTGTTCTAGTTTAATTAAAACCTGTTCTAGTCCCTGTAAAACCTGTTCTAGTCCCTGTAAAACCTGTTCTAGTCCCTGTAAACCTGTTCTAGTCCCTGTAAACCTGTTCAAGACCCTGTAAACCTGTTCTAGTCCCTGTAAAACCTGTTCTAGTCCCTGTAAAACCTGTTCTAGTCCCTGTAAACCTGTTCTAGTCCCTGTAAACCTGTTCTTGTCTCTGTAAAACCTGTTCTATTTCATCCCTCCTGACCGCCAGGGGCGGTGCATTAAGCACTGAATGATCATCTTTGCGCATGCGCAGGTCGAGAATTTAATATCAACAAAGTCACTTGTGACCTCCCGGTGACCCACGTGGGGCCTATTTAGTCACGTGATACCGAGCTCAGTCCCTTTGTCTTCTCGCGCAGGTGAAGCTTTATGGTGGAGACTTGTGTTATACAATCCACTGTTCTTTCTACACTCAGCTCGTAGCTTGTAGCCTCGTGCATTGTGAGTTTCTTTTGACCACAATCGAGCAGCGGAGTGCTCGCCTCCAGAGGCTGCACGAGCTAGATGTTGTTGTTTGCACCACGGACGCTGGTAAGCTAAGGTCCACAGTGTGGGTGCAACAGATGGTAAGTCCACTCTCCGTGTTTGACTGTGCTATATATATAGGGGCGGCAGTAGCTCAGTGGGTAGAGCGGTCGTCCTTCAACCGGAAGGTAGGCGGTTCGATTCCCGCTCTCCCCACAGTTCATACTGTCGTTTGTGTCCTTGGGCAAGACACTTAACCCACCTTGCCTCCAGTGACTGTAACACTGGTGATTACATCAGAACAATGTAAGTCGCTTTGGATAAAAGCGTCAGCTAAATGAATAAATGTAAATGTAAATATATATAATTTGTGAATTGCCGCCGTGTCCGGCTGAGCTAAAATACAATTGGTTTTGCTTTCCGTGTTTTCGGCTAAGCTATATATATTTTGTGACTGCTGCCGTGTCCGGCTGAGCTAATTAAATTTGGTTTGCTCCGTGTTTCCGCTAAGCTATATATATTTTGTGAGTGGCTGCCGTGTTTCGGCTGAGCTAAAAAACTTTGGTTTGCTTTCCGTGTTCGGCTAAGCTCTATATATTTTGTGAATTGCCGCCGTGCACGGCTGAGCTAATTACATTGGGTTGCTTCCGTGTTTCGTTAAGCTCTATATATTTTAGAACTGCCGCCGTGTTCGGCTGAGCTAATTATATTTGGTTTGCTTCCGTGTTTCGTTAAGCTCTATATATTTTTTGAACTGCCGCCGTGTTCGGCTGAGCTAATTATAGTTGGTTTGCTTCCGTGTTTCGGTTAAGCTCTGTATATTTTGTGAACTGCCGCCGTGTCTGGCTGAGCTAAATACAGTTGGTTTGCTTCCGTGTTTCGGTTAAGCTTTATATATATTGTGACTGGCCGCCGTTGTTCGGCTGAAGCCAAGTACATAAATTTGCTTTCCGTGTTCGGCTAAGCTAGTTATATTTTGTGACTGGCCGCCGTGTTCGGCTGAGCTGGTTTGCTTTCCGTGGTCTACTGAGCTGTACACTGTTAACTGCGGCTGGGTTCGCTTAAGTACAAGTGTATTTGAATTGCATATTTGGAACGGGTAACTTCGTACGTAGCATCCCGCGGTGGAATCACTAGTAGCGTTTTCAGCTCAAGGTGATTTCGCAGGGGTAATTGTAATTACTGGGGTCACCAGTGGCGGTTCTTGCTCGACCTGATCTCCTTGAAGAAGACTTGTAGTATTGACGGTCATGCTGGAGTCACTATGTTGTAGGGCATGTTTAGCCCCCTCCAGCCTGATGATGGCCACGATCTCTGTCCCTCCTGCTTGGGAGTTGGTCATCTCAAGGAGGGTCTCACAGATGACGCGTGCATAAACTGCAGCATTATGCCCCGGTCTGTACGGGTGGCTAGGCTGACCACTGTGGAACAGCCTTTGCTTATTCAACAGAATTACAGCCTACTCAGTTACCAGCCGGACAGGGTACACGGCTGAAGCGCCCAGCTGCTAGGGCTGCGCTCCTGTTCCAAGAAACGCTGAAGGGGGAACTGTCCAAGAAGGTGGACAGTCTTTCTTCAGAGTTGGCCGAAATGAAAGCCATTCTCCAGTCATTTCGGGCTGGAGAAGTCCTGAGGCGCGGCACATATGCAGGACGTAGCCTCTCCTTGTGAGGATGATGCCATTTCGTGGCGGCGTCAGGCACGTTCTTCCAGGAGACTCAAGATACGAGCCCTGAAGCGTCTGAAACCGGGTCCCATGCCTCTACAGGTACTCTAGAGGGTGCGGACAACTCGGCCGTCTCAGCCATTAGGATGGCTCTCGCTCGGCTACAGCTGGATGAACCACCACCACGACCAGTGGCATCCAGCGCATTTTTCCAAGGCAGGATGCGGCTACCTCTTTTCTGGTGCCCCTCGGCTGAGTACGTTAAAGAGCTCCATGCGTGCTGGGCGGACGTTAAGGCATTTTCAAGGCCTACGTCCGATGCTAGAGCGCCGCCGATGCAGGATGCCCCCAAATTTGGGCTGGGTCATATGCTGTCGGTGGAGCCGGCGGTAGCCTCTCTAATTGTGGCCCCGGACGAAGCCATGCGATCGAATGCCAGGTGCCCACGACCGCAGTGTCGGGTCACGGATGACTTTCTGTGTAGAGCCTATGATGCGGGGGGCACGATGGGACGGATGGGGAATTCTGTCCCATTTACTGCTGGGCCTTGGCTTCGCTGGAGGCCACAGGAGTCGATATACCGACCAAGCATTAATGGACACGCCTCTGCAGACCTTCGCTTTCATGTCTAGAGAGCTTGGGCGTATGATGTCGCTGTTGACGCAGGCTCGCCGGCAGGTCTGGCTGGCACAATCGCCACTAACGGAGACCTGCAGAAGGACCCTACGGGCTTACCGTGGCCCCAGGTGAGCTTTTGGTACAGCCGCAATTGAGGCCCTACAGCGCACAGCCAGGCGCCTGAGACGCGACAACAGCTAGCTGGCCTTCACAGGCGAACAATGGCTCAAGCTGCGGACGGCCCTCCTGCTAGATCCTTCCGGCCTGGGTTTACCAATCCAGGCTCTTTTGCGGTGCCCCGGAGACCAAATACAAGATCTGGCCAATTTCCGGGTGATCGGACAGGGTTTAGGGCCGCGCGTTTTCCCCGGCCTACACAACCTAGTCGGCAACCCCCCAGGCCCTCAAAAGGCCAGAGGGGGCAAAGGTGAGATTGGGGAGCCGGCGGTCGGTCGGTTTACTCCCGAGCAGCTCTCTTACTGGGCCGCCACAGCCCCGACATTTGGGTGCTGACCACCTTGTCAAGGGGATATCGACTACAATTCCGACGCCGGCCCCCAGTTTCTGGCCAGGTCAGGATGACTGTCATCCGAGACCCGGCAAGAGCCAATACGCTCAACAGGGAGATCGCCACCCTGCTGGCCAAGGGGGCGATAGTTCCTGTAGACCCCGGCTGGATCCGGGGGTTTTATTCGAGATATTTTCTAGTGCCAAAAAGACAGGCGACTCACGCCCTGTCCTCGACCTATGAGGTCTGAATGTGTTTTTAAGGACAATACCATTCCGCATGTTACGCACTGGAGAAATGCTCCAGGCGCTCTCCCAGGGCGACTGGTGTACCACAATCGACCTGAAGGATGCGTGCTTCCACGTCCCTATTGCAGAACCTCACTGGAGGTTCCTGCGATTTGCTTTTCAAGGAAATCACTTCCAGTTCGGGTCCTTCCTTCGGGTTGTCCCTGTCTCCGAGGGTATTTACTCGAGTAGTGGCAGCAGCGCTGTCCCCTCTACAGGCACGGGTATCAAGATTCTGCCATACCTCGACGACTGGCTCATATGTGCACCGACCATAACAGGCCATTCGAGACACAAGGGTTGTTCTCGAGCATATAGAGCACTTGGGGCTGAGTGAACTTCGAAAGAGCAGATTGGTGCCGACACAGCATACAGTTTTTCTTGGGGTCAGTCTAAATATACTCTCAATGAAAGCTTGTCCCTCTCAGCGGATCGACAGCATCATAACCATGCTATCTGTTTTTCAAAGGGCAGGGCACTGCCCTTTGTCTGGTATCTCCGACTTCTGGGCATGTTGACAGCCGCTCCAATGTGGTGCCTCTGGGACTGCTCTGGTTGCGCCCAATGCAGATCTGGCTGAACAGGTCTACGCTTAGACCCGACAAGGTACGTGCACAGGTACAAAAGGATACTCGTGTCACCCCAGTGTCTCGACTCCCTGTCTCGGTGGAGGGACAGGAGTTGGATTATACAAGGCGTTCCCTTGGGCTCTCTACCGGTACGGAGAGAGGTTGTATTTACGGATGCCTCCTCCACGGGTTGGGGTGCGATGTGGCAGGGCCGCATGGTCCAGGGGGAGTGGCCCGACACGCTTGCACAGAGCACATAAGTGTTCTGGAATTAATGGCCGTACATCTGGCCCTGCGCCATTTTCACGTGCCTGCGAGGCAGGCACATACTAATTCGTTCGACAACATGTCGGTAGTCTACTACGTGAACCACATGGGCGGAGTACACTCAGAGAGACTTACACAAGAAACTCGACGTCTCCTGACGTGGGCGAGACTCCATTTTCCCAGCCTAAGGGCAGCCCATGTTCCCGGGGTGTGGAACAGAGTGGCGGACTGTCTGTCCCGGCAGAAAGTGTTACCGGGGGAATGGAAACTTCACCCAGAGGTGGTGGAGCACATCTGGGGGACTTTTGGCAGGGCAAAGGTGGACCTGTTTGCTTCGAGGGAGGCTACCCATTGTCCCCTGTGGTTCTCCTTAACAGAAAGCACCAGTCCGTTAGGCCTGGATGCGCTGGCGCACGACTGGTCAAGGTGCTCCTGCACGCATTTCCTCCGTTCCTCTAATAGACCACACACGCAGAGTCCTTCAGGAGGGACACAGACTCCTCCTGGTGGCCCCTTACTGGCCGGCGAGGACGTGGTTTCCAATGCTGCACAGGCTCTGCTGCGGCTCCTATGCCTCCCCACCAGGTCAGATCTCTTGTCACAGATGGGGGGACAAATATTACATCCCTATCCCGATCGCCTCCAGCTATGGGTCTGGCCGCTACAGGGCCGGGATCGAGCTCCTCTCAGTTTGTCAGGGAGGTTGAGCATACCATAAGGAACGCTCGGGCACCCTCCACACGATTGTTATATGACAATCGATGGAAATTGTTTGAGAGGTGGTGTCGTGACAGGGGACAGGATCCAGTAGACTGTCCCATGTCATCCATTCTATTGTTTTTACAAGGACTCCTAAATCAGGGACGGTCACCGTCTACCCTGAAGGTTTATGTGGCAGCAATCTCCTGTCGACATGTGGAAGTCGATGGCAGGACGGTCGGAAGTAGTAGGCATGTTGTCTTATTTTTGAAGGGCGCTCGGCGATTGCATCCACCTACACGGCCAGTGGTACCTTCATGGGACTTGACCATAGTCCTGGATGCCCTGAAGTCACCGCTCGAACCTTTGACGGAGGTAGGCATTAAATGGGTGTCTATGAAGGCGGCATTTTTATTGGCAATGGTTTCGGCCAAACGTGTTGGAGAACTACAGGCGCTGTCGGTGCATGAGTCCTGCTGTCGGTGGAATCCAGACAGGTCAGGGGTCTCTCTTTGGCCGGATGTCTCCTTTGTTCCCAAGGTGATGTCCGGACGACGGGTATTCAGCCGCTGCAGCTGGCCCGCTTTGATACAGGAGAAGTGGGTGAGCATCTATGCCCCGTCCGGGCACTAGATGTGTATATAAAAGCAACCGCTGCAATGCGCAAAACAGACCGGCTGTTTGTCTGCTATGCTGGCTCGTAAGGGCCAGGCACTGTCTAAACAACGCCTGGCGCAATGGGTAGTGAGTACCATTACCCAGGCATACAATGCCCGGGCCAACCACTACCGGTGGGAGTGAGGTGTCACTCTACAAGGGGCATTACCACTTCCTGGGCGGCAAGGACTGGAGTGCCTTTGGAGGTGATCTGTGCTGCGGCGTCATGGGCTACTCCGCATACGTTCACCAGATTTTACAGACTGAACATAGCCGCCCCCCCATCCACTGGAGGGAGTTCTGCGGCAGGACACTACTACGTCCCATTAAGGTATGCTGAATTAGGGTCTGCGGATTCCTCGTGACCTTGCTGGTATCGTCATCCAGTGCTTAATGCACCGCCCCTGGCGGTCAGGAGGGATGAAATAGAACGAAAGTTACTACGGTTCTATGAATCCCGGATGACCGCCAGGGCAGTCAGTCCCTCGGAATCCTGCACTTTGCGAGAAGGTAAAGGGACTGAGCTCCCGGTATCACGTGACTAAATAGCCCCGCGTGGGTCACCGGGAGGTCACAAGTGACTTTGTTGATATTAAATTCTCGACCTGCGCATGCGCAAAGATGATCATTCAGTGCTTAATGCACCGCCCCTGGCGGTCATCCGGGATTCATAGAACCGTAGTTACATACGTAACTTTCGTTCTAGTCCCTGTAAAACCTGTTCTTGTCTTTGTAAAACCTGTTCTAGTCCCTGTAAACCTGTTCTAGTCCCTGTAAAACCTGTTCTAGTCTCTGTAAAACCTGTTCTAGTCCCTGTAAAACCTGTTCTAGTCCCTGTAAAACCTGTTCTAGTCCCCGTAAACCTGTTCTAGTCCCTGTAAAACCTGTTCTAGTCCCTGTAAACCTGTTCTAGTCCCTGTAAAACCTGTTCTAGTCTCTGTAAAACCTGTTCTTGTCTCTGTAAAACCTGTTCTAGTCCCTGTAAACCTGTTCTAGTCCCTGTAAAACCTGTTCTAGTCCCTGTAAACCTGTTCTAGTCCCTGTAAAACCTGTTCTAGTCCCTGTAAAACCTGTTCTTGTCTCTGTAAAACCTGTTCTAGTCCCTGTAAAACCTGTTCTTGTCTCTGTAAAACCTGTTCTAGTCCCTGTAAAACCTGTTCTAGTCCCTGTAAAACCTGTTCTAGTCCCTGTAAAACCTGTTCTAGTCTCTGTAAAACCTGTTCTAGTCCCTGTAAACCTGTTCTTGTCTCTGTAAAACCTGTTCTAGTCCCTGTAAACCTGTTCTAGTCCCTGTAAACCTGTTCTAGTCCCTGTAAACCTGTTCTTGTCTCTGTAAAACCTGTTCTAGTCTCTGTAAAACCTGTTCTAGTCCCTGTAAACCTGTTCTAGTCCCTGTAAACCTGTTCTTGTCTCTGTAAAACCTGTTCTAGTCCCTGTAAACCTGTTCTAGTCCCTGTAAACCTGTTCTAGTCCCTGTAAAACCTGTTCTAGTCTCTGTAAAACCTGTTCTTGTCTCTGTAAAACCTGTTCTAGTCCCTGTAAAACCTGTTCTAGTCTCTGTAAAACCTGTTCTTGTCTCTGTAAAACCTGTTCTAGTCCCTGTAAAACCTGTTCTTGTCTCTGTAAAACCTGTTCTAGTCCCTGTAAACCTGTTCTTGTCTCTGTAAAACCTGTTCTAGTCCCTGTAAAACCTGTTCTAGTCCCTGTAAAACCTGTTCTAGTCCCTGTAAAACCTGTTCTAGTCCCTGTAAAACCTGTTCCAGTCTCTGTAAAACCTGTTCTAGTCCCTGTAAAACCTGTTCTAGTCTCTGTAAAACCTGTTCTAGTCCCTGTAAAACCTGTTCTAGTCCCTGTAAACCTGTTCTAGTCCCTGTAAAACCTGTTCTAGTTTAATTAAAACCTGTTCTAGTCCCTGTAAAACCTGTTCAAGACCCTGTAAACCTGTTCTAGTCCCTGTAAAACCTGTTCTTGTCTCTGTAAAACCTGTTCTAGTCCCTGTAAAACCTGTTCTAGTCTCTGTAAAACCTGTTCTAGTCCAATTAAAACCTGTTCTAGTCCCCGTAAACCTGTTCTAGTCCCTGTAAAACCTGTTCTAGTCCCTGTAAACCTGTTCTAGTCCCTGTAAAACCTGTTCTAGTCCCTGTAAACCTGTTCTAGTCCCTGTAAAACCTGTTCTAGTCCCTGTAAACCTGTTCTAGTCCCTGTAAAACCTGTTCTAGTCTCTGTAAACCCTGTGTGGGAGGTCTTGGAGCAGAACAGAGCCATTCTTCTGAAACAGTCTCTTTATAATTAGCTCCGACTAAATTGAATCAAGCACTTGCCCTTTTCTCTGTTTCCTGGTAATTACCCATCATGCCCTGGTCCGGACCGCCACCCCTCCCCCCGTGCTGTAATTACCCATGATGCTGTGGGGTCAGGGAAAAGGCTGGGGGCCATCTTTAACATTAAAATGATCGTGTCGTTAATTAAACCTGAGGATCGTTAAATCAGCCGCTCGCAAAATGAACCTGCGCCGCATTTTTCACTCCACGGACCTCGCTCCAGCCCCGACTGAGGGGGCTAAAACCTGGTCTGGACCTGGTAAAACCTGGAGAAGTCTCAGTAAAACCTGATAAAGACTGGTTCTGGACTAGTCTGACTAAAACCAGGTTCAACAGAAACCTGGTTAAAGCTCTTGAAATCTCACCCTTCTGTCCTCGTAATGATCAGGTTAATGTTTAAATTCAGCTCATGTGAAGCACATTATTAAACTGTTGTTGCTCAGATGCTTTTCCAGAAAACCAATCGTTCACAAACCTTTTATTTCCTGTCGTTTATCTGAATTAAAAACATGTTGCGAAGCTGTGTCGTGCTGCGTTCAAGAGACAAACGAGAACAAGACAAACGAGCTCCGAGCTGAACAAAGGCCACTTAAGAAACGATGGGTTAAGTGTTATCGACAGACGGGCTCCTCTGGGGGGGGGCGGAGGGGCCGATCGGGGGCCGTTAATTGAGATAATATTGACGAGGCTGTGAGGCGTTCACAGGAAACAGATCAGCAATAAACAGACACGAGGAGAAGAGTCGAGAAAAATGAGGAGGACTAGAGTCGATACAGGTCTAAACCAGGTCTAAAACCAGGTCTAAACCAGGTCTGAACCAGGTCTAAACCAGGTCTAAACCAGGTCTGAACCAGGTCTGAACCAGGTCTAAACCAGGTCTAAACCAGGTCTGAACCAGGTCTAAACCAGGTCTGAACCAGGTCTAAAACCAGGTCTAAACCAGGTCTGAACCAGGTCTAAACCAGGTCTAAACCAGGTCTAAACCAGGTCTAAACCAGGTCTAAACCAGGACTAAACCAGGACTAAACCAGGTCTAAACCAGGTCTAAACCAGGTCTAAACCAGGACTAAACCAGGTCTAAACCAGGTCTAAACCAGGTCTAAACCAGTACTAAACCAGGTCTAAACCAGGTCTAAACCAGGTCTAAACCAGGACTAAACCAGGACTAAACCAGGACTAAACCAGGTCTAAACCAGGTCTAAACCAGTACTAAACCAGGTCTAAACCAGGACTAAACCAGGTCTGAACCAGGTCTAAACCAGGTCTAAACCAGGTCTGAACCAGGTCTGAACCAGGTCTAAAACCAGGTCTGAACCAGGTCTAAAACCAGGTCTAAACCAGGTCTGAACCAGGTCTAAACCAGGTCTAAACCAGGTCTAAACCAGGTCTAAACCAGGACTAAACCAGGTCTAAACCAGGTCTAAACCAGGTCTAAACCAGGTCTAAACCAGGACTAAACCAGGTCTAAACCAGGTCTAAACCAGGTCTAAACCAGTACTAAACCAGGTCTAAACCAGGTCTAAACCAGGTCTAAACCAGGTCTAAACCAGGACTAAACCAGGACTAAACCAGGACTAAACCAGGTCTAAACCAGGTCTAAACCAGGTCTAAACCAGGACTAAACCAGGTCTAAACCAGGTCTAAACCAGGTCTAAACCAGTACTAAACCAGGTCTAAACCAGGTCTAAACCAGGTCTAAACCAGGACTAAACCAGGTCTAAACCAGGTCTAAACCAGGTCTAAACCAGGACTAAACCAGGTCTAAACCAGGTCTAAACCAGGTCTAAACCAGGTCTAAACCAGGTCTAAACCAGGACTAAACCAGGACTAAACCAGGACTAAACCAGGTCTAAACCAGGTCTAAACCAGGTCTGAACCAGGTCTAAACCAGTACTAAACCAGGTCTAAACCAGGTCTAAACCAGGTCTGAACCAGGTCTAAACCAGGTCTAAACCAGGTCTGAACCAGGTCTGAACCAGGTCTAAACCAGGTCTGAACCAGGTCTAAACCAGGTCTAAACCAGGTCTAAACCAGTACTAAACCAGGTCTAAACCAGGTCTAAACCAGGTCTAAACCAGGACTAAACCAGTACTAAACCAGGTCTAAACCAGGTCTGAACCAGGTCTAAACCAGGTCTAAACCAGGTCTAAACCAGTACTAAACCAGGACTAAACCAGGTCTAAACCAGGACTAAACCAGGTCTAAACCAGGTCTAAACCAGGTCTAAACCAGGACTAAACCAGGACTAAACCAGGTCTAAACCAGTACTAAACCAGGTCTAAACCAGGTCTAAACCAGGTCTGAACCAGGTCTAAACCAGTACTAAACCAGGTCTAAACCAGGTCTAAACCAGGTCTGAACCAGGTCTGAACCAGGTCTAAACCAGGTCTGAACCAGGTCTAAACCAGGTCTAAACCAGGTCTGAACCAGGTCTGAACCAGGTCTAAAACCAGGTCTGAACCAGGTCTAAACCAGGTCTAAAACCAGGTCTAAACCAGGTCTGAACCAGGTCTAAACCAGGTCTAAACCAGGTCTAAACCAGGTCTAAACCAGGACTAAACCAGGTCTAAACCAGGTCTAAACCAGGTCTAAACCAGGACTAAACCAGGTCTAAACCAGGTCTAAACCAGGTCTAAACCAGTACTAAACCAGGTCTAAACCAGGTCTAAACCAGGACTAAACCAGGACTAAACCAGGACTAAACCAGGTCTAAACCAGGTCTAAACCAGTACTAAACCAGGTCTAAACCAGGACTAAACCAGGACTAAACCAGGTCTAAACCAAGTCTAAACCAGGACTAAACCAGGACTAAACCAGGTCTAAACCAGGACTAAACCAGGTCTAAACCAGGACTAAACCAGGTCTAAACCAGGTCTAAACCAGGACTAAACCAGGACTAAACCAGGACTAAACCAGGTCTAAACCAGGTCTAAACCAGTACTAAACCAGGTCTAAACCAGGACTAAACCAGGACTAAACCAGGTCTAAACCAGGTCTAAACCAGGACTAAACCAGGACTAAACCAGGTCTAAACCAGGTCTAAACCAGGCCTAAACCAGGTCTAAACCAGGTCTAAACCAGGTCTAAACCAGGTCTAAACCAGGACTAAACCAGGTCTAAACCAGGTCTAAACCAGGACTAAACCAGGTCTAAACCAGGACTAAACCAGGTCTAAACCAGGACTAAACCAGGACTGAATCAGGTCTAAACCAGGTCTAAACCAGGTCTAAACCAAGACTAAACCAGGTCTAAACCAGGTCTAAACCAGGTCTAAACCAGGACTAAACCAGGTCTAAACCAGGTCTAAACCGGGTCTAAACCAGGTCTAAACCGGGTCTTAACCAGGTCTAAACCAGGTCTTAACCAGGTCTAAACCGGGTCTAAACCAGGACTAAACCGGGTCTAAACCAGGACTAAACCAGGACTGAATCAGGTCTAAACCAGGTCTAAACCAGGACTAAACCAGGTCTAAACCAGGTCTAAACCAGGTCTAAACCAGGTCTAAACCAGGTCTAAACCAGGACTAAACCAGGTCTAAACCAGGTCTAAACCAGGTCTAAACCAGTACTAAACCAGGTCTAAACCAGTACTAAACCAGGACTAAACCAGGTCTAAACCAGGTCTAAACCAGGACTAAACCAGGACTAAACCAGGTCTAAACCAGGTCTAAACCAGGCCTAAACCAGGTCTAAACCAGGTCTGAACCAGGTCTAAACCAGGTCTAAACCAGGACTAAACCAGGTCTAAACCAGGTCTAAACCAGGACTAAACCAGGTCTAAACCAGGACTAAACCAGGTCTAAACCAGGACTAAACCAGGACTGAATCATGTCTAAACCAGGTCTAAACCAAGACTAAACCAGGTCTAAACCAGGTCTAAACCAGGTCTAAACCAGGTCTAAACCAGGACTAAACCAGGTCTAAACCAGGTCTAAACCGGGTCTAAACCAGGTCTAAACCGGGTCTTAACCAGGTCTAAACCGGGTCTTAACCAGGTCTAAACCGGGTCTAAACCAGGACTAAACCAGGTCTAAACCAGGAC
This sequence comes from Perccottus glenii, assembly GCA_024416835.2. NCBI lineage: Eukaryota > Metazoa > Chordata > Actinopteri > Gobiiformes > Odontobutidae > Perccottus > Perccottus glenii. The sequence continues at coordinate 782,891 of CM044567.2, forward strand.
TAAACCAGGACTGAATCAGGTCTAAACCAGGTCTAAACCAGGACTAAACCAGGTCTAAACCAGGTCTAAACCAGGTCTAAACCAGGACTAAACCAGGTCTAAACCAGGTCTAAACCGGGTCTAAACCAGGTCTAAACCGGGTCTTAACCAGGTCTAAACCAGGTCTTAACCAGGTCTAAACCGGGTCTAAACCAGGACTAAACCAGGTCTAAACCAGGACTAAACCAGGACTGAATCAGGTCTAAACCAGGTCTAAACCAGGACTAAACCAGGACTAAACCAGGTCTAAACCAGGTCTAAACCGGGTCTAAACCAGGTCTAAACCAGGACTAAACCAGGTCTAAACCAGGTCTAAACCAGGACTAAACCAGGTCTAAACCAGGACTAAACCAGGACTGAATCAGGTCTAAACCAGGTCTAAACCAGGTCTAAACCAAGACTAAACCAGGTCTAAACCAGGTCTAAACCAGGTCTAAACCAGGTCTAAACCAGGACTAAACCAGGTCTAAACCAGGTCTAAACCGGGTCTAAACCAGGTCTAAACCGGGTCTTAACCAGGTCTAAACCAGGTCTTAACCAGGTCTAAACCGGGTCTAAACCAGGACTAAACCAGGTCTAAACCAGGACTAAACCAGGACTGAATCAGGTCTAAACCAGGTCTAAACCAGGACTAAACCAGGTCTAAACCAGGTCTAAACCAGGTCTAAACCAGGTCTAAACCAGGTCTAAACCAGGACTAAACCAGGTCTAAACCAGGTCTAAACCAGGACTGGGTTAGACCTGTTCTAGTCCAGGTCTTGTGTCTCCTGCAGAACTCTCTGGTTCGATAAAGACGAGTTGAAAGTAAAGTGCGCTCGTTGGTCTCTGTGGTTTTCTTCTGTCGATATTTAACATCCCGTTAATAAACCCACACACACACTGCCCCCTGGAGGCCGCCCTCTGCTCCTGGAACCACCTCCTTCCTTTATTCATCATGTATTCATCTACGACCTGGTTAAATCCACATCAAACCTGGTTAGGTCCAACTTAAACCTGGTCCAGACCGAGTAAAACCTGTTTATATCCAGTTGAAAAAAAGGTTAAAGTAAAAGCATCTGGACTCAGTTTTCAAGGTGAAGACGTTTGTCTCTAATTCTGAGAGACTTGATTAATCCTGAGATCAACTGTAAGAGAGCTGAGCTTTATCTCCAGAGGGAGGGGCTTAACCTGAAACTAAACCTGATGGACCAGGCTGTTCTGGTCTCATAGTCGTTAGCTCTAAAAGGACAGTGTGACTCCTGATGTTAGAGTCGTTAAAGCTCAGGAGAGTCGTTAGTGACACTCTTCCATTCAGGTGTTGTTGTTCTAGTTCTATTTGAACAAAAATAGCTTCACTCTAGAGTCACACTGTTCTTTGTTAATGACTATGAGACCAGAACAGTCTGGTCCAATAAGGTTTGGTTTCAGGTTAAGCCCCTCCCTCTAGAGCTTTAAAAGGCCTAAACTAAATAAAGACATGAACTTCTGGTTCTGATGCTGTGACTAAGGCTCAGGTCCGGGTCTCGTACCTGGAGGCATCGGGGCCTGGTTTGACCCGGCCCTGGGCGTTCCTTCCCACACGCTGTTGGCCAGCTCGTTCCCGATGCTGGACAGGACCTTGATGAGCTCCAGGGGCCACTCGTCCAGGTCCAGGGACCGGACCCGGGACAGGTGTGTGCCCAGGTTCCTGTGGATCCCAGAGCACTCGATACAGATGAGAGCGCCCAGGTTCAGGCTGGCCCAGTCGGGGTCTGGGGCAGAGGGAGACCGGGTTAGACCTTTTAAACTTCATCAAAGCAGGGTTTCATTTTGAAATGAGAGCATTCTCTTTGTAAACTCAAAGGGCTCTGGTTCAACAGGATTTATATCAATAAAAGATGTAATAATAAAGAGCAGCTCTGTCACTTTGTCGACAAATACATAATAATCAGCCTGACATATCTGTAAAATAATCAGGGCTAATACACACATTCTGACAGAAAACAGTGCAGTCTGTAGTTTTGGTTGATTTTAATGTTAAAGTGTGTTTGACTCACTGTGGGCCTCGCAGTCGGCGCAGCGGCTGTTCCCTCGAAGGTTTCTGATCGACTGAAGGGCCATGGCCTCGGTCTGACTCGGCAAACGGGACTGGAACAGAAACAGGTCATTAAAACTGTCTCTGTCCAGTTCATCTGCACACACACTCGAGAAAATCACAAAAGTTCAGCTGCACTTTTTATTTAAACCATAATCAGAGAAAAAAAACTGTTTCTGAGAAAAAAGGTGAGTGAAATGAATCGAGGAGAGCCTCAGGCGTCAACAGAACGAGCCGCTGCTGCTGCGTCTGCTGCTGCGTCTGCTGCTGCGTCTGCTGCTGCGTCTGCTGCGCGTCGTCTGCTGCTGCGTCTGCGTCTGCTGCTGCGTCTGCTGCGTCTGCTGCGTCTGCTGCTGCTGCGTCTGCTGCTCCTGAGAGAGAAAGACTCACCTTGTTCTTGCTGGTCTCACAGTTCTGCAGCGAGGCCAGGATCTGACTCTCGATGACCTGGACCCACGCGTCGCGTTCTTCGTACGTTGTGGCCTCGAAGTGCCACGTCTGTCCCGTCAGAGACACGATCTGGAACTCGAAGCTCTCCTCAGAGTCTAAAATTAAAGAGAACAACGTCAGGCTCAACGGACTTTGAATTTATTTATATACGTTTAAAAGAATCCAAACACATGACCTCAGTTTAATAAAGAGCTCAGACTCACACTGGAAATTATGTAAATGCACCATTAGACGGACGGAGTGGCTCAGTGGTAGAGCAGTCGTCTTATAACCGGAAGGTTGGCGGTTCGATTCCTGCTCTGCCCTGTTCATACTTTCTTTGTGTCCTTGGGCAAGACACTTAACCCACCTTGCCTCCAGTGTATGTAGCACTGGTGTATGAATGTGTGCGACTGTAGAGGTGTGTTTGGTGGAGGTCCCCCCCCCCTCTGTCTGCCCCAGGTGTTAGTGTGTGAGTGTGTGTGAATGTGTGTGAATGTGTGTGAGGGTGTGTGAAAGGGGTGAGTGGAAGCACGATGTAAAGCACTTTGGGGGCCCGAGAAGGGTGCAAAAAAGCGTTATATAAATGCATACCATTTACCATTAGAGTCTGAACCAGGTCTGAACCAGGTCTAAACCGGGTCTAAACCGGGTCTAAACCGGGTCTAAACCGGGTCTAAACCGGGTCTAAACCAAGTCTAAACCAAGTCTAAACCGGATCTAAACCGGGTCTAAACCAGGTCTAAACCAAGTCTAAACCGGATCTAAACCGGGTCTAAACCGGGTCTAAACCAAGTCTAAACCGGGTCTAAACCGGATCTAAACCGGGTCTAAACCAAGTCTAAACCGGGTCTAAACCAGGTCTGAACCAGGTCTAAACCAAGTCTAAACCGGGTCTAAACCGGATCTAAACCGGGTCTAAACCAGGTCTAAACCAAGTCTAAACCGGGTCTAAACCGGATCTAAACCGGGTCTAAACCAAGTCTAAACCGGGTCTAAACCAAGTCTAAACCAAGTCTAAACCGGGTCTAAACCAGGTCTAAACCAAGTCTAAACCGGGTCTAAACCGGATCTAAACCGGGTCTAAACCAAGTCTAAACCGGGTCTAAACCAAGTCTAAACCAAGTCTAAACCGGGTCTAAACCGGGTCTAAACCAAGTCTAAACCAAGTCTAAACCGGGTCTAAACCGGGTCTAAACCAAGTCTAAACCAAGTCTAAACCGGGTCTAAACCGGATCTAAACCGGGTCTAAACCGGGTCTAAACCAAGTCTAAACCGGGTCTAAACCGGGTCTAAACCAAGTCTAAACCAAGTCTAAACCGGGTCTAAACCGGGTCTAAACCAAGTCTAAACCAAGTCTAAACCGGGTCTAAACCGGGTCTAAACCGGATCTAAACCGGGTCTAAACCGGGTCTAAACCAAGTCTAAACCGGGTCTAAACCGGTCTAAACCAAGTCTAAACCAAGTCTAAACCGGGTCTAAACCGGGTCTAAACCAAGTCTAAACCAAGTCTAAACCGGGTCTAAACCGGATCTAAACCGGGTCTAAACCGGGTCTAAACCAAGTCTAAACCGGGTCTAAACCGGATCTAAACCGGGTCTAAACCAAGTCTAAACCGGGTCTAAACCAAGTCTAAACCGGGTCTAAACCAAGTCTAAACCAAGTCTAAACCGGGTCTAAACCGGGTCTAAACCAAGTCTAAACCAAGTCTAAACCGGGTCTAAACCAAGTCTAAACCAAGTCTAAACCGGGTCTAAACCGGGTCTAAACCAAGTCTAAACCGGGTCTAAACCGGGTCTAAACCAAGTCTAAACCAAGTCTAAACCGGGTCTAAACCGGATCTAAACCGGGTCTAAACCGGGTCTAAACCAAGTCTAAACCGGGTCTAAACCGGATCTAAACCGGGTCTAAACCGGGTCTAAACCAAGTGTAAACCGGGTCTACACCGGATCTAAACCGGGTCTAAACCGGGTCTAAACCGGGTCTAAACCAAGTGTAAACCGGGTCTAAACCGGGTCTAAACCGGGTCTAAACCGGGTCTAAACCAAGTGTAAACCGGGTCTACACCGGGTCTAAACCGGATCTAAACCGGGTCTAAACCGGGTCTAAACCAAGTCTAAACCGGGTCTAAACCGGGTCTAAACCGGGTCTAAACCAGGACTAACTGTGTTTATAATAATAATTGTTGTTGTTGCTTTAGGTGATATTTTTGAACCAGATCCAATTTGTGACCTCTGACCACTGTGACCTTTTTGGCTCTCTCTCGATCTGAGGGGCCTCCCTTCCGCTGCAGCAGGGGCCCGGGGCCACACAGATTAAAGCCTGAATGTCAGTGATCACAGGATCAGCTCCGACACAGATCATTTACTACAGCCGAGAAAAAACAGGACAAAACTGAGTCTGAGTCTGAGTCTGAGGGGGAGGACCTGGTTTAGACCTGGTTTAGACCCGGTTTAGACCTGGTTTAGACCTGGTTTAGTCCTGGTTTAGTCCTGGTTTAGACCTGGTTCAGACCTGGTTTAGACCTGGTTTAGACCTGGTTTAGACCCGGTTTAGTCCTGGTTTAGTCTTGGTTTAGATCTGGTTTAGTCCTGGTTTAGTCCTGGTTTAGTCCTGGTTTAGGCCTGGTTTAGACCTGGTTTAGTCCTGGTTTAGTCTTGGTTTAGATCTGGTTTAGTCCTGGTTTAGTCCTGGTTTAGATCTGGTTTAGACCTGGTTTAGTCCTGGTTTAGACCCGGTTTAGACCTGGTTTAGTCCTGGTTCAGACCAGACTCCAGTTCTTCTTTCTTTCATTAATATGTCTCCCTCTGTTTCCCGCCTCTGCTGCTCCGTGCCCCCTGACCTCTGACCCCCGCCGCTGTAAATAAATGAATGTGTGGATGTAATATTCATCGCCTCGAGCCCTGAGTCGGGTTTTTAAAATGTTACAGAGCGTGTATCGTTTACAAAAGCGCCGCGCAATTATTCCATTTCCAGTCGGTTTCCAAAGGTCATCGTTCGGAGGAAAACGGGAAAAACACACAGACGTTGGCTTTAATAACAGCGTTTATGGAAAATAACATTTAAACTGAGATGAAAGGCATTTGAGAGAAAAACACAAGAGAACAATTGAAAAATGTGAGAATAAGAGACGGTTTAATCCTGGTTTAGACCTGGTTTTGTCAGGACTTGATCTGAGGTTAGTCCGGATGAGTCCTTGTTCTGATTCTGCAGATGATTATATTTAACCCAAAAAGACGGGTCTACAGCTGCAGCTCACCTGAACAGCCCCTCAGTCTGCACCTGTCTGACCCTGAGTTTGACCTCTGACCTTCACTGATTGACCCCAGATCAAAAGAAATAAAGACAAACTCTGAGATTATTACAAACCAATTATAGAGCAACGTGAACTCAGGGGATTTTAATAAAAAGACCAAGTATTTCAGAGATTTGTTCAATGAATCAAGTAATTATCCTTCGAAGAGGAATGTGGAAACAGAACGGACCCGAACAGGTCTAAACCAGGTCAAAACCAGGTCTGAACCAGGACTAAACCAGGCCTAAACCAGGTCAAAACCAGGTCTGAACCAGGACTAAACCAGGTCTAAACCAGGTCAAAACCAGGTCTGAACCAGGTCTAAACCAGGTCTAAACCAGGTCTAAACCAGGACAAAACCAGGTCTAAACCAGGACTAAACCAGGACTAAACCAGGTCTAAACCAGGTCAAAACCAGGTCTGAACCAGGTCTAAACCAGGTCTAAACCAGGTCTAAACCAGGACAAAACCAGGTCTAAACCAGGACTAAACCAGGACTAAACCAGGTCAAAACCAGGTCTGAACCAGGACTAAACCAGGTCTAAACCAGGACTAAACCAGGTCTGAACCAGGACTAAACCAGGTGTAAACCAGGTCTAAACCAGGTCAAAACCAGGTCTAAACCAGGACTAAACCAGGACTAACCCTGGACTAAACCAGATCTAAACCAGGTCTAAACCAGGTCTGAACCAGGACTAAACCAGGACTAAACCAGGTCTAAACCAGGTCTAAACCAGGTCTGAGCCAGGTCTAAACCAGGTCTAAACCTGGACTAAACCAGATCTAAACCAGGTCTAAACCAGGTCTAAACCAGGTCTAAACCAGGACTAAACCAGGACTAAACCAGGACTAAACCAGGCCTAAACCAGGCCTAAACCAGGACTAAACCAGGACTAAACCAGGACTAAACCAGGTCTAAACCAGGTCTAAACCAAGACTAAACCAGGTCTAAACCAGGTCTAAACCAGGTCTAAACCAAGACTAAACCAGGTCTAAACCAAGACTAAACCAGGTCTAAACCAGGTGTAAACCTAATCTAAAAACATCGGTGCTAAAACAGACGAGGGTAAATATGACGCAGGATGAACTCAGGGATGTTTCAAATATTTATCCAAAGACAGGGATGATTATCTTTGTTAATGAGGGAATCTGCAGCAGGACGAGGAAGAGGAGGAAGAGGAGGAAGAGGAGGACTGAAGGATGGACAGACATCTGCTGCACAGCTGTTCCACGTTTACTCAGGGACAACTCAAGATTATGGCCATTAATTAAAATTCTCTAACAATCAGAGACAGAGCATCCTGCAGTGTCTCCACCACAGCACGCCTAAAACCTGTTCTAATCCGCCTAAAACCTGTTCAAATCCACCTAAAACCTGTTCAAATCCGCCTAAAACCTGTTCAAATCCACCAAAGACCTGTTCAAATCCACCAAAAACCTGTTCAAATCCACCTAAAACCTGTTCAAATCCACCTAAAACCTGTTCAAATCCACCTAAAACCTGTTCAAATCCACCTAAAACCTGTTCAAATCCACCTAAAACCTGTTCAAATCCGCCTAAAACCTGTTCAAATCCGCCTAAAACCTGTTCAAATCCGCCTAAAACCTGTTCAAATCCACCTAAAACCTGTTCAAATCCACCTAAAACCTGTTCAAACCACCTAAAACCTGTTCAAATCCACCTAAAACCTGTTCAAATCCGCCTAAAACCTGTTCAAATCCACCAAAGACCTGTTCAAATCCACCTAAGACCTGTTCAAATCCACCTAAGACCTGTTCAAATCCGCCTAAAACCTGTTCAAATCCGCCTAAAACCTGTTCAAATCCACCTAAAACCTGTTCAAATCCACCTAAAACCTGTTCAAATCCACCTAAAACCTGTTCAAATCCACCTAAAACCTGTTCAAATCCACCTAAAACCTGTTCAAATCCGCCTAAAACCTGTTCAAATCCACCAAAGACCTGTTCAAATCCACCTAAGACCTGTTAAAATCCACCTAAGACCTGTTCAAATCCACCTAAAACCTGTTCAAATCCGCCTAAAACCTGTTCAAATCCGCCTAAAACCTGTTCAAATCCACCTAAAACCTGTTCAAATCCACCTAAAACCTGTTCAAACCACCTAAAACCTGTTCAAATCCACCTAAAACCTGTTCAAATCCACCTAAAACCTGTTCAAACCACCTAAAACCTGTTCAAATCCACCTAAAACCTGTTCAAATCCGCCTAAAACCTGTTCAAATCCACCAAAGACCTGTTCAAATCCACCAAAGACCTGTTCAAATCCACCTAAGACCTGTTCAAATCCACCTAAGACCTGTTTAAATCCACCTAAGACCTGTTCAAATCCACCTAAGACCTGTTCAAATCCACCTAAGACCTGTTCAAATCCACCTAAGACCTGTTCAAATCCACCTAAGACCTGTTCAAATCCACCTAAGACCTGTTCAAATCCACCAAAGACCTGTTCAAATCCACCTAAGACCTGTTCAAATCCACCTAAGACCTGTTCAAATCCACCTAAGACCTGTTCAAATCCACCTTAAACCTGTTCAAATCCACCTAAACCTGTTCAAATCCATCTAAGACATGTTCAAATCCACCAAAGACCTGTTCAAATCCACCAAAGACCTGTTCAAATCCACCAAAGACCTGTTCAGATCCATCTAAGCATGTAACGATTCACTGAACTCGCGATGCGATACGATTCACGATACTGGTTTCACGATACGATTTTCTCACGATTGTTTGTACTAAATGAGATTTAAGAAAGATAAATGAAAAAGTTTGCTTTTATTATTTCAGTCTCACTCAGACAAAATGCTGTACATTTCTTTCTGAAACTGAAATATCTTTGTCAAATAACAAAACTAAATTGAAATATTAAAACAAACCCCAAATAAAATAAATAATACAAATAAAATAAATCTTTTCATATAAACAAACTAAGGCTTTGCCAGTGCTCTTTCCTAGCTTAGAATCTTTCTTTTTTTTTTTTTACATGTTTTTTTAAAGAAATATCAGCATATCCACATTTTCTGGGCAAAGCTGAGATCTCTGCACATTCACAATGTCCCCTGCTGATGGAAAAACCCTTTCACTAGGGACAGAGGTGGCTGGTGTGGAGAGAGATATGCTTCTGCTATACTGGATAGCAGTGGGTATAGCCTAGCATTAACATCTTCTTGCAGTATCTGCACACAGTTTTTGTTTTGTCCGTTACCACCTCACCGCTTTCATTTTTAATCTTCGGAAAGCCAAAATGCCGCCACACATCCGATTTGAATGAGGTTGGTGCATCCTCAACATCAACGTCATCTACACTTGCCGCCGCCATTTTTGCTACTGTTTAAAGTTACAGCTTGTTCGCTGCTATCGCGCCTGGAAAAGCGAGGTCAAAATATAGGCTACTGCTTCAGCGCACCCTGCTGTTTAAAACGTGTATCGCGATTCGTTTAACATCTCAACCGACACGAATCGTCACATATTATTATCGATTTTCAACCGACTCGGAGTGCATCGTTACATCCCTAGATCCATCTAAAACCTGTTCAAATCCACCTAAGACCTGTTCAAATCCAACCTAAACCAGTTCCCTTTAAAGCTCGTTTAAACCTGTTCTTTCCATCGAAAAAAAGGTTGAAGTAAAAGCATCTGGACTCAGTTTTCAAGGTGAAGACGTTTTGTCTCTAATTCTGAGATCAACTTTAAGAGAGCTGAGGATACCAGTTGATCTCAGAATTGATAAAGTCTCTCAGAATTAGACAAAACTGAAAACTGAGTCCAGATGCTTTTGCTTTAACCTTTTTCTTAAGATGTCCTGGATGAATGAGAACCTTCACAGACTGTTCCTACCATCGTTTCCTGAGAGTCCGTCTGCTTTGAAGTTGCTGGTGCTCTTCTTGCGTCGGTGTTTTTTACGGTTGGCGTGCGGCGACGGAGGAGGGTCCATCTTTGGACTGGAGCAGACCGACTCCCCGAGACCGGGATCTGAGGAAAGACCAGAACCAGACGTTAAGTCAGGCTTATTGATGAGTGAAGAGGATTTATAAAAACTTGAAGAACAATGGTTTATTGCAACAATAATTTGGCTCAGTTTGTGTTTTTTTCGTTTCATTGGTTCAGAAGTGGAAAAAGATTGGTTTGTTGCATCTGGGTTTCTGTGTCAACTCTGATTAGATCGAAGCTGATGTTAATGTTTCCCTCAAGTCGGAGCCGTCACCACAAACTGAGACCAGACCATAATTAGACCTAAACTGTTAAAGACCAGAGAAGTCCTGGGGAAGTCCTGAATGAACCGACAGCTGTGAACAAGCCCCGGGTCTCTGTCGTTAAAGACTCATTAAGGACTTAAAGAGGACAACCAGGACTTAATCAGGTCTAAACTAGGTCTAAAGGCAGGTCTAAGTCGAGACAAAAACCAGGATGAGTTCATTTCTAATTTACAACTAGATCAAGATAAAAAAACAGGTCTTAACACAGACTAAATCTGAGACGACAAAACGGCAAGACTTGATGAAGGTACTTTCCGTAAAGCATTCAAGACGTGTACGGACAAAGCCAACAGGATATTAATCCCAGAAAGTGGTTCATCAGTGGATTATAAATCAGATTATTTGCTGACAAACTGACGAGCAATGACAGGCTCTAACTGCGGCGTTTGTCGAGTCTAAAAGCTCCGTCTGAATCAGCTTCAGGCCAAAACACAGCTGTCAATCAGACTCTGTCGCCTCAGTGTTTCCTCCGTTTGGCAGCTGTCGCTCTCAATCAGTCACATCCGACAAATACAACACTTTAACAAGAATAAAACAGGCCTGGTGCTCAGATACAGGGCTACAGTGTCACAGAGAGAGGCAGACACAAAAGCATGATCAAAGATTTATCAGGAAACACTGAGAAATCACAAATATACTTTACTGAACATCTCCAGGTGAATAAGAAAGAACTGGACTGAACTACTTCATTTACAAGGAATGTAACAAACATTTAATGAAACGCCACAAAAACACAACTCAGCGTCACCGACTCTAGAGTTAATAACCTTTACCTCTGGAGCCGACTCTAGAGTTAATAACCTTTACCTCTGGAGCCGACTCTAGAGTTAATAACCTTTACCTCTAGAGCCGACTCTAGAGTTAATAACCTTTACCTCTGGAGCCGACTCTAGAGTTAATAACCTTTACCTGAGCCGACCCTAGTGTTAATAACCTTTACCTCTGGAGCCGACTCTAGAGTTAATAACCTTTATCTGAGCCGACCCTAGTGTTAATAACCTTTACCTCTGGAGCCGACTCTAGAGTTAATAACCTTTACCTCTAGAGCCGACTCTAGAGTTAATAACCTTTACCTCTGGAGCCGACTCTAGAGTTAATAACCTTTACCTGAGCCGACCCTAGTGTTAATAACCTTTACCTCTAGAGCCGACTCTAGAGTTAATAACCTTTACCTAAGCCGACTCTAGAGTTAAAAACCTTTACCTCTAGAGCCGACTCTAGTGTTAATAATCTTTACCTAAGCCGACTCTAGAGTTAAAAACCTTTACCTCTAGAGCCGACTCTAGAGTTAATAACCTTTACCTGAGATGACTCTAGAGTTAACAACATTAACCTGAGCCGACTCTAGAGTTAATACCATTTACCTGAGCCGACTCTAGCGTTAATAACATTTACCTGAGCCGACTCTAGAGTTAATAACATTTACCTGAGCCGACTCTAGAGTTAATAACATTTACATGAGCCGACTCTAGAGTTAATAACATTTACATGAGCCGACTCTAGAGTTAATAACATTTACCTGAGCCGACTCTAGAGTTAATAACATTTACCTGAGCCGACTCTAGAGTTAAAAACCTTTACCTGAGCCGACTCTAGAGTTAATAACATTTACCTGAGCCGACTCTAGAGTTAATAACATTTACCTGAGCCAACTCTAGAGTTAATAACATTTACCTGAGCCGACTCTAGAGTTAATAACATTTACCTGAGCCGACTCTAGAGTTAATACCATTTACCTGAGCCGACTCTAGAGTTAAAAACCTTTACCTGAGCCGACTCTAGAGTTAATAACATTTACCTCTAGAGCCGACTCTAGAGTTAATAACCTTTACCTGAGCCGACTCTAGAGTTAATAACCTTTACCTGAGCCGACTCTAGAGTTAATAACATTTACCTGAGCCGACTCTAGAGTTAATAACATTTACCTGAGCCAACTCTAGAGTTAATAACATTTACCTGAGCCGACTCTAGAGTTAATAACATTTACCTGAGCCAACTCTAGAGTTAATAACATTTACCTGAGCCGACTCTAGAGTTAATAACCTTTACCTCTAGAGCCGACTCTAGAGTTAATAACCTTTACCTCTAGAGCCGACTCTAGAGTTAATAACCTTTACCTGAGCCAACTCTAGAGTTAATAACATTTACATGAGCCGACTCTAGAGTTAATAACATTTACATGAGCCGACTCTAGAGTTAATAACATTTACCTGAGCCGACTCTAGAGTTAATAACATTTACCTGAGCCGACTCTAGAGTTAAAAACCTTTACCTGAGCCGACTCTAGAGTTAATAACATTTACCTGAGCCGACTCTAGAGTTAATAACATTTACCTGAGCCGACTCTAGAGTTAATAACATTTACCTCTAGAGCCGACTCTAGAGTTAATAACATTTACCTCTAGAGCCGACTCTAGAGTTAATAACCTTTACCTGAGCCGACTCTAGAGTTAATACCATTTACCTGAGCCGACTCTAGAGTTAAAAACCTTTACCTGAGCCGACTCTAGAGTTAATAACATTTACCTCTAGAGCCGACTCTAGAGTTAATAACCTTTACCTGAGCCGACTCTAGAGTTAATAACCTTTACCTGAGCCAACTCTAGAGTTAATAACATTTACCTGAGCCGACTCTAGAGTTAATAACATTTACCTGAGCCGACTCTAGAGTTAATAACATTTACCTGAGCCAACTCTAGAGTTAATAACATTTACCTGAGCCAACTCTAGAGTTAATAACATTTACCTGAGCCGACTCTAGAGTTAATAACATTTACCTGAGCCAACTCTAGAGTTAATAACCTTTACCTGAGCCGACTCTAGAGTTAATAACATTTACCTGAGCCGACTCTAGAGTTAATAACATTTACCTGAGCCGACTCTAGAGTTAATACCATTTACCTGAGCCGACTCTAGAGTTAAAAACCTTTACCTGAGCCGACTCTAGAGTTAATAACATTTACCTCTAGAGCCGACTCTAGAGTTAATAACCTTTACCTGAGCCGACTCTAGAGTTAATAACCTTTACCTGAGCCGACTCTAGAGTTAATAACATTTACCTGAGCCGACTCTAGAGTTAATAACATTTACCTGAGCCAACTCTAGAGTTAATAACATTTACCTGAGCCGACTCTAGAGTTAATAACATTTACCTGAGCCAACTCTAGAGTTAATAACATTTACCTGAGCCGACTCTAGAGTTAATAACCTTTACCTGAGCCGACTCTAGAGTTAATAACCTTTACCTCTAGAGCCGACTCTAGAGTTAATAACCTTTACCTGAGCCAACTCTAGAGTTAATAACATTTACCTGAGCCGACTCTAGAGTTAATAACATTTACCTGAGCCAACTCTAGAGTTAATAACATTTACCTGAGCCGACTCTAGAGTTAATAACATTTACCTGAGCCAACTCTAGAGTTAATAACATTTACCTGAGCCGACTCTAGAGTTAATAACCTTTACCTGAGATGACTCTAGAGTTAATAACATTTACCTGAGCCGACTCTAGAGTTAATAACCTTTACCTGAGATGACTCTAGAGTTAATAACATTTACCTCAGCCAACTCTACAGTTAATAACATTTACCTGAGCCGACTCTAGAGTTAATAACCTTTACCTGAGATGACTCTAGAGTTAATAACATTTACCTCTAGAGCCGACTCTAGAGTTGATAACCTTTACCTGAGCCAACTCTAGAGTTAATAACCTTTACCTGAGCCAACTCTAGAGTTAATAACATTTACCTGAGTCAACTCTAGAGTTAATAACATTTACCTGAGCCGACTCTAGAGTTAATAACATTTACCTGAGCCAACTCTAGAGTTAATAACATTTACCTGAGCCGACTCTAGAGTTAATAACATTTACCTGAGCCAACTCTAGAGTTAATAACATTTACCTCTAGAGCCGACTCTAGAGTTAATAACCTTTACCTGAGATGACTCCAGAGTTAATAACATTTACCAGAAATGACTCCAGAGTTAATAACCTTTACCTGAGATAACTCTAGTGTTAATAACCTTTATCTGAGCCGAATCTAGAGTTAATAACCTTTACCTGAGATGACTCTAGAGTTAACAACATTTACCTGTGCCGACTCTAGAGTTAACAACATTTACCTGTGCCGACTCCAGAGTTAATAACATTTACCTGAGCTGACTCTAGAGTTAACAACATTTACCTGAGCCGACTCTAGAGTTAACAACATTTACCTGAGCTGACTCTAGAGTTAACAACATTTACCTGAGCTGACTCTAGAGTTAACAACATTTACCTGTGCCGACTCTAGAGTTAACAACATTTACCTGTGCCGACTCTAGAGTTAATAACATTTACCTGAGCTGACTCTAGAGTTAACAACATTTACCTGAGCTGACTCTAGAGTTAACAACATTTACCTGAGCCGACTCTAGAGTTAACAACATTTACCTGAGCTGACTCTAGAGTTAACAACATTTACCTGAGCCGACTCTAGAGTTAATAACATTTACCTGAGCTGACTCTAGAGTTAACAACATTTACCTGAGCTGACTCTAGAGTTAACAACATTTACCTGTGCCGACTCCAGAGTTGGCGATGACCGTGGCGTCCGTCCATTGGTCGGCGCTGGACACGGAGAACGAGCGCTGGTGCATTCCTTCCAAACCCCGGCCCCCGGAGCCAATCTGGGACATGACAGAGGAGCTGCTGGACACTGAACCTGCAGCAGGACGAGGAAGGGAAGTAAAGAAAAAGTCAGTCATGGGACCATTTTAGACCAGACTTCATTCACATACACACGTGGACAAAATTGTTGGTACCCTTCGGTCAATGAAAGAAAAACTCACAATGGTCACAGAAAAAACTTTATTCTGACAAAAGTAATAATAAATAAAAATTCTATGAATGTTAAGCAATGAAAGTCAGACATTGCTTTTCAACCATGCTTCAACGAAATTATTTTAAAAAATAAACTCATGGAACAGGCCTGGACAAAGTTGTTGCACAACCTTTTGAGGCTATCACTGCAATCAGACGACTCCTGTAACTGTCAATGAGACTTCTGCACCTCTCAGCAGGTATTTTGGCCCACTCTCATGAGCAAACTGCTCCAGTTGTTTCGGTTTGAAGGGTGTCTTTTCCAGACGGCATGTTTCAGCTCCTTCCAAAGATGCTCAATAGGATTGAGGTCAGGGCTCATAGAAGGCCACTTTAGAATAGTCCAATGTTTTCCTCTTAACCATTCTTGGGTGTTTTTTGCTGTGTTTTGGGTCATTGTCCTGTTGCAAGACCCATGACCTGCGACTGAGACCAAGCTGTCTGACACTGGCCAGCACATTTCTCTCTAGAATCCCTTGATAGTCTTCAGATTTCATTGTACCCTGCACAGATTCAAGACACCCTGTGCCAGATGCAGCAAAGCAGCCCCAGAACATAACAGAGCCTCCTCCATGTTTGACAGTAGGGACAGTGTTCTTTTCTTGATATGCTTCATTTTTCCGTCTGTGAACATAGAGCTGATGTGCCTTGACAAAAGTTCCATTTTTGTCTCATCTGTCCATAGGACATTCTCCCAGAAGCTTTGTGGCTTGTCAACATGTAGTTTGGCATATTCCAGTCTAGCTTTTTTATGATTTGTTTTCAACAATGGTGTCCTCCTTGGTCGCCTCCCATGTAGTCCACTTTGGCTCAAACAACGACGGATGGTGCGATCTGACACTGATGTTCCTTGAGCATGGAGTTCACCTTGGATCTCTTTAGAAGTCTTTCTGGGCTCTTTGTTACCATTCGGATTATCCGTCTTTTGATTTGTCATCAATTTTCCTCCCGCGCCACGCCCAGGAGGTTGGCTACAGTCCCATGGATCTTAAATTTCTGAATAATATGTGCAACTGTAGTCACAGGAACATCTAGCTGCTTGGAGATGGTCTTATAGCCTTTACCTTTATCATGCTTGTCTATAATTTTCTTTCTATTCTCCAGCGACAACTCTTTCCTTCACTTCCTCTGGTCCATGTTGAGTGTGGTACACACCATGTCACCAGACAACACAGTGACTACCTGAAGCCCTATAAATAGGCCCACTGACTGATTACAAGATTGTACACACCTGTGATGCTAATTAGTGCACACACCTTGAATTAACATGTCCATTTGGTCACATTATTTACAGTCTTTTCTAGGGGTACCATCAATTTTGTCCAGGCCTGTCCCATGAGTTTATTTTTTTAAATAATTCCGTTGAAGCATGGTTAAAAAGCAATGTCTGACTTTCATTGCTTAACATTCATAGAATTTTTATTAGGCCCGAGCCGGTGATGACCGGGAGGGCCTATTGTTTTTGCTCGGATTTATTTTATTATTATTTTTTTTTTATCTTTCTTGTCGACCTATGATCCTAAATTTGACCCAGTGAACATGCACGAAAAGTCATTTTTATTGGTCCCAGACTGCAAGCTCGCGAAAAATTTATGTATTTGAAGTCACGAAAAAATTACGAAAAATGACTCAGTGGCGACCCCTACAAAATCAAAATACATTGGGCCTATGGAAAGTGAAAGTAACCTTTTTCCAACGTAGAAAAATGAAACTTGGTACATCCATAGGACACCTCAGGGCAAACAGAAAAGTCAATGACAGTCACACCCTAAACTTAACAGGAAGTCCGCCATGTGGGGTGAAACGCTGCCACTAAAATCGCACTTTGCAGAAAGATGCAAATCATTGTGTTTTAATCTAAATGGCCCCAAATTTGGTGAGTATCATCTAGACACGTGTGCCAACCAAAGCTGTGACTTTGTTGTTGATATCTTATCGGGTATGGGTGTGGCAAGCCTGTAACGAGGTGGCCATTTTTGTGAAAATAAAACGTCTCTTAACTCTCAAACGCCTTCTCGGATCGAGTTGGACCCAAAAAGGCGTTTGTGCACATTCATGACCTGAACACAAAGATATGTAAATAAAAGGGTTATCTTTAGAAATGGCTCTCCAGCGCCCCCTACAAACTTATAATGGGACCCAAGAATTTAGTTTGTCATAGAGACATGACATTTGGTACACACATCTCTTATGTCATGACGAGCATAAAAGCCAATGACAACCACCCCCTATCTATAAATGTGTTGCCATAGCAACGTCCCAAATATGGGAAGTGAAATTTTTGGAGCTGTTTAGATGAAAAGCCTTTAGACACAAGGGGTGCGATTTAGGTGGTCACGCATTCCACCCAACAAAGTAGATTTTCTGTTGAGTTTACGGTATGGCTGTAATAAACTTTTCTGTTTGCCCTGAGGTGTCCTATGGATGTACCAAGTTTTGTATTTCTACATTGGATAATTTGGTATATATTTTTTTTATTATAATTTTTCTGAAAAATGATTTTCAATTTGACCCAGTAAACGTGCAACTAAAAGTCATTTTTATTGGTCCCAGACTTCAAGCCCGCAAAAATTTATTTATTTAAAGTCCCCTAAAAAAATATGAAAATGACTCAGTGGCGACCCAGAAAAGTCAAAATAATTGGTTCTATGGAAAATGAAAGTAAATTTTTCCAATGTAGAAATACAAAACTTGGTACATCCATAGGACACCTTAGGGCAAACTGAAAAGTTTATTACAGCCATACCGTAAACTCAACAGAAAATCTACTATGTTGGGTGGAATACATGACCACCTAAATCGTACACTTTGTGCTAAAGGGTTTTCATCTAAACAGCTCCAAATTTGCTTTGAAGCACGACATGCAATCCTCCAAATATATGTGTCCCATGGTCTCAAGGAGGCGAGGGCCTTTATCGCCGCTATGCTTTAATTTATTATTACTTTTGTCAGAATAAAGTTTTTTCTGTGACCATTGTGAGTTTTTCTTTCATTGACCGAAGGGTACCAACATTTTTGTCCACGTGTGTATTCAAGCACACACATCTTATTACTGCTTTAATATTTTTTTCCATTCAAAACTAAGATAAATTTTATTTTTGGTTTTAGTTGTATTTGAACTGGTTTTAGTTGGATTTGAGCAGGTTTGACTTTAGTAGCTTTTTTGAACATTCAACCTTTCCCAACCTTTTCCGTTATAAAATCAGAGAAAACGAAAAAGCAGAAAGAATAATGTGAAATTTCTGAAAAGTGGCTGTATCCGTTCAACCATTTCAGAAAATACACATGTTCAGCTTTTGTCTGGATGTCACTAGAACCAGTCGTGATCCACCTCTGACGGCGCTGGCTCTAATTACCTCATGAATATTAATGATCTGTTTTAATGAGGGCCACTCGTCGGAGGAGGGCCCCTCATTAGGCTCCTGTTTGGACGCAGCTCAATAAGATCCGTCCAAACTCCTGTTAATGTTAATAAATCCACCTCTGAGCCGCTCCACGAACACGTTTGAGCTGATTATGGTTAAATAACTGAGATTGACCGACTTTAGCATCGTTGAGGCGGCTTTTGTTGGAGAATTTTCAGTCCTGACTTATTAAAAAGCAACTAATTAGGGCAGATTAGTCTATATTTTCCACATTCATTAATAAAACATAGTTAATTGTGTTTTGTATGGGCTTGTATGATTTGAAGAGTCATAAAATAGAGTGAAATTTAAATATCTATGACTGCAATAGGTTAGATTTAAACAGGGTTTAGTTGGATTTCAACAGGTTTTAGATGGATTTGACCAGGTTTTAGGTGGATTTGAAAAGGTTTTAGATGGATTTGACCAGGTTTAAGTTGGATCTGAACATGTTTTAGATGGATCTGAACAGGTTTTAGATGGATTTGACCAGGTTTTAGTTGGATTTGACCAGGTTTTAGTTGGATTTGAACAGGTTTTAGATGGATTTGACCAGGTTTTAGATGGATCTGACCAGGTTTTAGATGGTCTTGAACAGGTTTTAGATGGATCTGACCAGGTTTTAGTTGGATTTGGCCAGGTTTAAGTTGGATTTGGCCAGGTTTAAGTTGGATTTGAACAGGTTTAAGTTGGATATGAACAGGTTTTAGTTGGATATGAACAGGTTTTAGTTGGATATGAACAGGTTTTAGTTGGATTTGAACAGGTTTTAGTTGGATATGAACAGGTTTTAGTTGGATTTGAACAGGTTTTAGTTGGATTTAAACATGTTTTAGATGGATTTGAACAGGTTTTAGTTGGATATGAACAGGTTTTAGTTGGATTTGAACATGTTTTAGATGGATTTGAACATGTTTTAGATGGATTTGAACAGGTTTTAGTTGGATTTGAACATGTTTTAGTTGTATTTGAACAGGTTTTAGTTGGATTTGAACATGTTTAGATGGATTTGAACAGGTTTTAGTTGGATTTGAACATGCTTTAGTTGTATTTGAACATGTTTTAGATGGATTTGAACAGGTTTTAGTTGGATTTGAACATGTTTAGATGGATTTGAACATGTTTTAGATGGATTTGAACAGGTTTTAGTTGGATTTGAACATGTTTTAGTTGTATTTGAACATGTTTAGATGGATTTGAACAGGTTTTAGTTGGATTTGAACAGGTTTTAGTTGGATTTGAACATGTTTAGATGGATATCAACAGGTTTTAGTTGGATTTGAACAGGTTTTAGTTGGATTTGAACAGGTTTTAGTTGGATTTGAACAGCCCAACTCATGTGTAAAGTAAATTATAATAAATACATAAGAAAAAGGTAAACATGAAAGTGTGTTAGATTTAATTCAAATCCTGTTGTTGAAAAAGAAATTCAGAAAATAAGTCTGACTCTGATTGTGTCCAGTGTGAGATGTTATTACGTCTCTGTCGTGATGAGTGATGAATAATAATGAGTGATAATGAGTGATAATGAGTGATTATGAGTGATGTTGGGAGCAGACTGTGGGAGGAGCTGTGGTTCTGGATTAAACTGGAGCAGGTTTGGACTGGGACTTAATTAAATCTGTCGTCAGCTGTGAGCCATAAAACAAATGTTGGAGCGGTCTCCCACATCTGTCCAGAAATAACTCAGCTGCTGTTTGTCGACCAGAACGGTTCATAAAGTTAAAACTGATTCCACTAAAAACTTGTTTTCTGTTTTTGAGATTTGTATGTGAACAGGTTCCAGTTGGACTGTAACAGGTTTTACTTGGCTCTGACCTGAGTTGTGTCCCAGCTGCAGGTGGCTCAGGTCCTTGCTGAGCCCGTTGGTCTTGGGGCTGGGGGTCACGGGGGTCACGGCGCAGGTGGAGACGGCGCGTGGAGGACGTTTCCCAGGAACCTTGACGGTGGTTCTGAGCAGGTCGATCTCTTTGCCGTGAACGTTCTGCATGTAGTCCTGAAAACAAAGATAAAGCCATGTATTCTCCAGACAACTGTCCCTGAGACAACTGTGCTTCTCTTTTTTCACCTCGTGTGGCACAATTAACACTCGACACACTTGAACGTCGCAGCGTTGGCTTCAACAGCCTCTAATTGTTTCCTCGGTGTCTTTGGCAAACGTCCACGGCTCGACCTCGGCCAAGATTTCTCTCCGAGTCTAACAAGCCTCTGGAGACGCAGCAGGATAATTTGTTTTAGACGAGAAATAATTAAATCCGAGACGAAAATGGTGAGTGATTGGTTTTAATGTATTTGTGAAAACTACCACAGGGTTTTTTAGGTGGATCTGAACAGGTTTTAAAAGGATTTTTGAGCACTTGACCAAGTTCAAAAACAAACCTATTTTAAGTTTTATTGAAAAAAATATTCTTGTACCGAACTTTAAAGCAGCATTTTTTATTTCTCTTTCTATTGTTTAGTGTCTCTTCAGTCTCTAACCCTCAGTGTTCCTCGTGTATCGTGCTCCGTGAGTGATTTTCTCTCAAATCCCAGTGGGGTTTGTGCTTTTGTCAGTCTTTTCTCCCTTGTTTCTCCCGTTTTTCGCTCTAAAAACCCCCTGTGTTCTTCTTAATGACGCTCTTCAGGAGGCGTCCCGCTGACGTTCTCCCCGTGCACCTCGTTTTCCCGCCCTCATCCCCTCGTTTTCTTCTGGTTTTCTCCTGGTTGTCCGCCTCCTGCGAGCCCCGCCGCTCGTCTGTTCGCTCAAGGGCCACTCGAGGAGGATTAAAAGCCTTTTTGATTCTATATTTGAGCCGGAGTCGTTCCCGGAAAAAGCCTCAAAGGCCGAGACCAATTAAACCCGACACGAGGCACTCTGCGGATCCACAAAGACGGGCTTTTATTTTGAAGTGGTAATAGAGACGTTCATTTAGAGGCTGCCATCTGTCCCTGCCTCTGTTCAACCACTGCTCCACAGCAGCAGCAGGACGGGTTATACCCACGCTTAACAGCACCCGGCCCTGAACACAGGGCTGTCGTCGGCAAATTAGACTCAATTTATCAGAAAGAACAGGTTTTATATGGATTTAAACAGATTTAAGAGTGAAAGATAATACAGTGCACTATAATGAAGTTAATGATAATGAACGATAATAAAGTGAACGATAATAAAGTGAACGATAATAAAGTGAACGATAAAGTGTACGATAATAAAGTGACCGATAAAGTGTACGATAATAAAGTGAACGATAATAAAGTGAACGATAATAAAGTGAACGATAATAAAGTGAACGATAATAAAGTGAACGATAATAAAGTGAACGATAAAGTGTACGATAATAAAGTGAACGATAATAAAGTGAACGATAATGAAGTGAACGATAATAAAGTGAACGATAATAAAGTGAACGATAATGAAGTGAACGATAATGAAGTGAACGATAATAAAGTGAACGATAAAGTGAACGATAATAAAGTGAACGATAATGAATTGAACGATAATAAAGTGAACGATAATAAAGTGAACGATAATAAAGTGAACGATAAAGTGTACGATAATAAAGTGAACGATAATAAAGTGAACGATAATAAAGTGAACGATAAAGTGTACGATAATAAAGTGAACGATAATAAAGTGAACGATAATGAAGTTAATGATAATGAAGTGAACGATAATAAAGTGAACGATAATAAAGTGAACGATAATGAAGTGAACGATAATAAAGTGAACGATAATAAAGTGAACGATAATGAAGTGAACGATAATAAAGTGAACGATAATAAAGTGAACGATAATGAAGTGAACGATAATGAAGAACGATAATAAAGTGAACGATAAAGTGAACGATAATAAAGTGAACGATAATGAAGTGAGCGATAATAAAGTGAGAACGATAATAAAGTGAACGATAATAAAGTGGAACGATAATAAAGTGAACGATAATAAAGTGAACGATAATGAAGTGAACGATAATGAAGAACGATAATAAAGTGAACGATAAAGTGAACGATAATAAAGTGAACGATAATGAAGTGAACGATAATAAAGTGAACGATAATAAAGTGAACGATAAAGTGTACGATAATAAAGTGAACGATAATAAAGTGAACGATAATAAAGTGAACGATAATAAAGTGAACGATAATAAAGTGAACGATAATGAAGTGAACGATAATAAAGTGAACGATAATAAAGTGAACGATAATAAAGTGAACGATAATGAAGTGAACGATAATGAAGTGAACGATAATGTAGTGAACGATAATGAAGTGAACGATAATGAAGTGAACGATAATAAAGTGAACGATAATGAAGTGAACGATAATAAAGTGAACGATAATAAAGTGAACAATAAAGTGAACGATAATAAAGTGAACGATAATAAAGTGAACGATAATAAAGTGAACGATAATGAAGTGAACGATAATAAAGTGAACGATAATAAAGTGAACGATAAAGTGAACAATAATAAAGTGAACGATAATAAAGTGAACGATAATGAAGTGAACGATAAAGTGAACGATAATAAAGTGAACGATAATAAAGTGAACGATAATAAAGTGAACGATAATAAAGTGAACGATAATGAAGTGAACGATAATAAAGTGAACGATAATAAAGTGAACGATAATGAAGTGAACGATAATGAAGTGAACGATAATAAAGTGAACGATAAAGTGTACGATAATAAAGTGAACGATAATGAAGTGAACGATAATAAAGTGAACGATAATAAAGTGAACGATAATAAAGTGAACGATAATAAAGTGAACGATAATAAAGTGAACGATAATAAAGTGAACGATAAAGTGAACAATAATAAAGTGAACGATAATAAAGTGAACGATAATAAAGTGAACGATAATAAAGTGAACAATAATAAAGTGAACGATAAAGTGAACGATAATAAAGTGAACGATAAAGTGAACGATAATAAAGTGAACGATAATAAAGTGAACGATAATAAAGTGAACGAGCAATAAAGTGAACGATAATGAAGTGAACGATAATAAAGTGAACGATAATGAAGTGAACGATAATAAAGTGAACGATAATGAAGTGAACGATAATAAAGTGAACGATAATAAAGTGAACGATAATAAAGTGAACGATAATAAAGTGAACGATAAAGTGTACGATAATAAAGTGAACGATAATAAAGTGAACGATAATGAAGTGAACGATAATGAAGTGAACGATAATAAAGTGAACGATAAAGTGTAATGATAATAAAGTGAACGATAATGAAGTGAAGCGATAATAAAGTGAACGATAATAAAGTGAACGATAATAAAGTGAACGATAATAAAGTGAACGATAAAGTGAACGATAATAAAGTGAACGATAATAAAGTGAACGATAATGAAGTGAACGATAATGAAGTGAACGATAATAAAGTGAACGATAATAAAGTGAACGATAATAAAGTGAACGATAATAAAGTGAACGATAATAAAGTGAACAATAAAGTGAACGATAATAAAGTGAACGATAATGAAGTGAACGATAATAAAGTGAACGATAATGAAGTGAACGATAATAAAGTGAACGATAATAAAGTGAACGATAATGAAGTGAACGATAATAAAGTGAACGATAATGAAGTGAACGATAATAAAGTGAACGATAATAAAGTGAACAATAATAAAGTGAACGATAATAAAGTGAACGATAATGAAGTGAACGATAATAAAGTGAACGATAATAAAGTGAACAATAATAAAGTGAACGATAATAAAGTGAACGATAATAAAGTGAACGATAATGAAGTGAACGATAATGAAGTGATAAAATCTAAGACAAACAAAGACACATTCTGTAAATTTATGAGAAACTACATTTTTGTTGGTCCAAAAGGTGTTTACAATGTATAAGTACATATATTTCTTAAGTTAGATGTGTTCAGGACTGAAGAGAGAACATAAATGTTTACATTAAAAAGGTTATTTGCTCTAAACCCCGGGAACAGATCCTGACACGTGACATGTTCCATTGAAAACGATGAGTCTTCACTTTTTGACTCAAACCCATAATTATCTGTCGGTCAAGTGTGTGTTTTCTCCAGAGGCTTGTTAAACTCTTGGCTCTGACAGAACACAGCTCTGCCAAAGACTCCACTGAGCAAACAATTAGAGGCAGCCATTAAAACACAAATAATTAATCATGATTTGACTCTTATTCATCAACGGAAAGACCGCTCTTATTGACTCCAGCGCTGACTTAAGACTGAACAAACATAAATCTGATAAAACTGAAATAAACAGATGAATTATTCCAGTCTTGTGTTAAGAATTAATTATTATATATGTGTCAGAAATCAGAGCAAATGTGACGTAAAGGAGCAGTGTGTGTTTTCTCCAGAGACTTGTTAAACGACGCTGGGCTGAAAATGAGCCGTGGACAAAAGCCAGAGACTGAAACAATTAGAGGCTCTTTAAGTGAACACGAGCAGCAGCTCAGGGATCAACACCGAGCTGGGACTCACAAATCCACAGATGAACCATGATTCCACTCTTATTAAATCAACAACACTTGACTTGCTGACTTTAGAGGAGATTTAAAGCAGAATAAATGTAAATTAAAGCCGCAAGCGGCGATAAAGGCCCTCGCCTCCCTTGAGACCGCGGGGACACATGCACTCGGAGGATTGCATGTCGTGCTTTAAAGCGTAAACTTCACGGTAATGTCAAATAACCGGGCCTGTGCTACTGCTGGGGCCTGCTACACCACCTTGTAATTTAGAGTTAAAGGTCTCCACAATCCCTGGTGTTCCTGGGAGCTGTCTGAACCTTTGAAAATAATAGATTATGCTTGGGCTAAGGCGAGAAAAACAAAGTACTGGCAGGAGATTTGAGATGACTCAGGAATCACTGCACCCCCCTGTTTAAAAAGGCAAAATGTAAATATTACTTGTCTAAAAGTACAAGGTTACAAGTTCCAAAGGATTCTGAGGAGTTTTCTAAGACTCTAGTCTTGGCTCTGGAGGGGCCTCCTCTAAAGGAAGGATCCTGGCAATTGGGAAATGGCATTTATTTCCCAAAGATTGCCTCTTCACAGACTCATTATGACCACAGCCACAAATGTATCAAAAAACAAATTGATAACTTTTTTGGCACACGTGTCTAGATGATACTCACCAAATTTGGAGCTGTTTAGATGAAAAGCACAAGGGGTGCAATTTAGGTGGTCACGCATTCCACCCAACATAGTAGATTTCCTGTTGAAATTACGGTATGGCTGTAATAAACTTTTCTGTTTGCCCTGAGGTGTCCTATGGGTGTACCAAGTTTTGTATTTCTACATTGGAAAAATTTACTTTCATTTTCCATAGGCCCAATGTATTTTGACTTTTCGCCACTGGGTCATTTTTCTTTTTTTTTTTTTCCGTGGACTTCAAATACATACATTTTTCGCCGGGCTTGAAGTCTGGGACCAATAAAAATGACTTTTCGTGCATGTTCACTGGGTCAAATTGGAGGATCATTTTGCAGAAAATAAATAAATAAATAAATAAATAAAATAACTCGAGCAAAAACAATAGGCCCTCCCGGTCATCACCGGCTCGGGTCTAATAACAGGAAGCACTTTAGTCAAATTTAACTTTAATGTAATAGTTTTATAAAACATTCATTTTAATCTGTCCCGTCGAGTTGACCTGGGTTTAGTTTCTGTTACAGCCGTTGCAGCAGGAATCTCTTCCCTTTGTGCCTCTCTGTCTGATCCAAGAAGCTCTCGTGTTAGCTCAGTAAGAAACCATCCAAACAAACCGGACTCATTTATTCAGTGTTAAATCTCAAAGTAAACAGGTCAGTCACCACGTCATGTTCTGTGATTAACACTCGGTGTTGATCCCTGAGCTGCTGCTCGTGTTCACTTAAAGAGCCTTTAATCGTTTCAGTCTCTGGCTTTTGTCCACGGCTCACTTTCAGTCCAGCGTCGTTTAACAAGTCTCTGGAGAAAACACACACTTAACCAAGAGAGAATTTAGGTTTTAGTCGAGAAATAATTCAACCTGAGAGCCGCCAATGTAAAACAAAGACTGACTAATTTATTTTATTGAAGCATTTGTGGAAATAAGGAATGTAGGAATGTGAAGAAGTCCTGGAAAAACAGGAAAATGGACCTGGAAAGTGCTTAAATGTGACATTTGAACAGGTCTAAGCCAGTTATAAGACAAAGTGTGATAATGCATGACACATGAGTTTACAGAGATCCTCGTTAATGTTCAAACGAGAGGTTCTCAGCAGATTCAGGCTGGAAACATAAATAATCCAGAGAAACAAGAATCTCAGGCTGGAGTCACTTAAAGACAAATTTACCTTTACACAAGGACAGCAGAGCGAATACGAAGAGAATAAATGGAGAGATAAACAGAGCCGAAGGAAAACCGCCGACGACGAGGAAAAGAAGGATCGATACAAACAATCGGAGCTCGATAAACGACAAGACGATTAAAGAAAAGAGTTACTCGTCTCTGTTTCAGCCGTTTATCCTGACTTCACTACATTACCCAGAAGTCCCAGGTTAGTCCTGCTTTAGTCCCGGGTTTAGACCCGGTTCAGACCCGGTTTAGACCTGGGTTAGTCCTGGTTTAGTCCTGGTTTAGTCCTGGTTTAGTCCTGGTTTAGACCTGGTTTAGTCCTGGTTTAGACGTGGTTTAGACCTGATTTAGTCCTGCTTTAGTCCCGGGTTTAGACCCGGTTTAGACCCGGTTCAGACCCGGTTTAGACCTGGTTTAGTCCTGGTTTAGTCCTGGTTTAGACGTGGTTTAGACCTGATTTAGTCCTGCTTTAGTCCCGGGTTTAGACCCGGTTCAGACCCGGTTTAGACCTGGTTTAGTCCTGGTTTAGTCCTGGTTTAGTCCTGGTTTAGACCTGGTTTAGTCCCGGGTTTAGACCCGGTTTAGACCCGGTTCAGACCCGGTTTAGTCCTGGTTTAGTCCTGGTTTAGACGTGGTTTAGACCTGCTTTAGTCCTGCTTTAGTCCCGGGTTTAGACCCGGTTTAGACCCGGTTTAGACCCGGTTCAGACCCGGTTTAGACCTGGTTTAGTCCTGGTTTAGACCCGGTTTAGTCCTGGGTTAGACCTGGGTTAGTCCTGGTTTAGTCCTGGTTTAGTCCCGGTTCAGACCCGGTTTAGACCTGGTTTAGTCCTGGTTTAGTCCTGGTTTAGACCTGGTTTAGTCCTGGTTTAGTCCTGGTTTAGACGTGGTTTAGACCTGATTTAGTCCTGCTTTAGTCCCGGGTTTAGACCCGGTTCAGACCCGGTTTAGACCTGGTTTAGTCCTGGTTTAGTCCTGGTTTAGACCTGGTTTAGTCCTGGTTTAGACGTGGTTTAGACCTGATTTAGTCCTGCTTTAGTCCCGGGTTTAGACCCGGTTTAGACCCGGTTCAGACCCGGTTTAGACCTGGTTTAGTCCTGGTTTAGTCCTGGTTTAGACCCGGTTTAGTCCTGGGTTAGACCTGGTTTAGTCCTGGTTTAGACCCGGTTTAGTCCTGGGTTAGACCTGGTTTAGTCCTGGGTTAGACCTGGTTTAGACCTGGTTTAGACCTGGTTTAGGCCTGGTTTAGACCTGGTTTAGACCTGGTTTAGACCTGGTTTAGGCCTGGTTTAGACCTGGTTTAGACCTGGTTTAGGCCTGGTTTAGACCTGATTTAGTCCTGCTTTAGTCCCGGGTTTAGACCCGGTATAGACCCGGTTCAGACCCGGTTTAGACCTGGTTTAGTCCTGGTTTAGACCCGGTTTAGTCCTGGGTTAGACCTGGTTTAGACCTGGTTTAGTCCTGGTTTAGACCTGGTTTAGTCCTGGGTTAGTCCTGGGTTAGTCCTGGGTTAGTCCTGGTTTAGACCCGGTTTAGTCCTGGTTTAGACCTGGTTTAGTCCTGGTTTAGACCTGGTTTAGACCTGGTTTAGACCCGGTTTAGTCCTGGGTTAGTCCTGGTTTAGTCCTGGTTTAGACCTGGTTTAGTCCTGGTTTAGTCCTGGTTTAGACCCGGTTTAGACCTGGTTTAGTCCTGGGTTAGACCTGGTTTAGACCTGGTTTAGTCCTGGTTTAGACCTGGTTTAGACCTGGTTTAGTCCTGGGTTAGTCCTGGGTTAGTCCTGGTTTAGACCCGGTTTAGTCCTGGTTTAGACCTGGTTTAGACCTGGTTTAGACCTGGTTTAGACCTGGTTTAGTCCTGGGTTAGTCCTGGTTTAGTCCTGGTTTAGACCTGGTTTAGACCTGGTTTAGACCTGGTTTAGACCCGGTTTAGTCCTGGGTTAGACCTGGTTTAGACCTGGGTTAGTCCTGGTTTAGACCTGGTTTAGTCCTGGTTTAGACCTGGTTTAGACCTGGTTTAGACCTGGTTTAGTCCTGGTTTAGACCTGGTTTAGTCCTGGTTTAGACCTGGTTTAGACCTGGTTTAGACCTGGTTTAGACCTGTTCCGTCTAAAACCTGATGAAACTGTATTGTTCCTGGTTCATTTCCTTCAGAGTGAGTCCCGTCTGAGTTTAAACACACATCCTTCTTTTGTGTCTTCGGTGAAGTGTTTAAAGCCCTCAGCTGTTTCCTGTTTGTTCCCAAGAGAGACCTCGGCCTCGTCTCCTCGTATCCTCCACTTAATTAGCGACATGAGCGTGATTCGTGCTAATTAGCGCCGCTGATTGACTTTTATGCGATTAGCCTGGGCAAACACGGTCTAATTGAGGTAAAGGCACACGGCGAGGCGGCCCCGGGGCCCGTCTGCACCACGTTACACTGATGAGTTTTTACACTAATTTACTGCATCAGAGGCCGGCGCGCTGACGGACGGCTGCAGGAGGGAGGGATGTACACGACACACAACAAGAGCCGAGGACACGACAACACAGCACAACAGCAGGAGGAGCAAACGTGAGTAATATATTCAACAGAACAAAACCTAAAAGAGACACGGAAATAGTACAGAACACACAACAAAACCAGAAGAGCAGACAAGAAAAAGAACCAGGTCTAAACCAGGTCTAAACCAGGTTAAAGACTGTAGAAGAAGGAGCTCACGTGTAAACTGGGATGGTACGTGAGGAGGCCGTTGTCACACAGCGTCACATATTTCTTCTTCCACTCTTTGTTCAGACTTTTACCGCTTCTCTTCAACAGCATCCCCTAAAAACACAGAATATCTGTTAATGTAAGAGAATAAAAGAAACAAGGAACAGGTTTCAGATGGATTAGAACAGGTTTTAAATGGATTTGAACAGGTTTCAGATGGATTAGAACATGTTTTAGATGGATCTGAACAGGTTTCAGATGGATTAGAACATGTTTTAGATGGATCTGAACAGGTTTTAAATGGATTTGAACATGTTTTAAATGGATTTGAACAGGTTTTAGATGGATTTGAACAGGTTTTAAATGGATTTGAACAGGTTTCAGATGGATTAGAACAGGTTTTAGATGGATCTGAACAGGTTTTAAATGGATCTGAACAGGTTTTAGATGGATCTGAACAGGTTTTAGATGGATCTGAACAGGTTTCAGATGGATTAGAACATGTTTTAGATGGATCTGAACAGGTTTTAAATGGATTTGAACATGTTTTAGATGGATTTGAACATGTTTTAGATGGATCTGAACAGGTTTCAGATGGATTAGAACATGTTTTAGATGAATCTGAACAGGTTTTAAATGGATCTGAACAGGTTTTAGATGGATCTGAACAGGTTTTAGATGGATTTGGTTTATACAATCAGCAATTCAAAGTGCTTTTTTAAAAACTCCTTCAAAAACACAAAGGAGAATTTTGTTTTTCTTTAGGTTTTTTTAAAGAAAGAATCTGTTTGGACTTGTTTTATTTGTGAAATCTGTAGAAAATGAGGAAAGCAGACAGACTTCTGCAGAAACTGATAAATGTAATCGTGTCTCGGTGAAAGATGCTGAAAATAACGAGGCCACAGCGAGGATCATAAACGACATTAAAACTGACTGAGTGAGTTTTCTGCTCGGTTTAAAATAAATACACTTCATTAAAGACAAAAGGTAGGTCACAGAAGAAAAGAAGAAAATAATCAGCTCCAGATAAACACGGCCTCTTTCATTCGACAAATACTTCTTTTAGATGGAATTATTATAAAACAAGGATCATCAGATGTGTTTATTAAAAATGTGAACCGTCTCTTTAAGAACAAGGAATGGCTTTACTCAGGACTTCAACACTGTTCAGGAGAGGGAAGAGGTTTTACATGGATCTGAACAGGACTAGACCTGGTTTTAGTCGGTCTAATGTGGAGTCATTAGGTGATAATGAGCCTGTGAGTAATGTGCTGTTCACACAGAGGACAGTGAACGCCTCGTCGTGTCACTGCGAGGCGTTCACTGTCGTCGTGTCGGAGTTAATTATCCCTGCCGTCGTCACGGCGACGGGTCAGCACGGTCGCCGCGGAGCCGTCTCCGTGACAACGCCTTAATGAGCCCCGGAGCCAGAGCTGTCCGTCAAACTGTCCAGAGAGAGCAGACCCACTAAAACCAGGTCTAAACCTGCCTGAACCACACTGTATCCAACTAAAACCTGTTCAAATCCAACTAAACCCTGTTCAAATCCAACTAAAACCTGTTCAAATCCAACTAAAACCTGTTCTAATCCAACTAAAACCTGTTCAAATCCAACTAAAACCTGTTCAAATCCAACTAAAACCTGTTCTAATCCCACTAAAACCTGTTCTAATCCAACCAAAACATGTTCAAATCCAACTAAAGCCTGTTCTAATCCAACTAAAACCTGTTCTAATCCAACTAAAACCTGTTCAAATCCAACTAAAACCTGTTCAAATCCAACTAAAACCTGTTCTAATCCCACTAAAACCTGTTCTAATCCAACCAAAACATGTTCAAATCCAACTAAAACCTGTTCAAATCCAACTAAAACCTGTTCAATTCCAACTAAAACCTGTTCAAATCCAACTAAAACCTGTTCAAATCCAACTAAAGCCTGTTCTAATCCAACTAAAACCTGTTCAAATCCAACTAAAACCTGTTCAAATCCAACTAAAACCTGTTCAAATCCAACTAAAACCTGTTCTAATCCCACTAAAACCTGTTCAAATCCAACTAAAACATGTTCAAATCCAACTAAAACCTGTTCAAATCCAACTAAAACCTGTTCTAATCCCACTAAAACCTGTTCAAATCCAACTAAAACCTGTTCTAATCCCACTAAAACCTGTTCAAATCCAACTGAAACCTGTTCAAATCCAACTAAAACCTGTTCAAATCCAACTAAAACCTGTTCAAATCCAACTAAAACCTGTTCTAATCCCACTAAAACCTGTTCAAATCCAACTAAAACATGTTCAAATCCAACTAAAACCTGTTCAAATCCAACTAAAACCTGTTCTAATCCCACTAAAACCTGTTCAAATCCAACTAAAACCTGTTCAAATCCAACTAAAACCTGTTCAAATCCAACTAAAACCTGTTCAAATCCAACTAAAACCTGTTCTAATCCCACTAAAACCTGTTCAAATCCAACTAAAACCTGTTCAAATCCAACTAAAACCTGTTCTAATCCAACTAAAACCTGTTTAAATCCAACTAAAACCTGTTTAAATCCAACTAAAACCTGTTCAAATCCAACTAAAACCTGTTCAAATCCAACTAAAACCTGTTCTAATCCCACTAAAGCCTGTTCTAATCCAACTAAAACCTGTTCAAATCCAACTAAAACCTGTTCAAATCCAACTGAAACCTGTTCAAATCCAACTGAAACCTGTTCAAATCCAACTAAAACCTGTTTAAATCCAACTAAAACCTGTTTAAATCCAACTAAAACCTGTTCAAATCCAACTAAAACCTGTTCAAATCCAACTAAAACCTGTTCTAATCCCACTAAAGCCTGTTCTAATCCAACTAAAACCTGTTCAAATCCAACTAAAACCTGTTCAAATCCAACTAAAACCTGTTCTAATCCCACTAAAACATGTTCAAATCCAACTAAAGCCTGTTCTAATCCAACTAAAACCTGTTCTAATCCCTCTAAAACATGTTCAAATCCAACTAAAACCTGTTCAAATCCAACTGAAACCTGTTCAAATCCAACTGAAACCTGTTCAAATCCAACTAAAACCTGTTTAAATCCAACTAAAACCTGTTCAAATCCAACTAAAACCTGTTCAAATCCAACTAAAACCTGTTCAAATCCAACTAAAACCTGTTCAAATCCCACTAAAACCTGTTCTAATCCCACTAAAACCTGTTCTAATCCCACTAAAACCTGTTCTAATCCCACTAAAACCTTTTCAAATCCAACTAAAACCTGTTAAAATCCAACTAAACCCTGTTCTAATCCCACTAAAACCTGTTCTAATCCCACTAAAACCTGTTCAAATCCAACTAAAACCTGTTCAAATCCAACTGAAACCTGTTCAAATCTAACTAAAACCTGTTCTAATCCCACTAAAACCTGTTCTAATCCAACTAAAACCTGTTCTAATCCAACTAAAACCTGTTCAAATCCAACTAAAACCTGTTCAAATCCAACTAAAACCTGTTCAAATCCAACTAAAACCTGTTCTAATCCAACTAAAACCTGTTCTAATCCAACTAAAACCTGTTCAAATCCAACTAAAACCTGTTCAAATCCAACTAAACCCTGTTCTAATCCAACTAAACCCTGTTCAAATCCAACTAAAACCTGTTCTAATCCAACTAAAACCTGTTCAAATCCAACTAAAACCTGTTCAAATCAAACTAAAACCTGTTCAAATCAAACTAAAACCTGTTCAAATCCAACTAAAACCTGTTCAAATCCAACCAAAACCTGTTCAAATCAAACTAAAACCTGTTCAAATCCAACTAAAACCTGTTCAAATCAAACTAAAACCTGTTCAAATCCAACTAAAACCTGTTCAAATCCAACCAAAACCTGTTCAAATCCAACTAAAACCTGTCCAGATCCAACTAAAACCTGTTCTAATCCAACTAAAACCTGTCCAGATCCAACTAAAACCTGTTCTAATCCAACTAAAACCTGTCCAGATCCATCTTTTAGCTGGCGACAGGTGATCGTTCATTATTTGAAGCTCGTCTGTGGTTAATATCTCTCATTATTCAAACTCCAACGTGGTTCATTCGTTTTCCCGGCGGCGCTGACAGCGATCGGCCGTTCTCTCGACAAACGCCGGCTTCAGCGAGACAAATGTGGCTGGAGTCTGAGCGCAGACGCAGCCGAGTGAAGGATCACACGCCGCGCTTCGATAAAACACCACATTTATCTGAAGGACCACCGGCGGGACGAGGAGACGAGACGGAGCGCAGAGGGAGACGTCTGGAGGACACGTGGAAAAGAGACGGATGTCTTTTAAACACATATGTCTTTAGTGTAGAGTTTAACTGAAGAATAAGGTTTTCAAAAAGGTCTGAACCAGGTCTGAACCAGGTCTAAACCAGGTCTGAACCAGGTCTGAACCAGGTCTGAACCAGGTCTAAACCAGGTCTGAACCAGGTCTAAACCAGGTCTAAACCAGGTCTGAACCAGGTCTGAACCAGGTCTGAACCAGGTCTAAACCAGGTCTAAACCTGGTCTGAACCAGGTCTGAACCAGGTCTAAACCAGGTCTAAACCAGGTCTAAACCTGGTCTGAACCAGGTCTGAACCAGGTCTAAACCAGGTCTGAACCAGGTCTGAACCAGGTCTGAACCAGGTCTAAACCAGGTCTAAACCTGGTCTGAACCAGGTCTGAACCAGGTCTAAACCAGGTCTAAACCAGGTCTAAACCTGGTCTGAACCAGGTCTGAACCAGGTCTGAACCAGGTCTAAACCAGGTCTAAACCAGGTCTGAACCAGGTCTGAACCAGGTCTGAACCAGGTCTAAACCAGGTCTAAACCAGGTCTAAACCTGGTCTGAACCAGGTCTGAACCAGGTCTGAACCAGGTCTGAACCAGGTCTGAACCAGGTCTGAACCAGGACTAAACCAGGACTAAACCAGGTCTAAACCAGGTCTGAACCAGGTCTGAACCAGGTCTAAACCAGGTCTGAACCAGGTCTGAACCAGGACTAAACCAGGACTAAACCAGGTCTAAACCAGGTCTAAACCAGGTCTTAACCAGGTCTGAACCAGGTCTGAACCAGGACTGAACCAGGACTGAACCAGGACTGAACCAGGACTAAACCAGGTCTGAACCAGGTCTAAAGCAGGTCTAAACCAGGTCTGAACCAGGTCTGAACCAGGTCTGAACCAGGACTGAACCAGGACTGAACCAGGACTAAACCAGGTCTGAACCAGGTCTAAAGCAGGTCTAAACCAGGTCTGAACAAGGTCTGAACCAGGTCTGAACCAGGTCTAAACCAGGTCTGAACCAGGTCTGAACCAGGACTAAACCAGGTCTAAACCGGGTCTAAACCAGGTCTGAACCAGGTCTAAACCAGGTCTGAACCAGGTCTAAAGCAGGTCTAAACCGGGTCTGAACCAGGTCTGAACCAGGTCTGAACCAGGTCTGAACCAGGTCTAAACCAGGTCTAAACCAGGTCTAAACCAGGACTAAACCAGGTCTGAACCAGGTCTAAACCAGGTCTAAACCAGGTCTAAACCAGGTCTAAACCAGGACTAAACCAGGTCTGAACCAGGTCTGAACCAGGACTAAACCAGGTCTGAACCAGGTCTAAACCGGGTCTAAACCAGGTCTAAACCAGGTCTAAACCAGGTCTGACCACAACTCATTACTTTTAAATCTACACCTCCTCGTCAACTATATTAGTCCTGTCAAGTCCATGTCTAGGCCGGTCTCTGGTCAGGTCTGAGTCTAACTGATGACAGCCTCTGGGACTGTGACCTTTTACTGAGAAATAAAACATAATCCTTCACAAGACCAGACCCAGACCTGCCAAAGACCGAGACGAGGACGGGCCAGGGTTTAGAGAAAAATTAGTAGATTAAATATAAAATATACTGGACAATGGTCTAGTCCTGGTTTAGACCTGGTTTAGTCCTGGTTTAGTCCTGGTTCAGACCTGGTTTAGACCTGGTTCAGACCTGGTTTAGACCCGGTTTAGACCTGGTTTAGACCTGGTTTAGACCTGGTTTAGTCCTGGTTTAGTCCTGGTTCAGACCTGGTTTAGTCCTGGGCTAGTCCTGGGCTAGTCCTGGTCTAGTCCTGGTCTAGTGCTGGTCTAGTGCTGGTCTAGTGCTGGTCTAGTGCTGGTCTAGTGCTGGTCCCAGACCTGGTCCAGTCCTGGTCTAGTCCTGGTCTAGTCCTGGTCTAGTCCTGGTCCAGACCTGGTCTAGTGCTGGTCTAGTGCTGGTCTAGTGCTGGTCTAGTCCTGGTCCCAGACCTGGTCCCAGACCTGGTCCA
Source organism: Perccottus glenii (assembly GCA_024416835.2). NCBI lineage: Eukaryota > Metazoa > Chordata > Actinopteri > Gobiiformes > Odontobutidae > Perccottus > Perccottus glenii. The sequence goes on from CM044567.2 coordinate 818,530, forward strand.
GTACTGGTCTAGTCCTGGTCTAGTCCTGGTCTAGTCCTGGTCTAGTCCTGGTCCAGACCTGGTCTAGTCCTGGTCTAGTCCTGGTCTAGTCCTGGTCCAGACCTGGTCTAGTGCTGGTCTAGTCCTGGTTTAGTCCTGGTTTAGTCCTGGTCTAGTCCTGGTCTAGTCCTGGTTTAGTCCTGGTCTAGTCCTGGTTTAGTCCTGGTCTAGTCCTGGTCTAGTCCTGGTCCAGTCCTGGTCTAGTCTTGGTCTAGTCCTGGTCCAGACCTGGTCTAGTCTTGGTCTAGTCCTGGTCCAGACCTGGTCTAGTCTTGGTCTAGTCCTGGTCCAGACCTGGTTTAGTCCTGGTCTAGTCCTGGGCTAGTCCTGGTTTAGTCCTGGTCCAGACCTGGTCCAGACCTGGTCTAGTCCTGGTCCAGACCTGGTCCAGACCTGGTCTAGTCCTGGTCCAGACCTGGTCTAGTCCAGTCTTCTGTTCCAGCTGCTCTCAGTGAAACTCTTGGATGTGTTTAATTGTCTCTAATCTCTCGATCGTTGTGTGTTTGGCCTTTTCTTCTCGACACAAAGACCTCTGAGGGCGGGTCAGAGTCTCACAAAGACCTGACAGGGACCTGACAGGGACCACTATCTCCCAACAAATCCGGGACAAATCCAGGTAGAACCGCTCAGAGTCCTTTGTCTCAGACGTGAACAGATTAGAGACTGGGCTCATCCATCACACGATGAGAGACAAAAAAAACAAGGTCTGTGAGGGTTTAACAGAGGGTTACATGGATCTGAACAGGTTTAAGATGGATCTGAACAGGTTTCAGGTGGATCTGAACAGGTTTCAGGTGGATCTGAACAGGTTTCAGGTGGATTTGAACAGGTTTCAGGTGGATTTGAACAGGTTTCAGGTGGATCTGAACAGGTTTCAGGTGGATTTGAACAGGTTTCAGTTGGATTTGAACAGGTTTCAGTTGGATTTGAACAGGTTTCAGGTGGATTTGAACAGGTTTCAGGTGGATTTGAACAGGTTTTAGTTGGATCTGAACAGGTTTCAGGTGGATTTGAACAGGTTTCAGGTGGATTTGAACAGGTTTTAGTTGGATCTGAACAGGTTTCAGGTGAATCTGAAGAGGTTTCAGGTGGATCTGAACAGGTTTCAGGTGGATCTGAACAGGTTTCAGGTGGATTTGAACAGGTTTTAGGTGGATTTGAACAGGTTTCAGGTGGATTTGAACAGGGTTTAGTTGGATTTGAACAGGTTTTAGATGGATTTGAACAGGTTTTAGATGGATTTGAACAGGTTTTAGATGGATTTGAACAGGTTTCAGGTGGATCTGAACAGGTTTTAGGTGGATCTGAACAGGTTTTAGATGGATTTGAACAGGTTTTAGATGGATTTGAACAGGTTTCAGGTGGATCTGAACAGGTTTCAGGTGGATTTGAACAGGGTTTAGATGAATTTGAACAGGTTTTAGTTGGATTTGAACAGGTTTTAGATGGATTTGAACAGGTTTTAGATGGATTTGAACAGGTTTCAGGTGGATCTGAACAGGTTTTAGATGGATTTGAACAGGTTTTAGATGGATTTGAACAGGTTTCAGGTGGATCTGAACAGGTTTCAGGTGGATTTGAACAGGGTTTAGATGAATTTGAACAGGTTTTAGTTGGATTGAACAGGTTTTAGATGGATTTGAACAGGTTTTAGATGGATTTGAACAGGTTTCAGGTGGATCTGAACAGGTTTTAGATGGATTTGAACAGGTTTTAGATGGATTTGAACAGGTTTCAGGTGGATCTGAACAGGTTTTAGTTGGATCTGAACGGGTTTTAGGTGGATTTGAACAGGTTTCAGGTGGATTTGAACAGGTTTTAGTTGGATCTGAACAGGTTTCAGGTGGATCTGAACGGGTTTCAGGTGGATCTGAACAGGTTTCAGGTGGATTTGAACAGGTTTCAGGTGGATTTGAACAGGTTTTAGATGGATTTGAACAGGTTTCAGGTGGATCTGAACAGGTTTAAGATGGATCTGAACAGGTTTCAGGTGGATTTGAACAGGTTTTAGATGGATTTGAACAGGTTTCAGGTGGGTCTGAACAGGTTTTAGATGGATTTGAACAGGTTTTAGATGGATTTGAACAGGTTTCAGGTGGATCTGAACAGGTTTTAGTGGGATGGTGTGGTGGACAATAGTCTGGCTCTAATCTCGTCCTGGTGTCTGGTCGGTCCTGAGCCGATGATGGATGAGCTGAGATTACGATCTGGACAAACAGAGCTGACACACAAATGGATCATTGTTCACATTTTTACAGAAAATAACCAGACGTTCTTCTCCTTTTTGTTGAATCACAGATGTTTTTATTCCACACAGCTGAGTTTGCTTTTGATTTGATTTAAGGCTGTTTTCTTTGGTAAAGCCCATTCTGTCAAAGTAAAATAAATAAAACTGCCTCAAGTGGAGGAGTTCAAGTATCTTGGGGTCTTGTTCACGAGTGAGGGAAGGAGGGAACGTGAGATTGACAGACGGATCGGTGCAGCTTCTGCAGTGATGCGGTCGATGTACCGGTCTGTCGTGGTGAAGAAGGAGCTGAGCTGTAAGAGCTCTCGATTTACCGGTCAATCTACGTTCCTACTCTCACCTATGGTCATGAGCTTTGGGTCATGACTGAAAGAACAAGATCCGGATACAAGCGGCTGAAATGAGCTTTCTCCGCAGGGTGGGGGGGCGCTCCCTTAGAGATAAGGTGAGGAGCTCGGTCACTCGGGAGGAGCTCAAAGTAGAACCGCTGCTCCTCCACATCGAGAGGAGCCAGCTGAGGTGGCTCGGGCATCTGTTTCGGATGCCTCCTGGACGACTCCCTAGGGAGGTGTTTCGGGCATGTCCCACCGAGAGGAGACCCCGGGGAAGACCTAGGACACGCTGGAGGGACTATGTCTCTCGGCTGGCCTGGGAACGCCTCAGTATCCCCCCGGAAGAGCTGGAGGAAGTGTCTGGGGAGAGGTTAGTCTGGGCGTCTCTGCTTAGGTGCTGGTGCTCTCTGCTGGTCTTGTCCTGGTACTGTCCTTGTCCTGGTATTCTCCTGTCCTGGTCTTGTCCTGTCCTTGTCCTGGTCTTGTCCTGGTCCTGTCCTGGTATTCTCCTGTCCTGGTTCTGGTCCTGTCCTTGTCCTGGTCTTGTCCTGGTCCTGTCCTGGTATTGTCCTGGTCCTGTTCTTGTCCTGGTCCTGTCCTTGTCTTGTCCTGGTCCTGTCCTTGTCTTGTCCTGGTCCTGTCCTGGTCTTGTCCTGGTCCTGTCCTGGTCTTGTCCTGGTCCTTCCTGGTCTTGTCCTGGTCCTGTCCTGGTCCTGTCCTTGTCTTGTCCTGGTCCTTCCTGGTCTTGTCCTGGTCCTGTCCCGGTCTTGTCCTGGTTCTTTCCCGGTCTTGTCTTGGTCCTGTCCCGGTCCTGTCCTGGTCTTGTCCTGGTCCTGTCCTGTCCTTGTCCTGTCCTGGTCTTGTCCTGGTCCTGTCCTGTCCTTGTCCTGTCCTGGTCTTGTCCTGGTCCTGTCCTGGTCTTGGTTCTGTTCTTGTCCTGGTCCTGTCCTGGTCCTGTCCTTGTCCTGGTCCTGTCCTGGTCTTGGTTCTGTTCTTGTCCTGGTCTTGTCCTGGTCCTGTCCTGCTCTTGTCCTGTTCCTGCTCTTGTCCCTGTCCTGGCCCTGTCCCGGTCTTGTTCTGGTCCTGATCCTGTCCTGGTCCTGTTCCTGTCCCAGTCTTGTCCTGGTCCTGTCACGGTCTTGTCCTGGTCCTGTCCTTGTCCTGGTTCTGTTCTTGTCCTGGTCCTGATCCTGGTCTTGTCCTGGTCCTGTCCTGTTCTTGTCCTGGTCTTGTCCTGGTCCTGTCCTGGTCCTGTTCTTGTCCTGGTCTTGACCTGGTCCTGTCCCGGTCTTGTCCTGGTCTTGTCCTGGTCCTGTCCCAGTCTTGTCCTGGTCCTGTCCTGGTTTTGTCCTGGTCCTGTCCTGGTCTTGTCCTGGTCCTGTCCCAGTCTTGTCCTGGTCCTGTCCCGGTTTTGTCCTGGTCCTGTCCTGGTTTTGTCCTGGTTTTGTCCTGGTCCTGTCCCAGTCTTGTCCTGGTCCTGTCCTGGTTTTGTCCTGGTCCTGTCCTGGTCTTGTCCTGGTCCTGTCCCAGTCCTGTCCTGGTCCTGTCCTGGTCCTGTCCTGGTCTTGTCCTGGTCCTGGTCCTGTCCTGGTCCTGATCCTGGTCTTGTCCTGGTCTTGTCCTGATCCTGTCCCAGTCCTGTCCTGGTCCTGTCCCAGTCCTGTCCTGGTCCTGTCCTGGTTTTGTCCTGGTCCTGTCCTGGTTTTGTCCTGGTCCTGTGTGTCTGGTTTTATTGCCCCATTAGCCTGAGGCTGCGGCGCTAATTTCACGCTCCGCAGTAAAAAGATGTCTCATAATCCGCTCCATTTAGCAGCCGAAGGATTTAATCAAATTAAGCGCGGCTCTAATTAAGACGGCGAATATTAAAGAGCGTCTTTAACGAGCCCCGCTCACCACCCCCCCACCCCCACAGTCCCCTCAGTCCCCCGGACAGACCTCGGAAAAAACGGGAAAGACCGGAGTGGAAAAGGTTGGCAGCGTTTTGGTCTCGGTCACAGTCGGTCACCTCCAGAAACGAGCTCGATTAGAGATTTAAGAGGTTCTGAGGGGGTTTTAGGAGGTCTACGGGGGAGGAGGGTGAGGAGCGGGAGGGGGAGGAGTCAGAGTTGATTAATTCTGAATCTAATTAAATCCAGGCTCATTATCTTTTCTCTGTTTGTGTCAGAGTCGAACATTAGGCTCATGTTTGTGATGATTATCACACGATGGAGCTTCAGAGAATCAACCAGTGCAGAAAAACAATTAGTCCTGGTTTAGTCCTGGTTTAGTCCTGGTTTAGTCCTGGTTTAGACCTGGTTTAGACCTGGTTTAGTCCTGGTTTAGTCCTGGTTTAGACCTGGTTTAGTCCTGGTTTAGACCTGGTTTAGTCCTGGTTTAGTCCTGGTTTAGTCCTGGTTTAGACCTGGTTTAGACCTGGTTTAGACCTGGTTTAGACCTGGTTTAGTCCTGGTTTAGTCCTGGTTTAGACCTGGTTTAGTCCTGGTTTAGACCTGATTTAGACCTGGTTTAGTCCTGGTTTAGACCTGGTTTAGACCTGGTTTAGACCTGGTTTAGTCCTGGTTTAGTCCTGGTTTAGACCTGGTTTAGTCCTGGTTTAGTCCTGGTTTAGTCCTGGTTTAGTCCTGGTTTAGTCCTGGTTTAGTCCTGGTTTAGACCTGGTTTAGACCTGGTTTAGACCTGGTTTAGTCCTGTTTTAGTCCTGGTTTAGACCTGGTTTAGACCTGGTTTAGACCTGGTTTAGTCCTGGTTTAGTCCTGGTTTAGTCCTGGTTTAGACCTGGTTTAGACCTGGTTTAGACCTGGTTTAGACCTGGTTTAGTCCTGGTTTAGTCCTGGTTTAGACCTGGTTTAGACCTGGTTTAGACCTGGTTTAGACCTGGTTTAGACCTGGTTTAGTCCTGGTTTAGACCTGGTTTAGACCTGGTTTAGACCCGGTTTAGTCCCGGTTTAGACCCGGTTTAGTCCCGGTTTAGTCCCGTTTTAGTCCCGGTTTAGACCCGGTTTAGACCCGGTTTAGTCCCGGTTTAGTCCCGGTTTAGTCCCGTTTTAGTCCCGGTTTAGACCCGGTTTAGACCCGGTTTAGTCCTGGTTTAGTCCTGGTTTAGACCTGGTTTAGTCCTGGTTTAGACCTGGTTTAGTCCTGGTTTAGACCTGGTTTAGTCCTGGTTTAGTCCTGGTTTAGTCCTGGTTTAGACCTGGTTTAGACCTGGTTTAGTCCTGGTTTAGTCCTGGTTTAGACCTGGTTTAGTCCTGGTTTAGTCCTGGTTTAGTCCTGGTTTAGACCTGGTTTAGACCTGGTTTAGTCCTGGTTTAGACCTGGTTTAGACCTGGTTTTGACCTGGTTTAGACCTGGTTTAGTCCTGGTTTAGTCCTGGTTTAGACCTGGTTTAGTCCTGGTTTAGACCTGGTTTAGACCTGGTTTAGTCCTGGTTTAGACCTGGTTTAGTCCTGGTTTAGACCTGGTTTAGACCTGGTTTAGACCTGGTTTAGACCTGGTTTAGTCCTGGTTTAGTCCTGGTTTAGACCTGGTTTAGACCTGGTTTAGACCTGGTTTAGACCTGGTTTAGTCCTGTTTTAGTCCTGGTTTAGACCTGGTTTAGACCTGGTTTAGTCCTGGTTTAGTCCTGGTTTAGACCTGGTTTAGTCCTGGTTTAGACCTGGTTTAGTCCTGGTTTAGACCTGGTTTAGACCTGGTTTAGTCCTGGTTTAGTCCTGGTTTAGACCTGGTTTAGACCTGGTTTAGACCTGGTTTAGACCTGGTTTAGTCCTGGTTTAGTCCTGGTTTAGACCTGGTTTAGTCCTGGTTTAGACCTGGTTTAGACCTGGTTTAGTCCTGGTTTAGACCTGGTTTAGACCTGGTTTAGTCCTGGTTTAGTCCTGGTTTAGACCTGGTTTAGACCTGGTTTAGACCTGGTTTAGACCCGGTTTAGTCCCGGTTTAGACCCGGTTTAGACCCGGTTTAGACCCGGTTTAGTCCCGGTTTAGACCCGGTTTAGTCCCGGTTTAGACCTGGTTTAGACCTGGTTTAGTCCTGGTTTAGACCTGGTTTAGACCTGGTTTAGTCCTGGTTTAGACCTGGTTTAGACCTGGTTTAGACCTGGTTTAGACCTGGTTTAGACCTGGTTTAGACCTGGTTTAGTCCTGGTTTAGACCTGGTTTAGACCTGGTTTAGACCTGGTTTAGTCCTGGTTTAGTCCTGGTTTAGACCTGGTTTAGTCCTGGTTTAGACCTGGTTTAGACCTGGTTTAGACCTGGTTTAGACCTGGTTTAGACCTGGTTTAGTCCTGGTTTAGACCAGGTTTAGTCCCGGTTTAGTCCCGGTTTAGTCCCGGTTTAGTTCCGGTTTAGTCCCGGTTTAGTCCCGGTTTAGTCCTGGTTTAGTCCTGTTTTAGTCCTGGTTTAGACCTGGTTTAGACCTGGTTTAGTCCTGGTTTAGTCCTGGTTTAGACCTGGTTTAGACCTGGTTTAGACCTGGTTTAGACCTGGTTTAGACCTGGTTTAGTCCTGGTTTAGACCTGGTTTAGACCTGGTTTAGACCTGGTTTAGACCTGGTTTAGACCCGGTTTAGTCCCGGTTTAGTCCCGGTTTAGACCCGGTTTAGACCCGGTTTAGACCCGGTTTAGTCCCGGTTTAGACCCGGTTTAGTCCCGGTTTAGTCCCGGTTTAGTCCCGGTTTAGTCCCGGTTTAGACCCGGTTTAGTCCAGGTTTAGACCTGGTTTAGACCTGGTTTAGTCCTGGTTTAGACCTGGTTTAGACCTGGTTTAGACCTGGTTTAGACCTGGTTTAGACCTGGTTTAGACCTGGTTTAGACCTGGTTTAGACCTGGTTTAGTCCTGGTTTAGACCTGGTTTAGACCTGGTTTAGACCTGGTTTAGACCTGGTTTAGACCTGGTTTAGACCTGGTTTAGTCCTGGTTTAGACCTGGTTTAGACCTGGTTTAGACCTGGTTTAGACCTGGTTTAGTCCTGGTTTAGTCCTGGTTTAGACCTGGTTTAGTCCTGGTTTAGACCTGGTTTAGTCCTGGTTTAGACCTGGTTTAGACCTGGTTTAGACCTGGTTTAGTCCTGGTTTAGACCAGGTTTAGTCCCGGTTTAGTCCCGGTTTAGTCCCGGTTTAGTCCCGGTTTAGTTCTGGTTTAGTCCTGGTTTAGACCTGGTTTAGACCTGGTTTAGTCCTGGTTTAGACCAGGTTTAGTCCCGGTTTAGTCCCGGTTTAGTCCCGGTTTAGTTCTGGTTTAGTCCTGGTTTAGACCTGGTTTAGTCCCGGTTTAGACCTGGTTTAGTCCAGGTTTAGACCTGGTTTAGTCTGATTGTAAACGTATGTTGACTTGGAAAGTGCTCCATGAGTCACACTCTCGCTTCATCAGTCGTTTTATTTTGAAGTTTAAGGGAGGAAAAAAAAACAGGACTCAAGAAAATACTTTTTTGTTTCAGTAAATCAATTTTTGGTTTAAAAATTTGCTTTAGCTAAATCTGGTGTAAAGCATCTTTTCTTTTGTAAGATTAATGTGTTGCACCTGGTCCCTGTCAAATAAATAATAAACTAAACTAAAACTAAAAATATAAAAATGTTGGAATGAATGAATAAAAAAAGTGGAAATTATCTTTTTATTTTTAACATCGAGCAGTAAATCACGTCTCATTGGATTTAATTGGATTTATTAATAAGAATATTTGAGAAAATGCTACAGTTTTAAATGATGTCCCCACAAAGACAGTAAAACCAGTCTGTGTGTGGTCCTGGGTTCAGTCCGGACCTCATTAGTCCGGACTTAGACTCGGTTCCAGAGACACGCCTTCGTTAAGAGCCTCGTTAAGGGCCTCACTCTAACGAGACTCTAACAAGGCTCCATCACAGAGACGATAACGAGGGGGTCATGTGACGGTGGGCGGGGGTCATGTGACTCGCTGAAGACACTCAGAGTAAATAAAGACGACACTCGAGTCGTGTTCGTGCGAGAGGCTGAGATAATGAGGTCAGGGTTTGGTTCAGTTGTTGTTAAAATGTCGGTTTATGAAGGATTTACAAACAAAGTGCAAAGAATGCATCATTTACATTTAATAATTTAATGATTTGTGTTTTCTTACTGCAGTCTTTATCCAAAAAAGGGCTAGTTTTTTAAAGCTCAGAACTACATTGAGGGTTTTTCATTGGTGCAATCTTTTTGGGACCTTTTATTTCTCACTTGCTGCTCCATGTTTGCACCAGATTTCACAAATGTATATTATGGTCTGGCGTTGCATGGACTTAATTTTCATTTGTAAATCAGTTTCAGCACTTTGATTATTGAGTGTTCGCCATTGCAACGCAGTTCAATTGACATTTCTCAGGGACAAATAATGAACGTTTGCGTCAAATTCCATTCATTTACAACAAACGACATTTTTTGAGTCTTATGGGCACTTTTAGTCATCGTCACGGCAACTCAGTCGCAAATAAAACGTGGGTCCAATAGTCTTTTCTGGTCCTTAGCACCTAAAGGACTTATGTGTTATTTCCATCAAACTAAATGTTTGGCTGTTCTATTTTTTATTTTGTAAATTAAACTTTTTTTGGAAATGGACCTGCTTTTATTCATATTTTTCTTGTTTCTTTGTGACTTAAGCCAGTTTTCCTTCAGATTCCTGTGATTCCGGCGCTCGTTCTTCTGAGGATCACAGACGGGGCCGCGGTCGGAGCGCTCTAATTAGGCCCTTTACCTCGAGCCGTCGCTGAGTTAAGAGCCACTTCAGGGGCCTCTCACTGCGAAGGCTTCCTGTGGAGTCTTTAAAGAGCGCCGACGAAAAGAGACGAGGTTAAAGAGACGGACCAAAAACAAGAACACACGCCCTGCGCCGTCTCTCAGGAAACACTTCAGAGTTAATTACAACACGACTCTTGGCCTGTTTGAATTATCTCACTTAAAGACAACAGAGCTTTAACGATTCTTCACTTAAATGGATTTCAACAGGTTTTAGTTGGATTTATTTCAACAGGTTTTAGTTGGATTTCAACAGGTTTTAGTTGGATTTCTCTCACTGTGAGTGCTTCCTGTCACCTGCAGCTCTTTAAAGTGTCTCTCTTTGTGGTGAAGAGACCGGCCCCTGAGGAAGGGCCCCTGACTGATCCTGGAGAGTTTGTGTTTAATGAAGAGCTGTACCTGTTTGATGGGGATGGCTCTGCCGCTGCCGATGCTGTCTGCGCGGTTCTCCAGGCCTTTCTTCTCTTTGTCTGCCTCGCAGGCCTTCCTCGACTGAGAACACAGAAAACAGACGAGAACAGGCTTAAACATGAATCTGAACAGACAAAAGGAAAAACCAAGCCTCTCCCATGGACCCTCTTAAATGGTCCTCATGTAAGGGCGCCGCCATACGGTGATTTTACAGCGAAATACAGCGATATACCTCCGTCCACCAGAGGGCAGGCTCCAAAAGCGGTAATATAAGGAGAAACCCAATGGCGACTTTACAAGAGTAAAACTCATGTTTACAGCCTGGTACAAAAGATGGCTCCGGCCTCTAGAGCTAAGTTTTTACTACATGACAACTCTGGGGGGGGTGAATTTTTGATTAATATGTTTGTTTATGCTATATAAAAACTATTGTTTTACTATGGAAAAAGCCCGGATGTAACGGCCATTTTATTGCCCATTCGTAATGACAATATTGGTGAATAGGGACCAATGGGCGGATATCATCCATAATTATACTATCTATGGGAAAAACACACCAAACCACTCTAAGGGGCTCGCGGCACAGAGGTCATCGCCACGGCAACGCCATTAAAAATCCAGCGTGTGTCCGATAGATTGTTTTGTTCCTCGTGTCATAGTCAATGTCTGTGGAAAATCTAAAACATTTCTGAACATGTTTGACATTATTGTGGGTCGCCAGACCTTTAATAAGAGTTTTCAGGTGGTTTTCAGACCTGGTTTAGACCTGGTTTAGACCTGGTTTAGACCTGCTTTAGACCTGCTTTAGACCTTGTTTAGACCTGGTTTAGACCTGGTTTAGTCCTGGTTTAGTCCTGGTTTAGTCCTGGTTTAGACCTGGTTTAGTCCTGGTTTAGTCCTGGTTTAGACCTTGCTTGCGGGTCACGGATGACTAATTATTATTATTTATTATTTACTGCTGGGCCTCGCTTCGCTGGAGGCCACGGGGGTTGATATACCGACCCAAGCATTAATGGATACGTCTCTGCAGACCTTCGCTTTCATGTCTAGAGAGCTTGGGCGTATGATGTCGCTGTTGACGCAGGCTCGTCGGCAGGTCTGGCTGGCACAATCACCACTAAGGGAGACCTGCAGAAGGACCCTACGGGGCTTTCCGGTTGCCCCAGAGGAGCTCTTCGGTGCAGCCGCGATTGAGGCCCTACATCGCACGGCCCAGACGCGATAACAGTTAGCTGGCCTTCACAGACAAACAATGGCTCAAGCTGTAGACGGCCCTCCTGCTAGATCCTTCTGGCCTTTTTTTGCCAATCCAGGTTCGTTTGTGGTGCCCCGGAGACCAAACACAAGATCTGGCCAATTTCCGGGTGATCGGACAGCCCCGTTTTTCCTCGGCCTACACAACCTGGTCGTCAACCCCCCAGGCCCTTTTGGCCAAAGGGTGCGGAAGTGAGATTGGCGAGCCGGCGGTCGGTCGTTTTACCCTGGAGCAGCTCTCTTACTGGGCCGCTCACAGCCCCGACATTTGGGTGCTGACCACCTTGTCCAGGGGATATCAACTACAATTCCAACGCCGGCCCCCAGTTTCTGGCCAGGTCAGGATGACTGTCATCCGAGACCCGGCAAGAGCCAATACGCTCAACAAGGAGATCTCCACCCTGCTGGCCAAGGGGGCAATAGTTCCTGTAGACCCCCGGCTGGATCCGGGGGGGTTTTATTCAAGAATTTTCTAGTGCCAAAAAAGACAGGCGACCTACGTCCTGTCCTCGACCTACGAGGTCTGAATGTGTTTTTACGGACAATACCATTCCACATGTTACGCACTGGAGAAATGCTCCAGGCGCTCTCCCAGGGCGACTGGTGTACCACAATCGACCTGAAGGATGCATACTTTCACGTCCCAATTGCAGAACACCACTGGAGGTTCCTGCGATTTGCTTTTCAAGGAAATCATTTCATTTCCGGGTCCTTCCCTTCGGATTGTCCCTGTCTTCCAGGGTATTTACTCGAGTAGTGGCAGCAGCGCTGTCCCCTCTACAGGCACGGGGTATCAAGATTCTGCCATACCTCGACGACTGGCTCATATGTGCACCGACCCGCAAACAGGCCATTCGAGACACAGGGACTGTTCTCGAGCATATAGAGCGCTTGGGTCTGAGAGTGAACTTCAAAAAGAGCAAGTTGGTGCCGACACAGCATACAGTCTTACTTGGGGTCAGTCTGAATACAATCTCAATGAAAGCTTGTCCCTCTACTCAGCGGATCAACAGCATCGTAACCATGCTATCTGTTTTTCAAAGGGGCAGGGCACTGCCCTTTGTCTGGTATCTCCGACTTCTGGGCATGTTGACAGCTGCCTCCAATGTGGTGCCTCTGGGACTGCTCTGGTTGCGCCCAATGCAGATCTGGCTGAACAGTCTACGCTTAGACCCGACAAGGTACGTGCACAGGTACAAAAGGATACTCGTGTCACCCCAGTGTCTCGACTCCCTGTCTCGGTGGAGGGACAGGAGTTGGATTACACAAGGCGTTCCCTTAGGCGGAGAGAGGTTGTATTTACGGATGCCTCCTCCACGGGTTAGGGTGCGATGTGGCAGGGCCGCATGGTCCAGGGGGAGTGGCCCCGACATATTTACACAGAGCACATAAGTGTTCTGAAATTAATGGCCGTACATCTGGCCCTGCGCCATTTCCTCACGGGCCTGCGAGGCAGGCACGTACTAATTCGTTCCGATAACATGTCGGTGGTCTACTACGTGAACCACATGGGTGGAGTACACTCAGAGAGACTTACACAAGAGACTCGACGTCTCCTGACGTGGGCGATACTCCATTTTCCCAGCCTAAGGGCAGTCCATGTTCCTGGGGTGCGGAACAGAGTGGCGGACTATCTGTCCCGGCAGATAGTGTTACCGGGGGAGTATGGAAGCTTCACCCAGAGGTGGTGGAGCACATCTGGGGGACTTTTGGCAGTGCAAAGGTGGACCTGTTTGCTTCGAGGGAGGCTACCCATTGTCCCCTATGGTTTTCTCTGGTGGACAACACCAGTCCATAGGCCTGGATGCGCTGGCGCACGACTGGCCGAAGGTGCTCCTGTACGCGTTTCCTCCATTCCCTCTAATAGACCACACACTCCGTAGAGTCCTTCAGGAGGGACACAGACTCCTCCTGGTGGCCCCTTACTGGCCGGCGAGGACGTGGTTTCCAATGCTGCGCAGACTCTGCTGCGACTCCCCTATGCGTCTCCCCACCAGGACAGATCTCTTGTCACAGATGGGGGGACGAATATTACATCCCGATCGCCTCAAGCTATTGGTCTGGCAGCTACAGGGCCTGGATCGGTCTTCTCTGAGTTTGGCAGGGATGTGGAGCATACCATAAGGAACGCTCGGGCACCCTCCACACGATTGTTATATGACAATCGATGGAAATTGTTTGAGAGGTGGTGTCGTGACAGGGGACAGGATCCAGTAGACTGTCCCATTTCATCCATTCTATTGTTTTTACAAGGACTCCTAAATCAGGGACGGTCACCGTCTACCCTGAAGGTATATGTGGCAGCAATCTCCTGTCGACATGTGGAAGTCGATGGCAAGACTGTCGGAAGTAATAGGCATGTTTCCTTATTTTTGAAAGGCGCTCAGCGATTACATCCACCTACACGGCCAGCGGTACCTTCATGGGACTTGACCATGGTCCTGGATGCCCTGAAGTTACCGCCGTTTGAACCTTTGACAGAGGTAGGCATTAAATGGGTGTCTATGAAGACTGCATTTTTATTAGCAATGGTTTCCGCCAAACGAATTGGAGAACTACAGGCGCTGTCTGTGCATGAGTCCTGCTGTCGGTGGAATCCAGACAGGTCAGGGGTCACTCTTTGGCCCGATGTCTCCTTTTTTCCCAAGGTGATGTCCGGGGCGACGGGTATTCAGCCGCTACAGCTGGCCCGCTTTGATACAGGAGAATTGTGTGAGCATCTATGCCCCGTCCGAGCACTAGATAGATGTGTATATAAAAGCAACCGCTGCAATGCGCAAAACAAACCGGCTGTTTGTCTGCTATGCTGGCCCACGTAAGGGCCAGGCACTGTCTAAACAACGCCTGGCGCAATGGGTGGTAAGTACCATTACCCAGGCATACAATGCCCGGGGCCAACCACTACCGGTGGGAGTGAGGTGTTACTCTACAAGGGGCATTACCACTTCCTGGGCAGCAATGACTGGAGTGCCTTTGGAGGTGATCTGTGCTGCGGCGTCATGGGCTACTCCGCATACGTTCACCAGATTTTACAGACTGAACATAGGCGCCCCCCCATCCACTGGAGGGAGTTCTACGGCAGGACACTTCTACGTCCTATTAAGGTATGCTGGATTAGGGTCTGCTGATTCCTCGTGACCTTGCAGGTATACGTCATCCAGTGCTTAATGCACCGCCCCTGGCGGTCAGGAGGGATGAAATAGAATGGAGAGTTACGAATGTAACTACGGTTCTATGAATCCCGGATGACCGCCAGGGCAGTCAGTCCCTCGGAATCCTTGTACTTGCAAGAAGGTAAAGGGACTGAGCTCCCGGTATCACGTGACTAAATAGCCCCGCGTGGGTCACCGGGAGGTCACAAGTGCCTTTGTTGATATTAGATTCTCGACCTGCGCATGCGCAAAAATGATCATCCAGTGCTTAATGCACATCCCCTGGCGGTCATCCGGGATTCATAGAACCGTAGTTACATTCGTAACTCTCGTTTTATCTGGTTTTATCTGGTTTTCCTCACCGTGAACAGGTTGGACCTCCTCTTGCTCTGCTTGCGGACTGGAGTGGGAGTGTTGTTGGACGGAGGGACCTCGATGCGCAGCTCTTTTTGACTCGTGCTCGGAGTCGATGGAACCGACGAAGAGTAGTCGCTCACGCTTCCTCCTGCTCCAGGACCGGCTCCAGGACCGGCTCCAGAACCATTTGGCGTCTGAAGAAAATGTGAAATAAAAACGCAGAATATGAAAACTAAATGAAAAAAAAAACAACAATTCTCTTCTTCTGTTTCCACCAGAAACTCTCTTTTCTAAGTGTGTCCAGGACTAGGCCAACTTTATTTTTTTATTTTTTTTTATTTTTTATTTGATTAAGACAGTGCAGACAGACAGAGACACAACCACATGAATGTAAACATGCCAGATTGTAGCTGTAGGCTAATTTCCATCCGTTGTCCCAACATTCTCACACCATTCACCAGAGCAACACTCACACACATTCATACACCAGTGCTGCGTCACTGGAGGCAAGTAGGGTTAAGTGTCGTGCCCAAGGACACAACGACAGTACTGCGGGGAGAGCGGGAATCGAACCGCCTACCTTCCGGTTGAAAGACGACCGCTCTACCACTGAGCCACTGCCGCCCTTATTAGTGATGAGCAGATTCATAACATTCATCTATAAACCTTTTCTAATCTGCATTATTCCCACAGATCTTTACCCTGCCTCGTGTTCTCATATCGATTTTCTGTTTAACGTTTATAAATCTTCTCCTGCAGTAAATCCATGCGTCATAAATCTGCAGACTCTGACCTCACTGCAGCAAAAAATATACAACTAATGAGACTCATGCAGTGGAATTTAAAAATATTCACTTTATATTTATCGGAAACACTTGTATCGACTCTGGAGCCACTCTTCACTTCCTCGTTTTTCAGTCTCTCATTGATTTCTATCAGCAGCTGTTTATCTCCTTCACATCGACCACAGCCTGGTCCTGGTCTAGACCTGGTCTAGTCCTGGTTTAGACCAGGTCTAGACCTGGTCTAGTCCTGGTCTAGTCCTGGTCTAGTCCTGGTTTAGACCAGGTTTAGACCAGGTTTAGACCTGGTCTAGTCCTGGTTTAGACCTGATCTAGTCCTGGTTTAGACCCGGTTTAGACCTGGTTTAGACCTGGTTTAGACCTGGTCTAGTCCTGGTTTAGACCAGGTCTAGTCCTGGTTTAGTCCTGGTCTAGACCTGGTTTAGACCAGGTTTAGACCTGGTCTAGTCCTGATTTAGTCCTGGTTTAGACCTGGTTTAGACCTGGTTTAGACCTGGTTTAGACCTGGTCTAGTCCTGATTTAGTCCTGGTTTAGACCTGGTTTAGACCTGGTTTAGACCTGGTTTAGACCTGGTCTAGTCCTGATTTAGACCTGGTTTAGTCCTGGTTTAGTCCTGGTCTAGTCCTGGTTTAGTCCTGATCTAGTCCTGGTTTAGACCTGGTTTAGTCCTGGTTTAGTCCTGGTTTAGACCTGATTTAAACCTGGTTTAGACCTGGTTTAGTCCTGGTCTAGTCCTGGTTTAGTCCTGGTCTAGTCCTGGTCTAGTCCTGGTTTAGTCCTGATCTAGTCCTGGTTTAGACCTGGTTTAGTCCTGGTTTAGACCTGGTTTAGTCCTGGTTTAGTCCTGGTTTAGTCCTGGTTTAGTCCTGGTTTAGTCCTGGTTTAGTCCTGGTTTAGACCTGGTTTAGTCCTGGTTAGTCCTGGTTTAGACCTGGTTTAGACCTGGTTTAGTCCTGGTTTAGTCCTGGTTTAGTCCTGGGTTAGACCTGGTTTAGTCCTGGTTTAGTCCTGGTTTAGTCCTGGTTTAGTCCTGGTTTAGTCCTGGTTTAGACCTGGTTTAGTCCTGGTTAGTCCTGGTTTAGACCTGGTTTAGACCTGGTTTAGACCTGGTTTAGTCCTGGTTTAGTCCTGGTTTAGTCCTGGTTAGACCTGGTCCAGACTAAAGGTGGTGTTGGTGCAGACCTGGTTGACGAGGGCCTGTGAGACCTGAGGACCTGAGCCTGGACAGTGGCTCGGAGAGTTGGGGAGGGATTTACAGGGGCCGATGGAGAGCTGCTGCTTCTTTCTCAGAGACACGATCTTCTGGGCCACTGCAGAAACACAAACAGAATGCACACGTTAAGATTTAGTTCCAACAAGACTGGAACTTGAACTGGACTAAAGCCTGAGGGAAAACCAGGACTAAAGTAGGACTAAAGTAGGACTAAAGTAGGACTTAAAAGACGTGATGGGTTTATTGTTCATAAAAGCAGAAGGATGTGAGCAGAGTTTGGAGTTGGCATCTTTCAGTTCGTGAGATATTATGACAGATAATATTTTTAGACCTAGTTTGTTTTAATTAAGGCTTATTTTCTGATAAAGTCACACGAGTTCATTACATCATATTTTAACAGATATGAAAACATGTTTTTCAGATTGAAGACTTATTGAACTCACACAAATAGTTCAAAAGTTATCGCTTTTTTTGGAATCCCTGATTTTGGCCACGCCCACTTTAAAGAAAAACTTTAAGATGTCACGAACTAAAAATGATACCGACTCCTAATTGTGCACAAACTGGCCGAGAAGACGTGTTTTAATGAATCTAAAATGGTCTTGTCATTTTACAAAACCCAAGAAGAACTAAGAGCAACTCAAAATCAGGATTATTCCAAATAAAAAAAATGTGATGTGAGATTTTCACAGCTCTATGTAAAACTATCTGACCCCTAACATTTTCTTTATCTCAACAAATCATAAGGCCAGGTCAAGAGGTCATCCCCTTTGACCTGAAGAATCCAGAATGTCACTTTAGATGTTTTTATGACAAAAACTAAAACTGTAATTGTGATTAAATTCATTTAATCGTCCCTCGTCTCACTTTAGGAGCTTTATTTAACGAGGCCTGGGTCGGTGTTAACGAGCGGCCCTCGTTAACGGAGACAGGGCTTTAACGAGCCCAATTACAGCACTGTTTATTACAGACGCACCACACAGTCACTAAACGCATCAGAAAAACACAGCCGTAGGATTTAATGGAGACAGTAAACGCACCGCAACCTGGACTTTATCTGGACTTTACTAAGATATCATTGCCACACAGGTCTAAGGAAAACCAGAACTGAGCCAGGCCTAAACCAGGACTAAACCAGGTCTTGAGGAAAACCTGCCTAACAACATGAAGTTAAGTCAACAATCTCTTCTTTTAGCTTTTTCCAGAATTGATTCATAATTATTATTGAATAATACTCATTTATATTATTATTATTATTGTACATATTTTAATAATTATTACAATAATAATAATTATTATTAATAATAATATTAATAATAAATAATAATAATAATTGAATAATAGTCATTTACCATTTGCTACTTCTCGTCACAGGCCGTGTCTCACAGAGCACTATTTCACACAGACTGTGTCACAGCTGTATTTCAGACTAAAGTGCTAAAGCTAACCTTAAAGACTGTTATGTTAAATATTTAAACCATCAATCCTCGTCCCCAGAGACAGTCCTGGACCTGATTTAAGACCGGGTCCGGCCCTCGGCTCAAAGTCACAGAGGCAGCGCTGATACGTACGACCTGACAGTGAACGCCTCGTCGATCACACACTCACTGTATTTAACTGGTTCTATCGGGAGGGTTTAACTGGTCTAAACCAGGACTAAACCAGGTCTAAACCAGGTCTAAACCAGGTCTAAACCAGGACTAATCCAGGTCTGGTTTAGTCCTGGTTTAGTCCTGGTTTAGACCTGTTTATTTTAATGAGATCTGATTGAATTAGTGCGGGCCACTGAAGCCTTGTTGCTGTCACAATAATGAAGTGCTGTGTAATTAAACTCCGCCCCCCTCAGACGAGACACTAATGAGACCAGAGACGAGACCAGAGACGAGCACGAGACCGGAGACGTGCACGAGGCCGGAGACGTGCACGAGACTTGCGGAGAAAAAACCTGTTACTTATGTCTTTGTGTCCAGAGCAGCCTCAGTGTGGTCTGTTCTTTCTGACTCTGTCTCAGTCCGAGTGTTAAACAGTGTTAAACAGATTTACAGAGTGTTAAAGAGCCGGGGCCTAATGAGAAAACAGAGTTACATCTTACTCCCTCGGTCTCACCTGTCACAGGAACTACACTCTTTATTTCAGTTTCCTCTGTTTGCCACAAACAGAAAAAAGGACTGGCCTTTTTTATTTTTTTCCAAAATTAAATGTTATGTATGAGTTTGAGAATTCTGTTCTGTTCTGGTTTAGTCCTTTGTTAGTCCTGGTCCTTGTCAGATCCTCTCGTCCCGGTCTGATAGTCCTCTTCTTTTTTGTCCCAGTCCTGGTGTTATTCTGGTCTTGTCCCGATCTCGGCTCTGGTCTTGTCCCGGTCTTGTCCGGTCTTGTCCGGTCTTGCTGCAGCAGTAACATGGTGGATAGTCCTCTGAGTAAATTAAGGTCATGTTAAACGACTAATTAACCTCGGTCCAGACTTTTACAGACGACGACTCCTAATGGTCTCATCAGGATTTAATTATCACAGCCTCCTCCAGAGTCAAGACCGAGTAGAACCGGTCTGCAGCAAGACCAGGACTGGACCCGGACTGAGACCAGGACTGAGACTGAACAGATGGTTTACTATGGTCCTGGTTCAGACCTGGTTCAGGCCTGGTTTAGACACAAGACCAAACCAAGACCAAGAAAAGGCCGAGACCTGGATCAAGAACAAGACCAGAGACAGTAGCAAGAAAGACTAGACCAAGACTAGAGCTGGACTTTATGGGCTTAGACTGAGCCGAGACCAAGATTATCTTCAGCTTTGGTTTTGGTCCTGGTTTAGACTTTATTTTATTTATAAGACAAGTTTAGACCAGGTTTGGCCCGGTTCTGGTACAGGCTCCTGTTTTTTCCTTATTTTATGATATCTTCTTTCTATAAATCAACAATTATATTATTTTATTTTAAGTGAAATTTACAAAATGAAATGTTATGAAAATAATTATATAATGTATAATTAAATCTGTGTATGAAGAATCTGGACAATAATTAAAAAAAGATTCAGCTAAATTATAATAAAATTTTAAAAGTATAAAACGATTTAAAAAATTAAATGATTTAAAATTATAAAATGATTTAAAATCATTAAATGATTTAAAATCATAAAATGATTTAAAATTATAAAATGATTTAAAATTATAAAATGATTTAAAATTATAAAATGATTTAAAATTATAAAATGATTTAAAATTATAAAATGAAGGACAAAAAGTATAGAAAAGTGTTGCACGACAGAATTAAAAATAAAAAGGCAGCTCTGTGGCAGCCTTCAGTTCCTCCGGTCTAATATCATTAGTCTGCTGCTGCACTGCCCCCTGCTGGACACAACATGGAGGACGAGACCAACCAAATCATCACGGGAAATGAAATTTGTACTGGGGACAAACTGTTAATGTTGAAAATTATAAATATCAGCATGTCCTGGTTTAGACCTGGTTTAGTCCTGGTTTAGTCCTGGTTTAGACCTGGTTTAGTCCTGGTTTAGTCCTGGTATGGACCTGGTTTAGACCTGGTTTAGACCTGGTTTAGTCCTGGTATGGACCTGGTTTAGACCTGGTTTAGACCTGGTTTAGTCCTGGTTTAGTCCTGGTTTAGTCCTGGTTTAGACCTGGTTTAGTCCTGGTTTAGTCCTGGTATGGACCTGGTTTAGACCTGGTTTAGACCTGGTTTAGACCTGGTTTAGTCCTGGTTTAGTCCTGGTTTAGTCCTGGTTCAGGCCTGGTTTAGTCCTGGTTCAGTCCTGGTTTAGTCCTGGTTTAGACCTGGTTTAGTCCTGGTTTAGACCTGGTTTAGTCCTGGTTTAGACCTGGTTTAGTCCTGGTTTAGTCTTGGTTTAGTCCTGGTTTAGTCCTGGTTCAGACCTGATTTAGACCTGATTTAGACCTGGTTTAGACCTGGTTTAGTTGGACTCTAGATTTCTGAAAAAGGTTTTAGTCTAAACCTGGACTTCTACAGACCTCCGTCTAAGACCGTTCTAGACCTCCTCTCAAACTTTGGTGCAGGGCGGCTCAGGCGTAGACCTGATAAAACCCGTTAAAACCTGATAAAAACTAATGGCCGTTAAATTGAGTCTAATGTTCGGTTTTAATTAGATTCAAACGAGAAACGTGACCTTCCCTCAGGACTGTCCTCCGTAAAGGTACTAAACAAGACCAGATCAAGACCAGATCAAGACCAGACTTGACCAGACAAGTCTGCAGTGGCCTTCTTTTATTTTTGTGAGTCTTTGTCTGTCGTAGTTTAACAAAAGGGAACAAAACAAAACCAAGACCAGTCCATTTCATGAAAGGAACACAGTTTAGTTCTGATTTAGAACTGCTTCGGTCCAGGTCTCGGTCCGGTTCAGAGGAGGTCTCGGTCCGGTTCAGAGAAGGTCTCGGTCCGGTTCAGAGGAGGTCTCGGTCCGGTTCGGTCCGGTTCAGGAGGTCTCGGTCCGGTTCAGGAGGTCTCGGTCCGGTTCGGTCCGGTTCAGGAGGTCTCGGTCCGGTTCAGGAGGTATCGGTCGGTTCGGTCCGGTTCAGGAGGTCTCGGTCCGGTTCGGTCCGGTTCAGGAGGTCTCGGTCCTGTTCAGGAGGTCTCAGTCCGGTTCAGGAGGTCTCGGTCCGGTTCAGGAGGTCTCGGTCCTGTTCAGGAGGTCTCAGTCCGGTTCAGGAGGTCTCGGTCGGTTCAGGAGGTCTCGGTCCGGTTCAGGAGGTCTCGGTCCGGTTCAGGGGGTCTCAGTCCGGTTCAGGAGGTCTCGGTCCGGTTCAGGAGGTCTCGGTCCGGTTCAGGAGGTCTCGGTCGGTTCAGGAGGTCTCGGTCCTGTCCGGTTCAGTGGGTCTCGGTCCGGTTCAGGAGGTCTCGGTCCGGTTCAGGAGGTCTCGGTCCGGTTCAGGGGGTCTCGGTCGGTTCAGGGGGTCTCGGTCCGGTTCAGGGGTCTCGGTCCGGTTCAGGAGGTCTCGGTCCGGTTCAGGAGGTCTCGGTCCGGTTCAGAGAAGGTCTCGGTCGGTTCAGGAGGTCTCGGTCCAGTTCAGGAGGTCTCGGTCCGGTTCAGAGAAGGTCTCGGTCCGGTTCAGGGGTCTCGGTCGGTTCAGGGGGTCTCGGTCCGGTTCAGGAGGTCTCGGTCCGGTTCAGGAGGTCTCGGTCCGGTTCAGGAGGTCTCGGTCCGGTTCAGGAGGTCTTGGTCCGGTTCAGGGGGTCTCGGTCCGGTTCAGGAGGTCTCGGTCCGGTTCAGGAGGTCTCGGTCCGGTTCAGGAGGTCTCAGTCCGGTTCAGGGGGTCTCGGTCCGGTTCAGGAGGTCTCGGTCCGGTTCAGGGGGTCTCGGTCCGGTTCAGGAGGTCTTGGTCCGGTTCAGGAGGTCTCGGTCCGGTTCAGGAGGTCTCAGTCCGGTTCAGGGGGTCTCAGTCCGGTTCAGGAGGTCTCAGTCCGGTTCAGGAGGTCTCAGTCCGGTTCAGGAGGTCTCAGTACCGTCCTGGAAGACCCGCTCCACGTTGAGGCCGTAGGTGGCGCAGGTCTCGTAGTAGGTGCAGCGTTTGAGGTCGTTGGACAGTTTTCTGGCTCTGCTGTCGTCGATCACTCGAGGGTTCATCGAACTGATCGCATCTGAGACAAAAAGAGAAGAGTTTTTTCTGTAAACAAAGGCACTGGGGCTTTTTCTGACAGAAGAAGAGTCTCTCAGTTAAAAGTCTGTTTAAAACACAGTGCAACAGCGCCATCTGCTGCTGAACTCATGAACTGTTATATTTCATTTCAAAACCCATGGGTTTTGTCAAAGCCTAGTGGTTATTCCTACTTTTAAAGGTCCTTTTCTTTAAGTATAATTGGTTGAATAAACATTTAAACATCTTGACAGATCGAAGTAAATATGTAAAAACATGAAGAAACTGATATTTAGTGCTGTTTTTATGGCTTTAATCATTAGCAGCTGCAGGTCTGTGAGGTTTTATTTGAGCAAAGCTGATATTTAAAGTTTACCTTGCGTCCCGACGAGCACCAGCGGCAGGTCCGAGGTGTTCCTGAAGTTGGCCAAACGACTGTAATAATGATAAACCGCCTGGAAACTGTTCTCATCCTCCAGAGAGAAGACGAACACCACCGCGTCCACCCACAGAGCGAACTGCAGAAGACATTAAAATACACGTTAATATGATGTAAAACAACTGGATCCTCCCACAGAGACACCTGCAGAGGAACAGAACAGGGTTTTAGTTAGATCTGGACAGGTTTTACATATTATTAGCGCTTTTCCGGGGACGCAAAGATGCTTTGGACCTGAACAGGACTAGATGGACTTGAACAGGTTTTAGATCAAGGGCCTCAAACTCAAATTACTTGGGGGCCGCAGGAGGCAGAGTCTGGGCCCCAGGAGCCATATACTCCACTGTGATGGTAGGTTGAGCACAAAAAGGAACCTTCCACACACAACGAGGTAACGTGCCATTTATATAAAACTCACAGGGCGCACTAACATTAAACTTTCATTAAAGACGATGAAAATGATTAACTTTCATTAAACTATCGTCCTGCCGGCCACAAAATATTGTTTTGCAGGCCGCAATTGGCCCCCGGGCCGCATGTATGAGACCCCTGTTTTAGATGGACCTGGACAGGTTTTAGATTGATTTGAACAGGTTTTAGATGGATTTGAACTGGCTTTAGATGGATTTGAACAGGTTTTAGGTGGATCTGAACATGTTTTAGTTGGATCTGAACAGGTTTAATATGGATTTGAACAGGTTTAAGCTGGATTTGAACAGGTTATGAATGGATTTGAACAGGTTTTAGATGATTTAGAACAGGTTTTAGATGGATTTGAACAGGTTTTAGGTAGATCTGGACAGGTTTAAGCTGGATTTGAACAGGTTATGAATGGATTTGAACAGGTTTTAGATGATTTAGAACAGGTTTTAGGTAGATCTGGACAGGTTTAAGCTGGATTTGAACAGGTTATGAATGGATTTGAACAGGTTTTAGATGGATTTGAACAGGTTTTAGATGATTTAGAACAGGTTTTAGGTAGATCTGGACAGGTTTAAGCTGGATTTGAACAGGTTATGAATGGATTTGAATAGGTTTTAGGTAGATTTGAACAAGTTTAAGGTGGATTATATCCACAGGTCACAGAGAAAGGCCAGGTTTAAGACGGACTCTGAGACATTAACAACATTAAGTGACTTTTGAAAAACCTGACGAAGCCGTGGATTGAGTCCAAACCAAAACGTGAGTCTAGACGGGTTTTCAGACCAAGAGCGTGTTTAATGGAAAAGAGAGGTGAGCCTAAAGGAGGCACAGTCAGTGAATTATTAATAACTGTTACAAAAACTGAGAAATACACTTAACCCAGATTCCTCACAGACACTGAGGACATTAGAAATCTAACATTTTACATTTAGAATAACAACTTTTTAGAACTGGTGACAAAACGAGATGCTGTTAAAAGGACTCAGGACATGGTTTTAGGTCAAGTTTTTACGTTTTCAATCAAGTTAAAGATAATCTATCTTTTGACGGAATAAGGAGGATGTGGCTGCAGTACCGACCTGAGCCTCCGGGGGGCCTCCTTCGTCTCTGATCAGCAGCAGGTGACTCTGTCCGTCCACAACAATCTCTTTTTTAAACCTTCCTCCTGAAAACACGAAAGGAACAGCGTCAGCAACAAAAACAGAAGCTTTTAACGTGGATTTAATCTGATTGATGAAGAAAAACGGGACCGAACTCTACAGAAAGATGATTTTACGACACTGGATTTCTAAATGTTGATCAAACTTTAACAAATGTGGGATTAAAAAGTGAATAAACAGCTGTGAATGTAAAAACTGAAGCTAGAATCTGAGAAGCTGAAGTGAGATGAGGAGGAGGAGCGAGAGAAAGAGGAGCGTTACCTGCATCAACGTCAGCTTTTTACAGAGAGCAGCCGAAAGAACAGGAGAAAAGAGCAAAAAACAAGACGATAAAGCAGTTAATGCAACATGCACCGAACCCCACAGCACAGATTACACACAGCCTGGTCACATGACCTGCTCAGATCAAGTCACATGACCCGACGGGACCAGGACTCAACCAGGACTAACCCTGGATCAGAGTGGCTTTAGACTTTAAAAACTCTTTTAAAACCACATGTATCTGGATCATGTGACAGGAAGTGGGTAAAATAAAACGACCAGACATCGTGTAACAAAAGTCTTTTGTTACACGATGATGTCAGTACGTAACACAATCAGCTGCACGTTTAGCCTGAGATCTGTGACAGTTTATTTTTCTTTAAATCTAAAACACTGTTGAGAGCTGCTCTCGCTCTGAGGTCAGACAATTCCCAGAGCGAGTAAAAATAAACCCGACTCACTGAGTTCTCATCTGGACCACAAAGACCAGGACCAGGACTATTCTTAGACCGGATCTGGGCCTGGACCCGGTTCAAGAATGAGACTCAACAGAAACATGGGCCTCAGAGTTTAGCCTAAAGCCTGAAAGTCCTGGTGTAGTCCTGGTTCAGACCTGGTTTAGACCTGGTTTAGACCTGGTTTAGACCAGGTCTAGTCCTGGTTTAGTCCTGGTTCAGTCCTGGTTCAGACCTGGTTCAGACCTGGTTCAGTCCTGGTTTAGTCCTGGTTCAGTCCTGGTTTAGTCCTGGTTCAGTCCTGGTTCAGACCTGGTTTAGACCTGGTTTAGACCTGGTTTAGTCCTGGTTTAGTCCTGGTTCAGACTTGGTTTAGACCTGGTTTAGACCTGGTTTAGACTTGGTTCAGTCCTGGTTCAGTCCTGGTTCAGTCCTGGTTTAGTCCTGGTTCAGTCCTGGTTCAGTCCTGGTTCAGTCCTGGTTCAGACTTGGTTTAGACCTGGTTTAGACCTGGTTTAGACTTGGTTTAGACCTGGTTTAGTCCTGGTTTAGTCCTGGTTCAGACCTGGTTCAGACTTGGTTTAGACCGGGTTTAGACCGGGTTTAGACCTGGTTCAGACCTGGTTTAGTCCTGGTTCAGTCCTGGTTTAGTCCTGGTTTAGTCCTGGTTCAGTCCTGGTTCAGTCCTGGTTTAGTCCTGGTTTAGTCCTGGTTTAGTCCTGGTTCAGTCCTGGTTCAGACCTGGTTCAGACTTGGTTTAGACCTGGTTTAGACATGGTTCAGTCCTGGTTTAGACCTGGTTCAGACCTGGTTCAGTCCTGGTTTAGTCCTGGTTCAGTCCTGGTTTAGTCCTGGTTTAGTCCTGGTTTAGTCCTGGTTCAGTCCTGGTTCAGACCTGGTTCAGACTTGGTTTAGACCTGGTTTAGACTTGGTTCAGTCCTGGTTCAGTCCTGGTTTAGTCCTGGTTTAGTCCTGGTTTAGTCCTGGTTCAGTCCTGGTTCAGACCTGGTTCAGACTTGGTTTAGACCTGGTTTAGACTTGGTTCAGTCCTGGTTTAGACCTGGTTCAGACCTGGTTCAGTCCTGGTTTAGTCCTGGTTCAGTCCTGGTTTAGTCCTGGTTCAGACCTGGTTTAGTCCTGGTTTAGACCTGGTTCAGACCTGGTTTAGACCTGGTTCAGACTTGGTTCAGACTTGGTTTAGACTTGGTTCAGACTTGGTTTAGACCTGGTTCAGACCTGGTTCAGACTTGGTTTAGACCTGGTTTAGACCTGGTTTAGACTTGGTTTAGACCTGGTTTAGTCCTGGTTCAGACCTGGTTCAGACTTGGTTCAGACTTGGTTTAGACTTGGTTCAGACTTGGTTCAGACTTGGTTTAGACCTGGTTCAGACCTGGTTCAGACTTGGTTTAGACCTGGTTTAGACCTGGTTTAGACCTGGTTTAGACCTGGTTTAGACCTGGTTTAGTCCTGGTTTAGTCCTGGTTTAGTCCTGGTTTAGTCCTGGTTTAGACTTGGTTTAGACCTGGTTCAGACCTGGTTCAGTCCTGGTTTAGTCCTGGTTCAGTCCTGGTTTAGTCCTGGTTCAGACCTGGTTTAGACCTGGTTTAGACCTGGTTCAGACTTGGTTCAGACTTGGTTTAGACTTGGTTCAGACTTGGTTTAGACCTGGTTCAGACCTGGTTCAGACTTGGTTTAGACCTGGTTTAGACCCGGTTTAGACTTGGTTTAGACCTGGTTTAGTCCTGGTTCAGACCTGGTTCAGACTTGGTTCAGACTTGGTTTAGACTTGGTTCAGACTTGGTTTAGACCTGGTTCAGACCTGGTTCAGACTTGGTTTAGACCTGGTTTAGACCTGGTTTAGACCTGGTTTAGACCTGGTTTAGTCCTGGTTTAGTCCTGGTTTAGTCCTGGTTTAGACCTGGTTTAGACTTGGTTTAGACCTGGTTCAGTCCTGGTTTAGACCTGGTTTAGACCTGGTTTAGACCTGGTTTAGTCCTGGTTCAGACCTGGTTCAGACTTGGTTTAGACTTGGTTCAGACTTGGTTTAGACCTGGTTCAGACCTGGTTCAGACTTGGTTTAGACCTGGTTTAGACCTGGTTTAGACTTGGTTTAGACCTGGTTTAGTCCTGGTTCAGTCCTGGTTTAGACCTGGTTTAGACCTGGTTTAGTCCTGGTTCAGTCCTGGTTTAGTCCTGGTTCAGTCCTGGTTTAGTCCTGGTTCAGACTTGGTTCAGACTTGGTTTAAACCTGGTTTAGACCTGGTTTAGTCCTGGTTTAGTCCTGGTTCAGTCCTGGTTCAGTCCTGGTTTAGACCTGGTTCAGTCCTGGTTTAGTCCTGGTTCAGACTTGGTTCAGACTTGGTTTAGACTTGGTTTAAACCTGGTTTAGACCTGGTTTAGTCCTGGTTTAGTCCTGGTTCAGTCCTGGTTCAGTCCTGGTTTAGACTTGGTTCAGACTTGGTTTAGACCTGGTTTAGACCTGGTTTAGACTTGGTTTAAACCTGGTTCAGTCCTGGTTCAGTCCTGGTTTAGACCTGGTTCAGACCTGGTTCAGTCCTGGTTCAGTCCTGGTTCAGTCCTGGTTTAGTCCTGGTTCAGTCCTGGTTTAGTCCTGGTTCAGTCCTGGTTTAGTCCTGGTTCAGTCCTGGTTTAGTCCTGGTTTAGTCCTGGTTTAGACCTGGTTCAGACCTGGTTCAGACCTGGTTCAGACTTGGTTTAGACTTGGTTCAGACTTGGTTTAAACCTGGTTCAGTCCTGGTTCAGTCCTGGTTCAGTCCTGGTTCAGACCTGGTTCAGACCTGGTTCAGACCTGGTTCAGACCTGGTTCAGACTTGGTTCAGACTTGGTTCAGACTTGGTTTAGACCTGGTTTAGACCTGGTTTAGACCTGGTTCAGACCTGGTTCAGACCTGGTTCAGACCTGGTTCAGTCCTGGTTTAGTCCTGGTTCAGTCCTGGTTTAGTCCTGGTTCAGTCCTGGTTCAGACTTGGTTCAGACCTGGTTTAGTCCTGGTTTAGTCCTGGTTCAGTCCTGGTTTAGTCCTGGTTCAGTCTTGGTTTAGACCTGGTTCAGACCTGGTTCAGTCCTGGTTTAGACTTGGTTCAGTCCTGGTTTAGACCTGGTTCAGACCTGGTTCAGTCCTGGTTTAGACCTGGTTCAGACCTGGTTTAGTCCTGGTTTAGTCCTGGTTCAGTCCTGGTTTAGTCCTGGTTCAGTCTTGGTTTAGACCTGGTTCAGACCTGGTTCAGTCCTGGTTTAGACTTGGTTCAGTCCTGGTTTAGACCTGGTTCAGACCTGGTTCAGACCTGGTTCAGACCTGGTTTAGTCCTGGTTTAGTCCTGGTTCAGTCCTGGTTTAGTCCTGGTTCAGTCCTGGTTCAGACTTGGTTCAGACTTGGTTTAGTCCTGGTTTAGACCTGGTTTAGACCTGGTTTAGACCTGGTTTAGACTTGGTTTAGACCTGGTTTAGTCCTGGTTCAGTCCTGGTTTAGACCTGGTTTAGACTTGGTTTAGACTTGGTTTAGACCTGGTTTAGACCTGGTTCAGTCCTGGTTCAGTCCTGGTTTAGTCCTGGTTTAGTCCTGGTTTAGACTTGGTTTAGACTTGGTTTAGACCTGGTTTAGACCTGGTTTAGACCTGGTTTAGACCTGGTTTAGTCCTGGTTCAGACCTGGTTCAGACCTGGTTCAGACCTGGTTCAGTCCTGGTTCAGTCCTGGTTCAGACCTGGTTTTCTTCACACAGGGGTCACACAGGGGTCACACAGAGGTCACACAGAGGTCACACTCAGGTAAAACAGGAGTATATCCAGTGTGTTACCTTCAGGAGACTCCTCCTGGACGTAGGTTCCGGTCAGATATCTGTGAACCAGAGCTGATTTACCACTGGCCAGATTACCCACAATGCCCTGCAACACAACAGACAACTTGAATGAAACTCATTTAGACACGTTTTAATTGAAGCTACAGGAAACAGGTGTTTAATGTTCTGTGACAGGTGTGTAGACCGACCACTTTGAGTTCAGGGACGGTTCTGCTCAGAGTCCACTCCTGACTGTTCACGAACGCATCTGAAAAACAGAACACACATGAGAAACAAGTCCAGGTCCTGAGGGTTTAGTCCGGCTTAGACCTGAGGCAGTCCCAGATTGTGTCTTTAATAATGAATCAGACTCAAGTGTCCCACTGCCCCACATTTACTCCAACAGGACCAGGACCAGAGCAGGACCAGGACCAGGACCAGACCAGGACCAGAGCAGGACCAGGACCAGGACCAGGACCAGGACCAGGACCAGGACCAGAGCAGGACCAGACCAGGACCAGGACCAGAGCAGGACCAGAACCAGGACCAGACCAGGACCAGGACCAGGACCAGGACCAGGACCAGGACCAGGACCAGAGCAGGACCAGGACCAGGACCAGACCAGGACCAGGACCAGGACCAGGACCAGGACCAGAACCAGAACCAGGACCAGGACCAGGACCAGGACCAGAGCAGGACCAGGACCAGGACCAGACCAGGACCAGGACCAGACCAGGACCAGGACCAGGACCAGAGCAGGACCAGGACCAGGACCAGACCAGGACCAGAGCAGGACCAGGACCAGGACCAGGACCAGAGCAGGACCAGGACCAGGACCAGAGCAGGACCAGGACCAGGACCAGGACCAGGACCAGAGCAGGACCAGGACCAGGACCAGGACCAGGACCAGAGCAGGACCAGACCAGGACCAGATTGGCTGCTCCTCTGACAGGGCAGCTCTGTCCTCCTTAGACTCAGACTCAAACAGGATGTTGTTGCAGCTGCTTCCTGTTTTCTCTCTTTTCCTCAGAGCCTCATTAAATCTTCTGTTGGACTCTGTTTAAAGAGATCTCTGTGGCTCTGAGTCTCACAACGTCTTTTATTCAACGTTTAGAGCCGTGTTTAACTCCTGTCACGACTTCAACAACACTCGTCTCTTTTGTTCGAGCAGAACTAAAGGGAGTCGTCCTGAAGCTCTTGGAAAAGTTTGGAAAATAAACTTTGATAGGCTTTTTAAAATGTTCTGACGAGAAGCTCACAACAGAACCGACAAAAAGGCCAAGAAATATTACCTCAAAAATACAAACACGATGTTCGTTTAAAATATACAAATAAGACCCAAGGACCTGACCCCGGGACCTGACCCCGAAGAACGATCTGAGTCTGAGGCAGATCAATCTAAATCCCTTTAACTCTGTTTAATAAAAATGTACTGTTAACTAATGACAGAAGTGTCCTCTCAGTTTTATTGGGATTTAAAGCAGCAGTTCCTTCAGGAGTTAGTCTTTGTTACTTTTACTGAACCTGAAATTGACCTTTAACCTCTGACCTGTGGAGCTGTCAGGGATCGTTCTCTGGTTTGTCTCATCATCAACTTTGAACCAACACCAAAAAAAAAAGCTATCTAAAACCAGTTCAAATCCAAGTAAAACCAGTTCAAATCCAAGTAAAACCAGTTTAAATCCAACTAAAACCTGTTCAGAACCTGTTTTTTCTTCTTAAATATGACGTAAATAAAAGGGGAAAAGAAGTTCCAGTATCCACAGTTCAGTTTTTCAGCTGATATGAAAATGACATCTCAGAAACATGGCTCCATCAAAGAGCTGTGTTTTATAAAAGCTCATGTTTGTGTTGAGAACCCGGTGACGCCCACAGCTGCAGGAGCTCAGTGGGGGTTGTCTCTGATAAAGCCTCATATTTGGGTCACACTTTGGATGCTTTCACTCACATCAGTCTCTGCTGCTGCTTTTAACCCGACTGAACTCTGAGATCACTTTAAACCAGGTCTAAACCAGGCCTAAACCAGGACTAAACCAGGCCTAAACTAGGACTAAACCAGGCCTAAACCAGGCCTAAACTAGGACTAAACCAGGCCTAAATCAGGCCTATACCAGGTCTAAACTAGGACTAAACCAGGCCTAAACTAGGACTAAACCAGGTCTAAACCAGGACTAAACCAGGACTAAACCAGGTCTAAACCAGGACTAAACAGGACTAAACCAGGTCTAAACCAGGACTAAACCAGGACTAAACCAGGTCTAAACCATGCCTAAACCAGGACTAAACCAGGTCTAAACCAGGTCTAAACCTAGCAGGTCGATGTTTCCACAAAGTGACCTCTGACCCGGACACAGGTCAGGGGTGAACACAAGGGGTTGTTAAATGAACATTACGCTTCATTAACAATGTTTCACAACGACTTCTGCTATTGTCAAAGAAACCAGGACTACATACAGGTTTTAGATGGATTTGAACAGGTTTTAGTTGGATTTGAACAGGTTATAGATGGATTTGAACAGGTTTTAGTTGGATTTGAACAGGTTATAGATGGATTTGAACAGGTTTTAGATGGATTTGAACAGGTTTTAGTTGGATTTGAACAGGTTTTAGTTGGATTTGAACAGGTTTTAGTTGGACTTGAACAGGTTTTAGATGGATTTGAACAGGTTATAGATGGATTTGAACAGGTTTTAGGTGGATTTGAACAGGTTATAGATGGATTTGAACAGGTTTTAGTTGGATTTGAACAGGTTTTAGGTGGATTTGAACAGGTTTTAGTTGGACTTGAACAGGTTATAGATAGATTTGAACAGGTTTTAGATGGATTTGTATGGTGATGAAAGTGGGACTTATGTCGGAGCACATCTTCAAAAATGGATGTCTCTGGGTTATTTCTGCTCCAACAGATGTAGGTCAGAGACAAAAGGGAGACCCCCACCCACTATTCTGCTGCCTCTTACTGTCTCCTACTGCATCTTACTGTCTCCTACTGCATCTTACTGTCTCCTACTGCATCTTACTGCCTCCTACTGTCTCCTACTGCATCTTACTGTCTCCTACTGCATCTTACTGTCTCCTACTGCATCTTACTGTCTCCTACTGCATCTTACTGCCTCCTACTGTCTCCTACTGCATCTTACTGTCTCCTACTGCATCCTACTGCATCTTACTGTCTCCTACTGCATCTTACTGTCTCTTACTGTCTCCTACTGCATCTTACTGTCTCCTACTGCATCCTACTGCCTCCTACTGCATCCTACTGCCTCTTACTGTCTCCTACTGCATCTTACTGTCTCCTACTGCATCTTACTGTCTCCTACTGCCTCTTACTGTCTCCTACTGCATCCTACTTCATCTTACTGTCTCCTACTGCATCCTACTGCATCTTACTGCATCCTACTGCATCTTACTGTCTCCTACTGCCTCTTACTGTCTCCTACTGCCTCTTACTGTCTCCTACTGCATCTTACCGTCTCCTACTGCATCTTACCGACTCCTACTGCCTCTTACCGTCTCCTACTGCCTCCTACTGCATCGTACTGCCTCCTACTGCATCGTACTGTCTCCTACTG
This sequence comes from Perccottus glenii, assembly GCA_024416835.2. Lineage (NCBI taxonomy): Eukaryota > Metazoa > Chordata > Actinopteri > Gobiiformes > Odontobutidae > Perccottus > Perccottus glenii. The sequence continues at coordinate 850,789 of CM044567.2, forward strand.
CATCGTACTGCCTCCTACTGCATCGTACTGTCTCCTACTGCATCCTACTGCATCCTACTGCATCTTACTGTCTCCTACTGCATCTTACCGTCTCCTACTGCATCTTACTGCCTCCTACTGCATCTTACTGTCTCTTACTGCATCTTACTGTCTCCTACTGCCTCCTACTGCATCGTACTGTCTCCTTCTGCATCCTACTGCCTCTTACTGTCTCCTACTGCCTCTTACTGTCTCCTACTGCATCTTACTGCCTCCTACTGCCTCCTACTGCATCTTACTGTCTCCTACTGCATCGTACTGTCTCCTACTGCATCTTACTGTCTCCTACTGCCTCTTACTGTCTCCTACTGTCTCCTACTGCATCGTACTGTCTCCTACTGCATCCTACTGCATCCTACTGCATCTTACTGCCTCCTACTGCATCTTACTGTCTCTTACTGCATCTTACTGTCTCCTACTGCCTCCTACTGCATCGTACTGTCTCCTACTGCATCCTACTGCATCCTACTGCCTCTTACTGTCTCCTACTGCATCTTACTGCCTCCTACTGCCTCCTACTGCATCTTACTGTCTCCTACTGCATCCTACTGCATCTTACTGTCTCCTACTGCCTCTTACTGTCTCCTACTGCATCCTACTGCATCTTACTGTCTCCTACTGCCTCTTACTGTCTCCTACTGCCTCCTACTGTCTCCTACTGCCTCCTACTGTCTCCTACTGCCTCCTACTGTCTCCTACTGCCTCCTACTGCCTCTGACTGTCGCCTACTGCATCTTACTGCCTCCTACTGCATCTTACTGTCGCCTACTGCATCTTACTGCCTCCTACTGCCTCCTACTGCCTCTGACTGTCGCCTACTGCATCGTACTGCCTCCTACTGCATCTTACTGTCGCCTACTGCATCTTACTGCCTCCTACTGCATCTTACTGTCTCCTACTGTCTCCTACTGCATCGTACTGTCTCCTACTGCATCCTACTGCCTCTTACTGTCTTCTACTGCATCTTACTGTCTCCTACTGCATCTTACTGCCTCCTACTGTCTCCTACTGCATCTTACTGTCTCCTACTGCATCTTACTGTCTCCTACTGCATCCTACTGCATCTTACTGTCTCCTACTGCCTCTTACTGTCTCCTACTGCCTCTTACTGTCTCCTACTGCCTCTTACTGTCTCCTACTGCATCTTACTGTCTCCTACTGCATCTTACTGTCTCTTACTGCATCTTACTGTCTCTTACTGCATCTTACTGCCTCCTACTGCATCTTACTGCCTCCTACTGTCTCCTACTGCATCTTACTGTCTCCTACTGCATCTTACTGTCTCCTACTGCATCCTACTGCATCTTACTGTCTCCTACTGCCTCTTACTGTCTCCTACTGCCTCTTACTGTCTCCTACTGCATCCTACTGTATCCTACTGCCTCTTACTGTCTCCTACTGCATCTTACTGTCTCCTACTGCATCTTACTGTCTCCTACTGCATCTTACTGTCTCCTACTGCATCTTACGGTCTCCTACTGCATCGTACTGTCTCCTACTGCATCGTACTGTCTCCTACTGCATCTTACTGTCTCCTACTGCATCTTACTGTCTCCTACTGCATCTTACTGTCTCCTACTGCCTCTTACTGTCTCCTACTGCCTCTTACTCCTACTGTCTCCTACTGCCTCTTACTGTCTCCAACTTTATCTTACTGTCTCCTACTGCATCTTACTCCTACTGTCTCCTACTGCCTCTTACTGTCTCCAACTTTATCTTACTGTCTCCTACTGCATCTTACCGTCTCCTACTTTATCTTACCGTTTCCTACTCCATCTTACTGTCTCCTACTGCAGGACATGCTGCAGGACGTGGTTAAGAGAGGCAATAAAGAAGACAGACCTGACCCACCACGAGGCGTGTTCAGACTGTTCTGTTCGAGGAGGAACCTGTGGAACCTGCCTCTTACTCCATCTTACTGTCTCCTACTGCATCCTACTGCCTCCTACTGCATCCTACTGCCTCTTACTGTCTCCTACTGCATCTTACCGTCTCTTACTGGATCTTACTGTCTCTTACTGTCTCTTACTGTCTCTTACTGTCTCTTACTGTCTCCTACTGCATCCTACTGCCTTCTACTGCATCCTACTGCCTCTTACTGTCTCCTACTGCATCTTACCGTCTCTTACTGGATCTTACTGTCTCCTACTGTCTCCTACTGCATCCTACTGCCTTCTACTGCATCCTACTGCCTCTTACTGTCTCCTACTGCCTCTTACTGTCTCCTACTGCATCCTACTGCCTTCTACTGCATCCTACTGCCTTCTACTGCATCCTACTGCCTTCTACTGCATCCTACTGCCTCTTACTGTCTCCTACTGCATCTTACTGTTTCCTACTGTCCCTGACCCACCACGAGGCGTGTTCACACTGTTCTGTTCGAGGAGGAACCTGTGGAACCACTGACAGACCTGGTTTAAGACCCGGTTCAGACCCGTTTTAGACCTGTTTTAGACCCGTTTTAGGCCCGGTTTAGGCCTGGTCTCTGTCAGCTGGAGAAGAATGTGTGGAATCCCAGTTATGTCTGAGTCTTTGGTCTTTTAGCTGATGTTTGCTGCGACAGAAAACATAAAAACTCACAGCTCAAACACTTTCTGTAAAAGACTGACACTGTCCTTGTTTTATTTTGGCGGGTCACTCAGAGTTTGACAAAAGTTACAGTTTTAATCTGAAACACAAACAGAGCAGTGGAAAAGATGAGTTTCAGCAGGAAACTCACAACTTCATCTAATCCTCTTCTTCTTAAATCAGACTCAAACAGAAGTGTTTTCCAGAGACAGAGTTTAAAATAGAGTCAAGAATTAAAGTTAAGAGGAAGTGAGCGAAAACAGAAAAAAACTGCCAAAACCCAACGACCGGAGCTTATCTCGGTCGCTTTATCAACCAACAAACAAATAAACTGAGCTTATCTCCATCTGAGGCGACACCTATAGAACAGACGCCTTTAACTCTCTCACAGTTCAAACTCAGGCTATGTCCACACGAAGCCAGTGCATCTCCTATCCGATCTTGAGACGGCGTCGTCTCAAGAAAATATCTGCGTACACACGACCGGCTGAAAACGATGTAGTATATATGCCAGACCAGTATGGGGCGTTGGAACTCTGCCACAGATATACACTATACACGGAGAAGAAGACTTTGAGCATGCGCATAACCTTGTGCGCTGCAGAAGAAGACGGAGACCTAAATATTTATTTTCTAATAAAAACAAGTTCTCAAATTGTTGCAGTCATATATTTAGAGTGTAGTAATTGGTGCCCTCATGTTTGTTGTTTGCTCTTCAATATACGGACTGAGTTCTGAGTGCTTTGGACATGCGGAAATTCTCTCTCCATTCATTTTCTCCTGGTTGCTCTCCTGGTTCTCTTTCGCGGTGGATCTAAGAGCATGTGGCGTATGGTGTTGTCCATTATCGCTTGTTGCTCACCACAACTGCATAGAAGCAATAGATTTTGCTGTAATAAAGCTAGTAGGCTTAGTAGCTTCTGCAGCACGAACTCAATCATGTAGTCCGCCATTATTGTTGTTGCTGTTACGTGTGACGAGGCCGACACGTGATGCGATGACATCATCGTTTTCACAAAATATACGGATTGGCTGTACACACGACACCGCAAGGGTGTCGCAAAGGTGTTGTCGAAAGATTTATCCACTTTAGAACCCTGTTTCAAAAAATAGCGGATTCAGTCTCCCAAAACACCGGATCCGTGTGGACGAAAGGCCAATACGATACAAAATGTATATGGATACAGTGATTTGTGTCTCCGTGTGGACAGCCCCTCAGAGTTCTTCAGAAGAGCTCACACAGGTTTAGTCTCAGCTCGGATTTAAAAACCTGCGAGTGCTTGGATTATATGCTTTAAATGTCACTAAACATTGTCAACGTGGATTTTTGTGCAGCTTATTTCAAATGTTCAAAATGTTTATGACAGGTTTGATGTAAAACTCTTAGAAAAGATTAACAGTGGGTTTTGGTAAAAAGACTTGTCTGACAGTGTTTCTAAATGTTAAGGGTCTAAAGACATGTTTATATTTATATTATTATATTTTTGTTGGTGTTAGATAACAGCAAATATGAATTAGAGAAAATTCTTCACATACACTTTTTAATTCTGCTTGCATTTTTTTTGGTCTTTATAAACCCTGTCTACCTTTCCCTGTCAGGTAAAGCACCTCGACGACAGTGAAGATCTGGCAAAGGGAGCAGAGGTCAATAATGTCGTGTTACTAAACGAAAGTGTAAAACTAAATGAGAAAACACTAAAAAGCATTGGTCAAGGTTCACCCACACTTGTTTTTTGTTTAAAGTAAATATTTACCGTCCAGGTTCTCGTCGCTCGTCCTGCGTCGGCTCCGTCTCAGAGCTCGGGTCGCGCTGGGACTTCCCGTCGGACTGCACCCGTCTCTTTTATTAAAGATCCCGCTGAAAAACCGAACCAGACGCCGCTCGCTGTGCCTCGTTTCTCCGCTTCGTGAAAAAAACCCAGAGAACCCTGACGTTTCTTTATCTTGCTCCATTCGTAACAAGTCGCTGTTGTCCAACGTCCGTGTTTTCCGACTCGGATCCATCTCGAACTCCGTTTTATTCAACACGGCGCCGACTTCTAACGTTCGGCTCTTTTCTTTCTCGTTGGTTTGGTCCGATTTGTCTGAAATACATCCTGAGCTCCCGTGACATCTGTCTCTGGAGAGGGCTTTGAATCTGAGCAGCTCTCCGCCGCTCCAATGTCGGAAGCTGAAACTGCGACGGAGAAAAGATTTGGAAGAACAAAATTCACTTTCTGGGGAAGTTTTCAAAGCAGTTTTAACATTTGTTTTAAACCAAGACGAGTCGGACGTTCTGTCATCGACGCTTTTAGCTTTCAGCAGCTTTTTTGCCGAGATGTTTTCAGACTTGTGACCAAGTTCAGAGATGTTTTCTTCTGTCGGTTTTACATTTTCAGCCTCTTCTTTTTGTCCTTCTTCAACACAAACTTTAGAAGGGTTTTTGAAGCTTTGGTCGTCACAGTTTTCATCGTCATTTTTCAGACCCATTTCTCCACAGTCTTCAGTTACTTTTTCAACACAATTTGAAGCTTCATTTTCCGGCATTTTTCTTACAAATTTTCCACTTCTTTTAACATCTTTTTGTCTATTTTCCTTATCTTTTTCGTCACAATTCAAAGCACTGTTTTCTGCGGAATCAGCGACAGTTTCTTGAGTTGTTTCAACGCGTCTTTTCCAGGGCAAACTTCAACTTTTCCTTCAACATTCTGGACAAATTTAAAGCCAAGATCTTCCTTAAATTCAACATTATCTCTTGCTGCATTCGGCCCATTTTCAACATCGTCATTTGGGCTTGTTTTGCTTTTCACTTTGTCATTAGCGTCATTATGAAGCTGTTGAAACCTGTTTAGCTTTCTCCGTCTGAGTTCAATCTGTCCGGTGCTCAACGTCCGGAAGTTCCTCATAATCCCAAATGGCCTTGACGTAAACTCTTCCATTCCGTCGTCAGTTTCTTGGAGCTGCTCCAAAAACCCGCTGCAGTTCACTTCGGCCGAGTTTTCTCGACGGAAAACTCTGCCTTTTTCTGCTCCGTTTTCAACGGTTTCTCCTTCGTCTAAACTTTCGCGTTTGACCAAAGTTAAAGAAATGTGGTAAACGGTTTTCCGAGTTGGAGCTGGTTTATCCATGCTACAGCCGCTGTCCAACAAATACATCCTCCAAAGAAAAAGATGAAAAACTAAACTAAAAACCACCTCTGAACCTCAGACATTGGCGTTTAATCGTAGAAAAGCAAACTGTCAATTAAGGAAAAGTACGCGGAAAAGGAAGCAAGAAAAATATCTAAACTTAGAGAAAACCAAGCCACTATTTGTCAAAGACGCCACGAAACAGTTGACGTTTTTAGAATTAATTCATCAGAAAGCGATTAAACCAAAACCGAGCAAAAGCAGACGCAGATAAATGTTAGAGGGTTAGCACAAAAAATATATATTATTTTTTTATTTACTGAAAAAAAATTACTACATTTAATGGAAGTTTTCCAAAATATATCTTTAAAAGAACAACGTAGATGTACTTTAACAGTAAAATACTGTGCAAATATCCCATCAGAAAATTTTATTTATGAAAATCTGGCAGGTTTAAGCTTTTGATTTTTACAGAACAGCTTTGAATATATGATGTCTTACAAGTCTGTGAGAAAAGCTGGTTTTATCTCAAAACGTTTTACCCAAAGATCTGTGATGAAACGATACAGCCCTGGTTTAACTGATTATAATGAATAAAACCTGTTTGAGGTGGGTTTTTAGGCTTTGATAAACGTGACAATAAATGAAATGTCTTTAACTGTTTTCAATGTTTTCCAATAAAATACACACTTTATCTCCAGAGTAAATTAAATGTAAGAATTATTCAAAGTAGAAGATGGTTAAACTTGGTAACGGAGGGAAAAAAGGATTTTAGGCTAAAATATTTCACAGTTGAGCACGTTTAAGTGATTTAAAAGTAAAAAACTGATGAAAAAGCTCAGAGCTGCTGGACAAACATTGGCAGTGGCTTTAAAAAGGAAGTGGATTTGGACGAACGCCTGGATGTTTTCTCCAAAAATACACTCAGTTCTGATTCAAACCCTGCCAGATGTAAACGTGGACTTTTTTTTTTTGCAACTAATTACGAAAAGACGTCACTTTTACGATGTTTACGTAGCGTTATGTTCTGGTTAAACTGTGACAGGAGGCGTTCAGGGGGGTTCTGTGAATTAAAAATGAGATACAGTCACACTGAGGCGTTGGAGGAAGATGAAGGGAATAAATAAATGCTTGAATCCAAGAAAACCGTGGGAATAATTAGATAAATGTTGGATAAACTGAAAGAGTCCGTGTGGTTTTGAGTCCAGATGTTGAAACGAAAGAAATGGGTTAATCCTCGCTAATGTTGGAGCGGTTTTGGAGGAGATTTCCAGCACTTTCCCAGTGTTTTCCCGCGTTAAAAAGGTGTCGAGTGTGTGTTCTGCAGAGATCCGATGACAGCTTCTGTAGATATCCACCTCTTTCTCAAACAAACGAAGCGCGGACCGTGTCGTGTCCTGGAGCGCGTCAGAGCCGTGTCCCATTGTGTGCACTCATCCTCCCGCGGCGAGTCCCAAACCGGCGCCGGACACACGTGAAAAGTCCCGTTTCTGGAGGATAATGTGCTCCTTTTGTGGTTTAAATGAAGTGGAGTGGAGGAGTTCCGGAGCTCCGCGTAGACACCGACCCACGCTGAGGTCCCATGCCCGGACAGAGGCGCTGACGCTCGGTGAGAGGTCCCCGACACGCTCCGCTCTTCACGCTCTGGAGCTCTGTCACAAACACAGAGCGGGAGCGGAAACACGGAGCGGAGCAGGACTGGAGCTGGACCGGAGTCAGGGGTTCAGAGAAGGTCCGGGGCGAGATTTAGGGACGTTTGGAGGTCGTGGGTAAAATAAATACATTTTGGTTTCTGTTACATTTCCTTTGCTTTTCGAAGCATCTTTTTAACAAATTTCTTCAGTCTTTACCTTTTCCAGCACAATTTCCATCACCAATCTTCCAAATTCTCCACTTCTTCAACTAAAACCTGTTCAAATCCAAATGTGACCTGTGTAAGACTGTTAAGTACCAAATGTACTGAAGCCAAATAAAACATTTAGATCCAGTTCAGTTTTTACACAGAGCTGTGTTTTGGTGAAAAAGAGGCGTGTTTTTGTCAGAGCCAGGTTTAAAAGCCTCAGGACAGAACCTGAGAGGAACCAGGACCGAACCTTTACTTTCACACGACCACATTCAAACTAATAATGCAGAACATGAACAGAAACTCAGCATAAATAAGAGTCCTTCATTAAATATTCAAACATCTGAGAGCGCTCGGAGCTAATCTCAGATTTAAAATCCCTCATTAGCATCACACTGGGCCTGGTCTGGGACAGGTGCAGGGCTCGGACCAGGACTAAGTGGATTTCATGGTCCAGGCTGGATTTCAGGACGACAGGCGTTGAAGGAACAGTTCTCAGAATAATAATAATAATAATAATAATAATAATAATAATAATAATAATAATAATAATAATAATAATAATAAAGCTAGGTCAGGTTTTTTATGTTTACATTTGAAGAACTGGACTTGAACTGGTTTAACCTGGACTTGAACTGCTTTTGTTTGGATTTCTGATGTTTAAGACCTGAGAAACTCTGCTGCTGTGGGATTATTGCAGGTTAATATTGGGACAAAACATAAGGTTTTATAAGTTTAACAATGTTTAATTTTGTGTTTTTTTTTATTAAATATGATATAAACAGATCTTTTCCTTCATTTAAAGTCGTTGTGTGGATGTTGTTTTGTGAACATGTTTCAGTTTAACATGTGCAGTGTTTGTGTTCGAGTGAAGAAAGCTCTAAGTGTGAAACATGAGTCAGAGATGAAGCAGGAGTGTGTCTGATGAGTCTGAGACAGGTCTGACCCACATTCAAGTCTCTGAAGAAAAGACCAGGAGGAGAGACCGAGAGAGGAGTAGGGACCTCTGCTGGTGGGAGGAGGAGGTACAACTACAGCACACATACTGTACATACAGACATAAATTAATTTAAAATACATTCTAAGAGCTAACAACTGCAGACTTTCCTCTTTAACTCTAGGTCAGTCCTAATACACCTTTTAGAAAACTGTATTTATTAGAAAACTGACATGACTTTCATTCTATTTCATTCATAACTTTAACAAAACCAAGGTTCAGACTTTTTTTTTTAATTAAACAAACTTAAAAGGTCAAATATTATTGAAAATAAAAAGGTTTAGACCTGGTTTCAGTCAAAATACAGTAATTTTTACAACAACCAGACGACCACCAGAGGGAGCTCCAGGATCAGGTCTAAACCTGGACTAAATCAGGTCTAAACCAGGACTAAACCAGGTTTAAACCAGGTTTAAACCAGGACTAAACCAGGATCTAAACCAGGACTAAACCAGGACTAAATCAGGACTAAACCAGGACTAAACCAGGACTAAATCAGGACTAAACCAGGTTTAAACCAGGACTAAACTAGGACTAAACCTGGACTAAACCTGGTCTAAACCTGGTCTAAACCAGGTCTAAACCTGGTCTAAACCAGGTCTAAACCAGGACTAAACCAGGACTAAACCAGGACTAAACCAGGTCTAAACCAGGACTAAACCAGGACTAAACCAGGACTAAACCAGGTCTGAACCAGGACTAAACCAGGACTAAACCAGGACTAAACCAGGACTAAACCAGGTCTAAACCAGGTCTTTCTCTGCTGCAGATATAAATGTTGGAATCTAAAAATGGAAAGTACAGTGTGTTTGGCTCTGACTCAGGTTTTGTTTGAGTTCCTGAATGAGCTGAGTCATGGTCGGACTGAGCACGCTCAGAAGAGACTCATCCAGATGTGTTCAGTGTCAACAGGAATCAATATTTGTCATTAAGAAATCAGATCCAACTAAAACCTGTTCAAATCCAACTAAAACCTGTTCAAATCCTGCTCAAATTCAAATCCTAGTGTAGACCTGGTTTAGACCTGGTGTAGACCTGGTTTAGACCTGGTTCGTTCCAGTCTTGGTCCTGTTTTCTTCTTAAACTGATGCGTCCTGTTTCCGACTCTTTTCTGAAACAATGGACAAACGCTGGGATTAAAATAGACCACTTCCTGCAGAGTCTCATCTGGACTTTAACAGGGTCTGGACCAGGTCTGAGCCGGGGACAGTCCCAGAGGAGTGATGTCACTTCCTGTTGTATTGATTTTCAGTCCGAGGTGTGGCTCGTACAGGAGGCTGAGGCTGTATCATCGTCCGAGAGAGAGTCCCAGCGTTAATCCCAGTTTAAAGAGGATTATTCGATTATTAATCCACTGCAGCTGTAGTTAGAGCTGGCCTCGTGTTTCTCTTTTAATATTTATGCAAGAAAATACGGATGCAACACTGTTTATGAAAATAGCGCCACAAACAGAAGGACACTGTTTTTGAAATGATTTTCTGTGATGTTCTTGAAGCAGACAAGCTCAGGAATTTCAGGTTAAATGTGTTATACATTGAGATTTAAAACCCCTGAATCTAATCCTACACTAGCCCAGGACAAACATGACCTTGAAACCTCAGAGAAACCTGGATCGATAACCTTCTCCTGTCGTCTCTAATGTCTGTGCTGGTATTAAATTATGTTCTTATTGATTCAAACATGAGCCGTCTTTACTCCGTCTCTGAGGAACAACACAAGGTTCAAGTGAAAAGAGTCTCCAGCCTCTGTAATTTCACTGGAGTTCAGTCACATTTACAAGAAAAGGCTTCAGTTTTAGACCCGGTTTAGACCCGGTTTAGACCCGGTTTAGTCCTGGTTTAGTCCTGGTTTAGACCCGGTTTAGACCTGGTTTAGTCCCGGTTTAGACCCGCTTTAGACCCGGTTTAGACCCGGTTTAGTCCCGGTTTAGTCCCGGTTTAGACCTGGTTTAGATTCGGTTTAGACCCGGTTTAGACCTGGTTTAGACCCGGTTTAGACCAGGTTTAGTCCAGGTTTAGACCTGGTTTAGACCCGGTTTAGTCCAGGTTTAGTCCCGGTTTAGACCTGGTTTAGACCTGGTTTAGACCAGGTTTAGACCCGCTTTAGACCCGGTTTAGACCTGGTTTAGACCTGGTTTAGACCTGGTTTAGACCAGGTTTAGACCCGGTTTAGACCCGGTTTAGACCAGGTTTAGTCCAGGTTTAGACCCGCTTTAGACCCGCTTTAGTCCCGGTTTAGACCTGGTTTAGACCTGGTTTAGATTCAGTTTAGTCCTGGTTTAGTCCAGGTTTAGACCTGGTTTAGACCTGGTTTAGTCTCGGTTTAGACCTGGTTTAGACCTGGTTTAGACCTGGTTTAGACCCGGTCTCAGATAAAGCCTCTGGACAGACTTATATAAGAGTTAAAAGTTTGTTGCTGTTAAAGGCTTTAAAGACGTCACTTTTAAATAAACTCTGAAGAACATTAGAGTTTTTTCTCGTCTCTTGTAAATATTATTTTTAGGCTCAGATGCCTTCTATTTACCTGTTTCAAACACATACAAGGTAAAACCTAAGTCCCGTGTGAACCTGGGCCTGAAACATGACGCTGGGTTTTCAGAACAATCTGATAAAACACAAAGGCCTCACGCTGCTTTCAGGGACTCAGGAGAAAACAGAACCAAGACAGCAGAGCAAACTGAAAACTCAACCTTTAAGATCCATCTTGGTTTTGTCGATTATAAATGTCCACCTACAATAAACGTTTGTAAAAGTCATCAAATGAAACAAAATGGTAAATAAAAAGGTTAAACTGACAAACAAATGAATCAAATAAATAAAAGAGCACAGAAATGTTACTCTTAAGGAAACTGGGTCAGTGTCACCTGCTCCACAAACACACACGGAACACACACAACAGCTCCACACCTGAAACACCTGGACACACACACACACCTGAACCATCAACTAGACCCAGAATCCTGCTCTTTGTCTCGGCTCCAGACATAAGACTTGGATCTTAGTCCTGGTTCCATCAGTTCTAGTTCAAGTCCAGTGTTGGTCCTAGAAGGTGTAGTCTTGGGTTAGGTCTGGGTTAAGCCAGACCAAAAAATAAAAAATTAAAACAAGGCTCTTTAAAGCCTTTTAGAAGCGAAGGGTAAACATGTTGTTGTTTTTTCACAAATAAAACCTCAGACAATCACCAAACTGTACATACACACTCTGAAGAGGACACAGAAGCAGCTAAACCAGAGAGAAGTCGTGTTTTTGGTGCATTAAACCCACAGAGACCCCTCTAATGTTCGTACCTTCGATGGCGATGACATGTTCCCGGATCTGGTTCTGCAGCAGCGGCTCGTCCACTCGCTCCAGCAGCTCGTAGATGGAGTAGATGTTGGGATGGACCGACTCAAACCTCTGGATCTCGCCCCGGATGGCCACAGAGTTGGCCAGGTGCTGGTAGTTCATGGCTGCGGCCGCCCTCTCGCTCTGCGCACAGTCCGAAAACTGCGCCACTTTTCCAGGTTCACCTGTTTAGCTCGGTCCGGAGAATCTGTGACCTCCAGACAGCGTTAAATCCCAACTTCCACCTTAAAATCCAATTGAAACATCAGTCAAACGCTAGTAATTAAAGTATTCAAACAATTCACTCTGAAAAGTAGTGTTTATCCGCCTCTACATGGCTCCAGAGGGGACCGAGTGCTGCTCCAGTTACTGTCCGAGGAAGGCAGCTTCTTCCCGGGGATGCGTCGCTCTGAATCCCGATGTAGTTACAGATGTTGGGAAAGCTTTAGACCACTGCCCCATAATCCAACAGTCCACTTGGAAACAGAACAACCTCTTTAGTGTTTTACCAACAAAGTAAATCCACTTTTAGACCTATTAAAGCCACTTTTGCTCATAAACTGTGGTCGACAACAGTTGGCCTTATGCTAACTAGCTTCTGAACCGGAGAAAGGAAAAGGGAAAAGTTGGGCGATTTATTAATGTTAAGAAAGACACGACCAAACAACGATGAGTCAGTTTAAAAACGTGGATTTAAAATACAAGTTCAAACCAATCATTTGTGACGTGGTTGGGGTGTAGTGTTAGTACCGGGGGAAAGACCGACTATTGCTAATGCTACTGTCCGAGGAAGGCAGCTCCTTCCCGGGCAGGCTTTGATCCCAGAGCCGCTGCGGAGACAGATGAGAACCAGGCTAACGGCTAAGAGAACGGCCTTGTTGCTTAGTAACTACAGTTAGCCGGCTAATGCTAACGATGTAGCTTCATAATGGTAGCAGTGACAGAGAGGAAAGTGGGGAATTTTAAAGCCTTTATCAGGAATTAAACTCAAAGAAATTAGGTGTAAATGTGTTAAATTAAGTTGAGATGTGTGTTAACAAATAGATGAAGAAAATAAAGAAGTAAAGAGGAGTGTGGAAGCTTTATAAAGTGGTAAAGGGGAGTTTGTGGATGCTTCCAATCCGTTCTTTTATCCACGGAACCAGGACCGGCTGCTGCGGTTTTGTTCAGCCCGGATATGGAGCCCTAAAAATGGTAAATATCAGCCCGCGGGTCCCCTCCAGGTGCGTTAATCCAAAGAGCAGGGTTAGTGTTAGTCCACAGGTAAATCACAGGTTGGTCCCACTCCGTCCATCCTCGCGCTCAGCTCCACAGAGGACCCTTCTGCAGAGTGTGGGCTCCCGGGGGCCGCCAGGTGAGATCCCGCCTGGCGCTTCAAAACCTCTGTTCTGTCGAGACGAGGCCCGAGCGCTGTGTTCCGTCTGTGAGTCCTCTCTGCACCAACAGCACAAGGTGGTTCCTGTGGAGACTGCAGTGAGTGAGCTGAAGGAGCAGCTCCGATCAGACCTCCAGAAGCAATCAATCAGAAGCTCGCTTTAAATCCAGAGAGATTCACTAAATACTTTAAGGTGCTGGGCTCTGAGGGCTTCAGCTCAGGGAGACACCAGTGGGACGTGGAGGTGTGGGGACCATCCTGACTGGAACATTTGGTTAAAGAGTCAGTCGAGAGGAAGGAGGAGTGTAATGATGATGATTTACCAGAAAATGGATTCTGGTCTTTAGATCTTGACATAGTAGAATACACAGATGTTGTTGGTAAAAAACTGAACCTGACGAGACGTCCTGAGAAGATCCAGGTGCAGCTGGACTACGACGGGGGACAGGTGTCCTTCTACGACGCTGATCACATGACTCTTGTCTGCTCTCACAAAGACACTCACTGAGAAGGTCTTTCCTTATTTCTCTGTTGGAAAAGCAGGCGAAGCTAAAACCAAAGAGATTAAAGTGTGTCCGTCTGAAAAAGTCTTTCAGAAGTGATTCTAAAGACGTTTGTGTCGAATGATTCAGATTTAACTGTGCTCATATTGTTTTATTAAATGGTTCTTTTCCACTCGTCAGGTTTTATTTGCTACAATACTGAAAATATTAAAAGGGTGACATTAAAATGTGAATAAATCATGAAAACACTGTAAAAAGTATTTTAACAACATTAAAAACAACATTAAATCCTAATAATTAAATTGGGTAAAATATATTTATTTCCAAATGAATCCTCTGTCAATGTTTTGTTTAAAACACAAAATGCATCAATAAGAAAAACAATAAATAATTATAATAGAACCTAATGAAATAAATGTCTCTTAAAACCAACACATGCTTCACAAATAATGAATTATCTGACAATAGTGACGTGCACTTCTACATATTCACTGTTACTGAAGACACAGTGCCCTCTACCGGTCACACACTGTCATTACATTTGTATTAGAGACAACTCTGGATATCAAAGAGGTCTAAACCAGGTCTAAACCAGGTCTAAACCAGGCCTAAACCAGGCCTAAACCAGGTCTAAACCAGGTCTAAACCAGGTCTAAACCAGGTTTAAACCAGGACTAAACCAGGACTAAACCAGGTCTAAACCAGGTCTAAACCAGGTCTAAACCAGGTCTAAACCAGGTCTAAACCAGGTCTAAACCAGGACTAAACCAGGTCTAAACCAGGTCTAAACCAGGTTTAAACCAGGACTAAACCAGGTCTAAACCAGGTCTAAACCAGGACTAAACCAGGTCTAAACCAGGTCTAAACCAGGACTAAACCAGGACTAAACCAGGTCTAAACCAGGTCTAAACCAGGACTAAACCAGGTCTAAACCAGGTCTAAACCAGGTCTAAACCAGGTCTAAACCAGGTCTAAACCAGGTCTAAACCAGGTCTAAACCAGGTTTAAACCAGGACTAAACCAGGACTAAACCAGGTCTAAACCAGGTTTAAACCAGGACTAAACCAGGACTAAACCAGGCCTACACCAGGACTAAACCAGGACTAAACCAGGTCTAAACAAGGACTAAACCAGGTCTAAACCAGGTCTAAACCAGGTCTAAGCCAGGACTAAACAAGGACTAAACCAGTTCTAAACCAGGTCTAAACCAGGTCTAAACCAGGTCTAAACCAGGTCTAAGCCAGGTCTAAACCAGGTCTAAGCCAGGACTAAACCAGGTCTAAACAAGGACTAAACCAGTTCTAAACCAGGTCTAAACCAGGTCTAAACCAGGACTAAACCAGGTCTAAACAAGGACTAAACCAGTTCTAAACCAGGTCTAAACCAGGTCTAAACCAGGTCTAAACCAGGACTAAACCAGGACTAAACCAGGTCTAAACCAGGTCTAAACCAGGTCTAAACCAGGACTAAACCAGGTCTAAACCAGGTCTAAACCAGGTCTAAACCAGGTCTAAACCAGGACTAAACCAGGTCTAAACCAGGTCTAAACCAGGACTAAACCAGGACTAAACCAGGCCTACACCAGGCCTACACCAGGACTAAACCAGGTCTAAACCAGGTCTAAACCAGTACTAAACCAGGTCTAAACCAGGTCTAAACCAGTACTAAACCAGGTCTAAACCAGGACTAAACCAGGCCTACACCAGGACTAAACCAGGTCTAAACCAGGTCTAAACCAGTACTAAACCAGGTCTAAACCAGGTCTAAACCAGGACTAAACCAGGTCTAAACCAGGTCTAAACCAGGACTAAACCAGGCCTACACCAGGACTAAACCAGGTCTAAACCAGGTCTAAACCAGTACTAAACCAGGTCTAAACCAGGTCTAAACCAGGACTAAACCAGTACTAAACCAGGTCTAAACCAGGCCTACACCAGGACTAAACCAGGTCTAAACCAGGTCTAAACCAGGTCTAAACCAGTACTAAACCAGGTCTAAACCAGGTCTAAACCAGGACTAAACCAGGACTAAACCAGGACTAAACCAGGTCTAAACCAGGACTAAACCAGGACTAAACCAGGTCTAAACCAGGCCTACACCAGGACTAAACCAGGTCTAAACCAGTACTAAACCAGGTCTAAACCAGGTCTAAACCAGGCCTAAACCAGGACTAAACCAGGACTAAACCAGGCCTAAACCAGGTCTAAACCAGGCCTAAACCAGGACTAAACCAGGCCTACACCAGGTCTACACCAGGACTAAACCAGGTCTAAACCAGGCCTAAACCAGGTCTAAACCAGGCCTAAACCAGGACTAAACCAGGCCTACACCAGGCCTACACCAGGACTAAACCAGGTCTAAACCAGTACTAAACCAGGTCTAAACCAGGTCTAAACCAGGCCTAAACCAGGACTAAACCAGGACTAAACCAGGCCTAAACCAGGTCTAAACCAGGTCTAAACCAGGTCTAAACCAGGCCTAAACCAGGTCTAAACCAGGACTAAACCAGGACTAAACCAGGTCTAAACCAGGACTAAACCAGGTCTAAACCAGGTCTAAACCAGGCCTAAACCAGGTCTAAACCAGGTCTAAACCAGGCCTAAACCAGGACTAAACCAGGTCTAGTGTGTGACCCTGAGTCCGTCCAGCAGCAGATGGTGAACGATGCCTCTCCTCTTCGTCCCGTCGCTCTCGGCTCTGATGCAGCACTCGTGTTCCCCCAGAGAGAACATGGTCTCTGCCCCGTCCTCCACAAACTGCCCCTGAGACCCCCACAGACACAACTAGGATTAAACTGTGTCCTCCACAAACTGCCCCTGAGACCCCCCCCACAGACACATTCTTTAGTCTGTCTCACCGTTGTTTCCAGTTTGTGTCCGTTGCACCAGACGTCCATCGTGTCCTTTTCTAGAATCATCAAAAATGAAACATGCATCAGTTGAAGTCTTTACTGTGATTCTAAAATGTCTGCTTTCAATTAAACCAGCAGAGTTTTTTTTATAAAGTCAGAGCCTCATCATATCAGTTCTTCTTTTGAAGTTTAGTCCCGGTTTAGTCTCTTTTTTAGACCTAGTTTAATTCTGGTTAAACTTACACAAGAACTAGATCATTCATTCATTCATTCATTTTCTACCGCTTAGTCCCATTAGGGGTCGCGGGTGACTGGAGCCTATCCCAGCAGCTTTGGGCCTGAGGCGGGGTACACCCTGGACAGTGGCCAGTTAGTCGCAGGGCTAACATTTAGAGACAGTGACAGACAACCATTCACTCTCACATTCATTCACTAGGGACACTTGTCAATTAACCTGTACATGCTTGTCTTTGGACGGTGGGAGGAAGCCGGAGTACCCGGAGAGAACCCACGGTAACACGTGGAGGACATGCAGACTCCTCACAGAAAGACCGGAGTCGGCCGAGAATGTTTGAGTCGGCCGGGTTTTGAACTCACGACCTTCTTGCTGTGAGGGAGTGCTAACCACTCTGCCACGTGCACCCATAAGAACTAGATCATTAAGTGTTTAACCAACACTGTCAAGACCAGGTCTGAACCAGGTCTCACTGGGTTTAGCTTGTTTTCAGGAATAACATGTCTGAATTTAGAGAATAAAACCTTTGTTGTGATTTGTTTTGTCTTTCCTGTTTCCCTTTAGCCTTCACAGATACACAGGTCATAGATTATTGTGAACTATTAATGAAAACAAAATCATTTGGTGTTTTGGTTGTACCCAGGACGAGCCTGTAGTCCAGTCCATCCACCTTCAGGACCCAGGTCTGAGTGGTCTTGGCCCGGTTCTGGATGAACTTGTCCAGACTCTTTCCATCGATGTTCAGAGAATATTCGTAAGAAAGACCTCCCACAGCCTCGATGTTTATCACAGCTTTAGACTCTCCGACAGAAAAGAGCTCACGACCAACGAGTTTAAACATCCAGTCTCTGCGCAGGATCTCCTGAGGGACAAGAACCAGAGCAAAACCAGGTCTGAACCAGAGCAAAACCAGGTCTGAACCAGGTCTAAAACAGATCTGAACCAGGACTAAAGTCAGACTTAACCTGGGACTAAATAAACCAAATAAAAGATCCCTGGTCTCATGATAACTATTGTATTGAGAACGCTAAGTTTGAGGTAAGTTAAGGTTTCAAACAAATTTAACAAAAGTGAGGCCAAACAAGCAGTACTTATAAATCCTTTAGACTTTCTCTAATTATTATTATTATTATTATTATTATATTAATAAAGTGGTACCTTTCCGTTGATATAGACGACACGTTTCCCGGTCGCAGTGCCGTGTGCAAACTCTATTCTGTAAACTCCATCACTGAGAGCCACGTCCCAGACCGCCACTACGTCCCTGCACATGGTCTGAACTGGACTAGAACAGGTCTGAACAGGACTAGAACTGGACAAGAACAGGACTAGAGCAGACCCAGTTGGAGCTACAGAGAAAGGATGAATGATGAGATGCTGTGTCTCAGCAGTAGAGGTTTTACTGTAAGAGGATTTACCTGGACTAATGAGACAGTCATGAGACACACATTAGGTTAGAGATGGTTAAGGTTAGAGACGGTTAAGGTTAGAAATGGTCAGTGGTGGACGAAGTACACAAACCAAGTACTTGAGTCAAAGTACAGATACACTAGGTAAAATATTACTTCAGTAAAAGTAAAAGTAGGGGAGACTGGGTATGGTTGTAACACTTTTTTCTTCAGCACCAGAAACTACCTTTTTTTTTTAGCTACATGTCTGAAACTTTTAGGCAAAGTACCCACACTTGTGTACTACAATTGGAAACAATTTAAATTTCTCCAACTATCTCACATACTTTTTGAGATGATGACAAATACAAGGTGGTCCTTTGTTACAACCTACCCCAGTAGTGGGGTAGGTTGTAACACATACTGGGGTAAGTTGTAACAGGTAGACAAAATGCACAAAAACACAAAAAAAGGGTACTCCAAGTGTTATGCCACAACAACAGTTTATTTTAAATGAATAGCTGCAAATTAACAAACATATTTACCCCCATTCTACATTCTATATTTCTGCCAATATCTGTTCAGGGTGACATGGCAGATTCCATGGACTTTTGCCACTGTGGCTCAGTGGTAGAGCAGTCGTCCTATAACCAGAAGGTTGGCGGTTCGATTCCCGCTCTGCCCTGTTCATACTGTGGTTGTGTCCTTGGGCAAGACACTTAACCCACCTTGCCTCCAGTGTCCGTAGCACTGGTGTATGAATGTGTGTGACTGTAGAGGTGTGTTTGGTGGTGGTCGGAGAAGGTTGAGCGCCGTGTGTATGGCAGCCCCCCCCCCTCTGTCTGCCCCAGGTGTGAATGTGTGTGAATGGGGTGAGTGGAAGCACGATGTAAAGCGCTTTGGGTGCCTGAGAAGGGTGCAAGAATGCGCTATATAAATGCATACCATTTACCATTTACCATTTCCTTTCATAACTTCCTCTGCTGCTCTTTTTAAAAGACTGGCATCGACTCCACGATCTGTTTTTCTCACCCAAGTTCTAGGCATTCTGTAGAATTGTTAAAATCACAAAAATGTTCTTATTTGTATGTAAGGATGGTTGTAACACTTTCCAAACACATGTTACAACCTACCCCACCACTATCACCCACTGTTTAGCTACCTGTATTAGCATGGTGCTTTGAAATTAGCAGGAGTTTGATACACCATTCTTTACTAGAGAAACTAAAGTTTGACCTGATATAACTCATACAACATTATCTACAACAGTATAAGTACTAAAAAAAATATTATCTTGTTTTTTTTTTTTACTTTCTTACCTCAGAATTAGATTTTTGGCTGTAGCTTCAGGAGAGATGGCAACACAGACAGCAAAACCTCCATGTGGGATCAAAAAGGAATTCTGAAAAAACTGAAACTGTCACATGACTCCTATCTTATCCCTGATTCGTGGAAATGGTAGTGTTACAACTCTCCCGGTGTTACAACTATACCCAGTCTCCCCTACTCCCTTTTAACTTTCACTTGAGTAAAAGTACAAAAGTATTTGCCTTCAAATGTACTTAAGTATCCAAGTACTATCATTTAGTATGGCTATAATGCCCTTATAATTTTTGTCAGTCTCTTGCCCCCTTTAGGCGCCAGGGTTTATTTAAAAAATACAGATTTTTTAGATCCAAATTTCAAAAGGCTGTGGTTTGAAAATTATACGAGATAGAGTCCTACTCTAAACTAGAAAAATGTCAGGTATGACCCAAAGTATTTAAGTAAATAAAATTTAAGCATCTAATTTGCATCTAATTTGCATACCATGACATTATATATTGGCGGTTATGTTTTTTTCAGTACATACACACTAATGAACATATTAGAATAGTTTTTTTTCTTTTTCTGAAATAAAGAATAACTACAACTTCTAATAAACCATAACTAGTAAAACGTAAGCAAATAGTTATGAGAAATATACACATGTACTGTATGTGTGTGGTTGCAGTTGCTTAATCTTTTCTTATCCATCCATGTGGCATAGTTAGTAGTTTTTTAGAGTGTGGACCTCTCATAAAGCACAGCACACAGCCATCACTTTTATTACGATCGCTGCTTTGATTAGTGCATTCTCTCTGACTATGTTTACTCCTGCCTCTCCCTCCTCTACTGGGTAAAGTGTCAGGATGAACAACACGTATTTGTCCCAAACAGCATTATTGCCGAAACTCCCTGTCACTACCGCGGCCACGCCGAGTAGGCTACACACGCCCCGGCTTCTATCACCTGCGCTAAAGGTAAAGCTGCAGGTGCTACGCACACACGGCTTCCCTTTACAACATCCCCTAACGACTAGTTTCCTCCCGTTTCTTTCACTGATGTTTGGTAAAATGTGGGAAAAACAGCGTGTGCTTTATGAGAGACGCTGAGAAAGGCACGAGCAGCGGCGCTGTCCAAGTTACACACAGAATGAGGCGTCTATTGAGCCGGTCTTGACACTCCCACTGAGACGCGTCTTTGAGGTCTTCTTCTACAAAAATATTTAATGGAAACACAAGGAACGACTAATTTTGCAAAATGTACTTGAGTAAAAAGTAAGATATTTGACGTTGAAATGTAGTGAAGTTAAAGTAAAAAGTATCCCTTAATGGAAATACTTAGTAAAGTACAGATACTGGAAAAAACTACTTAAGTACAGTAACGAATTACATTTACTTCGTTACTGTCCACCACTGGAAATGGTTAGGGTTAGAGACGGTCAGGGTTAGAGACGGTTAAGGTTAGAGATGGTTAAGGTTAGAGACGGTCAGGGTTAGAGACGGTCAGGGTTAGAGATGGTTAGGGTTAGAGATGGTTAAGGTTAGAGACGTTCAGGGTTAGAGACGGTCAGGGTTAGAGATGGTTAGGTTTAGAGACGGTTAGAGACGGTCAGGGTTAGAGACGGTTAGGGTTAGAGACGGTTAGAGACGGTCAGGGTTAGAAACGGTTAGGGTTAGAGACGGTTAGAGACGGTCAGGGTTAGAGACGGTTAGGGTTAGAGACGGTCAGGGTTAGAGACGGTCAGGGTTAGAGACGGTTAGGGTTAGAGACGGTTAGAGACGGTCAGGGTTAGAGACGGTTAGGGTTAGAGACGGTCAGGGTTAGAGACGGTTAGAGACGGTCAGGGTTAGAGACGGTCAGGGTTAGAGACGGTTAGGGTTAGAGACGGTTAGAGACGGTTAGGGTTAGAGACGGTCAGGGTTAGAGATGGTTAGAGACGGTCAGGGTTAGAGACGGTCAGAGTTAGAGACGGTTAGGGTTAGAGACGGTTAGAGACGTCAGGGTTAGAGACGGTTAGGGTTAGAGACGGTTAGGGTTAGAGATGGTTGAGGTTAGACACGTTCAGGGTTAGAGACGGTTAGGGTTAGGGTTAGAGATGGTTGAGGTTAGAGACGTTCAGGGTTAGAGACGTTCAGGGTTAGAGATGGTTAGGTTTAGAGACGGTTAGAGACGGTTAGGGTTAGAGATGGTCAGGGTTAGAGACGGTTAGGGTTAGAGATGGTTAGGGTTAGAGACGGTTAGGGTTAGAGACGGTTAAGGTTAGGGTTAGAGACGGTTATGGTTAGAGACGGTTAGGGTTAGAGATGGTTAGGGTTAGAGGCAGTTAAGGTTAGAGACGGTTATGGTTAGGGTTAGAGATGGTTAGGGTTAGAGGCGGTTAAGGTTAGAGACGGTTATGGTTAGAGACGGTTAGGGTTAGAGATGGTTAAGGTTAGAGATGGTTAGGGTTAGAGACGGTTAGGGTTAGAGATGGTTAAGGTTAGAGACGGTTATGGTTAGAGACGGTTAGGGTAAGAGACGGTTAAGGTTAGAGATGGTTAAGGTTAGAGATGGTTAGGGTTAGAGACGGTTAGGGTTAGAGATGGTTAGGGTTAGAGATGGTTAGGGTTACAGATGGTTAAGGTTAGAGACAGTTAGGGTTAGAGATGGTTAAGGTTAGAGATGGTTAGGGTTAGAGACGGTTAGGGTTAGGCTTAGAGATGGTTAAGTTTAGAGATGGTTAAGGTGAGAGATGGTTAAGGTTAGAGACGGTTAGGGTTAGGCTTAGAGATGGTAAGGTTTAGAGATGGTTAAGTTTAGAAATGGTTAAGGTTAGAGATGGTTAGGGTTAGAGATGGTTAAGGTTAGAGACAGTTAGGGTTAGAGATGGTTAAGGTTAGAGATGGTTAAGGTTAGAGACGGTTAGGGTTAGAGATGGTTATGGTTAGAGATGGTTAGGGTTAGAGATGGTTAAGTTTAGAGACGGTCAGGGTTAGGCTTAGAGATGGTTAAGTTTAGAGATGGTTAGGGTTAGAGACGGTTAAGTTTGGAGATGGTTAAAGTAAGAGATGGTTAAGGTTAGAGATGGTTTAGTTTAGAGATGGTTAGGGTTAAGGGAGATATGAGATATATTTAGACTTCTGGAGTGTTTGAGTGGAAGGTGGCAGGAAAGCTGTTGTTTGTGGGAAGTGAACCTGGCTTGGACTTCCAGGATCCAGTATTTGTAGAGTCCAGTGGTTGTTGAGGTGAAGAAGAGCAGGGTTTAAGTGGATGTGAGTGGTTTGTCTGGGACCACAGGGGACAGCTGGAGGTCTGTGAGAGTAGGTGTGGTATTCATGGGTGAAGGTATTGTAGTTGGTTGAAATGTAGGGGGTCATTAACTGATATGGGCTGGGGGGGTCCAAAGCGGTTGCCGAGGAAGATTGTTATTATTATTATTACATCAATTTTATATATTATTCATTCACTCCACAGTCACACACTGGTGGTGGTAAGCTACATCTGTAGCCACAGATGCCCTGGGGCAGACTGACAGAGACGTGGCAGCCATTCTGCGCCTACGGACTCTTCGGGGCAAGGTGGGTTAAGTGTCTTGCCCAAGGACACAACGACAGTATGAACTGTGTGAAGAGCGGGAATCGAACCTACTACCTTCCGGTTGAAGGATGGCCGCTCTACCACTGAGCCACTGAAGGTTTGGTAGAGGTGGGTGGGTGTCTGTGAGAGATGTAGGTTCAGGATGTACTGGACTGTATGAATGGTGGTGGTGCGAGTTTATTTGGAGGTGTATGTTGGAGTGTAGAGATTATGTGGGCATAATGATCCTGTAAGATATGCATGTTGTTATTCATCCACTGTGTAGTATTGTCCTGTACTTGTACACACTGGAGTGTATGTGGTATGTGTGTGGGTGGTGTATGGCTGTGTATGTATTGAGTGTGATTGAGGTTGTAGAGTGTGTGTTGTGTGTAGGGTTTTTACCTGGCAGTTGGAAATCTCTCACGTTGCCGAGTTACACAGCACAATATCAATAGTTCAAACAGATTGTGACGTGGTCCTACCTGAGACATGGGGGGGTTGGGGTCTTAGAGTTAGACCTAGTTTAATTTAAATCAGTTTTTGACACATTATTTTCTCCAGAGTTTTTATTAAAAGGAGTGTTTTTTATAGGAATGAGCTACAATTTTTACAGAAACAAAAACGTGATTCAAAGAAAAAAACTGAATGAAACAGAACACACATCAAACGGTGAAAAAGGAAATCTAAAATAAACACCATATTTATATTTCATGCATATTTTTTTATCACCCCCAAAAAAAAAAAAAAAAAAAAAAAAAAGGAAATTAACAGCGTGAGGCAATAAATGTGTGTTAAATGTGACACTCAGTTTTATATAAAACCTTGGTTTTATGAAAAAAAATATATATATTTTTGGTCAAAATATAGGAAAAATATTAATCCTGATTAAATCTTCTTATAAATCGTCCAATGACAGGTTTAGACTTTTTATGAGAAATGTACTTCCAGATTAGCTTCAGGATTTAATTAGACATGAAAAAAATTACACAAATTATGATTTTATAAATCACTGCATTTTTATGTTTAAATGCTATATTTTAATCATTTTGTTGGTTTGAAAATAATGTAAAGACAAAAGGAAAAGGTGAAAATGAAGGTTTTTGTGAAAGAAACCGAAGAAGCAGTGAGGTTCTGGTTGAGTTTGAATAAATGAAAAGTGAGTGAAGTTGTGGTTAAACTCTTGATATTTTTGGTTTGGTTTTGCTCAGTCATACTTCTGTCGAGAAAAGTTCTGTCGAGTCATGATTAAAGTCCAGATGTTTTGTGTTTTGGCATGTTGTATTTCCAGTTCTGTTCTGGCTAAGTTTTTGTCTTTGATTTTGGTCAAATTGTGTTTTTTAATGGTCTTTTTGTCGAGTCATGGTAAAGTGAAGAGCTGTCACTGGTTTTCTGAAGTTTCAGTTTTTAAATTAGGTTTTGTGGAGTCAAGGTTAAAGAATACAGCAGCGCTTCTTCTTCTTTTTTCCACTTGGGCTGTTCTTATCTTTGCTCTCCGACATTTTCTTTTTGCGGACCTCCCTCATGAGGTCGAAGAACACCTGCAGGAGCACAGACCAGAATCAGGTTAAACAAGCCCAAATGAAACATGTTTAGAAGAGCTGCAGAAAAGGAAACTCATCTTTTACAGGAGGTCTGCTTAAAATTAATCCAACTAAAACCTGTTCAAGTCCAACTAAAACCTGTCCAAGTCCAACTAAAACCTGTCTGTGTTAGTTTCGTACTTTGTCGACGTTGGCCCTGGTTTTGGCTGATGTCTCCACGTACTGGACGCCCCACTCATTGGCTTTGGCCGCGGCATCGTCGGCCGAGATCTGCCGCCGCTCCTCGAGGTCGGACTTGTTCCCGACGACGAGCAGAGGGATCATCTCTTCCTCCTTCACTCGCAGGATCTGATCCCTGAGGAAACACAGAATACAACAGCTCTTTATCGTTCAATCTGCTCAGGCCTTTGCCTGATGAGTTAAATCCAAATCCCCTAAAACCAGTATAAGTCCAGAAATTACAAGATAAATCCAATACGCGTTTAAACCACTGTCGATCCACCTAAAAACCACCCAAATCTAATCACAGTCCATTCCAAACATGATGAGGTCCAAGTCAAACCATTTGAAACTCATCTAAAACTCTAAAGAGGTTTTCAGGTGTCAGCGAAAGGTAATAATAATAATAATTAAAGCCGCAAGCGGCGATAAAGGCCCTCGCCTCCCTTGAGACCGCGGGGACACATATATTCGGAGGATTGCATGTCGTGCTTTAAAGCAAATTTGGAGCTGTTTAGATGAAAACCCTTTAGCACAAAGTGTACGATTTAGGTGGTCATGTATTCCACCCAACATAGTAGATTTTCTGTTGAGTTTACGGTATGGCTGTAATAAACTTTTCTGTTTGCCCTAAGGTGTCCTATGGATGTACCAAGTTTTGTATTTCTACATTGGAAAAATTGACTTTCATTTTCATTAGAACCAATTATTTTGACTTTTCTAGGAGTCGCCACTGAGTCATTTTTCATATTTTTTTTTCGGGGACTTCAAATAGATAAGTTTTTGCCGGGCTTGAAGTCTGGGACCAATAAAAATGACTTTTAGTTGCACGTTTACTGGGTCAAATTGAAAATCATTTTTCAGAAAAATTATAATAAAAAAAAAATATACCAAATTATAATAAAAAAAATATAACTCGAGCAAAAACGACAAGAAAAACACTTGTCTCTTTTACATACATGTGTTTAGCTCATTTTGCCCAAGTTTGGTGTCTGTGGAATGAAGCAGCTTTTTCTGTGTACTTTTAAAAAGAGGTGTATTTTAAGTCGGTTCACATTTTCAATTCAAAATGGCCGCCTTCCTGTGTGTGATAGTGTGGTCCCCATTGGCTTTTTGTTCATAAGCCCATGGTGGATGTGTGTACCAAGTTTTATTTGCCTACAACAAACTAAAAATTTCACTTCCCATTGACTTTTTTCACATTTTTTGGGACGTTGCTATGGCAACACATTTATAGATAGGGGTGGTTGTCATTGGCTTTATGCTCGTCATGACATAAGAGATGTGTGTACAAAATTTTATGTCTCTATGACAAACTAAATTCTTGGGTCCATTATAAGTTTGTAGGGGGCGCTGGAGAGCCATTTCTAAAGATAACCCTTTTATTTACATATTTTTGTGTTCAGGTCATGAATGTGCACAAACGCCTTTTTGGGTCCAACTCGATCCGAGAAGGCGTTTGAGGAGTTAAGAGACGCTTTATTTTCACAAAAATGGCCACCTCGTTACAGGCTTGCCACACCCATACCCGATAAGATATCAACAACAAAGTCACAACTTTGGTTGGCACACGTGTCTAGATGATACTCACCAAATTTGGGGCCATTTAGATTAAAACACAATGATTTGCATCTTTCTGCGCAAGTGCGATTTTAGTGGCGCGTTTCACCCCACATGGCGGACTTCCTGTTAAGTTTAGGGTGTGACTGTCATTGACTTTTCTGTTTGCCCTGAGGTGTCCTATGGATATACCAAGTTTCATTTTTCTACGTTGGAAAAAGTTACTTTCACTTTCCATAGGCCCAATGTATTTTGACTTTTGTAGGGCGCCACTGAGTCATTTTTCGTATTTTTTTCAGCGACTTCAAATACATAAATTTTTGCCAGGCTTGAAGTCTGGGACCAATAAAAATGACTTTTAGTTGTTCGTTTACTGGGTTAAATTGAGGATAATTTTACAGAAAAATTATAATAAAAAATATATACCGAATTATAATAAAAAAATATAACTCGAGCAAAAAAGTCTAGAAAACACTTGTCTCATTTACATACATGTGTTTAGCTCATTTTGCCCAAGTTTGGTGTCTGTGGAATGAAGCAGCTTTTTCTGTGTACTTTTAAAAAGAGGTGTATTTTAAGTCGGTTCACATTTTCAATTCAAAATGGCCGCCTTCCTGTGTGTGATAGGGTGTGTGGTCCCCATTGGCTTTTTGTTCATAAGCCCATGGTGGATGTGTGTACCAAGTTTTATTTGCCTACAACAAACTAAAAATTTCACTTCCCATTGACTTTTTCACATTTTTGGGACGTTGCTATGGCAACACATTTATAGATAGGGGTGGTTGTCATTGGCTTTATGCTCGTCATGACATAAGAGATGTGTGTACAAAATTTTATGTCTCTATGACAAACTAAATTCTTGGGTCCATTATAAGTTTGTAGGGGCGCTGGAGAGCCATTTCTAAAGATAACCCTTTTATTTACATATTTTTGTGTTCAGGTCATGAATGTGCACAAACGCCTTTTTTGGGTCCAACTCGATCCGAGAAGGCGTTTGAGAGTTAAGAGACGTTTATTTTCACAAAATGGCCACCTCGTTACAGGCTTGCCACACCCATACCCGATAAGATATCAACAACAAAGTCACAACTTTGGTTGGCACACGTGTCTAGATGATACTCACCAAATTTGGGGCCATTTAGATTAAAACACAATGATTTGCATCTTTCTGCGCAAGGTGCGATTTTAGTGGCGCGTTTCACCCCACATGGCGGACTTCCTGTTAAGTTTAGGGTGTGACTGTCATTGACTTTTCTGTTTGCCCTGAGGTGTCCTATGGATATACCAAGTTTCATTTTTCTACGTTGGAAAAAGTTACTTTCACTTTCCATAGGCCCAATGTATTTTGATTTTGTAGGGTCGCCACTGAGTCATTTTTCGTATTTTTTTCCGCGTCTTCAAATACATACCATTTTGCCGAGCTTGAAGTCTGGGACCAATATAATGACTTTTGTGCATGTTCACTGGGTCAAATTTAGGATCATTTGGTCACAATAAAGATAAAAAAAAAAAAAAATCCGAGCAAAAACAATAGGCCCTCCCGGCCATCACCGGCTCGGGCCTAATAATAATAATTGTTATATTTATATAGCGCCTTTCCAGAGCTCAAGGACGCTTTACATATCAATTATTCATTCACTCCACAGTCACACACTGGTGGTAGTAAGCTACATCTGTAACCACAGCTGCCCTGGGGCAGACTGACAGAGACGTGGCAGCCATTCTGCGCCTACGGACTCTCCGACCATCACCTTCAACATTCTTACACATTCATACGAGGCAAGGTGGGTTAAGTGTCTTGCCCAAGGACACAACGACAGTATGAACTGTGGGGAGAGCGGGAATCGATCCTACTACCTTCCGGTTGAAGGACGGCCACTCTACCACTGAGCTACTGCCGCCGTAATAAGAACTAATTATTGAATACAAACTCGTAAAGTCCCGCTCGTTAAGCACGAGCAGACCCGACTTGGCCCGGGACTGGTCAGTGCAACAGAAGACACAGACGGTGAGCGAGTGAACGCCTTTAGCTGAAGTGGATTTAAAACGCTTTTTCAATTGAGAAAAGTTTAAAATTGTGCTGATATTGTGCACATCCACCTCCTGAACTGACTCTGTGACAGTGACGGGAGAGAGGGGTTTGTTTCGTCCCGAGGAGCGTCCCCGGGACGACGGGTCGGTGTAAGTCTCGAGCCCTGCCGTAGTGAGTCATCAGAGCAGTTCAGACCTGAACTCTGCGGTGGCGCTGAAGGACTCCAGCTCGGTGATGGAGAACACCAACAGGAAGCCCTCTCCGCTCCTGAAGTAGTTGTCTCTGATGGCGGCGTAGTCCTCCTGTCCCGCCGTGTCCAGGATGTCGATCTGAACGTCCTCTCCGTCCAACACCACCTTCTTCCTGTAGCTGTCCGCTTTGGTCGGCTCGTAGTCCTCCACAAACTCAAGAAGAAGAAGAGACCCAGGACTTGATTTACTTCTGAACAAGGACTAGACCAGAGTTAAATAAAGAGTACAACAGACTAAACAGGTCTAAACCAGGACTAAAACTAAACCCAGAGGAAACTGAAACTAGGGCTAGACTGGGAGTATATGAAAACTAAACAGTAAATAAAAACAGACCTAAACCAGCACTAAAACCCAGACTAAAGTCCCTCTTCTTCCTCCTCAGACTCCTGTTCCCTGATGACCTCACAACGTAACATCCGCCCAGTCTCAGGTCCAGACCAGGTTTTGTCAGGCCCTCACCTCGTCGTACATGAACTGCAGCGTCAGAGCCGACTTGCCGACTCCTCCGCTGCCGACCATGATCACTTTGTGAAGAACCAGAGATGCCTGGGTCTTGGCTTTCCCCGACGCCATGGCTCTGGTCCAGGTCCGGCTTTAGTCCGGCTTTAGTCCCAGAGTCTCAGCATGAACCGACAGAGACCACCTGCAAAAGAACAGAGACGTGGAGGTTTATTTTTATAGGTTTTATAATGTTCAGTTCAGATGTGGGTAAAGACCACACTAGACCAGGACTAGACCAGATTAGACCAGGACTGGTCCATGTCTTCATTTTATAGTTTTTGTTTTTAATCTTAATGTGCACAGCTCAGTCCAATTATAAATGAGAGGTACAGTTATTGCTCGTGACACCAAAGTCCTAACATGAGGCCAAAGAGAACTGCTCAAGCTGCCTTTTTCTAATTCAAGTTTTTAAATACATTTCTGATCAAAATCACTGAACAACTGTTTGGTTGGCAGTGGATGAACAGGTTTAGTCTGGTGTCCTTCTCGAACCCCACATTAACCCACACAGTCTGTTTACTCTGGGCATTATCAGAAACACTTCTACAGCAGCTTTTAGAAAACCACTCACTCGATAAGACCAATGTAAATATAGAACACATTTTACAATTTTAAACTTTTGAGTTTGACAAAGTTATTGTCCATTCAAACCAAAAAAATTCAAATCCATCTAAAACCTGTTCAAGTCCATCTAAAACCTGTTCAAATCCAACTAAAACCTGTTCAAGTCCAACTAAAACATGTTCAAATCCATCTAAAACCTGTTCAAATCCATCTAAAACCTGTTCAAATCCATCTAAAACCTGTTCAAATCCAACTAAAACCTGTTCAAGTCCAACTAAAACATGTTCAAATCCATCTAAAACCTGTTCAAGTCCAACTAAAACCTGTTCAAGTCCAACTAAAATCGGTTCAAATCCAACTAAAACCTGTTCAAGTCCAACTAAAACATGTTCAAATCCATCTAAAACATGTTCAAGTCCAACTAAAACATGTTCAAATCCAACTAAAACCTGTTCAAATCCAACTGTGTTCAAAACCAGGACCAAAAACTAAAACGGGTCTAGCCCAAGACTTAAACAGAACGATAGCAGGACTAACTTGTTAACTTTAAAGATACTTAAGACTTCTCTGTGCTTATTTTAACAGTTTTAAAAGGTCATAGCTTTAGATTAAGTTGAATAAATGTGTGTTTTCTCTAAAAGAGGAACTGTTCTGCTTCAAAACACAACAGTGGCTTCCTCTAAAAGCTTTAATAAACAGATGACAGCTGTAAAAATCTTTCAGCAGCGGCCACTTCTCTTCCCTGTTCCCGCCCTTAGCCCAGGGCGCGCACCTGATTGGCTCAGGCGCAGAGTGGAACGTCCCCACGGCGCTTCTGATTGGCCACAAAGACCGTCACGCAGCCAACTGATAACTTGCTGGTAAAACATTCAAGATAACGCTCTTAGCCTCGGGGGAATTCAGCGAAAAAACTATAAAAACAATTTCGAAATAGACAGAATTTAAAAATAAGCTTCTGTAAAGTGCTCCAAAGGCTCACCCGCTGTTTGTTTTAGTAGATGTCCGCGGAAAAAGCCGCCATTCAGCGAAGCACAGGCAACTTTACAACTTGACCAAGAGTCGCTCTGCCCCACCTCAGACCGAAGATCGTGTGTGTGACTGAAGAGGTGCCACTCCGCTGCATGACAAAGGGAAAACAACACAAGCTACGCGAAAAGAAATGGTTGACTGATTTATAGATTAAACAGTGAATATGATATAATAAAAGATAAAGTGTCTAATTTGGTGATGATTAAAAAACTCAATCTGAAAAGTGGAACAGGCAGATTATCGCAGAGTGAGACATCTTCACTGTTCATATATAATAACAGGACGTGATGTCACAAAATTCCTAATATTTTCTCATTTTAATATTTTGTTAATTATTGTTAATTAAACTATTGACGTCAGCAAAATATATTGGATTTATTTTGTTTAAGAAATCCGGGTCTAAATAATAATAATAATAAGAAGAATGAGAATAATAATAATAATAATAATAATAATAATAATAATAATAATAATAATAATAATAATAATAATAATGTCTAAACCAGGACTTGCCAAAATGTTTTATTTATTTTTTTGCTCTTGCCGTTCAGGGCTTCCGTAGAGGTGGGAGGAGTAATCAAATTCTCAAGTAAAAAAACTGTTTCTAATAAAAAAAAGATTGCAGTGTAATGTGAGAGTAGTCATCTTAGATTTTTCCTCAATCAAAACCTTTACAGCAAATATTTTATATTCCATATCAGAAGATGTATACTGTCCATATTTAAATATCACAGTCATGGCGACTACATAAACTGAGCATGTCACTAATTTGTGTCTGATTATAAGTCAAAAGTTAATAGAGCCTTTACACAAACACTCAAGTAATCATTTTTAGGAGACTACTTCAGTCCAGTTCCATCAGTTTCAGGTCCAGCTGAGAACTAGTTTAAAGGTACATTTTGAAAACAGAAGGCAGTGTAAACTCACCAGTGAGCCATGTCTCCTCTGTGTCCTGACTCCATTTGATCACTAACGACTGTCACTGGTTACTTCTGAAATAAGAAGAAAACGTTGAAATAATAGAATTCAAATAAGATATAATAATATGTAAACACATGTCAGAGTGGTTAGCACTCCTGCCTCACAGCAAGAAGGTCGTGAGTTCAAAACCCAGCCGGCTCAAACATTCTCGGCCGACTCCGGTCTTTCTGTGAGGAGTCTGCATGTCCTCCACGTGTTACTGTGGGTTCTCTCCAGGTACTCCAGTTCCTCCCACCGTCCAAACACATGCATGTACAGGTTAATTGGCAACTCTAAAGTGTCTCTAGTGAATGAATGGTTGTCTGTCACTGTCTGTCTCTAAATGTTAGCCCTGCGACCAACTGGCCACTGTCCAGAGTGAACCCCGCCTCAGGCCCAAAGCTGCTGGGATAGGCTCCAGTCACCTGTGACCCCTAACGGGACTAAGCGGTAGAAAATGAATGAATATGTAAACAGACAGAGGTTAAGAAGAGTCTTTATCAGGGGCTAGAATTTACCCAAATCAAATCTACAATACAATAAAAACACTTTCCTGTAAAAAGTCACAGCCTCAGATTAGTAATGCCATAAATATTAAGTGTGTTGTAGTCACGTCATGTCTGCGATCAGAGCGCATCAGGACCATAAGATCACTTATGTCAGGTCCAATATAGACCAGGAAACACAGTCCAAGTCCAGACTCATGGAGGTTTCAACATTTATCCAATCAAACATTGGCTTCCTATCTATCAATGTAATTTAAAGGGACCAAGACCTTTGAATGTGGTGTTTTTATTGCACGTGAAATGGGTACGATATGTCATCTAAAAGGTAAAACTGTTAAAACACATGCATTTAGTATAAGATGTACCCTTTAGGATTAGAGGTACACTTACTCAAACACATGATGCAGTCCACATCACTGAGTCCATCTCCTAAAACTGTGTTGTATTGTTCACAGTGAAACGTTTGTCTGTCTCTGTCTTTACATGATCTGAGCGCTGCACCAAAACACTCTCATTAAACTCCATCTGGTGAAGGTTTAAGGAAAATAGCAGCGCTTGGTGGATTTGAATTTGGCTTCAAGGAAATGTCGGTTACTTCTTTTGCAAAACAGTT
Organism: Perccottus glenii; assembly: GCA_024416835.2. Taxonomy (NCBI): domain Eukaryota; kingdom Metazoa; phylum Chordata; class Actinopteri; order Gobiiformes; family Odontobutidae; genus Perccottus; species Perccottus glenii. The sequence continues at coordinate 883,657 of CM044567.2, forward strand.
TTGGTGATAGCGCCCCTAGCTGGTCTGGAGGGAGAGGATTAGCTTAACGTAAGTGTATCCTTAGTCGGACACTTTGAGCTAAAATTCGATAACTTTTTAGTCTTTAACGGGTGATCACATTATTTGTCTCTGGTGTTAAGACAACTAACTGGTCTTAAAATTAAGTGTAATTTCTTACGTTTCTAATCATATATTGTTTGAATTACTTCTTTGCGAAATGTTTTTACTGTGGCCGTAAAACGAGCGCTAGCGCCCGAGCTTTTAGCCGGAAGCTACTATTATCCTGAGTCGGACACTCACCTTTTAGCTTGATTTTAGCTTTATTTTAAGTCTGGGATACAGCAGTTGTTATTATTTAACACTTCTGGTGTCTGATTTCTGCCTTTCAACATAAAATTATTTATTTCGTCTAATTCTTCACAATAAAATCTTAATGTAAAGGTGTTTGTAACACCACCTGCTGGCTGTTTTGTGAAATAGTTTTTCATTTCTTACCAGTTTTTATTTCAAATCGTCTGTTTTATACACTCCTATTTGAATATGAAATCATTATAAATTGAGTTTGAGTTTAAGTAAAGTTAAACCATAATACTTTAGCTTATGTCAAAAGCAAAATAATGTTATAATGATCTGCAAACAGTGTGAAGTCAACACTTGTGTCAAGTGTATTTTTTTACTCAGAACTCTAAAACACAAGACATCAATACATTTTAACACCTGTTGTATTTTAAAATACATAAAAATGAATAATTTTCTTTAATTTCCAAAAAGCCAACATGAAACCATTTCAACCTGGAGAGACTCAAAGAAAAGCATGATGCAAATGAATTATTTATTAATAGATTTAAAAAGGGTCCTGACGGAGAAACGTTGTGGGATGTGATGGAGGGCAAGAGTAGATTTTAGGGTAGATGTCTCCCGGAGCTGAGACAGAGACATGAGGAGCTGCTGATGCTGAGGACAGAGAGGGCATTCAGAGGAACTTTAATCTGCTCTACTTGTTCTGCCGACTGGAAATCAAACTCCAAATAAGAGATGTTTTTGTGTAAGAGGAAAAATTACAAATTTAAAGTCTATCTAGTTTAAATAATATGATATTACAAATACTACTAAATGTTCCTGATGAAAATGGACATCTTCTCTGTTGGAGGCAGCTGGAAACCATCAGAGGCTTTAAAAGGGGCCCAGAGCAGGAGATGAAACCTGAGGGGACACTCCTCATTTGCAAAAAAAATGTGGAGGATTCAATCTGGAACAATTGTGTTGTTGTGTGTCCATCCTAGTCTCTTCTGGCCAAAGCTTGATCCGTCCCTGGTGTTGCCGCTCTATTGTGGATGTGTATAACATCTGAACATTCAGGACCTGTGCTCCTCAGTCACTGCTGTAGTGTGTGGCATGTTAAGGAGCACCTGCTGTATACAATTTACTTCCTGAGGAGCTCACAGGATCATCATCTGTGTACATGTTCTCATCCTGGGGGTGAAGGACTTTTTGACATCCCTACCATGAGCCTTTAAACAGGACAGGATAGTGTTGTCGCAGGCTGTTTCTATTTGATTCAATCCTAAAGAGACAAAGGCATTTCTCGTGGTTTATGAGAGACGTATCCCACTCGTCCCAGTTGTAAATCTAACAGGGTACATCCCCTAATCACTGAGGGAGAAGTGACGGAGCAATTTAAAGGGTCCCCCTTGTCATACAGCATGGCTACTTAATGATAAGTGGCATAGACTGGACCGTATTGTCAACTCATCTTCAGGGTTGAGAACTTTCCTTTGGCCTGGTACAATTAAAGACCATCTTAAAACTGATTTATTGTCTTTTTGTACATTTTGACTATTTGTCAGTGTCTGTCCTGGACACATCCACTGCACGGTCTGTCCGTCCTGAGAGTGGATCCTCCTTCTGTGGTTCTCCCTGAGGTTTCTCTTTTGCCCCGGCTGGGTTTTTATGAGTTTTTCTTCTGACCCTGATGGAGGCTCTAAGGACAGGGGATATTGTATAGTTCGGCCTGTTTGTCTTCAGTTTTTTGTTCAATTGTTGTTGTGATACTGGGCTATATAAATAAAATGTGATTTAGGCTGGACTTCAGGTCTGATGCTTGAATTCAGAATTTTTTTTACAGCCCACATGAAATCTGATGTGACCCACTTTTGGGTCCCGAGCCAATGTTTGTGAACCACAGATCTAAGCCTCTCTGAATATTAGCAACAGTGTGGGAGCACTATAACATAATAACACTATTCTGTATTTTTGTGAATCTTTCTATTTTTTTTTCAACCAAATTTTTATTTACTACATGTGAACTGCCGTCACGAGAATTTTTCTATTGTGGGATTAAAGATTTAAGTCTAATCTAACACAAAGAATTACAAAAATCTATCAGGGACAAAAGATATCTATATGTTTTGGGTTGTTATGTTATCCCAGGGTCTAAAAATGAAAAGCTAGGCCATCTCAGTTTTTAAATCCAACTAAATAAATAACATTTACAAAATACAATTAATATCTTTGTAGCTTACAGTAACGTGTGTTTTCAGTCTGTTTGAGACCCTTTCAAGATTACACCCGTAAATTGTGTTGCACATTTTATTTTTTAAAACCCAACATACTTCCTATTCAAAGTTTAAACCTCTGTGTGTTCTTTGTGTTGCGTAGATATGAAAGAAAATGTGGGCTATGACACACTTCTGGTCCAAAAAAACTTTAAGTACATTTAAAATAAATATAAATAGGTATTTCATTTTCCAAGTGATGTCTTCAAGAACCCTACACAAAAAAAACGCTGGTCTAACTCTGGTCTAACTCTGGTCTAACTCTGTTCTAACACTGGTCTAACTCTGGTCTAATGCTGGTCTAACTCTGATCTAACTCTGGTCTAACGCTGGTCTAAAGCTGGTCTAACTCTGGTCTAACTCTGTTCTAACACTGGTCTAACTCTGGTCTAATGCTGGTCTAACCCTGGTCTAACTCTGGTCTAACGCTGGTCTAACTCTGGTCTAATGCTGTTCTAACTCTGGTCTAACTCTGGTCTAACGCTGGTCTAACTCTGGTCTAACTCTGGTCTAACTCTGGTCTAACTCTGATCTAACTCTGTTCTAACACTGGTCTAACCCTGGTCTAACTCTGGTCTAACTCTGTTCTAACACTGGTCTAACTCTGGTCTAATGCTGTTCTAACTCTGGTCTAACACTGGTCTAACTCTGGTCTAACTCTGGTCTAATGCTGTTCTAACTCTGGTCTAACACTGGTCTAACTCTGGTCTAACTCTGGTCTAACTCTGTTCTAACACTGGTCTAACACTGGTCTAACCCTGGTCTAACTCTGGTCTAACTCTGGTCTAACTCTGGTCTAACTCTGGTCTAACACTGGTCTAACACTGGTCTAACACTGGTCTAACCCTGGTCTAACTCTGGTCTAACTCTGTTCTAACACTGGTCTAACACTGGTCTAACTCTGGTCTAACGCTGGTCTAACGCTGATCTAACTCTGGTCTAACCCTGGTCTAACGCTGGTCTAACTCTGGGCTAAAGCTGGTCTAACTCTGGTCTAACGCTGGTTTAACTCTGGTCTAACGCTGGTCTAACGCTGATCTAACTCTGGTCTATCCCTGGTCTAACGCTGGTCTAACTCTGGTCTAACTCTGGTCTAACGCTGGTTTAACCCTGGTCTAACGCTGGTCTAACGCTGGTCTAACGCTGGTCTAACTCTGGTCTAACGCTGGTCTAACTCTGGTCTATCCCTGGTCTAACGCTGGTCTAACTCTGGTCTAAAGCTGGTCTAAAGCTGGTCTAATGCTGGTCTAACACTGGTCTAACACTGGTCTAACCCTGGTCTAACTCTGGTCTAACTCTGTTCTAACTCTGGTCTAAAGCTGGTCTAACTCTGGTCTAATGCTGTTCTAACTCTGGTCTAACCCTGGTTTAACTCTGGTCTAACGCTGGTCTAACGCTGATCTAACTCTGGTCTATCCCTGGTCTAACGCTGGTCTAACTCTGGTCTAACGCTGATCTAACTCTGGTCTATCCCTGGTCTAAAGCTGGTCTAACTCTGGTCTAAAGCTGGTCTAACTCTGGTCTAACGCTGGTCTAACTCTGGTCTAACTCTGGTCTAACGCTGGTTTAACTCTGGTCTAACGCTGGTCTAACGCTGGTCTAACGCTGGTCTAACGCTGGTCTAACGCTGGTCTAACTCTGGTCTAACGCTGGTCTAACTCTGGTCTAACTCTGATCTAACTCTGGTCTATCCCTGGTCTAAAGCTGGTCTAACGCTGGTCTGACCCTGGTCTAACTTTGGTCTAACTCTGGTTTAACTCTGGTCTAACTCTGGTCTAACGCTGGTCTAACTCTGGTTTAACTCTGATCTAACTCTGGTCTAACGCTGGTCTAACGCTGGTCTAACGCTGGTGTAACTCTGGTCTAACTCTGGTCTAACTCTGGTTTAACTCTGGTCTAACTCTGGTCTAACGCTGGTCTAACGCTGGTCTAACTCTTGTCTAAAGCTGGTCTAACTCTGGTCTAACTCTGGTCTAACTCTGGTTTAACTCTGGTCTAACTCTGGTCTAACGCTGGTCTAACGCTGGTCTAACGCTGGTCTAACGCTGGTCTAACGCTGGTCTAACTCTCTAACTCTGGTCTAACGCTGGTCTAACTCTGGTCTAACTCTGGTCTAACTCTGGTCTAACTCTGGTCTAACTCTGGTCTAACTCTGGTCTAACTCTGGTCTAACTCTGGTCTAACTCTGGTCTAACGCTGGTCTAACGCTGGTCTAACGCTGGTCTAACGCTGGTCTAACGCTGGTGTAACTCTGGTCTAACTCTGGTCTAACGCTGGTCTAACTCTGGTCTAACTCTGGTTTAACTCTGGTTTAACTCTGGTCTAACTCTGGTCTAACACTGGTCTAACTCTGGTCTAACTCTGGTCTAACGCTGGTCTAACGCTGGTCTAACGCTGGTCTAACTCTGGTCTAACGCTGGTCTAACGCTGGTCTAACTCTGGTCTAACTCTGGTCTAACGCTGGTCTAACTCTGGTCTAACGCTGGTCTAACGCTGGTCTAACGCTGGTCTAACGCTGGTCTAACTCTGGTTTAACTCTGGTCTAACTCTGGTCTAACGCTGGTCTAACGCTGGTCTAACACTGGTCTAACTCTGGTCTGACTCTGGTCTAACGCTGGTCTAACGCTGGTCTAACTCTGGTCTAACGCTGGTCTAACGCTGGTCTAACACTGGTCTAACTCTGGTCTAACTCTGGTCTAACTCTGGTCTAACTCTGGTCTAACTCTGGTCTAACTCTGGTCTAACTCTGGTCTAACTCTGGTCTAACGCTGGTCTAACGCTGGTGTAACTCTGGTGTAACTCTGGTCTAACGCTGGTCTAACTCTGGTCTAACTCTGGTTTAACTCTGGTTTAACTCTGGTCTAACTCTGGTCTAACACTGGTCTAACGCTGGTCTAACGCTGGTCTAACACTGGTCTAACTCTGGTCTAACTCTGGTCTAACGCTGGTCTAACGCTGGTCTAACGCTGGTCTAACGCTGGTCTAACACTGGTCTAACTCTGGTCTGACTCTGGTCTAACGCTGGTCTAACGCTGGTCTAACTCTGGTCTAACGCTGGTCTAACGCTGGTCTAACGCTGGTCTAACTCTGGTCTAACTCTGGTCTAACTCTGGTCTAACGCTGGTCTAACTCTGGTCTAACGCTGGTCTAAAGCTGGTCTAAAGCTGGTCTAACGCTGGTCTAACGCTGGTGTAACTCTGGTCTAACGCTGGTCTAACGCTGGTCTAACACTGGTCTAACTCTGGTCTAACGCTGGTCTAACGCTGGTCTAACTCTGGTCTAACGCCTGTCTAAAGCTGGTCTAACGCTGGTCTAACGCTGGTCTAACGCTGGTCTAACGCTGGTCTAACGCTGGTCTAACGCTGGTGTAACTCTGGTCTAACTCTGGTCTAACGCTGGTCTAACTCTGGTTTAACTCTGGTCTAACTCCGGTCTAACTCTGGTCTAACTCTGGTCTAACGCTGGTCTAACTCTGGTTTAACTCTGGTCTAACTCTGGTCTAACTCTGGTCTAACGCTGGTCTAACGCTGGTCTAACTCTGGTCTAACGCTGGTCTAACTCTGGTCTAACGCTGGTCTAACTCTGGTCTAACTCTGGTCTAACTCTGGTCTAACACTGGTCTAACACTGGTCTAACTCTGGTCTAACTCTGGTCTAACGCTGGTCTAACGCTGGTCTAACGCTGGTCTAACTCTGGTTTAACTCTGGTCTAACTCTGGTCTAACGCTGGTCTAACGCTGGTCTAACTCTGGTCTAACTCTGGTCTAACGCTGGTCTAACGCTGGTCTAACTCTGGTCTAACGCTGGTCTAACGCTGGTCTAACACTGGTCTAACTCTGGTCTAACTCTGGTCTAACGCTGGTCTAACTCTGGTCTAACGCTGGTCTAAAGCTGGTCTAATGCTGGTCTAACGCTGGTGTAACTCTGGTGTAACTCTGGTCTAACCCTGGTCTCTCTCTGGTCTAACGCTGGTCTAACGCTGGTCTAACTCTGGTCTAACCCTGGTCTAACTCTGGTCTAACTCTGGTCTAACGCTGGTCTAACGCTGGTCTAACTCTGGTCTAACGCTGGTCTAACGCTGGTCTAACTCTGGTCTAACTCTGGTCTAACACTGGTCTAACACTGGTCTAACTCTGGTCTAACGCTGGTCTAACTCTGGTCTAACTCTGGTCTAACGCTGGTCTAACGCTGGTCTAACCCTGGTCTAACTCTGGTCTAACGCTGGTCTAACGCTGGTCTAACGCTGGTCTAACCCTGGTCTAACTCTGGTCTAATGCTGGTCTAACTCTGGTCTAACGCTGGTCTAACGCTGGTCTAACTCTGGTCTAACGCTGGTCTAACGCTGGTCTAACGCTGGTCTAACCCTGGTCTAACTCTGGTTTAACTCTGGTCTAACTCTGGTCTAAAGCTGGTCTAACTCTGGTCTAACTCGGGTCTAACTCTGGTTTAACTCTGGTCTAACTCTGGTCTAAAGCTGGTCTAAAGCTGGTCTAACTCTGGTCTAACGCTGGTCTAACGCTGGTCTAACTCTGGTCTAACTCTGGTCTAACTCTGGTCTAACACTGGTCTAACACTGGTCTAACTCTGGTCTAACGCTGGTCTAACGCTGGTCTAACTCTGGTCTAACTCTGGTCTAACTCTGGTCTAACTCTGGTCTAACTCTGGTCTAACTCTGGTCTAACGCTGGTCTAACGCTGGTCTAACTCTGGTCTAACGCTGGTCTAACGCTGGTCTAACTCTGGTCTAACGCTGGTCTAACGCTGGTCTAACGCTGGTCTAACGCTGGTCTAACTCTGGTCTAACTCTGGTCTAACTCTGGTCTAACTCTGGTTTAACTGTGGTCTAACTCTGGTCTAAAGCTGGTCTAACTCTGGTCTAACTCGGGTCTAACTCTGGTTTAACTCTGGTCTAACTCTGGTCTAAAGCTGGTCTAAAGCTGGTCTAACTCTGGTCTAACGCTGGTCTAACGCTGGTCTAACGCTGGTCTAACTCTGGTCTAACACTGGTCTAACTCTGGTCTAATGCTGGTCTAACGCTGGTCTAACGCTGGTCTAACTCTGGTCTAACGCTGGTCTAACACTGGTCTAACACTGGTCTAACACTGGTCTAACTCTGGTCTAATGCTGGTCTAACGCTGGTCTAACGCTGGTCTAACTCTGGTCTAACGCTGGTCTAACACTGGTCTAACCCTGGTCTAACTCTGGTCTAACTCTGGTCTAACTCTGGTCTAACGCTGGTCTAACTCTGGTCTAACCCTGGTCTAACTCTGGTCTAACTCTGGTCTAACTCTGGTTTAACTCTGGTCTAACTCTGGTCTAAAGCTGGTCTAACTCTGGTCTAACTCGGGTCTAACTCTGGTTTAACTCTGGTCTAACTCTGGTCTAAAGCTGGTCTAAAGCTGGTCTAACTCTGGTCTAACGCTGGTCTAACGCTGGTCTAACTCTGGTCTAACTCTGGTCTAACTCTGGTCTAACTCTGGTCTAACGCTGGTCTAACTCTGGTCTAACTCTGGTCTAACTCTGGTCTAACACTGGTCTAACACTGGTCTAACTCTGGTCTAACGCTGGTCTAACGCTGGTCTAACTCTGGTCTAACTCTGGTCTAACGTTGGTCTAACCCTGGTCTAACTCTGGTCTAACTCTGGTCTAACGCTGGTCTAACGCTGGTCTAACTCTGGTCTAACGCTGGTCTAACGCTGGTCTAACTCTGGTCTAACTCTGGTCTAACGCTGGTCTAACGCTGGTCTAACGCTGGTCTAACTCTGGTCTAACCCTGGTCTAACTCTGGTCTAACTCTGGTCTAACTCTGGTTTAACTGTGGTCTAACTCTGGTCTAAAGCTGGTCTAACTCTGGTCTAACTCGGGTCTAACTCTGGTTTAACTCTGGTCTAACTCTGGTCTAAAGCTGGTCTAAAGCTGGTCTAACTCTGGTCTAACGCTGGTCTAACGCTGGTCTAACGCTGGTCTAACGCTGGTCTAACGCTGGTCTAACTCTGGTCTAACACTGGTCTAACTCTGGTCTAACGCTGGTCTAAAGCTGGTCTAACTCTGGTCTAACTCTGGTCTAACTCTGGTCTAACGCTGGTCTAAAACTGGTCTAACTCTGGTCTAACGCTGGTCTAACGCTGGTCTAACTCTGGTCTAACGCTGGTCTAACTCTGGTCTAACGCTGGTCTAACTCTGGTCTAACTCTGGTCTAACACTGGTCTAACTCTGGTCTAACTCTGGTCTAACTCTGGTCTAACGCTGGTCTAAAGCTGGTCTAATTCTGGTCTAACTCTGGTCTAACACTGGTCTAACTCTGGTCTAACTCGGGTCTAACTCTGGTCTAACTCTGGTCTAACTCTGGTCTAACACTGGTCTAACACTGGTCTAACACTGGTCAAACTCTGGTCTAACTCTGGTCTAAAGCTGGTCTAACTCTGATCTAACTCTGGTCTAAAGCTGGTCTAACGCTGGTCTAACACTGGTCTAACACTGGTCTAACATTGGTCTAACTCTGGTCTAACTCTGATCTAACTCTGGTCTAACACTGGTCTAACACTGGTCTAACTCTGGTCTAACTCTGGTCTAACGCTGGTCTAACGCTGGTCTAACACTGGTCTAACTCTGGTCTAACACTGGTCTAACACTGGTCTAACACTGGTCTAACTCTGGTCTAACGCTGGTCTAACGCTGGTCTAACACTGGTCTAACTCTGGTCTAACTCTGGTCTAACTTTGGTCTAACACTGGTCTAACACTGGTCTAACACTGGTCTAACTCTGGTCTAACTCTGGTCTAAAGCTGGTCTAACTCTGGTCTAACTCTGGTCTAACGCTGGTCTAACGCTGGTCTAACACTGGTCTAACTCTGGTCTAACTCTGGTCTAACACTGGTCTAACACTGGTCTAACACTGGTCTAACTCTGGTCTAACTCTGGTCTAACACTGGTCTAACACTGGTCTAACTCTGGTCTAACTCTGGTCTAAAGCTGGTCTAACTCTGATCTAACTCTGGTCTAAAGCTGGTCTAACGCTGGTCTAACACTGGTCTAACACTGGTCTAACACTGGTCTAACTCTGGTCTAACTCTGATCTAACTCTGGTCTAACACTGGTCTAACACTGGTCTAACACTGGTCTAACTCTGGTCTAACTCTGGTCTAACGCTGGTCTAACGCTGGTCTAACACTGGTCTAACTCTGGTCTAACACTGGTCTAACACTGGTCTAACACTGGTCTAACTCTGGTCTAACGCTGGTCTAACGCTGGTCTAACACTGGTCTAACTCTGGTCTAACTCTGGTCTAACTTTGGTCTAACACTGGTCTAACACTGGTCTAACACTGGTCTAACTCTGGTCTAAAGCTGGTCTAACTCTGGTCTAACTCTGGTCTAACGCTGGTCTAACGCTGGTCTAACACTGGTCTAACTCTGGTCTAACTCTGGTCTAACACTGGTCTAACACTGGTCTAACACTGGTCTAACTCTGGTCTAACTCTGGTCTAACACTGGTCTAACACTGGTCTAACTCTGGTATAACTCTGGTCTAACGCTGGTCTAACTCTGATCTAACTCTGCTGTAATTATGGACGGTGTAAAAGGCTGAATCCACCCACTGTGTCTGCCGTTACAGACTCTGAACTTCAGAGGGCGCCCTTTAATCAAACAACATCTGGAGGATTTAATTTTAATAAAAACATGTCAATCAATCAATCAATATTTATTTATATAGCGCCTTTCCAACAACCACAGATTGAACCAAGGTGCTTAACAACATTAGTAAAAAATGAACATAATTACAAATAGGTTTAAAACATATTTACACAATAAAAACAGAGCAGTGTCACAGAGCCATGTGAATAAATACATCTGATAAAAGAGTTTATCTCTCTGGGCTCTTGTTCCAAATCCATCTAAAACCTGTTTAAGTCCATCTAAACCTGTTCAAATCCAACTAAAACCTGTTCAAATCTATATAAGCCTCGTCTAAAGCAGGTCTAACTCCGCCTCTTTATTGCCCCTGATTTAAAACTCGTGCGTGTGAGTGACACGGGAGCGCGCACGGTCTTTAAAACCAGGTGACCGTTTATCCCGCCGCAGAACCGGACCAGATCCGGACCAGAACCAGAAACGGGTTTTGGGTAAAAAGACCGACTGATGCAAAACGACGTAAATGCGCTGGAGCTTGTTTGTGTCGCTTTTGTGTAAAAAAGTTGAACTGAAGTGTGTGTCGGAGTCTTCAAAGCTGCAACAGAACGGGACTTTGTTGGAAATTATATTAAAACACCACAAAAGGACGTTTAAGCAATATGCAACTGAACGAAGTATGACCGAGAACATGGGCTGGAAATTAATCAAGACCAAAGGAAAAAGGGTTGTTTTACTGCATTCTATGATTTAAAACCAATGAGATTTAATTAAGAAAACGTGACTGAAACAGAAGACCAATCTGAAAACCAGTGAAGATGCGTCAGAGCACCATCTTTTTTAAGTTTTAGTTACTGTTCTCATTCTTTTACGCACGAACACATCAGATTTTTTCACTTGGAATCACTCAAGCATAAAATAAAAGATGTACGTATCTACATGTGTATCTAAGAAGATACTTTATATTTGAATTTAAATCGAGAACACGTCTGGACTTTTGAAGCGACTGAAATCGAAGCGCGTAAACCTGAAATAACGTGGACTGACTCTGACGAAAAGAGCACATATATTTACAGTCGAACACAGAGCGGCGTAAGAAGTCGCTTTGGAGGAAAGATCTGTGCGTATTTGTCTGATTCTGGGACGTTTACCAACTTTACGCACGAATTCAAGTGGACTTAAGTGATTTTAAAGTAAGTTAAAGCATACTGTTTGATGGAGGACGCCTCGGAGCACGTTCTTTCTTTAGTTTACGCATCATTTGAATAAAACTTTTGGCTGGAAATCCGATCAAAGCCACGGACAGCAACGCACAGAAACAAAACGACGCTTGTTGGAACCAGGGCGTGTTTTTTCTTTGGTCATAGCTTTTTTCAAGGAGGATCTTTTTTATGAGAATGACACAAAACAGACGAGAAACGATGTAAGAGAGACATTTCTGCGCATGGGTTTTGGTGATACTTTTATATTTGTGTTTAAGCACATTAAAGGACGTTTATGCGCATGTCATAATGTTATTCTTTCTTCTATGCTTTTTTTTTTCAAACAACGGACTTTTGGCTGAAAATAAAAGAAGACCAAACGAAATAAGACAACATTCCATCACTGCTTTTGTTATATTCCAAAATCTTAACTAAGAAAAGTTCAAATAAAGAGACTGAAGTTGTCCTTGAAATGGGAATATATGGGATTTTTAACAGAAAATGACTTAAACTGTCCCTAATTGTCTGAAACCTGGAATAAAGCGGACATTTTTACGTGAAAGGACGTAAAGGGACGTTTTTGGGACTCACCCTTTAAGCTCATCTTTAAACTGTTGAACTGTCTTTGAAACAACACTAACTAACTCCAGAGTTTTAAAGAGAGAAAACTGCAGAAAAAACTTTAATGAAAATGCCGTTAAGCATCACGTGTTTAAGAAGCGCGTCTGCAAAACAGTGATTGTGGAACATGTGCGCGCATCTGCTGCTTGTGATTGTGACGTGCGTGTTGTCCGTGCACGCCGAGGCCCAATGCCCGTCCTGTGAGCGCGGGCACGAGGAGGGGGAGCTGCTGGAGGCGGTGAAACGTCACATCCTGAGCCGCCTGCAGCTGGACGCGCGGCCAAACATTACGCAGACTTTGCCGCGCGCCGCGCTGCTCACCGCAATCCGGAGGCTGCACGCGGGCAGGCTGCGGCAGGACGGACGCCTCGAGCTGCCCACGGACACGCGCGCGCCCGAGGACAGCTCCGAGATTATCAGCTTCGCGGAAAAAGGTACGGTACTGACCTTTAATAGACCGGGTTAGTCCAGAGTTAGACCAGGCTTAGACCAGAGTAAGGCCAGGGTTAGACCAGAGTTAGACCAGGGTTAGACCAGAGTTAGACCAGAGTTAGACCAGCGTTAGACCAGGGTTAACCAGGGTTAGACCAGAGAGAGACCAGAGTTAGACCAGCGTTAGACCAGCGTTAGACCAGATTTAGACCAGCGTTAGACCAGGGTTAGACCAGAGTTAGACCAGAGTTAGACCAGATTTAGACCAGGGTTAGACCAGCGTTAGACCAGAGTTAGACCAGCGTTAGACCAGCGTTAGACCAGAGTTAGACCAGAGTTAGACCAGGGTTAGACCAGGGTTAGACCAGGGTTAGACCAGAGTTAGACCAGAGTTAGACCAGCGTTAGACCAGCGTTAGACCAGAGTTAGACCAGGGTTAGACCAGGGTTAGACCAGAGTTAGACCAGCGTTAGACCAGAGTTAGACCAGAGTTAGACCAGGGTTAGACCAGGGTTAGACCAGAGTTAGACCAGCGTTAGACCAGAGTTAGACCAGAGTTAGACCAGCGTTAGACCAGCGTTAGACCAGGGTTAGACCAGGGTTAGACCAGGGTTAGACCAGAGTTAGACCAGAGTTAGACCAGAGTTAGACCAGAGTTAGACCAGCGTTAGACCAGAGTTAGACCAGCGTTAGACCAGAGTTAGACCAGAGTTAGACCAGCGTTAGACCAGAGTTAGACCAGAGTTAGACCAGAGTTAGACCAGAGTTAGACCAGAGTTAGACCAGCGTTAGACCAGCGTTAGACCAGAGTTAGACCAGAGTTAGACCAGAGTTAGACCAGGGTTAGACCAGAGTTAGACCAGAGTTAGACCAGAGTTAGACCAGGGTTAGACCAGAGTTAGACCAGAGTTAGACCAGAGGTAGACCAGGGTTAGACCAGAGTTAGACCAGCGTTAGACCAGAGTTAGACCAGGGCTAGACCAGAGTTAGACCAGAGTTAGACCAGAGTTAGACCAGCGTTAGACCAGAGTTAGACCAGAGTTAGACCAGGGCTAGACCAGAGTTAGACCAGAGTTAGACCAGAGTTAGACCAGAGTAAGACCAGGGTTAGACCAGGGTTAGACCAGAGTTAGACCAGGGTTAGACCAGGGTTAGACCAGAGTTAGACCAGGGTTAGACCAGAGTTAGACCAGAGAGAGACCAGAGTTAGACCAGCGTTAGACCAGCGTTAGACCAGATTTAGACCAGGGTTAGACCAGCGTTAGACCAGAGTTAGACCAGCGTTAGACCAGCGTTAGACCAGAGTTAGACCAGGGTTAGACCAGGGTTAGACCAGAGTTAGACCAGAGTTAGACCAGCGTTAGACCAGCGTTAGACCAGAGTTAGACCAGAGTTAGACCAGGGTTAGACCAGGGTTAGACCAGAGTTAGACCAGCGTTAGACCAGAGTTAGACCAGAGTTAGACCAGGGTTAGACCAGGGTTAGACCAGAGTTAGACCAGCGTTAGACCAGAGTTAGACCAGAGTTAGACCAGCGTTAGACCAGCGTTAGACCAGAGTTAGACCAGGGTTAGACCAGGGTTAGACCAGGGTTAGACCAGAGTTAGACCAGAGTTAGACCAGGGTTAGACCAGAGTTAGACCAGAGTTAGACCAGCGTTAGACCAGAGTTAGACCAGCGTTAGACCAGAGTTAGAGTTAGACCAGTTAGACCAGAGTTAGACCAGAGTTAGACCAGAGTTAGACCAGAGTTAGACCAGAGTTAGACCAGGGTTAGACCAAAGTTAGACCAGAGTTAGACCAGCGTTAGACCAGCGTTAGACCAGAGTTAGACCAGAGTTAGACCAGAGTTAGACCAGGGTTAGACCAGAGTTAGACCAGAGTTAGACCAGAGTTAGACCAGGGTTAGACCAGAGTTAGACCAGAGTTAGACCAGAGGTAGACCAGGGTTAGACCAGAGTTAGACCAGCGTTAGACCAGAGTTAGACCAGGGCTAGACCAGAGTTAGACCAGAGTTAGACCAGAGTTAGACCAGAGTTAGACCAGCGTTAGACCAGAGTTAGACCAGAGTTAGACCAGGGCTAGACCAGAGTTAGACCAGAGTTAGACCAGAGTTAGACCAGAGTAAGACCAGGGTTAGACCAGAGTTAGACCAGGGTTAGACCAGGGTTAGACCAGAGTTAGACCAGGGTTAGACCAGAGTTAGACCAGAGTTAGACCAGAGTTAGACCATCGTTAGACCAGGGTTAGACCAGAGTTAGACCAGAGTTAGACCAGGGTTAGACCAGAGTTAGACCAGAGTTAGACCAGAGTTAGACCAGGGTTAGACCAGAGTAAGACCAGGGTTAGACCAGAGTTAGACCAGGGTTAGACCAGAGTTAGACCAGAGTTAGACCAGAGTTAGACCAGGGTTAGACCAGAGTTAGACCAGGTTTAGACCAGAGTTAGACCAGAGTTAGACCAGGGTTAGACCAGAGTTAGACCAGAGTTAGACCAGCGTTAGACCAGAGTTAGACCAGGGTTAGACCAGAGTTAGACCAGAGTTAGACCAGGGTTAGACCAGAGTTAGACCAGCGTTAGACCAGAGTTAGACCAGGGTTAGACCAGAGTTAGACCAGGGTTAGACCAGAGTTAGACCAGAGTTAGACCAGAGTTAGACCAGAGTTAGACCAGAGTTAGACCAGGGTTAGACCAGAGTTAGACCAGAGTAAGACCAGGGTTAGACCAGAGTTAGACCAGCGTTAGACCAGAGTTAGACCAGAGTTAGACCAGAGTTAGACCAGGGTTAGACCAGAGTTAGACCAGAGTTAGACCAGAGTTAGACCAGGGTTAGACCAGAGTTAGACCAGGGTTAGACCAGAGTTAGACCAGAGTTAGACCAGGGTTAGACCAGAGTTAGACCAGAGTAAGACCAGGGTTAGACCAGAGTTAGACCAGGGTTAGACCAGAGTTAGACCAGAGTTAGACCAGTGTTAGACCAGAGTTAGACCAGAGTTAGACCAGCGTTAGACCAGAGGTAGACCAGGGTTAGACCAGCGTTAGACCAGCGTTAGACCAAAGTTAGACCAGAGTTAGACCAGCGTTAGACCAGAGGTAGACCAGCGTTAGACCAGAGGTAGACCAGGGTTAGACCAGAGTTAGACCAGAGTTAGACCAGGGTTAGACCAGAGTTAGACCAGGGTTAGACCAGGGTTTGACCAGCTTTAGACCAGAGTTAGACCAGAGTTAGACCAGAGTTAGACCAGGGTTAGACCAGTGTTAGACCAGAGTTAGACCAGAGTTAGACCAGTGTTAGACCAGGGTTAGACCAGGGTTAGACCAGAGTTATATCAGAGTTAGACCAGAGTTAGACCAGGGTTAGACCAGAGTTAGACCAGAGTTAAACCAGATTTAGACCAGGGTTAGACCAGTGTTAGACCAGAGTTAGACCAGAGTTAGACCAGTGTTAGACCAGGGTTAGACCAGGGTTAGACCAGAGTTATACCAGAGTTATACCAGAGTTAGACCAGGGTTAGAACCATTTCAGAACCAGTCTAGTCCTGGTCTTTACTGTTCTTTCTTGTCTGTTGCAGATGAGATGGTGACGTCAAAGTCAGGTCTGTTCTTCTTCGTCTCAAACGAAGGGAACCAGCAGCTGTTTGTGTCTCAGGCCGTTCTTTGGCTCTACTTCCGACTGCTGCCTTTTCCGACAGAACCTCACCGGAAATCCCGCAAAGTCTCTGTCAAAGTGTACTTCCAGGCTCCGGGCTTTGGCAGTGGGTGGAGCCTGGTGGAGAAGCGCCTGGAGCTGAAACGCAGCGGCTGGCACACCTTCACTCTCACCAACGCCGTGCGCTTACTTTTTCTGAAGGGCCACCGTCGACAGAACTTAGACGTTCGTTGTGACGAATGCGACTCAGAAAAAGTAATTCCCGTTCTCTTAGATAAAAACGACGAGTCACACCGGCCATTCCTTGTGGTCCAGGCTCGGCAGATGACGAGAACAAACACCGTATCAGAAAACGTGGGCTGGAGTGCGACGGCAGCAACAGTCTGTGCTGCAGGCAACAGTTCTACATCGACTTCCGTCTGATCGGATGGAACGACTGGATCATCGCTCCGTCGGGTTACTTCGGGAACTACTGCGAGGGCAAGTGTCCGGCCTACATGGCGGGGTTTCCGGGCTCGGCCTCGTCCTTCCACACGGCCGTGGTGAACCAGTACCGGATGAGAGGCATGAGTCCGGGCTCCACTAGCTCCTGCTGCATCCCGACCAAACTCAGCACTATGTCCATGCTGTACTTCGACGACGAGAACAACATCGTCAAACGGGACGTGCCCAACATGATCGTGGAGGAGTGTGGCTGCGCTTAACGGCACCGACTGAACCAAGACTGAACCAGGACTAAACCAGGTCTAAACCAGGTCTAAACCAAGTCTAAACCAGGTCTAAACCAGGACTGAACCAGGACTGAACCAGGACTAAACCAGGACTAAACCAGGACTGAACCAGGACTAAACCAGGTCTAAACCAGGACTAAACCAGGTCTAAACCAGGTCTAAACCAGGCCTAAACCAGGACTAAATCAGGACTAAACCAGGACTAAACCAGGTCTAAACCAGGCCTAAACCAGGACTAAACAAGGACTAAACCAGGTCTAAACCAGGTCTAAACCAGGTCTAAACCAGGACTAAACCAGGTCTAAACCAGGCCTAAACCAGGACTAAACCAGGACTAAACCAGGTCTAAACCAGGTCTAAACCAGGTCTAAACCAGGACTAAACCAGGACTAAACCAGGTCTAAACCAGGTCTAAACCAGGACTAAACCAGGACTAAACCAGGTCTAAACCAGGACTAAACCAGGACTAAACCAGGACTAAACCAGGACTGAACCAGGACTAAACCAGCCTGTTATAAACAAGTTTATAATAATCCCATGTATGTTATTAAAGGTCTTGTTCATTTATGCACAGACTGTAAATATATTTATGTATTTTTGTCACATTTTTGTTGTTTGTCACATTCTGTTTATGTTTATTATGTTTATAATATCATTAAAATGTTTTTTATTAAACAGTTAAATGTCTAAAGGTTGGTTCTGTTGCTGAATAATGACTTTTATAAAATAATATTTTATTTAAATCATTAAATTTAAAAATGAGGTTCTGTTCCTCGAACAGGTTTAGTCGTGGTTTAGTCCTGGTTTAGACTGGTTTAGACTGGTTTAACCAGGACTAAACCAGGACTAACTGAAAGCCTCTGACAGTTAAAACCTCAGACACATGTTGCGTCTGAACAAAGCCTAATGAGACTAAACTGTCCCACTTTCGTCTCAGCTCCAGTAATCATCATCACAAAGGCCTGTTCTCTTTGTTTCCTCAAGTATTGTTTGGTGTTAGTCCGGTCTAGATCTGGTCTTGATCTGGTCTTGCCTCGAAGCGGGCCCTGGTCTTGGTCTTAGTTTGACCAATAAATGGGGATTAACAAAATGGCCACCGCTCCACTCTCAGGAGGAGCTCTGAATATTCATGAGGTCGTCACGGTGATGATATGCTAATGAGGATGCGTGAATATTCATGAGGCTCTGTGGGTCACTGTGGACTTAGACCGACTTAGACTTAAACCATCTGGAACCAAGACTACGGGTTACATAAGACTAATACATGAAGACCGGGTTAGACCGGGTTTAGTTCTAATCTTTACAAAACTGGTCCTAGAACTTTATGGCTCTAGCTGATCCTGTTCTGATCCTGGTCTTGATCCTGGTCTTTATCCTGGTCTTGGATGAAAACATGTCTCTTCAAATGCAATCCTTCACCAAGATTTAAAAAAAAACACAAGTCTGGACCTGTACCCGGACTGAGAGCAGGACTGGACTTTGGCCTTGACTTGAGACAGTCTGTCTGGTCTGTGTTAGTCCTGGTCTAGTTCTAATTTAGTCCTGGTTTAGACCTGGTTTAGTCCTGATTCAGACCTGGTTTAGTCCGGGTTTAGACCTGGTTCAGACCTGGTTTAGACCTGGTTTAGTCCTGGTTTTGTCCCAGACCTGGCTCCTGGATCAGGTTATAATATATGTACAAATATAATGTATGTAAAAATATGGTGCGTTTGTTTTGTTTGAAGGTGTCTCCTCAGAGTCATGTGACTCCTGAGAGGTCACAGCTGCTTCCACCAAACCTTCTACAGCTCGTGCTTTAGAAACAACACTGTAACACAAGTTATTTCATTTGGATTTATCAGGTTCTTTCACATACTGAGTGTGAACAGGAAATGAGCTGGAATTCAATTCAACTAAAGCCAAAAACATTGAGCTGATGATGATGAACAGGAATATGTTCACGGGTAATGTTTTTATTTCTCCCACAGCTGTTGTTTTAGTGAAATCCCAGTTTGTGTCTGAGCTCACTTTTCTGTAACGAGCTCAGACAAAGAAAAGAGTCACCTGTGGATTCATAAAGAGTTTAACCTGGTGTGAGAACAGTCGGCTCTGATCCGGACTCACTCTGAGGATCAATCACCTGTGCCTCACACTTTCATTAAACTCAGGTCATAAAGTTTTCACTGAACATGAGTCTGGAGCAGCTCAAAGGGAGTAGGACTTTTTCTTTACCACAGAACGTTTTAGTCAGAAACTGGATCCAAGAAAACGTCTTCTTTTTGGAACCTTTGTATTTCTACAATCTTTCTGCCCTTCATCACTTACATTAACCTTTCATTTAGTCCTGGTTTAGACCTGGTTTAGTCCTGGTTTAGACCTGGTTTAGTCCTGGTTTAGACCTGGTTCAGACCCGGTTTAGTCCTGGTTTAGTCCTGGTTTAGACCTGGTTTAGTCCTGGTTTAGTCCTGGTTTAGTCCTGGTTCAGACCTGGTTTAGTCCTGGTTTAGTCCTGGTTTAGTCCTGGTCTAGTTCTAATTTAGTCCTGTTTTAGTCCTGGTTTAGTCCTGGTTCAGACCTGGTTTAGTCCTGGTTTACTCCTGGTTTAGTCCTGGTTTAGTCCTGGTTCAGACCTGGTTTAGTCCTGGTTTAGTCCTGGTTCAGACCTGGTTTAGTCCTGGTTTAGTCCTGGTTTAGTCCTGGTTTAGTCCTGGTTTAGTCCTGGTTCAGACCTGGTTTAGTCCTGGTTTAGTCCTGGTTCAGACCTGGTTTAGTCCTGGTTTAGTCCTGGTTTAGTCCTGGTCTAGTTCTAATTTAGTCCTGTTTTAGTCCTGGTTTAGTCCTGGTTCAGACCTGGTTTAGTCCTGGTTTAGTCCTGGTTTAGTCCTGGTTTAGTCCTGGTTCAGACCTGGTTTAGTCCTGGTTTAGTCCTGGTTTAGTTCTGGTTTGGTCCTGGTTTAGTCCTGGTTTAGTCCTGGTTTAGTCCCGGTTTAGTCCTGGTTTGGGCCTGATCTAGTCCTGGTTTAGTCCTGGTTTGGGCCTGATCTAGACCTGGTTTAGTCCTGGTTTGGGCCTGATCTAGACCTGGTTTAGTCTTGGTTTGGTCCTGATCTGGTCCTGGTTTGGTCCAGGTTTGTGTCTCTGAGTTTTGTGACGTTATGAACCTGAGCCAAATTCAAAACTAAAGTGGAATAAATGGCCTTTTTAAAAACTATTAGATGAAATATTATGAATAGTTTGAGTGTCATTTAAAGAAAAGTGTGGGAACAATGCTGAATGTGAGGGGCTCATTAACATGACAAACACGGCTAGAACCAAAAGCCATCGGCTGCTTTTGTTTCAGAGCTGCAGCTGTCATTTGCTCCACATTATGCATTTTACATTCTGCTATGCTAATTTCTGTTCTGGGGATAATTTCTGCCACAAAGCGAGGTCCGCGGGGTTCCCACATCCAAGAGAAAAACACAAAACAAAGAAGAGCCCCTGAACGCACCGTCACACCATTAATAAAGATATTAATAACCACGAGAGCCGTGACCTGCCTTTGTTACAGCAACGCCTCCAAATAGTACAACATCTACAGCTTTTAAATACAGCCAAGGGCATCATTATTGTACAGAGTAGTCAGGGTCAGGGCTGTGGTCAGGGTCAGGGCTGTGGTCAGGGCAGTGGTCAGAGCTGTGGTCAGGGTCAGAGCTGTGGTCAGGGTCAGAGCTGTGGTCAGGGCAGTGGTCAGGGTCAGGGCTGTGGTCAGGGCAGTGGTCAGGGTCAGGGCAGTGGTCAGGGTCAGGGCTATGGTCAGGGTCAGAGCTGTGGTCAGGGTCAGGGCTGTGGTCAGGGTCAGGGCTGTGGTCAGGGCAGTGGTCAGGGTCAGGGCTGTGGTCAGGGTCAGAGCTGTGGTCAGGGTCAGGGCTGTGGTCAGGGCTGTGGTCAGGGTCATATCCCACCAGGAGGAGACCCCGGGGAAGACGTAGGACACGCTGGGGGGACTATGTCTCTCGGCTGGCCTGGGAACGCCTCGGTGTCCCCCTGCAAGAGCTGGAGGGAGTGTCTGCGGAGTGGGAAGTCTAGGCGCCGATCTGTACCGACCTGTACCGACCTCTACCAAACTGTAATGACCTCTAACGACTCCTATCGACCCATAATAACCTCTATTGACCTGTACCAACCTGTACCGACCGCTACCAAAAACTACTAACCTGTACCAACCTGTACTAACCCAACCCGTCCCACCAGAGGAAACAGGGCTAAACATGTACTTTAGGAAATAGAATCCTTTCAGTGTAAAGCGTGAGACTGAGAACAGTTTGTTGTTGATGAACAGTTAAAGCAGGATCAGAGACGTGTTGTCTTGAATCGATCCTGTTCCTGTCAGAGTCCGTCCTGCTGCTGTCTCTTCGTCTTTGTGAACCGTCCCGGTGCGTCGCCCCAGGCCTCAGCTCTTTTTATCCTTTTTTTTTCCATTTCTGTTCTGGGTTTTCTTTAAAGTGGGTTAGCTCAGACCTGGGGGCATCTAAAGATCCCAAATACAGCGGCCCCCTTCTTTTCTCCCCAAAAATAGAGCCGCGTTGCAGAGAAACCAGGTTAAAGACGAGAAATAGACTTGTTCAGGCGTCCTTTAAGTCTGCTCTAACCTCAGACGATTGAACACAACTGGTTCCAGAAGCAGGCTGTTGGATCTGATCAACGACAGAGCTCTGTGACTGGGTCTAGACCTGGTTTACACCTGGATTTAGTCCTAGATGTGACAGGATTCCTTCTGACATTAAGTACTTAAATTAACTCTTTATCTGTCTTAAACACAATCAAGTCTGTTTGTCCTTTTGTGGATCCTGACCTGGTTTTGTCTGAGGCCATTGTTCAGGTTTTATGTGAGTTTCTCCTAAAGCTGTCTCTGAACCAGGTCAGGGATGGAAACAAAACAAATATGATAAAATCTGATGAAATGTAAGAGAGAAGTATTGATTTTGGCCTGAGGTCCAGCTCTGACCCACACGCTCTGAACACTGTCTCTGAGTCTCTGAGTCTGAGTCTCTGAGTCTGAGTCTCTGAGTCTGTGTCTCTGAGTCTGAGTATGAGTCTGTGTCTCTGAGTCTAAGTCTGAGTCTGTGTCTCTGAGTCTGAGTCTGAGTCTGAGTCTGTGTCTGAGTCTGAGTCTGAGTCTGAGTCTGTGTCTCTGAGTCTGTGTCTCTGAGTCTGAGTCTGAGTCTCTGAGTCTGAGCCTGAGTCTGTGTCTGTGTCTCTGAGTCTGTGTCTGTGTCTGTGTCTCTGAGTCTGTGTCTGTGTCTCTGAGTCTGAGTATGAGTCTGTGTCTCTGAGTCTGAGTCTGAGTCTGTGTCTGTGTCTCTGAGTCTGAGTCTGTGTCTCTGAGTCTGAGTCTCTGAGTCTGAGTCTGTGTCTCTAAGTCTGAGTCTGTGTCTCTGAGTCTGAGTCTCTGAGTCTGAGTCTGAGTCTGTGTCTGTGTCTCTAAGTCTGTGTCTGTGTCTCTGAGTCTGAGTCTGTGTCTGTGTCTCTGAGTCTGAGTCTCTGAGTCTGAGTCTGTGTCTCTAAGTCTGTGTCTGTGTCTCTGAGTCTGAGTCTGTGTCTGTGTCTCTGAGTCTGAGTCTGTGTCTCTGAGTCTGTGTCTGTGTCTCTGAGTCTGAGTCTGTGTCTCTGAGTCTGAGTCTGAGTCTGTGTCTCTGAGTCTGTGTCTCTGAGTCTGAGTCTGTGTCTCTGTCTCTGAGTCTCTAAGTCTGAGTCTGTCTCTGAGTCTGTCTCTGAGGCTGTCTCTTAGTCTGTGTCTCTGAGTCTGTGTCTCTGAGTCTGTGTTTCTGAGTCTGTGTCTCTGAGTCTGTGTCTCTGAGTCTCTGATTCTCTGAGTCTCTGAGTCTGAGTCTCTGAGTCTGAGTCTCTGATTCTCTGAGTCTCTGAGTCTGAGTCTCTGAGTCTGTGTCTGTGTCTGTGTCTCTGAGTCTGGGTCTCTGAGTCTGAGTCTCTGAGTCTGAGTCTGTGTCTGTGTCTCTGAGTCTGAGTCTCTGAGTCTGAGTCTCTGAGTCTCTGAGTCTGTGTCTGTGTCTCTGAGTCTGAGTCTCTGAGTCTAAGTCTGTGTCTCTGAGTCTGTCTCTGAGTCTGAGTCTCTGAGTCTGAGTCTGTGTCTCTGAGTCTGTGTCTCCGAGTCTCTGAGTCTTTAAGTCTGAGTCTAAGTCTGTGTCTCTGAGTCTGTCTCTGAGTCTGAGTCTCTGTGTCTGTGTCTCTGAGTCTGTCTCTGAGTCTGAGTCTCTGAGTCTGAGTCTGAGTCTGAGTCTGTGTCTCTGAGTCTGTGTCTCTGAGTCTGTGTCTCTGAGTCTGTGTCTCTGAGTCTGTGTCTCTGAGTCTGTGTCTCTGAGTCTGTGTCTTTGTCTCTGAGTCTGAGTCTGTGTCTGAGTCTGTGTCTCTGAGTCTGAGTCTGTGTCTCTGAGTCTGAGTCTGTGTCTGAGTCTGTGTCTCTGAGTCTGTGTCTCTGAGGCTGTCTCTGAGTCTGTGTCTCTGAGTCTGTCTCTGAGTCTGTGTCTCTGAGTCTGTGTCTCTGTGTCTGTGTCTCTGAGTCTGAGTCTGAGTCTGTGTCTCTGAGTCTGTGTCTCTGAGGCTGTCTCTGAGTCTGTGTCTCTGAGTCTGTGTCTCTAAGGCTGTCTCTGTGTCTGTGTCTCTGAGTCTGTCTCTGAGTCTGTGTCTCTGAGTCTGTCTCTGAGTCTGTCTCTGAGTCTGTGTCACTGAGTCTGTCTCTGAGTCTGTCTCTGAGTCTGTGTCACTGAGTCTGTGTCTCTGAGGCTGTCTCTGAGTCTGTGTCTCTGAGTCTGTGTCTCTGAGTCTGTGTCTCTGAGTCTGTCTCTGAGTCTGTGTCTCTGAGTCTGTGTCTCTGAGTCTGTGTCTCTGAGTCTGTGTCTCTGAGTCTGTGTCTCTGAGGCTGTCTCTGAGTCTGTTTCTCTGAGTCTGTCTCTGAGTCTGTGTCTCTGAGTCTGTGTCTCTGAGTCTGTCTCTGAGTCTGTTTCTCTGAGTCTGTGTCTCTGAGTCTGTGTCTCTGAGTCTGTGTCTCTGAGTCTCTGAGTCTGTCTCTGAGTCTGTGTCTCTGTGTCTCTGAGTCTGTCTCTGAGGCTGTCTCTGAGTCTGAGTCTGTGTCTCTGAGTCTGTGTCTCTGTGTCTCTGAGTCTGTGTCTCTGAGTCTGTCTCTGAGGCTGTCTCTGAGTCTGAGTCTCTGAGTCTGTCTCTGAGTCTAATTCTGTGTCTCTGAGTCTGTCTCTGATTCTGTGTCTCTGAGTCTGTGTCTCTGAGTCTGTCTCTGAGTCTGTCTCTGAGGCTGTCTCTGAGTCTGTGTCTCTGAGTCTGTCTCTTAGTCTGTGTCTCTGAGTCTGAGTCTCTGAGTCTGTCTCTGAGTCTGATTCTGTGTCTCTGAGTCTGTCTCTGATTCTGTGTCTCTGAGTCTGTGTCTGTGTCTCTGAGTCTGTGTCTCTGAGGCTGTCTCTGAGTCTGTGTCTCTGAGTCTGTGTCTCTGAGTCTGTGTCTCTGAGTCTGTGTCTCTGAGTCTGTGTCTCTGAGTCTGAGTCTGTGTCTGAGTCTGTGTCTCTGAGTCTGTGTCTCTGAGGCTGTCTCTGAGTCTGTGTCTCTGAGTCTGTGTCTCTGAGTCTGTGTCTCTGAGTCTGTGTCTCTGAGTCTGAGTCTGTGTCTGAGTCTGTGTCTCTGAGTCTGAGTCTGTGTCTCTGAGTCTGAGTCTGTGTCTGAGTCTGTGTCTCTGAGTCTGTGTCTCTGAGGCTGTCTCTGAGTCTGTGTCTCTGAGTCTGTCTCTGAGTCTGTGTCTCTGTGTCTGTGTCTCTGAGTCTGAGTCTGAGTCTGAGTCTGTGTCTCTGAGTCTGTCTCTGAGGCTGTCTCTGAGTCTGAGTCTCTGAGTCTGTCTCTGAGTCTAATTCTGTGTCTCTGAGTCTGTCTCTGATTCTGTGTCTCTGAGTCTGTGTCTCTGAGTCTGAGTCTGTGTCTCTGAGTCTGTCTCTGAGTCTGTCTCTGAGTCTGTGTCACTGAGTCTGTCTCTGAGTCTGTGTCACTGAGTCTGTCTCTGAGTCTGTGTCTCTGAGGCTGTCTCTGAGTCTGTGTCTCTGAGTCTGTCTCTGAGTCTGTGTCACTGAGTCTGTGTCTCTGAGGCTGTCTCTGAGTCTGTGTCTCTGAGGCTGTCTCTGAGTCTGTGTCTCTGAGTCTGTCTCTGAGTCTGTGTCTCTGTGTCTCTGAGTCTGAGTCTGAGTCTGAGTCTGTGTCTCTGAGTCTGTCTCTGAGGCTGTCTCTGAGTCTGTGTCTCTGAGTCTGTCTCTTAGTCTGTGTCTGAGTCTGTGTCTCTGAGTCTGTGTCTGTGTCTCTGAGTCTGAGTCTGTGTCTGAGTCTGTGTCTCTGAGTCTGTGTCTCTGAGGCTGTCTCTGAGTCTGTGTCTCTGAGTCTGTCTCTGAGTCTGTGTCTCTGAGTCTGTGTCTCTGAGGCTGTCTCTGAGTCTGTGTCTCTGAGGCTGTCTCTGAGTCTGTGTCTCTGAGTCTGTCTCTGAGTCTGTGTCTCTGTGTCTCTGAGTCTGAGTCTGAGTCTGTGTCTGAGTCTGTCTCTGAGGCTGTCTCTGAGTCTGTGTCTCTGAGTCTGTCTCTGAGTCTGTGTCTCTGAGTCTGTGTCTCTGAGTCTGTGTCTGTGTCTCTGAGTCTGAGTCTGTGTCTGAGTCTGTGTCTCTGAGTCTGTGTCTCTGAGTCTGTCTCTGAGTCTGTGTCTCTGAGTCTGTGTCTCTGAGTCTGTCTCTGAGTCTGTCTCTGAGTCTGTGTCACTGAGTCTGTCTCTGAGTCTGTGTCACTGAGTCTGTCTCTGAGTCTGTGTCTCTGAGGCTGTCTCTGAGTCTGTGTCTCTGAGTCTGTCTCTGAGTCTGTGTCACTGAGTCTGTGTCTCTGAGGCTGTCTCTGAGTCTGTGTCTCTGAGGCTGTCTCTGAGTCTGTGTCTCTGAGTCTGTCTCTGATTCTGTGTCTCTGAGTCTGTGTCTCTGAGTCTGAGTCTGTGTCTCTGAGTCTGTCTCTGAGTCTGTCTCTGAGTCTGTCTCTGAGTCTGTCTCTGAGTCTGTGTCTCTGTGTCTCTGAGTCTGTCTCTGAGGCTGTCTCTGAGTCTGAGTGTGTGTCTCTGAGTCTGTGTCTCTGTGTCTCTGAGTCTGTCTCTGAGGCTGTCTCTGAGTCTGAGTCTCTGAGTCTGTCTCTGAGTCTGATTCTGTGTCTCTGAGTCTGTCTCTGATTCTGTGTCTCTGAGTCTGAGTCTGTGTCTCTGAGTCTGTCTCTGAGTCTGTGTCTCTGAGTCTGTCTCTTATTCTGTGTCTCTGAGTCTGAGTCTCTGAGTCTGTCTCTGAGTCTGATTCTGTGTCTCTGAGTCTGTCTCTGATTCTGTGTCTCTGAGTCTGATTCTGTGTCTCTGAGTCTGTCTCTGATTCTGTGTCTCTGAGTCTGTGTCTCTGAGTCTGTCTCTGATTCTGTGTCTCTGAGTCTGTGTCTTTGAGTCTGTGTCTCTGAGTCTGTGTCTCTGTGTCTCTGAGTCTGTCTCTGAGTCTGTGTCTTTGAGTCTGTGTCTCTGAGTCTGTGTCTTTGAGTCTGTGTCTCTGAGTCTGTGTCTCTGTGTCTCTGAGTCTGTCTCTGAGTCTGTCTCTGAGGCTGTCTCTGAGTCTGTGTCTCTGAGTCTGTCTCTTAGTCTGTGTCTCTGAGTCTGTGTCTTTGAGTCTGTGTCTCTGAGTCTGTGTCTCTGTGTCTCTGAGTCTGTCTCTGAGGCTGTCTCTGAGTCTGTGTCTCTGAGTCTGTCTCTGAGGCGGTCTCTGAGTCTGTGTCTCTGAGTCTGTCTCTGAGGCTGTCTCTGAGTCTGTGTCTCTGAGTCTGTGTCTCTGAGTCTGTCTCTTAGTCTGTGTCTCTGAGTCTGTGTCTTTGAGTCTGTGTCTCTGAGTCTGTGTCTCTGTGTCTCTGAGTCTGTCTCTGAGGCTGTCTCTGAGTCTGTGTCTCTGAGCCTGTCTCTGAGGCTGTCTCTGAGGCTGTGTCTCTGAGCCTGTCTCTGAGGCTGTGTCTCTGAGTCTGTGTCTCTGAGTCTGTCTCTGAGGCTGTGTCTCTGAGTCTGTCTCTGAGTCTGTGTCTCTGAGCCTGTCTCTGAGGCTGTCTCTGAGTCTGTGTCTCTGAGTCTGTCTCTGAGGCTGTCTCTGAGTCTGTGTCTCTGAGTCTGTGTCTCTGAGCCTGTCTCTGAGGCTGTCTCTGAGGCTGTGTCTCTGAGCCTGTCTCTGAGGCTGTCTCTGAGGCTGTGTCTCTGAGTCTGTGTCTCTGAGTCTGTCTCTGAGGCTGTGTCTCTGAGTCTGTCTCTGAGTCTGAGTCTCTGAGTCTGTCTCTGAGTCTGAGTCTCTGAGTCTGTCTCTGAGTCTGTCTCTGAGGCTGTCTCTGAGTCTGTGTCTCTGAGTCTGTCTCTTAGTCTGTGTCTCTGAGTCTGTGTCTTTGAGTCTGTGTCTCTGAGTCTGTGTCTCTGTGTCTCTGAGTCTGTCTCTGAGGCTGTCTCTGAGTCTGTGTCTCTGAGTCTGTCTCTGAGGCTGTCTCTGAGTCTGTGTCTCTGAGTCTGTCTCTGAGGCTGTCTCTGAGTCTGTGTCTCTGAGTCTGTGTCTCTGAGTCTGTGTCTCTGAGTCTGTCTCTGAGGCTGTGTCTCTGAGTCTGTCTCTGAGTCTGTGTCTCTGAGTCTGTGTCTCTGAGCCTGTCTCTGAGGCTGTCTCTGAGTCTGTGTCTCTGAGTCTGTCTCTGAGGCTGTCTCTGAGTCTGTGTCTCTGAGTCTGTGTCTCTGAGCCTGTCTCTGAGGCTGTCTCTGAGGCTGTGTCTCTGAGCCTGTCTCTGAGGCTGTCTCTGAGGCTGTGTCTCTGAGTCTGTGTCTCTGAGTCTGTCTCTGAGGCTGTCTCTGAGGCTGTGTCTCTGAGTCTGTGTCTCTGAGTCTGTCTCTGAGTCTGTGTCTCTGAGTCTGTCTCTGAGGCTGTCTCTGAGGCTGTGTCTCTGAGTCTGAGTCTCTGAGTCTGTCTCTGAGTCTGAGTCTGAAGGGTTTGTCCTGGGAGCATCTGAGGAGACATTTGCCAAACAAATGAGTTTGTGGTAACGGCTGCCTAACTCCAGCTCCAGCCCAGACCTCAGCTTGGATCAGGTTCAGCCTGAATTTACCTGCATTTGTTTAAAACTCAGGTCTGGAATCACTTTTTAATCCCTTTCCTTTCTGCTGCTTTAAAAACTACAGATAAAACAACCACAGGCTTTATTTGATTTGTTTAAATGTATGTGTCTCCCCATCAACAAATGTAACTGCATAGAGCCCTTGTTCAGACCTGGTTTAGTCCTGCTTTAGACCTGGTTTAGTCCTGCTTTAGACCTGGTTTAGTCCTGCTTTAGACCTGGTTTAGTCCTGGTTTAGACCTGGTTTAGTCCTGGTTTAGACCTGGTTTAGACCTGGTTTAGTCCTGGTTTAGTCCTGCTTTAGACCTGGTTTAGTCCTGCTTTAGACCTGGTTTAGTCCTGCTTTAGTCCTGCTTTAGTCCTGGTTTAGACCTGGTTTAGTCCTGGTTTAGTCCTGGTTTAGTCCTGGTTTAGTCCTGGTTTAGACCTGGTTTAGACCTGGTTTAGTCCTGGTTTAGTCCTGTTTTAGTCCTGCTTTAGTCCTGGTTTAGTCCTGGTTTAGTCCTGCTTTAGTCCTGGTTTAGACCTGGTTTAGTCCTGGTTTAGACCTGGTTTAGTCCTGGTTTAGACCTGGTTTAGACCTGGTTTAGTCCTGTTTTAGACCTGGTTTAGACCCAGTTTAGTCCTGTTTTAGACCTGGTTTAGACCCGGTTTAGTCCTGGCTTAGTCCTGTTTTAGACCCGGTTTAGTCCTGGTTTAGTCCTAGTTTAGACCTGTTTTAGTCCTGTTTTAGACCTGGTTTAGACCTGGTTTAGTCCTGTTTTAGACCTGGTTTAGACCCGGTTTAGTCCTGGTTTAGTCCTGGTTTAGACCTGGTTTAGTCCTGGTTTAGACCTGGTTTAGTCCTGTTTTAGTCCTGTTTTAGTCCTGGTTTAGACCTGGTTTAGACCTGTTTTAGACCTGTTTTAGACCTGGTTTAGTCCTGGTTTAGACCTGGTTTAGACCCGGTTTAGACCTGGTTTAGTCCTGGTTTAGACCTGGTTTAGTCCTGTTTTAGTCCTGTTTTAGTCCTGGTTTAGTCCTGGTTTAGTCCTGGTTTAGACCTGGTTTAGACCTGTTTTAGACCTGGTTTAGTCCTGGTTTAGTCCTGGTTTAGTCCTGGTTTAGACCTGGTTTAGACCTGTTTTAGACCTGGTTTAGTCCTGGTTTAGACCTGGTTTAGACCTGTTTTAGACCTGGTTTAGTCCTGGTTTAGTCCTGGTTTAGACCTGGTTTAGACCTGTTTTAGACCTGGTTTAGTCCTGGTTTAGTCCTGGTTTAGTCCTGGTTTAGTCCTGTTTTAGTCCTGGTTTAGTCCTGGTTTAGACCTGGTTTAGACCTGTTTTAGACCTGGTTTAGTCCTGGTTTAGACCTGGTTTAGACCCGGTTTAGACCCGGTTTAGTCCTGGTTTAGACCTGGTTTAGTCCTGTTTTAGTCCTGTTTTAGTCCTGGTTTAGTCCTGGTTTAGTCCTGGTTTAGTCCTGTTTTAGTCCTGTTTTAGTCCTGGTTTAGTCCTGGTTTAGACCTGGTTTAGACCTGTTTTAGACCTGGTTTAGTCCTGGTTTAGTCCTGGTTTAGACCTGGTTTAGACCTGTTTTAGACCTGGTTTAGTCCTGGTTTAGACCTGGTTTAGACCTGTTTTAGACCTGGTTTAGTCCTGGTTTAGACCTGGTTTAGTCCTGGTCTAGACCTGGTTTAGACCTGGTTCAAACCTGTTTAGACCTGGTTTAGTCCCGTTTTAGACCTGGTTTAGTCCTGGTTTAGTCCTGGTTTAGACCTGGTTTAGTCCTGGTTTAGACCTGGTTTAGTCCTGGTCTAGACCTGGTTTAGACCTGGTTCAAACCTGTTTAGACCTGGTTTAGTCCCGTTTTAGACCTGGTTTAGTCCTGGTTTAGTCCTGGTTTAGACCTGGTTTAGTCCTGGTTTAGTCCTGGTTTAGACCTGGTTTAGTCCTGGTTTAGACCTGGTTTAGACCTGGTTTAGACCTGTTTTAGACCCGGTTTAGACCTGAACTAAAGTGAGAGTGTTTGTGAAAGTGTTGAGGGTCACGTCAGACCTCGTCTCTTTGAGTCCGAACAAAACCCTCTGTAAAAGGAGAAAGACTATCAGATCCTGGTCCAGTCTCTAGTCCAGGTCTAAGAAAGACGGGGTCCGCCTCAGGTCTCAGAGAGTCTTGATGGTCTCTGATAGGACCAGTTAGTCTTTCTCGCCCGGACCCACAGTAGTCCGGCTTTTAGGACAAATATATCACCTGTCTGAAAGAGGAGCCCACCTGAGACCGGACCTTTGTGAGACCGGGAGCACCAGACCAAGACCGGACCCAGACCGGGATCAAGTTCAGCCCGGTTTTCATTCAGAGGCCGGTCTATTCAGGTTTATCAAGACCTGACACAATCCAAGGGAAGAAAGAGACAAGAGCCTGGTCTTAGTTTTTAGACCTGGTTCAGACCTGGTTTAGTCCTGGTTTAGTCCTGGTTTAGACCTGGTTTAGACCTGGTTTAGACCTGGTTTAGTCCTGGTTTAGACCTGGTTTAGACCTGGTTCAGACCTGGTTCAGACCTGGTTCAGTCCTGGTTTAGACCTGGTTTAGACCTGGTTTAGACCTGGTTTAGTCCTGGTTTAGTCCTGGTTTAGTCCTGGTTTAGACCTGGTTTAGTCCTGGTTTAGACCTGGTTTAGACCTGGTTTAGACCTGGTTTAGTCCTGGTTTAGACCTGGTTTAGTCCTGGTTTAGTCCTGGTTTAGACCTGGTTTAGTCTTGGTTTAGTCCTGGTTTAGTCCTGGTTTAGACCTGGTTTAGAACTGGTTTAGTCTTGGTTTAGTCCTGGTTTAGACCTGGTTTAGTCCTGGTTTAGTCCTGGTTTAGACCTGGTTTAGAACTGGTTTAGACCTGGTTTAGTCCTGGTTTAGACCTGGTTTAGACCTGGTTTAGACCTGGTTTAGACCTGGTTTAGACCTGGTTTAGACCTGGTTTGGACCTGGTTTAGACCTGGTTTAGACCTGGTTTAGTCCTGGTTTAGACCTGGTTTAGACCTGGTTTAGTCCTGGTTTAGACCTGGTTTAGTCCTGGTTTAGACCTGGTTTAGTCCTGGTTTAGACCTGGTTTAGACCTGGTTTAGACCTGGTTTAGTCCTGGTTTAGACCTGGTTTAGAACTGGTTTAGACCTGGTTTAGTCCTGGTTTAGACCTGGTTTAGACCTGGTTTAGTCCTGGTTTAGTCCTGGTTTAGACCTGGTTTAGAACTGGTTTAGACCTGGTTTAGTCCTGGTTTAGACCTGGTTTAGACCTGGTTTAGACCTGGTTTAGACCTGGTTTAGACCTGGTTTAGACCTGGTTTGGACCTGGTTTAGACCTGGTTTAGACCTGGTTTAGTCCTGGTTTAGACCTGGTTTAGACCTGGTTTAGTCCTGGTTTAGACCTGGTTTAGTCCTGGTTTAGACCTGGTTTAGTCCTGGTTTAGACCTGGTTTAGACCTGGTTTAGACCTGGTTTAGTCCTGGTTTAGACCTGGTTTAGTCCTGGTTTAGACCTGGTTTAGACCTGGTTTAGTCCTGGTTTAGACCTGGTTTAGACCTGGTTTAGACCTGGTTTAGTCCTGGTTTAGTCCTGGTTTAGACCTGGTTTAGACCTAGTTTAGAACTGGTTTAGACCTGGTTTAGTCCTGGTTTAGTCCTGGTTTAGTCTTGGTTTAGTCCTGGTTTAGACCTGGTTTAGTCCTGGTTTAGACCTGGTTTAGTCCTGGTTTAGTCCTGGTTTAGACCTGGTTTAGTCTTGGTTTAGACCTGGTTTAGTCTTGGTTTAGTCCTGGTTTAGTCCTGGTTTAGACCTGGTTTAGACCTGGTTTAGTCCTGGTTTAGACCTGGTTTAGACCTGGTCTAGACCTGGTCTAGACCTGGTTTGGACCTGGTTTAGACCTGGTCTTGACCTGGTTTAGACCTGGTTTAGACCTAGTTTAGACCTAGTTTAGTCCTGGTTTAGACCTGGTCTAGACCTGGTCTAGACCTGGTTTAGACCTGGTTTAGACCTGGTTTAGACCTGGTTTAGTCCTGGTTTAGTCCTGGTTTAGTCCTGGTTTAGACCTGGTTTAGTCCTGGTTTAGACCTGGTTTAGACCTGGTTTAGACCTGGTCTTGACCTGGTTTAGACCTGGTTTAGACCTGGTTTAGACCTGGTTTAGTCCTGGTTTAGACCTGGTTTAGACCTGGTTTAGACCTGGTTTAGACCTGGTTTAGACCTGGTTTAGACCTGGTCTTGACCTGGTTTAGACCTGGTTTAGACCTAGTTTAGACCTAGTTTAGTCCTGGTTTAGACCTGGTTTAGACCTGGTCTTGACCTGGTTTAGACCTGGTTTAGACCTGGTTTAGACCTGGTTTAGTCCTGGTTTAGTCCTGGTTTAGTCCTGGTTTAGACCTGGTTTAGACCTGGTTTAGACCTGGTTTAGACCTGGTTTAGTCCTGGTTTAGACTTGGTTTAGTCTTGGTTTAGTCTTGGTTTAGTCCTGGTTTAGTCTTGGTTTAGACCTGGTTTAGTCTTGGTTTAGACCTTGTTTAGTCCTGGTTTAGTCCTGGTTTAGTCTTGGTTTAGACCTGGTTTAGTCTTGGTTTAGACCTGGTTTAGTCCTGGTTTAGTCCTGGTTTAGTCCTGGTTTAGTCTTGGTTCAGACCTGGTTTAGTCTTGGTTTAGACCTGGTTTAGTCCTGGTTTAGACCTGGTTTAGAGCTGGTTTAGACCTGGTTTAGTCCTGGTTTAGTCCTGGTTTAGTCCTGGTTTAGACCTGGTTTAGAGCTGGTTTAGACCTGGTTTAGAGCTGGTTTAGACCTGGTTTAGACCTGGTTTAGACCTGGTTTAGAGCTGGTTTAGTCCTGGTTTAGTCCTGGTTTAGACCTGGTTTAGACCTGGTTTAGACCTGGTTTAGACCTGGTTTAGTCCTGGTTTAGTCCTGGTTTAGTCTTGGTTCAGACCTGGTTTAGTCTTGGTTTAGACCTGGTTTAGTCCTGGTTTAGACCTGGTTTAGAGCTGGTTTAGAGCATATATACAATGATCTTTTCAAAGCTCAGACCTGTCATTGGCTACAGCAGCAAAAGAAGAAGGTTCTGGACTGACCTCAGTATCATTGAGTCACTCTGGGAAGATCTCAAACAAGCAAATCATGCAAGACAGCCCTAGAATTTACCGGAACTGGAGGCTTTACCATCTGAGAAAATAAAGAGCCTCATCAACAACTACCACAAAAGACTTCAAGCTGTCATTGATGTTAACGGTGACATTACACAGTATTAAGAACTGGGGTATGTAAACTTTTGATCATGGTCATTTGGGTAGTTTCTGTGTCATTATGATTTTAAAAGACTAAACACAGTTGTTTTACAATAAATTGTTTCACTCAAATACTAACTATGAGTGAAAGAAAGGTTTTTGTGTTATTTATTGTCTCTGAAAAATAAGTTTAGACAAGTTTATGTTTTGTGTAAACGTTTGTTTTGTTCAGAATCAGATCAAAGGTGACAGAGTAGAACAGAGATAGGACAGTGGTTTTGTGTAAGACAAGCCAACAGCTCCCTCTGCTGGAGAACCACAGAACAACACCTGAGTGTGACTGACTCCAGGTAAATATGAGAAACAGAAAGTATTTGTTCCTTTGACACAGAGCTGTGTTGACTTCACGGACGTGTGTCTCTAAAACTCACAGCAGCAGCTTTTCTCTGAAACATTCAAAGAGGATTTGGTGAGTTTTGATAAAGTGTGATTACGATGGCTGAGGCTCTGTTGGACAGTTTCCTGAAGTGTCCTGTGTGTTTGGAGACGTTCAGAGAGCCTGTGACTCTGGGCTGTGGCCACAGCTTCTGCTCCAGCTGCCTCCAGATCCACTGGCACCAGAACAGAACCAGGAACTGCCCTGTTTGTAAAAGGAGGTCTTCTAAAGAAGACAGGAGAAAAGCTCTGCAACAAACACCCAGAGGTGCCTCCTCTGTTCTGTAAGGTGGTTCCTGTGGAGACTGCAGTGAGTGAGCTGAAGGAGCAGCTCCGATCAGACCTCCAGAAGCAATCAATCAGAAGCTCGCTTTAAATCCAGAGAGATTCACTAAATACTTTAAGGTGCTGGGCTCTGAGGGCTTCAGCTCAGGGAGACACCAGTGGGACGTGGAGGTGTGATCTAATGAAGTTTGTGTCGAATGATTCAGAACTTAACTGTGCTCAGTGTTTAATGAAATGGTTCTTTTCCACTAGTCAGGATTTATTTGCTACAATACGTTTAATGAGCTGCAGCTCTAATCTTTTTCTTTAAGATTATTTCTGATTAATTCAATAATTATATGCGCACCAACTTAAGATTGAAAGTGTTTAAAAGTGTGTTTAAAATTTGAAAGAATATAATAAAAAATAAAAAAACTCTAAGTGTATTTATTCAGAAAAAGGTTTTGCAAAACATGAACAGTTCTGAGAATAAATAATAATACAATTAATGAATAAACAGAAAATAAATGAGTAAATGATCTCAAATAATTCGTGGTGTGTGTTGTTTCAGAATTTACCACTAGATGGTGTAAATATTCATGTTTCTTAAACCAGGTCTAAGCATTTTCTTTTCTGGAAAACGTCTACAATGAGTAATTTTAATTTTGGTGCAGTTCACTTAAATAGCCACTAAACGGAGCTGTTTCTCTGTAAATGTCACAAAGTTCAATTTGACTTTGATCTAAATTGAAAAAAAGTTAAAGTGAAAGCATCTGGACTCAGTTTTTGAGGTGAAGACTTTTTGTCTCTAATTCCAAGAGACAGTGCAGTATTGTTAATTTACAGTGCAGTGCTGTTATGACAGTAGTTTTAACAGTGCAGTGTAGTTATGACAGTAGTTTTTACAGTGCAGTGTAGTTATGACAGTAGTTTTAACAGTGCAGTGTAGTTGTGGCAGTAGATTTTACAGTGCAGTGTAGTTATGACAGTAGTTTTTACAGTGCAGTGTAGTTATGACAGTAGATTTTACAGTGCAGTGTAGTTGTGGCAGTAGATTTTACAGTGCAGTGTAGTTATGACAGTAGTTTTTACAGTGCAGTGTAGTTGTGACTGTAGTTTTTACAGTGCAGTAGTGTTATGACAGTAGTTATTACAGTTCTTTGTCGTTATGACAGTAGTTTTTACAGTGCAGTGCTCTTATGACAGTAGATTTTACAGTGCAGTGTAGTTATGACGGTAGTTTTTACAGTGCCGTGTAGTTTTACTGGTAGTTTTTACAGTGCTGTTATGACAGTAGTTTTTACAGTGCCGTGTAGTTTTAACGGTAGTTTTTACAGTGCTGTTATACAGTAGTTTTTACAGTGCTGTTATACAGTAGTTTTTACAGTGCCGTGTAGTTTTAATGGTAGTTTTTACAATGCTGTTATGACACTAGTTTTTACAGTGCTGTGTCGTTTTGACAGTAGTTTTTACAGTGCTGTGTCGTTTTAACAGTAGTTTTTACAGTGCTGTTATGATAGTAGTTTTTACAGTGCTGTGTCGTTTTAACAGTAGTTTTTACAGTGCTGTGTCGTTTTAACAGTAGTTTTTACAGTGCTGTTATGACAGTAGTTTTTACAGTGCTGTGTCGTTTTGACAGTAGTTTTTACAGTGCTGTTATGACAGTAGTTTTTACAGTGCTGTTATGATAGTAGTTTTTACAGTGCTGTGTCGTTTTAACGGTAGTTTTTACAGTGCTGTTATGACAGTCGTTTTTACAGTGCCGTGTCGTTTTAACGGTAGTTTTTACAGTGCTGTTACGACAGTAGTTTTTACAGTGCTGTGTCGTTTTAACAGTAGTTTTTACAGTGCTGTGTCGTTTTAACGGTAGTTTTTACAGTGCTGTTACAACAGTAGTTTTTACAGTGCTGTGTCGTTTTAACAGTAGTTTTTACAGTGCTGTGTCGTTTTAACAGTAGTTTTTACAGTGCTGTTATGACAGTAGTTTTTACAGTGCTGTGTCGTTTTGACAGTAGTTTTTACAGTGCTGTTATGACAGTAGTTTTTACAGTGCTGTTATGACAGTCGTTTTTACAGTGCTGTGTCGTTTTAACAGTAGTTTTTACAGTGCTGTGTCGTTTTAACAGTAGTTTTTACAGTGCTGTGTCGTTTTAACGGTAGTTTTTACAGTGCTGTTACAACAGTAGTTTTTACAGTGCTGTGTCGTTTTAACAGTAGTTTTTACAGTGCTGTGTCGTTTTAACAGTAGTTTTTACAGTGCTGTGTAGTTTTAACAGTAGTTTTTACAGTGCTGTGTCGTTTTAACAGTAGTTTTTACAGTGCTGTTACAACAGTAGTTTTTACAGTGCTGTGTCGTTTTAACAGTAGTTTTTACAGTGCTGTGTCGTTTTAACAGTAGTTTTTACAGTGCTGTGTAGTTTTAACAGTAGTTTTTACAGTGCTGTGTAGTTTTAACAGTAGTTTTTACAGTGCTGTGTCGTTTTAACAGTAGTTTTTACAGTGCTGTGTCGTTTTAACAGTAGTTTTTACAGTGCTGTTACAACAGTAGTTTTTACAGTGCTGTTACAACAGTAGTTTTTACAGTGCTGTGTCGTTTTAACAGTAGTTTTTACAGTGCTGTTATGACAGTAGTTTTTACAGTGCTGTGTCGTTTTAACAGTAGTTTTACAGTGCTGTCGTTTTAACAGTAGTTTTTACAGTGCTGTGTCGTTTTAACAGTAGTTTTTACAGTGCTGTGTAGTTTTAACAGTAGTTTTTACAGTGCTGTTACAACAGTAGTTTTTACAGTGCTGTGTCGTTTTAACAGTAGTTTTTACAGTGCTGTGTAGTTTTAACAGTAGTTTTACAGTGCTGTTACAACAGTAGTTTTACAGTGCTGTGTCGTTTTAACAGTAGTTTTTACAGTGCTGTGTAGTTTTAACAGTAGTTTTTACAGTGCTGTGTAGTTTTAACAGTAGTTTTTACAGTGCTGTGTCGTTTTAACAGTAGTTTTTACAGTGCTGTGTCTTTTAACAGTAGTTTTTACAGTGCTGTGTCGTTTTAACAGTAGTTTTTACAGTGCTGTGTAGTTTTAACAGTAGTTCTTACAGTGCTGTTATGACAGTAGTTTTTACAGTGCTGTGTCGTTTTAACAGTAGTTTTTACAGTGCTGTGTAGTTTTAACAGTAGTTTTTACAGTGCTGTTACAACAGTAGTTTTTACAGTGCTGTTACAACAGTAGTTTTTACAGTGCTGTTACAACAGTAGTTTTTACAGTGCTGTTACAACAGTAGTTTTTACAGTGCTGTTACAACAGTAGTTCTTACAGTGCTGTTATGACAGTAGTTTTTACAGTGCTGTGTCATTTTAACAGTAGTTTTTACAGTGCTGTGTCTTTTAACAGTAGTTTTTACAGTGCTGTGTCGTTTTAACAGTAGTTTTTACAGTGCTGTGTAGTTTTAACAGTAGTTTTTACAGTGCTGTGTCGTTTTAACAGTAGTTTTTACAGTGCTGTGTCGTTTTAACAGTAGTTTTTACAGTGCTGTTATGACAGTAGTTTTTACAGTGCTGTTATGACAGTAGTTTTTACAGTGCTGTGTCGTTTTAACAGTAGTTTTTACAGTGCTGTGTCGTTTTAACAGTAGTTTTTACAGTGCTGTTATGACAGTAGTTTTTACAGTGCTGTGTCGTTTTAACAGTAGTTTTTACAGTGCTGTGTCGTTTTAACAGTAGTTTTTACAGTGCTGTGTAGTTTTAACAGTAGTTTTTACAGTGCTGTGTAGTTTTAACAGTAGTTTTTACAGTGCTGTGTGGTTTTAACAGTAGTTTTTACAGTGCTGTTACAACAGTAGTTTTTACAGTGCTGTGTAGTTTTAACAGTAGTTTTTACAGTGCTGTTACAACAGTAGTTTTTACAGTGCTGTTACAACAGTAGTTTTTACAGTGCTGTTATGACAGTAGTTTTTACAGTGCTGTGTCGTTTTAACAGTAGTTTTTACAGTGCTGTGTCGTTTTAACAGTAGTTTTTACAGTGCTGTTATGACAGTAGTTTTTACAGTGCTGTTATGACAGTAGTTTTTACAGTGCTGTGTAGTTTTAACAGTAGTTTTTACAGTGCTGTGTGGTTTTAACAGTAGTTTTTACAGTGCTGTTACAACAGTAGTTTTTACAGTGCTGTGTCGTTTTAACAGTAGTTTTTACAGTGCTGTTATGACAGTAGTTTTTACAGTGCTGTTATGACAGTAGTTTTTACAGTGCTGTGTAGTTTTAACAGTAGTTTTTACAGTGCTGTGTAGTTTTAACAGTAGTTCTTACAGTGCTGTTATGACAGTAGTTTTTACAGTGCTGTGTCGTTTTAACAGTAGTTTTTACAGTGCTGTGTCGTTTTAACAGTAGTTTTTACAGTGCTGTGTAGTTTTAACAGTAGTTTTTACAGTGCTGTTACAACAGTAGTTTTTACAGTGCTGTTACAACAGTAGTTTTTACAGTGCTGTTACGACAGTAGTTTTTACAGTGCTGTTACGACAGTATTTTTTACAGTGCTGTTACAACAGTAGTTTTTACAGTGCTGTTACGACAGTATTTTTTACAGTGCTGTTACAACAGTAGTTTTTACAGTGCTGTTACAACAGTAGTTTTTACAGTGCTGTTACAACAGTAGTTTTTACAGTGCTGTGTCGTTAGCGCGCGGGGCCGAGGCGTCTCTGATAAAACTCGAGGAAGCTCCGGGAGCGGCCCTTGAGGAGCCGAGGAGGGCAGTTACACCGAGGAGGAGTCTCCACATCCCGCAGCAGCTCCCACGTTACTCTTCCAAAAAGTTCCTCCAAAACTCACTTTTTACCCATTTTCTTCCAAAAAGTGGATCTTGACACTTTTATCATCGCGTTATTTTGTCCTTTTTGTGGAGTTTTGAGAAAAAGGAGGCAGCTTTTTTCATGGATTGAAGGGTTTTGTGGAGGAGTTGAACCGAAGAGAACCGGGAGGAGAGCGGGGCGGCGCGCGGGAGGTGGCCTGGAGAGAGCAGTCTCGGAGCGGACATCGCGGTGAGTACATTTATCACTATCAACGCTACATATATTACTTTTAGGACACTTCATCATTGGTTTGTTCACAAAAAACTAAGCTTATTTCCCATAATCCCTCACTTTATTACATCGCTTTTATACCTTTTGAAAAATTTTACTTTTACATTGCTTTTCTACTTTCCTCTTTATTCCCTTCAGTTTTTTTTTTTACATTTACCTTCTTTTCTTAATTGATCTTATGTTATAAGTTATTGATCTTATGTTATAAGTTATACTAAATAGTCTAAATAATAATATTAATATTAAAAAAGACTAATTTAACGCATTCCTTTTTATTATGTGACAAAAGTCAATTTAGTTAGTAGTATTAGTAATAGTAAGTATTCAAAGTAGAAAAGAGTTTTTGTAAAATGCTTAAAGATAGACTGTGGTTTGTTTTTTAATAAATGCATTCAGTGGCTGTTTTTATTCAGTTCATTTCAGATTAATTTGGTTTAGTTTGGTCCTGGTTTAAATAATACAACATTAATAAAAGAATAAACAATAATATTTCTAAAGAGAATAAAAGGTCCAACCTCTTGAAGCAGATACAAGGCTGTTTTTTGGGGGGTTTATTCTTGGTTTAGGTTAAAATTAATGCTTTTTTATTACAGACTCTAATGAATATTTTATTTATTATGTACAATATGTTGACGTTATTGAGCTTCATTATGAAATCTATCCAATAAAAGTCAGATTAAAGTCCTGTTAATGAGTTTAGTGGATTATTAGAATAAAAGATGAATAAATGTTAAAGCCACACACGAGAGAACTTTTGAAAACATCAGCTGGTTTTATTTTAGCTCAGATGTTTAACCAGCTGTTTTATAAAAGTCATATTTGAGTCAAATTATCTCAGAAGTTTTTTTTTGTGTTTTTGAGCTTCGTCCTGATCAGCAGTGATTTAATAAAGACAGCTTTTTCCTTTTTCCTCTGTTTATAAAAGATACCGCTTCATTTTTATTATTATTTATTATTTCTAAAGTGTTTTATATAACCTAAACTTTGCTAAATGTTAATTAAATTAAATAAAACCCCATTATTTTCAATGGTGTTAGTTAAAACTGTTCCATGTATTATTATAATAATATAATATATTGCCTTGATTTTTCTAAATGTTAAATTCCATTAAGCCTGTTTATTTTTTAAAATAAAAATTACATGAATAATTTTACAAAGCAAGAGTTACAAATAAACCCAGTCTTTATTCTCTTTGATACAGTTTAGAATGAGTCTGGTTTAAAGCAGGCCGGGCTCAAATATTCCTGCAGTGTTTTTTATTATTCAGGTGCTTTATTCATGTTTTCTTTTGTCAGTTTTTAAACGTTAATGAAGTGTTTCTACAGGATAACGTCAGTTTAAGACTGGTTCTAGTCCTGCTTTAGTCCTGCTTTACTTTGGTTTGGAACATATATAAAGATAAACAACAATAATTTTTATTTTTTCCATTCATGTTAATTTAAAAAATATTTTGTTTTAATAAAACAATATTTCTTAAATAAACACATCATCTTTTGTCCAATATTAAAATTTTTATTTCTTCATTTAATAAACACACTGTTAATTATGTTCAGTATT
The DNA here is from genome assembly GCA_024416835.2 of Perccottus glenii. NCBI lineage: Eukaryota > Metazoa > Chordata > Actinopteri > Gobiiformes > Odontobutidae > Perccottus > Perccottus glenii. Next base: position 924,187 of record CM044567.2, read on the forward strand.
AAACATAATTAAGAGTGTATTTATGGATTTAAAGCACAATCATCTCAGCCCTTCTTGCCTCCAGTGGCACAGCTCTGGAGAATGTGGGACGACGGATGGAAATGAGTCTGAGGCTACAATCTGGCATGTTTTAATGTTTTAATAATAATAATTGTTTTTATAACTTTTAACATTTCCCTAAAATATAAGTTTGGTTTGTGTTGTTCATATTTGATTTCTATATTTATATTAATAACTCTTTGAAACAGACTTCAGTTTAGACCTGTTTATTGTCATTAACAGATTATTAAAGCTGGGATTAACGACGGGAAGCGCGCGGTTCTCTTTTTTAAACCAAAATGAAGGATAAAACACAGAAGAAAGAAAAACAATGTTCAAAGATGTTTCTTCTCTGAAGCACAGTTGGAGTTGTTAACGGCGTTTTAAATCTAAAAACCTTGAAGATGATTCATGAAACACACCTGAACTGCGTCTGCGTCTTTAGGATTATTTCTGTTAAGGTTTAGATAAACAAATGCAGCACATTGTCTTTAAGTGTTTGGTTTAAAAACATGTGGGGCTCAGTGGTAGAGCAGTCGTCCTTCAACTGGAAGGTGGGCGGTTTGATTCCCGCTCTCCCCACAGTTCATACTGTCGATGTGTCCTTGGGCAAGTGGTGTTCCAGCTGTAACACTGGTGAATAGAAGCTTAATGTAAGTCGCTTTGGATAAAAGCAAAATGTAAAAAACAAAATCAAAACAGCCTCTAAACCCGACTCTAAAACCAGATCTAAACCCGTCTCTAAACCTGGACCTAAACCCGACTCTGAACCCGACTCTAAACCCGACTCAAAACCCGTCTCTAAACCTGGACCTAAACCAGGCTCTAAACCCGACTCTAAACCTGGACCTAAAAACCGTCTCTAAACCTGGCCCTAAACCAGGCTCTAAACCCGACTCTAAACCTGGTCCTAAACCCGACTCTAAACCTGGTCCTTAACCCGAATCTAAACCTGGTCCTAAACCCGACTCTAAACCTGGTCCTAAACCCGAATCTAAACCTGGTCCTAAACCCGACTCTAAACCCGACTCAAAACCTGGCCCTCAACCAGGCTCTAAACCCGACTCTAAACCTGGTCCTGAACCCGATTCTAAACCCGACTCAAAACCCGTCTCTAAACCTGGTCCTGAACCCGACTCTAAACCCGACTCAAAACCCGACTCTAAACCCGACTCAAAACCTGGCCCTAAACCCAACTCTAAACCTGGTCCTGAACCCGACTCTAAACCCGACTCAAAACCCGTCTCTAAACCTGGCCCTCAACCAGGCTCTAAACCCGACTCTAAACCTGGTCCTAAACCCGATTCTAAACCCGACTCAAAACCCGTCTCTAAACCTGGTCCTAAACCCGACTCTAAACCCGACTCAAAACCCGACTCTAAACCCGACTCAAAACCTGGCCCTAAACCCGATTCTAAACCCGACTCTAAACCCAACTCTAAACCTGGTCCTGAACCCGACTCTAAACCCGACTCAAAACCCGTCTCTAAACCTGGCCCTAAACCAGGCTCTAAACCCAACTCTAAACCTGGTCCTAAACCCGACTCTAAACCCGACTCAAAACCCGACTCTAAACCTTGTCCTAAACCCGACTCTAAACCCGACTCAAAAGCCGTCTCTAAACCTGGTCCTAAACCCGACTCTAAACCCGAATCAAAACCTGGCCCTAAACCAGGCTCTAAACCCAACTCTAAACCTGGTCCTGAACCCGACTCTAAACCCGAATCAAAACCTGGCCCTAAACCAGGCTCTAAACCCAACTCTAAACCTGGTCATGAACCCGACTCTAAACCAGGCTCTAAACCCGACTCTAAACCTTGTCCTAAACCCGACTCTAAACCCGACTCAAAAGCCGTCTCTAAACCTGGTCCTAAACCCGACTCTAAACCCAAATCAAAACCTGGCCCTAAACCAGGCTCTAAACCCGACTCTAAACCTGGTCCTGAACCCGACTCTAAACCCGACTAAAAACCTGTCTCTAAACCTGGCCCTAAACCCGACTCTAAACCCGACTCAAAACCCGTCTCTAAACCTGGCCCTAAACCAGGCTCTAAACCCAACTCTAAACCTGGTCCTGAACCCGACTCTAAACCCGACTCAAACCCGTCTCTAAGGTAAGCTCTCTAAGCTCTTTGGACAGTTCTCATAATGTTGTCCCTGAACACTTCCAGCTTTAAAGCGTTAGGATCCAAAGACTCAAAGTAAATGGACAAATGAAGATATTCATGAATAAAATGTTTATTCTTAACAACCATGTCTGAGTGAGTCTGTCTTAAACAAGTCTCGACCGGACTCTGTCTGTCTTAACCCTTTAAGCACAAGAGCCCCCGGTCGAGGCTTGTTTAAGACCGACTCGGTCCGGCCGAGGCTCGGTCGAGGCTCGTTTAAGACAGACTCGGTCCGGTCGAGGCTCGTTTAAGACAGACTCGGTCCGGTCGAGGCTTGTTTAAGACCGACTTGGTCCGGCCGAGGCTCGGTCGAGGCTCGTTTAAGACAGACTCGGTCCGGTCGAGGCTTGTTTAAGACCGACTTGGTCCGGCCGAGGCTCGGTCGAGGCTCGTTTAAGACAGACTCGGTCCGGCCGAGGCTCGGTCGAGGCTCGTTTAAGACAGACTCGGTCCGGTCGAGGCTTGTTTAAGACCGACTCGGTCCGGCCGAGGCTCGGTCGAGGCTCGTTTAAGACAGACTCGGTCCGGTCAGGCTCGTTTAAGACAGACTCGGTCCGGTCGAGTCTCGTTTAAGACCGACTCGGTCCGGCCGAGGCTCGGTCAAGGCTCGTTTAAGACAGACTCGGTCCGGTCAGGCTCGTTTAAGACAGACTCGGTTCAGCCGAGGTTCGGTCGAGGCTCGTTTAAGACAGACTCGGTCCGGCCGAGGCTCGGTCGAGGCTCGTTTAAGACAGACTCGGTTCAGCCGAGGTTCGGTCGAGGCTCGTTTAAGACAGACTCGGTCCGGTCAGGCTCGTTTAAGACAGACTCGGTCCGGTCGAGTCTCGTTTAAGACCGACTCGGTCCGGCCGAGGCTCGTTTAAGACAGACTCGGTCCGGTCGAGGCTCGTTTAAGACCGACTCGGTCGGGCCGAGGCTCGGTCGAGGCTCGTTTAAGACCGACTCGGTCCGGCCGAGGCTCGTTTAAGACAGACTCGGTCCGGCGAGGCTCGGTCGAGGCTTCGTTTAAGACCGACTCGGTCCGGCCGAGGCTCGTTTAAGACAGACTCGGTCCGGCCGAGGCTCGGTCGAGGCTCGTTTAAGACCGACTCGGTCCGGTCGAGGCTCGTTTAAGACTGACTCGGTCCGGCCGAGGCTCGGTCGAGGCTCGTTTAAGACCGACTCGGTCCGGCCGAGGCTCGTTTAAGACAGACTCGGTCCGGCCGAGGCTCGGTCGAGGCTCGTTTAAGATCGACTCGGTCCGGTCAGGCTCGTTTAAGACAGACTCGGTCCGGCCGAGGCTCGGTCGAGGCTCGTTTAAGATCGACTCGGTCCGGTCAGGCTCGTTTAAGACTGACTCGGTCTGGTCGAGGCTCGTTTAAGACAGACTCGGTCTGGTCGAGGCTCGTTTAAGACAGACTCGGTCCGGCCGAGGCTCTTTTAAGACAGACTTTAGACACGTCTGAAGTGTGCTGCAGTCGAGGCCTGGCCCAGTGTTTGGAGAGGTCCGTGAGCTCCAGACTCATCGCCTGCAACAGATTATCAACAGCGTATTAAGAAAAAACTTTTTATTTATGAATATATTCATTTGTCCTTTAAGCCTTAAAGCTAGAAGTGTTCGGGGACAACATTATGGAACCTGTCCAAAGAGGTTTAGTGGTCTGGGGAAAAGACATGTCAGATTAAATTCTTTATATGCCTTTAATTGTAAAAGTAAAAACATACCCAATAATTAAAATGTGCATCAGCGTCTGTTTCTGTCAGAACCAAGTCCAGTCAGCAACACCTCAGTTTATCCAATCACAGCAGAGCATGTGCTTTACATCAGAGACAGAAAAGAACGTCAAGACTGGGTTAGTCCATCTAAAACCTATTCAAATCCATCTAAAACTTGTTCAAATCCATCTAAAACCTGTTCTAATCCATCTAAAACCTGTTCAAATCCATCTAAAACCTGTTCTAATCCAACTAAAACCTGTTCTAATCCATCTAAAACCTGTTCAAATCCATCTAAAACCTGTTCAAATCCATCTAAAACCTATTCAAATCCATCTAAAACCTGTTCTAATCCAACTAAAACCTGTTCTAATCCATCTAAAACCTGTTCAAATCCATCTAAAACCTGTTCAAATCCATCTAAAACCTATTCAAATCCATCTAAAACCTGTTCAAATCCACCTAAAACCTGTTCTAATCCATCTAAAACCTGTTCAAATCCATCTAAAACCTGTTCAAATCCATCTAAAACCTGTTCAAATCCATCTAAAACCTATTCAAATCCATCTAAAACCTGTTCAAATCCAACTAAAGCCTGTTCTAATCCATCTAAAACCTGTTCTAATCCATCTAAAACCTGTTCAAATCCATCGAAAACCTGTTCAAATCCATCTAAAACCTGTTCAAATCCATCTAAAACTGTTCAAATCCAAATAAAGCCTGTTTAAATCCAACTAAAACTTGTTCTAACCCAACTAAAACCTATTCAAATCCATCTAAAACCTGTTCAAATCCAACTAAAGCCTGTTCTAAGCCTGTTCTAATCCGTCTAAACCCTATTGAACCTATAGTCCGTCTGTAGTCTGTGGTGATAACTCTCAGAATAATTTAATAAAAGTGTATGTGGCTTTAATATTTTGTGCTGATGCTGAAGCGGGAGCCGTGGGTCTTCATCAGGGGGTCTCGAGGGACTCACTCAGGTTTTAGTTGTTTGTGTGAAGTAAAGAGGAACAAGTGGCGTGGTCTCAAATATAAATCCCGATGTCAGCGCAGGCCGTAAACGAGCCTCGCTCCGAGCCTCTTCTATTTTCGACCCTCGCTGTTTTTACGTCGAGGCTATTATTCAAATCCAGAGGAAGGTGTACTCGGCCGGGGTCATAAATTCCAACCAGTGGCCCCCAGAACAGAAAGACGTGGATTCGACGGCGATACAAAGCTGACCTTTTGAGTAAAGACACGCTCGTTTGTTTGAGGGCAGCTCCGATAAGTCAGCCTCAACGAGAGCAAACACCTGCTGCACTTCCATACCTAAGAACGGGTTTTATTTGGATTAGAACATGTTTTAGTTGGATTTGAACAGGTTTTAGGTGGATTTGAACAGGTTTTATTTGGACTAGAACAGGTTTTAGTTGGATTTAAACATGTTTTATTTGGATTTGAACATGTTTTAGTTGGATTTGAACAGGTTTTAGTTGGATTTGAACATGTTTTAGTTGGATTTGAACAGGTTTTAGTTGGATTTGAACATGTTTTAGTTGGATTTGAACATGTTTTAGTTGGATTTGAACAGGTTTTAGGTGGATTAGAACAGGTTTTAGTTGGATTTGAACAGGTTTTAGGTGGATTTGAACAGGTTTTATTTGGACTAGAACAGGTTTTAGTTGGATTTAAACATGTTTTATTTGGATTTGAACATGTTTTAGTTGGATTTGAACAGGTTTTAGTTGGATTTGAACATGTTTTAGTTGGATTTGAACAGGTTTTAGTTGGCTTTGAACATGTTTTAGTTGGATTTGAACATGTTTTAGTTGGATTTGAACAGGTTTTAGGTGGATTAGAACAGGTTTTAGTTGGATTTGAACAGGTTTTAGGTGGATTTGAACAGGTTTTATTTGGACTAGAACAGGTTTTAGTTGGATTTAAACATGTTTTATTTGGATTTGAACATGTTTTAGTTGGATTTGAACAGGTTTTAGTTGGATTTGAACATGTTTTAGTTGGATTTGAACATGTTTTAGTTGGATTTGAACATGTTTTAGTTGGATTTGAACATGTTTTAGTTGGATTTGAACATGTTTTAGTTGGATTTGAACAGGTTTTAGTTGGATTTAAACATGTTTTATTTGGATTTGAACATGTTTTAGTTGGATTTGAACAGGTTTTAGTTGGATTTGAACATGTTTTAGTTGGATTTGAACAGGTTTTAGTTGGATTTGAACATGTTTTAGTTGGATTTGAACAGGTTTTAGTTGGATTTAAACATGTTTTATTTGGATTTGAACAGGTTTTATTTTGATTAGAACAGGTTTTAGTTGGATTTAAACATGTTTTAGTTGAATTTGAACATGTTTTATTTGGATTTGAACATGTTTTATTTGGACTAGAACATGTTTTAGTTGGATTTAAACATGTTTTATTTGGATTTGAACATATTTTAGTTGGATTTGAACATGTTTTAGTTGGATTTGAACAGGTTTTAGTTGGATTTAAACATGTTTTATTTGGATTTGAACATATTTTAGTTGGATTTGAACAGGTTTTAGTTGGATTTGAACAGGTTTTAGTTGGATTTGAACAGGTTTTAGTTGGATTTAAACATGTTTTATTTGGATTTGAACATGTTTTAGTTGGATTTGAACAGGTTTTAGTTGGATTTGAACATGTTTTAGTTGGATTTGAACAGGTTTTAGTTGGATTTGAACATGTTTTAGTTGGATTTGAACAGGTTTTAGTTGGATTTAAACATGTTTTATTTGGATTTGAACAGGTTTTATTTTGATTAGAACAGGTTTTAGTTGGATTTAAACATGTTTTAGTTGAATTTGAACAGGTTTTATTTGGATTTGAACATGTTTTATTTGGACTAGAACATGTTTTAGTTGGATTTGAACAGGTTTTAGTTGGATTTGAACAGGTTTTAGTTGGATTTGAACAGGTTTTAGTTGGATTTAAACATGTTTTATTTGGATTTGAACATATTTTAGTTGGATTTGAACAGGTTTTAGTTGGATTTGAACAGGTTTTATTTGGATTAGAACAGGTTTTAGTTGGTTGGGGGGTGGTTAGCACTCCTGCCTCACAGCAAGAAGGTTGTGAGTACAAAACCCAGCCGACTCAAACATTCTCGGCTGACTCTGGTCTTTCTGTGAGGAGTCTCCATGTCCTCCACGTGTTACTGTGGGTTCACTCCGGGTACTCCAGTTCCTCCCACCGTCCAAACACATGTACAGGTTATTTGGAAACTCTAAAGTGTCACTGGTGAATGATTGTCTAAAGTAAAGGTCACACACTGATGTATTACAGCTGTGTTTAAAAAGTGGATAAAGTCAGTTCAAAAGTTAAAAACACAAAAACTAAGAGCAGCAGCAGAAAGTGATTTATGAAGACTCCAGGATTATCTCGTTCAGAGTTTAGTTTTAGTCTGGAACAAATACACCCATCTGGTTTAGACCGGGTTTAGACCCGGTTTAGACCTGGTTTAGTTCTGGTTTAGACCTGGTTTAGTCCTGGTTAAGACCTGGTTAAGACCTGGTTTAGTCCTGGTTTAGACCTGGTTTAGACCTGGTTTAGTCCTGGTTTAGTCCTGGTTTAGACCTGGTTTAGACCTGGTTTAGACCATAGATTGTATAATTATGGATGATATCCGCCCATTGGTCCCCTATTCACCAATATTGTCATTACGAATTGGCAATAAAATGGCCGTTACATCCGGGCTTTTCGGGTTTTACTCCATAGTAAAACAATAGTTTTTAGATAGCATAAACCAACGTAATTTTCAAAAATTCACCCCCCCCCAGAGTTGTCACGTAGTAAAAACTTAGCTCTAGAGACCGGAGCCATCTTTTGTACCAGGCTGTAAACATGAGTTTTACTCTTGTAAAGTCGCCATTGGGTTTCTCCTTATATTTCTGCTTTTGGAGCCTGCCCTCTGGTGGATGGAGGTATATCGCTGTATTTCGCTGTAAAATCACCGTATGGCGGCGCCCTTACACAACGACCATTTAAGAGGTTCCATGGGAGAGGCTTGGTTTAGTCCTGGTTTAGTCCTGGTTTAGACCTGGTTTAGTCCTGGTTTAGACCTGGTTTAGACCTGGTTTAGTCCTGGTTTAGTCCTGGTTTAGACCTGGTTTAGACCTGGTTTAGTCCTGGTTTAGACCTGGTTTAGACCTGGTTTAGACCTGGTTTAGACCTGGTTTAGTCCTGGTTTTGTCCTGGTTTAGACCTGGTTTAGACCTGGTTTAGTCCTGGTTTAGACCTGGTTTAGTCCTGGTTTAGACCTGGTTTAGTCCTGGTTTAGACCCGGTTTAGACATTTGGTCCAACAGTGCCCTCTAGTGTGTTTCTGCAAAAAGGCTTGGTGCAGTTTAAAACTGAAGTAAAAGGATTTAGTTTTAGGTGTTAGTTCTTATTAGTTTTGGTCACATTTTTCTCCTAATTGACTGCTTTTAGTTCTACTTTTCGTCCTAGTTTCAGTTTACTTCAGTCCAGGGTTTGATCCTTTGTTTCTTTCTGTATTGTGTTCTAATTTAGTCTTGGTTAATATTTGGTTTAGCCCCGGTTTCTCCTCAGACTCTGTAACAGACTCTGTAGACTTTAATCTGAACAAACCTCTGTGTTTTTGTTTGTCTCAGACGTGGGCCATGGAGCCGTCTTCCTCCAGAGCCTCAGCAAAGAAAGACAAGATGGACGTCAGTGACTACATCGAGCTGCACAAGAAACACGACTCCAGAGGTAACACCTGGAGTCTGCTTTGAAAGTACGACTGTATCTGAGGCCGAAGTTCAGTCAGTGCTTAGAGACGAGGACAGAGAGAAGGCCACAGAGTCTGTTCAGGATTCAACTCGTACGCTCTTCATCTCTTCTGCAGATGAGTCTTTGAAATGTATATTTATCACCTCAGCTCCAGTTCCCTCTGGACTCACATTAACATGATCTCTGATCCAACACCTGCCACACACTTTCATCAAGAACTGTGACTTCATCCTGGTTCTGTCCTGGTTTAGGCTCTTCTAAGACTCGTGTTGGTGAAGGAGTTAGTCCAGACTTAGACCAGGTCCAGACTCATGAAGGAGACAGAGTTAGTCCAGACTTAGACCAGGTCCAGACTTAGACCAGGTCCAGACTTAGACCAGGTCCAGACTAATGGAGGTCAGTGTTTGAAGGAGACAGAGTTAGTCCAGTCTTAGACCAGGTCCAGACTTAGACCAGGTCCAGACTCACGGAGGTCAGTGTTTGAAGGAGACAGAGTTAGTCCAGACTTAGACCAGGTCCAGACTTAGACCAGGTCCAGACTAATGGACGTCAGTGTTTGTGAAGGAGGAGCAAACCCTGACAATGTTCTGGATTGTCTTTTTCTTTTGTTTTTTGGAAAAACCTGGAAATCCTTAAAGTTAATTTTCCTGAGGTCTGTGACAGTTTTAGTTCAGACTCATCTTTACAACATGATTTAAAATAACTGTGTGAGGTGAAAGTCCAGGTGTGGGTGAACCTGAGACTGATGAATGAACAGAGGGGGGGGGGTCATGTGACTGCGGTGTCGTCAGCTCTAAAGTGATAAAAGAGACACATAATGAGGCTGAAAGAGCAGGACCCACAAAGACGAGAGGAAACCCTGTGAAGAGAGAAAAGACTCACAGCGTTCAACACGACAGGCTTTAGTCACATCACAGAGAGTCCTAAACCAGGTCTAAACCAGGTCTAAACCAGGACCAGCTCAGGTTTAAAGCATGACTAAACTGGAACATAATCTGTGAATCTAAAAACCTACTGACCCAGTCACCAGCACAAAGCGTCAGAAACAGTCCTGCAGCAGAGTCACAGATGTTTGAGGACTGAGCTCGTTCTGTTTCTGATGAATATTTGATAATATTTGACAGTGACCCTCTCAGATCCCCCCCCTCAGATTTACATTTGCTTTATTTCTACTTTCTCATTCAAACATAAAAGAAAATGAAATGGAAGATTTTAACAGAGGCTCTAACTTGATTTGGACAGAGTTTAATGGAAGTAAATATATCTGTAAAGGTTCTCAGTCATCCAGGTCATCTTTGAAAAACAGGTTTAAGCAAAGCACCCCTCCCAGGGACTCCAAGAGACTGCATTTGGCCCGTAAGCACAAACAACAGTGAGAGACCTGTCCCGAAGGCGCAGGGAAGCGACCTTCTCGTTCTCACTGCAGGCAACTCCAGAGTCCTACTCTCTCGAGGAGTTGGGTTCCAGAGCCCAAGCTGTGTGTGGAGTCAGTATCTCTCAACCTCCTGCACAAGCTCAGGCTCCTCCCCCCAGCGAGGTGACATGTCCCAGGCACCAGAGTCTGTGTCCGGGGAGTGGGTCGCCGAGGCCCCCGTCTTTGACTGCCGCTCAATCCACACCGACCCCTCGCGGCCCCGACCCCTCGCGGCCCTGACCCCTCGCGGCCCTGACCCCTCACGGCCCTGACCCCTCACGGCCCTGACCCCTCGCGGCCCTGACCCCTCGCGGCCCTGACCCCTCGCGGACCTGACCCCTCACGGCCCTGACCCCTCGCGGACCTGACCCCTCGCGGCTCCGACCCCTCGCGGCTCCGACCCCTCACGGCCCTGACCCCTCGCGGCCCTGACCCCTCGTGGACCTGACCCCTCGTGGACCTGACCCCTCGCGGCTCTGACCCCTCGCGGACCTGACCCCTCACGGACCTGACCCCTCACGGCTCCGACCCCTCACGGCTCCGACTGCAGGTGGTGGGCCCACAGGAGCCCGGCCCCACGTCGCTCCTTCAGGCTGAGCCCCGCCACCAGGCTCCAGGGTGGGGCCCCGGTTGCATATATAGTGCTCACATCAAGGTGTTTCTGAACATTAAACTATTTAAAAAGGTATAGAAGAAAAATATCAGGTTTAATAAAGAACCCCATTGAAAGAAGGTGGAGCCATTTATGAAACATATTTAATATAACTTAATTAAAATTAAATAAACAGAGGTAGAATATGCTTAGCTCTTTAACCCCTGGTGGTCTGAGTGCAGCAGCACGTGACCAGGATGTGAGGAAATAACGAATGTGAGAAATTGGTCTTTGCTCCAAAATGGCGTCCGTCGGAGCCGCAGCTGTGTCCTGCTTTAATTGAGCCGCTCTCTTCCTGTTTTTAGGGCCTCTCTGTGTGCGTTTCATTTCCAGAGCAGCCCCCGGGAGTCTCTTTGATAAATGGTTCTATTACGGCGGCAGATTGTTAACGTCCAATACGACAGGCTCTGGCCTCGTTCCCTCGACTCTCCGAGTAAATAAGGCATTAAAAACAGGACGTGAGGGGTTCAGATGAATAACGGCTGAATGAGGTTCAAACGAACAGAAAACAGACAAGACACTAAAACATAAAGAGCTGTAAAAAACAACAGGCTGTCGTTTGTTTTAAAGAGAAAAGACTGACAGGAAGAAACCAATGGGATTTCAATTAGAGACAAGGCTTAGAGCTGATTGGACGATTTATGAGCTGGGTTTAGACTTGGTTTAGTCCTGGTTTAGACTTGGTTTAGTCCTGGTTTAGACTTGGTTTAGTCCTGGTTTAGACCTGGTTTAGTCCTGGTTTAGTCCTGGTTTAGACCAGCTTTAGTCCTGATTTAGTACTGGTTTAGTCCTGATTTAGTCCTGGTTTTGACCTGGTTTAGACCTGCTTTAGACCTGGTTTAGTCCTGGTTTAGACCTGGTTTAGTCCTGGTTTAGACCTGGTTTAGACTTGGTTTAGTCCTGGTTTAGACCTGGTTTAGACCTGCTTTAGTCCTGGTTTAGTCCTGGTTTAGTCCTGGTTTAGTCCAGGTTTAGACCTGGTTTAGACCTGGTTTAGTCCTGTTTTAGACCTGGTTTAGACCTGGTTTAGTCCTGGTTTAGTCCTGATTTAGACCTGGTTTAGACCTGGTTTAGTCCTGGTTTAGACCTGGTTTAGTCCTGGTTTAGTCCTGGTTTAGTCCTGGTTTAGTCCAGGTTTAGACCTGGTTTAGTCCTGGTTTAGTCCAGGTTTAGACCTGGTTTAGACCTGGTTTAGTCCTGTTTTAGACCTGTTTTAGACCTGGTTTAGTCCTGGTTTAGTCCTGATTTAGACCTGGTTTAGACCTGGTTTAGACCTGGTTTAGTCCTGGTTTAGACCTGGTTTAGGCCTGGTTTAGACCTGGTTTAGACCTGGTTTAGACCTGGTTTAGACCTGGTTTAGTCCTGGTTTAGTCCTGATTTAGATCTGGTTTAGACCTGGTTTAGTCCTGGTTTAGACCTGGTTTAGTCCTGGTTTAGTCCTGGTTTAGACCTGGTTTAGACCTGGTTTAGTCCTGGTTTAGTCCTGGTTTAGACCTGGTTTAGACCTGGTTTAGACCTGGTTTAGTCCTGGTTTAGACCTGGTTTAGTCCTGGTTTAGTCCTGGTTTAGTCCTGGTTTAGTCCTGGTTTAGACCTGGTTTAGACCTGGTTTAGTCCTGGTTTAGTCCTGGTTTAGTCCTGGTTTAGTACTGGTTTAGTCCTGGTTTAGTCCTGGTTTAGTCCTGGTTTAGACCTGGTTTAGACCTGGTTTAGACCTGGTTTAGACCTGGTTTAGTCCTGGTTTAGTCCTGGTTTAGTCCTGGTTTAGACCTGGTTTAGACCTGGTTTAGTCCTGGTTTAGTCCTGATTTAGTCCTGGTTTAGACCTGGTTTAGACCTGGTTTAGACCTGGTTTAGACCTGGTTTAGTCCTGGTTTAGTCCTGGTTTAGTCCTGGTTTAGTCCTGGTTTAGACCTGGTTTAGTCCTGGTTTAGACCTGGTTTAGTCCTGGTTTAGTCCTGGTTTAGTCCTGGTTTAGTCCTGGTTTAGTCCTGGTTTAGACCTGGTTTAGACCTGGTTTAGACCTGGTTTAGACCTGGTTTAGACCTGGTTTAGTCCTGGTTTAGTCCTGATTTAGATCTGGTTTAGACCTGGTTTAGTCCTGGTTTAGACCTGGTTTAGTCCTGGTTTAGTCCTGGTTTAGACCTGGTTTAGACCTGGTTTAGTCCTGGTTTAGACCTGGTTTAGACCTGGTTTAGTCCTGGTTTAGTCCTGATTTAGATCTGGTTTAGACCTGGTTTAGTCCTGGTTTAGACCTGGTTTAGTCCTGGTTTAGTCCTGGTTTAGTCCTGGTTTAGTCCTGGTTTAGTCCTGGTTTAGTCCTGGTTTAGTCCTGGTTTACACCTGGTTTAGACCTGGTTTAGTCCTGGTTTAGTACTGGTTTAGTCCTGGTTTAGTCCTGGTTTAGACCTGGTTTAGTCCTGGTTTACACCTGGTTTAGACCTGGTTTAGTCCTGGTTTAGTCCTGGTTTAGTCCTGGTTTAGACCTGGTTTAGATCTGGTTTAGACCTGGTTTAGACCTGGTTTAGACCTGGTTTAGTCCTGGTTTAGTCCTGGTTTAGTCCTGGTTTAGACCTGGTGTAGACCTGGTTTAGTCCTGGTTTAGTCCTGGTTTAGTCCTGGTTTAGACCTGGTTTAGACCTGGTTTAGACCTGGTTTAGACCTGGTTTAGTCCTGGTTTAGACCTGGTTTAGTCCTGGTTTAGTCCTGGTTTAGTCCTGGTTTAGACCTGGTTTAGTCCTGGTTTAGTCCTGGTTTAGACCTGGTTTAGTCCTGATTTAGTCCTGGTTTAGTCCTGGTTTAGTCCTGGTTTAGTCCTGGTTTAGTCCTGGTTAAAGCCTCTGTTATATTCAGTCCTGTATAAATATAAATATTCCTGAGCTGGAGGAGGAGGAGGAGGAGGAGGAGGAGGAGGAGGTGTGTTTAATGGAGTTAAATGTGAGTGTAGATTCTGTGTGACAGCTCACATCTGTCTCAGAGCGGCTCTAAACCAGGTCTAAGCTGGTCTGATGATGGCTCTGAGAGGATTCTGGCTCCAGCTCAGTTTGTCTCAGGACTTCCTCTGGTTTTATTATTCTTCTTCTTCTTCTACGGTCGTGTGTCTGTGTGGAATCCTCTCATAATCAGCTGTTGTTGTTTGTCTCCAGCTGTTCGTACAAACACATTAGAGTCTCATTTTTCACTGCAGTTACTCTCGCTGTGTCGTCTCTGAACTCACTGGAAATAAGATCCTCGTTTTATTTTTGTCGCTCGTGAAGTTGTCTTTTACAAAAGCAAGTTTCAGTGCCAGGTTTAAATCTGGTTTAGTCCTGCTTTGATTCGGAGAAAGTCTGACGAGTGTTTATTAGAAACATTTAAATAACTTTAAAGCCTGTTTGTCAGTCGCACACTTTTCCTTTTAGATTAGAAATCACACAAGGCCCTGTCTTTGTCGTTAAAACCAGGGCCTTTCTTTGATGCTTTAGAAAAACTCTAATTTCCTACAGTGCTGTATTTTCCCATAATTCCCTCTGATAAACACCTGTGTACAGTCAGAGAGCACAGGGTGTGTTTGTGTGGGACCTAAAAAGTGCAGAGTTACTGTCGTTTGAGGCGAATTAGCTCAGTTTTAAGGCTCTCTCCATTCGTCTGGAGTCGAGAGAAAGATCTGGGCCACATTTAATGAGGCTTTGTGGAATAAATGATGCACCGAGAGAAGCTGAGAGGAGTTTATATTAACACCTCTGGACTAATTATAGAACAGAGAATACCAAGAATAATCTTATGTGTTGTAAAAAAGGCTCTGGTACCAAATAAAACCAAACACAAAATGTTTGTAAAAGTCCCCGAATTCTGCAAAAGAAAGGTCAGAGGCTCTGTGGAGACCCTGGTTCCAAAAAGGTGGAGCTAAACCCTGCTGTCAGCTGATTGGACGAGACAATCCTCACTGATAAAAGTCATTTTCAAACAGAAAACATGACAGAGCTAGTGTTTCTGTCAGCAGCTGCTCCAGGATCAGATTCACTGCATCAAACCTGAGAGTCCCTGAATGAGAGGAACCTGCTGCAGCTGTGCTCTGCTTCAAATCTTCTTCCTCAAAACAGAGACAGGACTTTTGTGTCTGTTCTAAACCCAGCTGCTCTTATTGTGAAGGGGCCCTGTTTCCTGGGATTTCCTGGAGGACACTAATGGCTCTCAGACTAATTGTGGCACTGTCGTTCGTCTTGTGTTGAACCAGGCCAGAGTTATTCAGATTTAACTCGGGCAGAGACTCATTAGAGATTCATCACGTTAATGAAACGCTTCAGAGTCCGGCCAAAAGGCCTCTCTCATTCTGCTCCCTTTTCATTTAAGCAAAAACTAAATAATGGACCAAGGGACTAAACGCTGACGAGGACTTTTGGCTCCCATTGACTTCGACTGAACGAACCCCAGCTGCTGTTCCACTCAGAATCTAAACTCTGTTTTTACAGAAGCTCAGGTTCTGAAAATGAAACGGAGCAGTTCCTGGTTCAGCAGAGTTCAGCCGAGCGTCAGGACTGGACTAAACCAGGTCTAAACCAGGTCTGAACCAGGTCTGAACCAGGCCTAAACCAGGTCTAAACCAGGTCTAAACCAGGTCTAAACCAGGACTAAACCAGGTCTGAACCAGGTCTAAACCAGGTCTGAACCAGGACTAAACCAGGTCTAAACCAGGTCTAAACCAGGTCTGAACCAGGTCTGAACCAGGACTAAACCAGGACTAAACCAGGTCTAAACCAGGACTAAACCAGGTCTAAACCAGGTCTGAACCAGGACTAAACCAGGACTAAACCAGGACTAAACCAGGACTAAACCAGGTCTGAACCAGGTCTAAACCAGGTCTGAACCAGGACTAAATCAGGACTAAAACAGGTCTAAACCAGGTCTAAACCAGGTCCGGGTCTAAACCAGGTCTAAACCAGGTCTAAACCAGGTCTGAACCAGGCCTAAACCAGGTCTAAACCAGGTCTAAACCAGGTCTAAACCAGGACTAAACCAGGTCTGAACCAGGTCTAAACCAGGTCTGAACCAGGACTAAACCAGGTCTAAACCAGGTCTAAACCAGGTCTGAACCAGGACTAAACCAGGTCTAAACCAGGTCTAAACCAGGTCTAAACCAGGACTAAATCAGGACTAAAACAGGTCTAAACCAGGTCTAAACCAGGTCTGAACCAGGTCTGAACCAGGCCTAAACCAGGTCTAAACCAGGTCTAAACCAGGTCTAAACCAGGACTAAACCAGGTCTGAACCAGGTCTAAACCAGGTCTAAACCAGGTCTAAACCAGGTCTAAACCAGGTCTAAATCAGGACTAAAACAGGTCTAAACCAGGTCTAAACCAGGTCTAAACCAGGTCTGAACCAGGCTAAACCAGGTCTAAACCAGGTCTAAACCAGGTCTAAACCAGGACTAAACCAGGTCTGAACCAGGTCTAAACCAGGTCTGAACCAGGACTAAACCAGGTCTAAACCAGGTCTAAACCAGGTCTGAACCAGGACTAAAACAGGTCTAAACCAGGTCTAAACCAGGTCTAAACCAGGTCTAAACCAGGTCTAAACCAGGTCTAAATCAGGACTAAAACAGGTCTAAACCAGGTCTAAACCAGGTCTAAACCAGGACTAAATCAGGACTAAATCAGGACTAAAACAGGTCTAAACCAGGACTAAATCAGGACTAAAACAGGTCTAAACCAGGTCTGAACCAGGTCTAAATCAGGACTAAATCAGGACTAAAACAGGTCCAAACCAGGACTAAATCAGGACTAAAACAGGTCTAAACCAGGTCTGAACCAGGTCTAAATCAGGACTAAATCAGGTCTAAACCAGGTCTAAACCAGGTCTAAACCAGGTCTAAATCAGGACTAAAACAGGTCTAAACCAGGTCTAAACCAGGACTAAATCAGGACTAAATCAGGACTAAAACAGGTCTAAACCAGGACTAAACCAGGTCTAAACCAGGACTAAACCAGGACTAAACCAGGTCTACACCAGGTCTAAACCAGGACTAAACCAGGACTAAATCAGGACTAAATCAGGACTAAATCAGGTCTAAACCAGGACTAAATCAGGTCTAAACCAGGTCTAAACCAGGTCTAAACCAGGACTAAATCAGGACTAAACCAGGTCTAAACCAGGACTAAATCAGGACTAAACCAGGTCTAAACCAGGTCTAAACCAGGTCTAAATCAGGTCTAAATCAGGACTAAAACAGGTCTAAACCAGGTCTAAACCAGGTCTAAATCAGGACTAAAACAGGTCTAAACCAGGTCTAAACCAGGACTAAATCAGGACTAAATCAGGACTAAAACAGGTCTAAACCAGGACTAAATCAGGACTAAAACAGGTCTAAAGCAGGTCTAAACCAGGTCTAAACCAGGACTAAATCAGGACTAAATCAGGACTAAAACAGGTCTAAACCAGGACTAAATCAGGACGAAACCAGGACTAAACCAGGACTAAATCAGGACTAAATCAGGACTAAAACAGGTCTAAACCAGGACTAAATCAGGTCTAAACCAGGACTAAATCAGGACTAAATCAGGACTAAACCATGTCTAAACCAGGACTAAATCAGGTCTAAACCAGGTCTAAACCAGGTCTAAACCAGGACTAAATCAGGTCTAAACCAGGACTAAATCAGGTCTAAACCAGGACTAAATCAGGTCTAAACCAGGTCTAAACCAGGTCTAAACCAGGACTAAATCAGGTCTAAACCAGGACTAAACCAGGTCTAAACCAGGTCTAAACCAGGACTAAATCAGGACTAAACCAGGACTAAACAGGACTAGGGGGGGGACTGCTGTTATTTTAAGCCTCATCTGTTTTTCTTAAGGACCTGTGTCTTTTCTCATTTATATATGGGACCTCCTCGGTCTGGAGCCCCCCTGGAGCCCCGCAGCCCTCCTGATCCCCCCTGAAGCCCCCCTGAAGCCCCCCCGGACGAGGCTAATACAGATGTTATCTCCGTCGCGCGGTGACAGCTCCAGAAGCGAACATTTACTTCATTGTATTTTAATTATCTGCTGCTGCTGTGGTTGTCGACAGCGGCTTCATCACGCGCTCGTCCGCTCGGATAATAAACCTGCGCTTTAAGGTAATTACTTCATCGGGACAAACTCGAGTGTTAAGCAGCGCTATTAAGCCTCGCGCCGATAAATCAGACGCAGACGAGAGGCAGCAGCTAAATTACACAAAAGAGAGGAAAGAGCGTTATGTTCGAGGGATGAGGGTGATTAACACGTGGCCCTAAAACAGCTGTCCGCCGCTGATAAGTGACTTCGGGGGTTCGACTCAGAGGCCACCGAGCTACAGCCCCACAAACATCGACCTGCAGCAGAAGAACGAGCGCACACTTTACTCTTCATTCATTATGAGAAAAACAACATGCCCTATTTTACATCAGCGCTGAGTAAAGAATACCAAAGTGATGGGGATTCCTGCTCCACTGAACACACCACTCTGTTCCAGCTAAATATTGGAAAGAGTTTGCAAACATTAGAAATGTTCTTACCTGTGAGTTTTTGTACAGATACAAAGCAGGATAAAAGTGGTTTAACAAATGTGGAACACATTTCAAAAACTCATAAACTCCAAAGTAAAACCAGAGAAAAAGAGAAGCTGGTTTATCTTCAGCTGTGTTGCTCTTTTATTCTGAAGGAGCTCATATCTCAGATACAGCCTTAAATAAATACAATGTTTGATGGATGTTTAGACTCTACTCTACTTTCTCCACTTCTAGTGTCAGGACATGAAGCCCCCGTCTTCTGCAGCAGTGTTAAAGCTGTTCATTAGTGTTGAGTGTCTGCTCTGTGCTCAGTGTTACGTCCTGTCTCTTACTCTTTCACCGTTTTGTCTTGAGACTAGTTTCCACACAGCTCCATCAGCTGATCTCCAACAGCTGGGAAGCTTTTAATCTGTCCAACTTTAAACAAACAACTCAAACACGAGGACGAGACAGGAGCTGTTCAGGTTAAACGTGCTGTTTTTACTGGGGCTTAAATCTGAACTAAATCCAGGAAATCCTCATGGTTTTTCTTCTTATTTTTTCTGGACCGTACTTTTGACTCGGGGAGTATTCTGTGATATATCAGTTGTGTTCTGTCTGAGTCAGTCTCTGTGGATCTATTGTTCCGGTGCCACAGACGGAACAAAGGCGGCGTTTAGCTGCTGCTCCTCCGACGCTCGTCCCGCTCCGGCTACAAACACCTATTAGTCTCTGCTGCTGCTGCGGGGCGTTTGTTTCCAGCACTTTCTCAGAGTCAGCCTCTTCTTCGCTCGGCGCAGAAGTTTAGACTCATTTTTATTATTATTAGTTAGAATAGTTTATTTCTTTAGGATGGCGTACAATGTACATTAAGCGGGAGATGCTTGTACCAGATTATATCTATCACATATAGTCTTATATGTGTATGATTTTATTGGTGGAGGAAACCAGAGTTTCAGGGAGAGACATGAAGAACTAACTCCACACAGAAAGACCCTGCCCTGGATGGAAATCAAACCCAGGACCTTCTTGCTGTGAGGCCAGAGTGCTAACCACTCTGCCACTGAGACAGAGATGTCCAGACTTTACAAATATCCATCTTGAACTGCTCCAAAGTATCCCCGTCTGAACTCTGGCCTCAGACTCGTGTCCAACGACAGGTCAGCTCCAACAGCTCCACTGCACACTGTCCTGAGACCAGGACAGTCTGGTCCAATCAGGTTTAGTTTCAGGTTAAGCCCCTCCCTCTAGAGATAAAGGACCAGGACCAGACCAGGACCAGACCAGGACCAGACCAGGACCAGGACCAGGACCAGACCAGGACCAGACCAGGACCAGACCAGGACCAAACCAGACCAGGACCAGACCAGACCAGGACCAGACCAGACCAGACCAGACCAGGACCAGACCAGGACCAAACCAGACCAGACCAGGACCAGACCAGGACCAGACCCAGACCCAGACCAGGACCAGGACCAGACCAGGACCAGACCAGACCAGGACCAGACCAGGACCAGACCAGGACCAAACCAGACCAGAACCAGACCAGACCAGGACCAGACCAGGACCAGACCAGACCAGACCAGGACCAGACCAGGACCAAACCAGGACCAGACCAGGACCAGACCAGGACCAGACCCAGACCCAGACCAGGACCAGGACCAGACCCGGACCAGACCAGGACCAGACCAGGACCAAACCAGACCAGGACCAGACCATGACCAGACCAGGACCAGGACCAGACCAGACCATGACCAGACCAGGACCAGACCAGGACCAAACCAGACCATGACCAGACCAGACCAGACCATGACCAGACCAGGACCAGACCATGACCAGACGATGACCAGACCAGGACCAAACCAGGACCAAACCAGGACCAGACCAGGACCAGACCAGGACCAAACCAGGACCAAACCAGGACCAGGACCAAACCAGACCAGGACCAGACCATGACCAGACGATGACCAGACCAGGACCAAACCAGGACCAAACCAGGACCAGACCAGGACCAGACCAGGACCAAACCAGGACCAAACCAGGACCAGGACCAAACCAGACCAGGACCAAACCAGACCAGGACCAGACCATGACCAGACCAGACCATGACCAGACCAGGACCGGACCAGACCAGACCATGACCAGACCAGGACCAGACCAGGACCAAACCAGACCATGACCAGACCAGACCAGACCATGACCAGACGATGACCAGACCATGACCAAACCAGGACCAAACCAGGACCAGACCAGGACCAGACCAGGACCAAACCAGGACCAAACCAGGACCAGGACCAAACCAGGACCAGACCATGACCATGACCAGGACCAAACCAGACCAGGACCAGACCAGGACCAGACCAGGACCAGACCATGACCAGACCAGGACCAGACCATGACCAGACCAGGACCAGACCAGGACCAGACAAGGACCAAACCAGGACCAGGACCAAACCAGGACCAGACCATGACCATGACCAGGACCAAACCAGACCAGGACCAGACCAGGACCAGACCAGACCAGACGATGACCAGACCATGACCAGACCAGGACCAGACCAGGACCAGACCATGACCAGGACCAGACCAGACCAGACCAGGACCAGACCAGGACCAGACCAGGACCAAACCAGGACCAAACCAGGACCAGACCATGACCATGACCAGGACCAAACCAGACCAGGACCAGACCATGACCAGACCAGACCAGACGATGACCAGACCATGACCAGACCAGGACCAGACCAGGACCAAACCAGGACCAAACCAGGACCAAACCAGGACCAGGACCAAACCAGGACCAGACCATGACCATGACCAGGACCAGACCATGACCAGACCAGGACCAGACCAGGACCAGACCATGACCAGACCAGGACCAAACCAGGACCAAACCAGGACCAGGACCAAACCAGGACCAAACCAGACCAGGACCAGATCAGGACCAGACCAGGACCAAACCAGGACCAGAACCAGACCAGGACCAGACCAGGACCAAACCAGGACCAGACCAGACCAGACCAGGACCAGACCCAGACAAGACCAAACCAGAACCAGACCAGACCAGGACCAGACCAGAACCAGACCAGACCAGAACCAGACCAAACCAGGACCAAACCAGGACCAGACCAGACCAGACCAAGACCAGGACCAGACAAGGACCAGAACCAGACCAGACCAGGACCAGACCAGGACTAAACCAGGACCAGACCAGGACCAGACCAGAACCAGACCAGGACCAAACCAGACCAGACAAAGACCAGGACCAGACCAGACACAGTTAAAGCCTCTCATGATAAAGAGCCCGAGCCTCTGGTGAAGCCTAAAAGACTGGTCTCAGATCTGTTTTAATAATATTTCTTCTTCTGTGTTTTGTTTGAAGTTCTGCCGCCGTTCCACGCTCCCATCCCGATCGACGCACGCTACCATTACCAACCTGTCCATGTGCACAGGTGAGTCCAGGACCAGACCAAGACCAAAACCAGGACCAGACCAGGACCAGATCAGATCAGGACCAGACCAGGACCAGATCAGGACCAGACCAGACCAGGACCAGACCAGGACCAGACCAGGTCCAGACCAATTCTAAACCAGAACTGAGGTTGGACTAAACGAGGACTGGTTCAGGTTTAACCCTTGGTTGCGGTGAACACATGCTGTAAGTGTAGTTTTCTTTTAAGTCATATTTACAAAGTTAAATTTAATTATTTTTGAGACATTTTAAACTTAAAACAAATATTTAGCTTGAATCAAATTATTAGATTTGGTAAAACGTCCTGTTGCTGTGTTGTGTCTGAACTGAGACAAAAGAGTTCTGTCTGAAGCAGGAATCATTTTATTTCTCTCTCAAACTGAACGGTGTTCCAAACCTGTGCAGGATGAGTTCTGGACCTGAGTCTAAAATCCTGAGTGTCCAGTGTTTGTTTTTAGTCCCAGAGCTGTTTGTCTCTGTCACTTTGAGAAGAAGAAGAGTGTGTGTTTTTCCAACAAGGCTCTCGTGACACTGAGCACAAACAAAGATCTGCTCTGCGCTCGTCACATGACCTGATAACGAAGCAGGGGGCCCCACGTGACGGCCCTGTCCCGATAACGAAGCACGGGGCCCGGCTGCGATGACACGGCTCTTAAGTCGTGGTGCAGCGCGGCTGTAATTAGGTGAATGTGTCTCGATGGCTGCTTCAAGGCCGTGATGAACGAGGCCCGCGCCGTCAACATCAAATAACATAAATCAAGCCCCTCCCCCTCGCTCTGCGCCGCCGCGTGATGAATGGCTCCTGACGCCGCGACGCCTAAAGTATGCATCACCATCAGAGTCAGATTTAAATGTAACACTGTTCGGAGGAATCTATTGACTTTTGTGTCTGGAGTCCGTTTGATAAAGAGACTGGAAAGTGTGTCAGGGCTTTATTCAACAACAACACTGTTTTCTGTCGAGCTTCACAAAGTGTTGGTCACACTTCATCACATCCAGCCATTGTTCAAGGGTTTTACTCACAAACTGAATTAAAGGAAAGGAACCCTTTAGAGACATAAACACAAACAAAGCAGAGTCTGGGCAGTGTTTTTGGTTTATGTAAATGAGCCATGTGTCCCTTTAACAAAACTGTCTCATTATTGTTTCAGTTTTTTCAGTTCTTTGTGGTTAATAAAGTTTTTAATCCCAAAAACATTTGAGGGACAGACGTTAAAAGAGTGCTTTTGGATTAAATTTGTGATAAAAGTGTCTAAGTCTGACCTTAAACCTGCTTTGGATCAAGACCAGGACCAGGACCAAGACTAAACTTCCTTCATAACTTTCCTGAAGTCTGGCTAATGATGAACCTGTTTTATTGCTTTTCTCTCGTGTTGAACTTTTATTTAGGTTGTTTTGTCTGGTCACAGAGTAATCTAGAGCCCCCCTGTTTTACAAAATCAAGATTAATGCAACAAAATATTTCATTTTGAGGTGCAGGGCTTTGGTGTGACTCAGAAAAAGGCTTAAAGTCCGGCTGTGGCGCTGGTTCACGGTGGATTTCCCAGAGGAATGGTCCCGCTCTGGGTTTTATACGAGTCTTAATTACAGCAGAGGCTCCAGGGCAGAGTTTAGAGCAGACTTTAATGAACTCCAAAGACCGGACTCAGGACTCGGCATGATGGATTCACTCAGACGTAATGGAGTTCACTCACAACAAGGACTACACCTGGTCTAAGACCGGACTAACTCTGTCTCCATCACAAACACTGACCTCCGTGAGTCTGGACCTGGTCTAAGACCGGACTAACTCTGTCTCCTTCAAACACTGACCTCCGTGAGTCTGGACCTGGTCTAAGTCTGGACCTGGTCTAAGACTGGACTAACTCTGTCTCCTTCAAACACTGACCTCCGTGAGTCTGGACCTGGTCTAAGTCTGGACCTGGTCCAAGTCTGGACTAACTCTGTCTCCTTCAAACACTGACCTCTGTGAGTCTGGACCTGGTCTAAGTCTGGACTAACTCTGTCTCCTTCAAACACTGACCTCTGTGAGTCTGGACCTGGTCTAAGTCTGGACCTGGTCTAAGTCTGGACCTGGTCTAAGTCTGGACTAACTCTGTCTCCTTCAAACACTGACCTCCGTGAGTCTGGACCTGGTCTAAGACTGGTTTTAGTTGGTTTTAGGCAGGTGAGCAGAGTAAATATTAACAGGTGTATGTGTTCACAGTCAGAGTCAGTTGCATCAGTTTCTAATCTTCTCTGAGTCCGACTGAATTATTGATGCTTTGTGAAGCGTCCGCAGGTGTTTCTTTGAGCCGTGTTTAAAATAATAAACAGACAGTGCTCTGTAAAAGAGAAAAAACACCTCTGAATAAACCAGGACTAAACCAGGACTAAACCAGGACTAAACCAGGACTAAACCAGGTCCAAACCAGGTCTAAACCAGGTCTAAACCAGGTTTAAACCAGGTCTAAACCAGGTCTAAACCAGGTCTAAACCAGGTTTAAACCAGGTCTAAACCAGGTCTAAACCAGGACTAAACCAGGTCTAAACCAGGACTAAACCAGGACTAAACCAGGTTTAAACCAGGACTAAACCAGGTCTGAACCAGGACTAAACCAGGACTAAACCAGGTCTAAACCAGGACTAAACCAGGTCTAAACCAGGTCTGAACCAGGTTTAAACCAGGTCTGAACCAGGTCTAAACCAGGTCTAAACCAGGACTAAACCAGGTCTAAACCAGGTCTGAACCAGGTTTAAACCAGGACTAAACCAGGTCTGAACCAGGACTAAACCAGGACTAAACCAGGTCTAAACCAGGACTAAACCAGGTCTAAACCAGGTCTAAACCAGGTCTGAACCAGGTCTGAACCAGGTTTAAACCAGGTCTGAACCAGGTCTAAACCAGGTCTGAACCAGGACTAAACCAGGACTAAACCAGGTCTGAACCAGGACTAAACCAGGTCTGAACCAGGTTTAAACCAGGTCTGAACCAGGTCTAAACCAGGTCTGAACCAGGACTAAACCAGGACTAAACCAGGTCTGAACCAGGTTTAAACCATGTCTAAACCAGGTCTGAACCAGGTTTAAACCAGGACTAAACCAGGTCTAAACCAGGTCTAAACCAGGTCTAAATTAGGTCTAAACCAGGACTAAATTAGGTCTAAACCAGGACTAAACCAGGTCTAAACCAGGTCTAAACCAGGTCTAAACCAGGACTAAACCAGGACTAAACCAGGACTAAACCAGGACTAAACCAGGACTAAACCAGGACTAAACCAGGACTAAACCAGGTCTAAACCAGGTCTAAACCAGGTCTAAACCAGGTCTAAATTAGGTCTAAACCAGGACTAAATTAGGTCTAAACCAGGACTAAACCAGGACTAAACCAGGTCTAAACCAGGTCTAAACCAGGTCTAAACCAGGTCTAAACCAGGACTAAACCAGGACTAAACCAGGACTAACTCTGTTCTGTTCTTGTTCCAGTTCTGTTCCAGTTTTACCGTCAGCTCCCGTTCTCTCCGACCTCCCGTTGCTCCGCCTCTCGCCCGTTTCCATGACGACAACAGTAGGCGACCACATCCCCTTTGGCCCCGCCCACCCGTACGTGCACGCCCACGTGGACCACTACGTGCGCTCTTCGTCCGTGCACGGCGGCCCTCAGTCGATGCTCGAGCGTGAGAACAACACTCAGTGACTTAATAATAATCAGATTTATGTTTTTAAAGAGAAAGGTAGTGGATATAAATCTGTGTTCGAGGTCTGTCAGAGCTTTAATCTTCCCAGCGACACACGACAAAGCAGAACAGATGAAGTCTCTCAGGTCACCTTTAAACGCTCACTCCTGAAGTGTGGCTGAGCATTTCGTTTTCAGACTTTATTCAGACTCAAAACTCAGACTTTTCTATCATTTTTTTATTAACTGGCAGATGTCACAGAGGGTTCAGCGATGTTAAGAGTTTAGTTTGGGCTTTTTATTTTTTAACACAGACCTGTCACGTTATTACCCGGGCAACAACAGTGTTTGTGTTTGTGACAGTGGCCCACGAGCAGCTGAAGGAGAGGGCTCTGCTGGGACTCTCTGGACCTGGAGCCGGAGGAGAATACTTCCAGCTCATGAGCCACAGAGGCCCCTACAGTGAGCTGCTGCTGCCGGGGCCCAACGTGGGGCCCCTGTCGGAGTACGGCTCTCACACAGAAGGTCAGTCACGTGTCACTTTGTTCATTATCTTTATGGACAGGATTTCTAGGAGCAGCCAGCGGCCGGAGGGAGTCTTTTTGCAGATGATGTTGTCCTGTTGGCTCCATCAAGCCATGACCTTCAGTGTGCACTGGGACGGTTTGCAGCCGAGTGTGAAGCAGCTGAGATGAGGATCAGCACCTCCAAGTCTGAGACCATGGTTCTCAGTCGGAAAAGGGTGGCTTGTCTCCTTCAGGTTGGTGGAGAGATCCTGCCTCAAGTGGAGGAGTTCAAGTATCTTGGGGTCTTGTTCACGAGTGAGGGAAGGAGGGAGCGTGAGATTGACAGATGGATCGGTGCAGCTTCTGCAGTGATGCGGTCGATGTACCGGTCTGTCGTGGTGAAGAAGGAACTGAGCTTTAAGGCAAAGCTCTCGATTTACCGGTCAATCTACGTTCCTACTCTCACCTATGGTCATGAGCTTTGGGTCATGACCGAAAGAACAAGATCCTGGATACAAGCGGCCGAAATGAGCTTTCTCCGCAGGGTGGGGGGGGCACTCCCTTAGAGATAAGGTGAGGAGCTCGGTCACTCGGGAGGATCTCAAAGTAGAGCCGCTGCTCCTCCACATCGAGAGGAGCCAGCTGAGGTGGCTCTGGCATCTGTTTCGGATGCCTCCTGGACGCCTCCCTAGGGAGGTGTCCCGGGGCAGAGAGGGAAGTCTGGGCGTCTCTGCTTAGACTGCTGCCCCCTACTGCCCCCTGCTGCCCCCGCGACCCGGCCCCCGCGACCCGGCCCCAGATCAGTGGTAGAAGATGGATAGTTTAGTTCAGGATTAATCCAAGTTGAGTTTTATTTTATTCATGGGTTTACACCTGGATTAGCCCCAGATTATTTCAGATTTAGTCTTAGTTTAATCTTAGTTTAGTCCTGGTTCTGGTTAAAACAGATTTGAATAAACATTAGAACTGAGTTAGATTTATCTTTTGTGGATAATATTTTCCTCTGTTTTCTCTCTTCACATGAATCACAGAGGTTTTATTTTTACTTTTCTTTGTCTGAGTCGGTGTTTGTGCAGCAGGTGGACTGGAGCAGAATAAATGAGTCTGAGCTGTAGCTGTGAGTGGAAGTAACGTGGGACTCACTCAGTTTGTCTGTGGCCTCGTTTGAACCAGAAAAACACCACAAAACGAGAAAATACACAGGGACTAGGACTAACAGAAAAGATTCTATCAGTTTGAAATAAGACTTTTACTTATGTCATGTTTTAAAGAACAATTTCCCCGGAAAAAGCATGAAGTGAAATATAATTTTTCAAAGATTTGCTTAAAAAAATAAATAAACGAAGTTTAAAAGGGACTTAAAAACAAGATATAAAAGTGTCCTGGCACTGAAACTAATGCTTTTTTGTTTTAAACATGAAGAATTAATGAGACTTTTACTCTGAAAGGACACTGAGATGGAGTTATTGAGGCCTTCAGAGACTGGATATTATTATTGGTTGTAGTTTTTGTTCGCGTTAGGTTTAGTCTGAGTTACACTGGATTTAATCTCCTTCACAGAATGGAAAGTTTTAAGTCCAGATGCTTTTACTTGAACCTTTTTTTTAAGATGACCTGGATGACTGAGAACCTTCACAGACATGTTCACATAATATAGTAAACTTCAAGTTTAAGATCTTTTTAAACACAACATATCAATGAGAAAACAGTAGTCTTAGTTTGTCCAGAAGAGTCTGGTGTAAATCAGAGACTGTCCCTGGAGACGCTGTCCTTCATCACTCACAGACTCCGAGCGAGAGTAGGACATCTGTACGACACGTTTTACACTCGACCTTTTACTCTCCGTCATTAAACACACCTCACACACCCTCTGTTAATAAAAATATATATATTCTCTCTTATCCTTAGCTTTGTAAACTGTGCTGGGTTTAAACCGACGAGTTTTTGATGCACTTTTGCTTTTTGTTCTTGTGTTGTTAAAATTGCTTCCATTGTTTTCCTCATTTGTAAGTCTCTGTTAAATGACTAAATGTAATGTAAACGAGCATT
The DNA here is from genome assembly GCA_024416835.2 of Perccottus glenii. Lineage (NCBI taxonomy): Eukaryota > Metazoa > Chordata > Actinopteri > Gobiiformes > Odontobutidae > Perccottus > Perccottus glenii. The sequence continues at coordinate 952,066 of CM044567.2, forward strand.
AGAAGATTTATGAAGAAAAGCAGGTGTGAGTCACTGAAGGACTGAAGGAAAGGGTTTAGAGACACATGTTGATGTTAGTTTGAGTTAATGCAGATAAAAGAAGATAAAAGTGTAATTGAAGTAAACATTCAGTGGGAGTTATTTACTTTTAGTATGTTGCTTTTTCCTGGAAATTATAAAATGATGAGGCTTTTTCTTCTGAATCAGAGCCAGGCTTTAAAGGTTTATATTGTTTTCTCGTTAAAAGTGTCGTGTGTCAAAGTATTTACAGCAGAACGGAGTTAAGTCTGAATCGATGTCAATGAACTGGACTCATTTATTTAAAACATGAGACGAGATGTTATCTTCAGTGTTTTAGGAGATTAATGTGGACGGGTCCATTTGTAACGTCTGAGTCTTAATAGGGTCAGACCTGGACTAGAACTGGTCTAAACCAGGTCTAAACCAGGACTAAACCAGGACTAAACCAGGTTTAAACCAGGACTAAACCAGGACTAAATCAGGTCTAAATCAGGTCTAAACCAGGTCTAAACCAGGACTAAACCAGGTCTAAACCAGGTCTAAACCAGGACTAAATCAGGTCTAAATCAGGTCTAAACCAGGTCTAAACCAGGACTAAACCAGGTCTAAACCAGGTCTAAACCAGGACTAAACCAGGACTAAACCAGGTCTAAACCAGGTCTAAACCAGGTCTACACCAGGACTAAACCAAGTCTACACCAGGACTAAACCAGGTCTAAACCAGGACTAAACCAGGACTAAATCAGGTCTTAATCAGGTCTAAACCAGGTCTAAACCAGGTCTAAACCAGGACTAAACCAGGACTAAATCAGGTCTAAATCAGGTCTAAATCAGGTCTAAACCAGGACTAAACCAGGACTAAATCAGGTCTTAATCAGGTCTAAACCAGGTCTAAACCAGGTCTAAACCAGGACTAAACCAGGACTAAATCAGGTCTAAATCAGGTCTAAATCAGGTCTAAACCAGGACTAAACCAGGTCTAAACCAGGTCTAAACCAGGTCTAAACCAGGTCTAAATCAGGTCTAAATCCAGGTCTAAACCAGGACTAAACCAGGACTAAACCAGGTCTAAACCAGGTCTGAGTAAAAGTGTGTCACTGGGACAGAGCTGTGTCTTTAAATATTATTACTTTACATTAGAACAGTTTAACTCTGAAGAATGGCTTTAAGAGACTGTCATCTGCGTTTACAGTTACTCCATCACTGAGAGCTGCTTTAAGCCTTTAGTCCTGGGTTAGAGGGCTTTTCTTGAGGCTTTTTTTGAGTGCACCAGACTTTATAGTTCTTCTGTTTATCAAGATTAAGTCATGCAGAAAAATACCCGTGATTTCTTTATCCGAGCAAAAATACATGATTAACACTGGGTTTATTTAATTTAAATTAAATTCACTTATTTAATTTCTGAGCATATATTTTATAAAAAAATACTGTGTTTGATTTTATAGATTATTTAAATTAGGGTAAAAGCAGCATTGAGACATTACTAAAAGCACTGAGAAGAGCTAATGAGAAGATAATATGGAGAAAAAAACACTGAATGTTGGGAGACCGGACCAAAGGCTTCACTTCCTCCTTCGGGCCATGTGGGCTTCGGTGAACGTAGGATTTTAAAGCCCTTTTCTCACATTGAACCCGAGAAGGACCAAGTTAACATGAAGCTAACACAGTTTATTGCTATTACTGAAGCTACAGTTATTGGAACATGTGACACTGAACAGAAAAAAGAGAAGAACATCAGCTGCAGAGAGGCTTCAGCTCTGTGCTCAGCTCAGGAAACATTAGGGATTATATCTGCTCTATGATTGTGTTGTACGTGTTCTTACTAATGTCTCTCATCTGTAAACTGTTCTGCAGCTGCTCAGCACTTTGCCCAAGACCTTCTTTGTTTGCTTTGATTATGAAGTATTCCCATGAGACAAAGACACCAGAGTTAAAGGGGCTGGTACTGAGCTCTAAAGAGACTTCTGTGAGGACTTCAAGGACTGGACAGGCACTGACCGAACGGCTAATCTGCTTTTAATAAAATACTTAAATGATGCATGTACTGTTGAAGTGGTTGGGTTCATAAAATACAGAGGCTCTCATCCCTGACACTGACCTGTCCTCAGCTCCTCGGTTCTGCGGCCCCAGACTCAGTCCCAGACTCAGCAGGAAGAGGGCGCTGTCGGTGTCTCCTCTGTCGGATCACGGCTTCGACCTCGGGGCCGTGCTCCGGTCCTCGCCCCAGTCTTTGGCCGTCTTCATGAACAGCTCCAGAGCCGTGCCGGTCTCAGGGCCCTACTCTCAACTGTCGGTGTCGGGACTCAGGTAAGACTCACCTGGAACAGAGCAGGAATGGACTAAAGCCAGGACTGAACCAGAACTAAACCAGGACTAAACCAGGACTAAACCAGGACTAAACCAGGACTAAACCAGGAGTCAACAAGGGCTGAACCAGGACTAAACCAGGACTAAACCAGGTCTAAACCAGGTTTAGTCAGGTCCCAGTTTAGTTCAGTATTAAGTCCTGGTTTAGATTCATTTATTTCTTGACAGTCTAATACTAAATAATCTACTGTAAACATTTAAACTTCACAAATCGATATTAATTGTATAATATTCTGTCCTTAGCCCGTCGTTCCCGTTTCCTCACCACTTAAGCCCCGTCACTTACCACCAGCTCCTGTCCAATCAGAGAGGTTTCGGCTTAGGTCACGCCCCTCCACTGCTGCAGGCACCGCCCCCTTTCTCCGGACGCCACTCGAGCCTCGGCCTGAGCTCCAGCCACAGGGACCTGCTCAAAGTGAGACACATTTAATACAGAAGACAAAAGATCTGAAAAACTGGAGGTTCTAAAGCACTGTGTCTGTGTTCTGTCCCAGACGCCCGGTTCTGACTCTGCAGTGAGCAGCTCTGTGGACCCCATTGTCTACAAGAGGTCAAAGGTCAAAGGTGAAGCACACAGACTCCGGCTCTCGTCCTGTTCGCCGGTAAAGACCTCATATTTTTATTCTGTTTTGATAATGTGAATTTTATATTGGTCCAGTTTGTAGGAATAGTTTTATTAAAACCCACAAATCCAACTAACACCTGTTCAAATCCTTTCAAAACCCGATTGGTCAACTCCAGTGATTGTTTGTAAAGTGGATGAGGTGTTTTTTAACTTCATTCTGTGACACTGTTTAAATAAACACGCATTAGTCCTGTCTGGGGCGCGGCCCATCTTCGACCTCGGTGTACATTCACATAAACCTCTCTGCGGTTCTCTCTGATTGATTCTTGTACAGTTCTCTCTGGTTCTCTCCGGTTCTTGTTTGGTTCTCTCTGGTTCTTTCCAGTTCTCTCCGATTCTCTCTTGTCTCTTCGTCTGCCGCCCCGGCTCTGGGCTCCTCGGCTCTAAACTGTGCCACACTCCATTTTCCTGACGAATGGCACGTGCTTTCCTGTCACCTGTGCACGAGGCTCTACCTGCTGCCGTTTGACTAATCTGCATGCGCTCCCGGCCCCCGGCTCTCGGCTGCAGGGCTCGGAGCTTGCGGTGCTCATGATGCATGGAGACGAGGCTTGGCGGGCGTCTGGGGGCCGGCAGGATGGATGAGAAAATCGTGAGTTTGTGGCGAAGCTGCTACAGTCAGCATCTGCAGCAGATGCTTTGACAAATACAACATTGTTCTGGGTTTAACAGGACCGGACCTCAGCGAGAAGAGAGGCCCCAAAAACAGATTAGAACAGGGTTTAGATGAATTTGAACAGGTTTTAGTTGGATTAGAACAGGTTTTAAATGGATTTGAACAGATACATTTATTTTTTTAATATAGCGCTTTTCCACCTACTGTAGTAGGCACTCAAAGTACATACATTAAACTATTCACCAGTGATACAGCTGGAACACCACTGGAGGCAATGTAGGTGTCTTGCCTAAGGACACAACGACAGTGTGTGGGGGAGAACGGGATGTTCTGATGTTTTGGGATGTTTTAAACGGGGATCGAACCGCCCACCCGCCGGTCGAAGGACGGCCGCTCTACCCACTGAGCTAATGGATTTGAACAGGTTTCAGTTTGATTCAAATCCAACTAAAACCCATTTAACTGCATTTTAGTCACAGCACTTATTTTCAGATCTGTAAAAAGTAAAGTCTATAATTAATAATATTAATGCAATACAGATAGACACAGATATGTTGAGTTTGCGAAACACTGGAGATATATAAATAATGTTAATTTCTGAAGGTGTCCAGGAGCCGAGTGGAGGACGACTCTGACAGAGACCACCTCAAACCAGAGCCAGAGCCTCTTTATGAGACCAACTGTCACTGGGACCAGTGCAGCAAGGACTTCCCCTCCCAGGACCAACTCGTGCAGGTGAGTACAGGCGTGTGCACAGGTGTGTACACGTGAGTACACGTGAGTACAGGCGTGTGAAAGTGAGAACAGGTGCGTGCGCACGTGAGTACAGGCGTGTGCACGTGAGTACAGGCGTGTGCACGCGAGTACAGGCGTGTGAAAGTGAGTACAGGCGTGTGAAAGTGAGTACAGGCGTGTACACGTGAGTACAGGCGTGTGCACATGTGAGAACAGGCGTGTGCACGCGAGTACAGGCGTGTGAAAGTGAGTACAGGCGTGTACACGTGAGTACAGGCGTGTGCACGTGAGTACAGACGTGTGCACGTGAGTACAGGCGTGTGCACACGTGAGAACAGGCGTGTGCACGCGAGTACAGGCGTGTGCACACGTGAGTACAGGCGTGTGAAAGTGAGTACAGGCGTGTACACGTGAGTACAGGTGTGTACCCGTGAGAACAGGTGTGTACACGTGAGTACAGGTGTGTACACGTGAGTACAGGTGTGTACCCGTGAGTACAGGTGTGTACCCGTGAGTACAGGCGTGTACACGTGAGTACAGGCGTGTGAAAGTGAGTACAGGCGTGTACACGTGAGTACAGGTGTGTGCACACGTGAGAACAGGCGTGTACACGTGAGTACAGGCGTGTGCACACGTGAGAACAGGCGTGTACACGTGAGTACAGGCGTGTGAAAGTGAGTACAGGCGTGTACACGTGAGTACAGGTGTGTACCCGTGAGAACAGGTGTGTACACGTGAGAACAGGTGTGTACACGTGAGTACAGGTGTGTACACGTGAGTACAGGCGTGTACACGTGAGTACAGGTGTGTACACGTGAGAACAGGTGTGTACACGTGAGTACAGGCGTGTGCACGCGAGTACAGGCGTGTGAAAGTGAGTACAGGCGTGTGCACGTGAGTACAGGCGTGTGCACGTGAGTACAGGCGTGTGCACACGTGAGAACAGGCGTGTGCACGCGAGTACAGGCGTGTACACGTGAGTACAGGCGTGTGCACGCGAGTACAGGCGTGTGCACGCGAGTACAGGCGTGTGCACGCGAGTACAGGCGTGTGAAAGTGAGTACAGGCGTGTGCACGTGAGTACAGGCGTGTGCACGTGAGTACAGGCGTGTGAAAGTGAGTACAGGCGTGTGAAAGTGAGTACAGGCGTGTGCGTGAGTACAGGCGTGTGAAAGTGAGTACAGGCGTGTACACGTGAGTACAGGCGTGTGCACGTGAGTACAGGCGTGTGAAAGTGAGTACAGGCGTGTGCACGCGAGTACAGGCGTGTGAAAGTGAGTACAGGCGTGTGCACGTGAGTACAGGCGTGTGCACGTGAGTACAGGCGTGTGAAAGTGAGTACAGGCGTGTGAAAGTGAGTACAGGCGTGTGCACGTGAGTACAGGCGTGTGAAAGTGAGTACAGGCGTGTACACGTGAGTACAGGCGTGTGCACGTGAGTACAGGCGTGTGCACGTGAGTACAGGCGTGTGAAAGTGAGTACAGGCGTGTGCACGCGAGTACAGGCGTGTGCACGCGAGTACAGGCGTGTGCACGCGAGTACAGGCGTGTGCACGCGAGTACAGGCGTGTGCACGTGAGTACAGGCGTGTGCACACGTGAGAACAGGCGTGTGAAGCAGCGTTCACACCAAACGCGAATTGCGCTAATAAATCGCGCTATTCGCGCGTAGTTGGACGCTTGAACATTTTGAGTTTACTCACTTCATTCGCGCGTGAAATTCACTCGCGAATTCGCGTCATGGGAGGGGCTTCTGCCAGGTTGGTAGTCTCGTTGCAACATGGCTGACTTAGATTTTGTTGAAAGAGTAGCAGTGCTATACCTGCTGTGGAAGGCTGAACAACGGCGTAGATCCGTTCGGCGCCGTGTTTGAGTCCATCGGATCCTTCGAAGGCGAAGCCAGCTCGGTGAGTTTCACCAACTCCTCCAGGAGCTGCGCCTGGATGACGGCCGCCAGCGGTACTTCCACTGACCCGGCCCCAGTTCGATGACCTGTTGTCCCGGGTCTGTGCGAGGATTTCCCGCAGGACAGCAACTACTGACGCTCTATTCAAGTCTGTCCATCTGTCTCCAGTCAATATTTGGTGTGATTATGAGTAATATGTGGACAACTACAGTCTTCTGAACACAGTTATCAGTCCTACAGTCAATATAGTATTATGTCTATAAAATCGTATTTAGAATTGTATTTATAACAGTGTGTTGTATCTCTTATTTGTTTTTATTTCTTTAATAAAAGGAGCCAGCCTCCAAAAAGAATCTATGACTCATGGCTTGTTTCTCATTAATACAACACTGGTCCAATCATAAATAACTGTTTTCTTACTGTACTATTGTAGATGTGTTTGCAATAGAATATAATAAAAATGAACAAGTGTTTACCATAAGTAATCTAGTCTTAAATACTGAACATTATAAACTTTCTTCTATTTATTCTAAATAAATCAGTCTGAAATATTGAAATGTTTGTGACAAACACATCAAAACCTTTGGTCATTATATAAAACATTTATTTAAAAAAATGGAATTATGAAACTATACACAAAACTTAATGCACTATTTCTGAGCAGGAATAAAAGAATCCTAAAGTGAAGGAGAGGAGAACAGAGAGAGTCTGGTTTATTCCTGCTGTGACAGCTGCATCATTTTAAAAACTATACACTGGGTTCCAAATGAAGCAGAACTGTGCTGCTTTCATAGATTAATGTATGTATTTGAAATTTGACAAACTGTTTCATCCAAGACAGTAACTTCTGCAGAGAAGGGACCAGACTCAAGAGAAGATCCTCTGAACCTGGAGCTACAGCATGTGTTCTGAGAGCTTCTGAACTGGGTCTTCTCCTGGGGTCTTCTCTTTGGTTGCCCTGTAATAAAATGACACATGAAAAAGGCAGAAAAACATTATCAACTCATTAACAAACCACCAGGGTTGTGTTTGTATCTGAATGTAAGAGGCTATGAGGGCTTACTGTAAATGATTGTATATGATATGTATTTATTGCCTGTACACACCTGTGGATACAGCAACAGATGTGGATGGGGCAGGGGAAGCTGCAGCAGCAGGTTTTCACAGGGGGGGTGCCCAGGCTCATTGGCATCAAAAGTCAGCTCTGTCATGACAATATATATAATATACATATTATATTATTAAATTATAATACAAGTTAACATTTGAACATTACACCAGTCACAAACAACACATATCCTCTATAAACTCGGCGGTGGAAAACTAGTTATAAAGTACGGCAAATTAGCTCAGGCTTTAGCTAGCTAGTTGGCTCAATATATACGACTAAAAGGCATTTTTTTGCAACTTACCAGGGTTTCCGACCCCCTCACTCACTTTCCTTCGAGCAAGAACTTTTAAGATTCCTGGCTCTGAAAAATGACGAAGATGTTTCGTATTCCACAGGCTGCCCCGATAACTTCGTCCTCCATTGTTGTTTTGGATTTCTGCCTCTACGGTCCGCCTCCATTCGTAGCATGTCACTACTAGAGCAAGCTCCTGATTGGTTAACGCGACGCGAATTTCTCCAAAAGTTCAGATTTTTCAACTCGCGCGAATGAAGCGTTGGACGCGTTTAGCGCGTCAAACGCTCAATTCGCGCTATTCGCGCTATTCGCGCCGCCTCATTCGCGCGAATCGCGCCGCAGGACTCCCACATTGACTTAACATGTAAATCACTCGCGCTTAACGCTTAATTCGCGTTTGGTGTGAACGTACCTTGAAAGTGAGAACAGGTGTGTGCACACGTGAGAACAGGCGTGTGCACGTGAGTACAGGCGTGTGCACACGTGAGAACAGGCGTGTGCACGTGAGTACAGGCGTGTGCACACGTGAGTACAGGCGTGCGCACGTGAGTACAGGCGTGCGCACGTGAGTACAGGCGTGTGCATGTGAGTACAGGCGTGTGCACACGTGAGAACAGGCGTGTGCACATGAGTACAGGCGTGTGCACGCGAGTACAGGCGTGTGAAAGTGAGAACAGGCGTGTGCACACGTGAGTACAGGCGTGTGCACGTGAGTACAGGCGTGTGCACACATTTACATTTACATTTATTCATTTAGCTGACGCTTTTATCCAAAGCGACTTACATTGTTTTAATGTAATTACCAGTGTTACCGTCACTGGGGGCAAGTTGGGTTAAGTGTCTTGCCCAAGGACACAACGACAGTATAAACTGTGGGGAGAGTGGGAATCGAACCGCCTACCTTCCGGTTGAAAGACGACCACTCTACCCACTGAGCTACTGCCGCCACACGTGAGTACAGGCGTGTGCACACGTGAGTACAGACGTGTGTACACGTGAGTACAGGCATGTGCACATGAGTACAGGTGTGTGAAAGTGAGAACAGGTGCGTGCGCACGTGAGTACAGGCGTGTGCACGTGAGTACAGGCATGTGCACACGTGAGTAGAGGCGTGTGCACGCGAGTACAGGCGTGTGCACGTGAGTACAGACGTGTGTACACGTGAGTACACGTGAGTAGAGGCGTGTGCACATGAGTACAGACGTGTGCACGTGAGTACAGGCGTGTGCACAGGTGAATACAGGCGTGTGCACAGGTGAGTACAGACGTGTGCACAGGTGTGTACACAGGTGTGTACACGTGAGTACCAGGACAAAAGTTTAAAAGATGAAAGCATGTCTAAGCCTCTGTAATTAAACTCAAAATAACGGCAGTTGTTATTGATGACGTCCTTTGTAACTGTAAGAATTATGGGGACATTATTACAGATAATACGGTAAATACACAATGCAGTTATGTATTTTTTATTTCACTGTAAATATTTCAGACTTCTTTAACAGTGCAGATTTAAACCAGGACTAAAACTCTTGGTTTTCACTAAACTTAAATCATAATCTAGTCAAAAAACCAGACTAAAAAAAAATCTTACCAAAGACTAAACCAGAAGAAAACCACAACTAAACCATGGATCAAACCAGGTCTAGACCAGAGAAAAACCCGGCTCAAAAACAAGACTGAAATAAAGAAACCTTTGAGTAAACAAAGATTAAAGTATAAATCATAGCCTAAACCTAGGACTAAACCAGGACTACATCTTGGTCTTGGAATTAAACCTTGGGCTAATTGAGTTTATTATCATTATTGATATAAAATGTTTGTTTTGTGAGCAGCACATTAACAACGAGCACATCCACGGAGACAAGAAGGAGTTCGTGTGTCGTTGGGATCAGTGCTCGAGGGAACAGAAGCCTTTTAAAGCACAGTACATGCTGGTGGTCCACATGAGACGGCACACGGGAGAGAAGCCTCACAAGTGCACCGTAAGAGATCAAACACAGACACGAGTGCGCCGTAAGAGATCAAACACAGACACGAGTGCGCCGTAAGAGATCAAACACAGACACGAGTGCGCCGTAAGAGATCAAACACAGACACGAGTGCGCCGTAAGAGATCAAACACAGACACGAGTGCGCCGTAAGAGATCAAACACAGACACGAGTGCGCCAAAAGAGATCAAACACAGACACGAGTGCGCCGTAAGAGATCAAAAGGACACGAGTGCGCCGTAAGAGATCAAACACAAGTGCGCCGTAAGAGATCAAACACAGACACGAGTGCACCGTAAGAGATCAAACACAGACACGAGAGCGCCGTAAGAGATCAAACACAGACACGAGAGCGCCGTAAGAGATCAAACACAAACACGAGAGCGCCGTAAGAGATCAAACACAGACACGAGTGCGCCGTAAGAGTTTAAAAGGACACGAGTGCGCCGTAAGAGATCAAACACGAAAAGCGCCGTAGAGACCAAACACAGACACGAGTGCGCCGTAAGAGACCAAACACAGACACGAGTGCGCCGTAAGAGATCAAACACAGACACGAGTGCGCCGTAAGAGATGAAAAGGACACGAGTGCGCCGTAAGAGATCAAACACGAGTGCGCCGTAAGAGATCAAACACAAGTGCGCCGTAAGAGATCAAACACAGACACGAGTGCACCGTAAGAGATCAAACACAGACACGAGTGCGCCGTAAAAGATCAAACACAGACAAGAGTGCGCCGTAAAAGATCAAACACAGACACAAGTGCGCCGTAAGAGATCAAACACAGACACGAGTGCGCCGTAAAAGATCAAACACAGACACGAGTGCGCCGTAAAAGATCAAACACAGACAAGAGTGCGCCGTAAAAGATCAAACACAGACACGAGTGCGCCGTAAGAGATCAAACACAGACACGAGTGCGCCGTAAGAGATCAAACACAGACACGAGTGCGCCGTAAAAGATCAAACACAGACACGAGTCCGCCGTAAAAGATCAAACACAGACACGAGTGCGCCGTAAGAGATCAAACACGAGTGCGCCGTAAGAGATCAAACACAGACACGAGTCCGCCGTAAAAGATCAAACACAGACACGAGTGCGCCGTAAAAGATCAAACACAGACACGAGTGCGCCGTAAAAGATCAAACACAGACACGAGTGCACCGTAAGAGATCAAACACAGACACGAGTGCACCGTAAGAGATCAAACACAGACACAAGTGCACCGTAAGAGATCAAACACAGACACAAGTGCGCCGTAAGAGATCAAACACAGACACGAGTGCGCCGTAAGAGATCAAACACGAGTGCGCCGTAAGAGATCAAACACAGACAAGAGTGCGCCGTAAGAAATGAAACACAGACAGGAGTGCGCCGTAAGAGATGAAACACAGACACAAGTGCGCCGTAAGAGATGAAACACAGACACGAGAGCGCCGTCAGAGATCAAACACAAGTGCGGCGTAAGAGATCAAACACAGACACGAGTGCGCCCTAAGAGATCAAACACAGACACGAGTGCGCCGTAAGAGATCAAACACAGACACGAGTGCGCCGTAAGAGATCAAACACAGACACGAGTGCACCGTAAGAGATCAAACACAGACACGAGTGCGCCGTAAGAGATCAAACACAGACACGAGTGAGCCGTAAGAGATGAAACACAGACACGAGTGCGCCGTAAGAGATCAAACACGAGTGCGCCGTAAGAGATCAAACACAGACACAAGAGCGCCGTAAGAGATCAAACACAGACACAAGTGCACCGTAAGAGATCAAACACAGACACAAGTGCGCCGTAAGAGATCAAACACAGACAAGAGTGCGCCGTAAGAGATGAAACACAGACAGGAGTGCGCCGTAAGAGATGAAACACAGACATGAGTGAGCCGTAAGAGATGAAACACAGACACGAGTGCGGCGTAAGAGATCAAACACGAGTGCGCCGTAAGAGATCAAACACAGACACAAGAGTGCGCCGTAAGAGATCAAACACAGACAGGAGTGCGCCGTAAGAGATCAAACACAGACACGAGTGCGCCGTAAGAGATCAAACACAGACACGAGAGCGCCGTAAGAGATCAAACACAGACACGAGAGCGCCGTAAGAGATCAAACACAGACACGAGTGCGCCGTAAGAGATCAAACACAGACACAAGTGCGCCGTAAGAGATCAGACACGAGTGCGCCGTAAGAGATCAGACACGAGTGCGCCGTAAGAGATCAAACACAGACACGAAAAGTGCGCCGTAGAGATCAAACACAGACACGAAAAGTGCGCCCGTAAGAGATCAAACACGAAAAGTGCGCCGTAAGAGATCAAACACAGACACGAGTGCGCCGTAAGAGATCAAACACAGACACGAGAGCGCCGAAAGAGATCAAACACAGACACGAGTGCGCTGTAAGAGATGAAACACAGACACGAGAGCGCCGTAAGAGATCAAACACAGACAAGAGTGCGCCGTAAGAGATCAAACACAGACAGGAGTGCGCCGTAAGAGATGAAACACAGACATGAGTGAGCCGTAAGAGATGAAACACAGACACGAGTGCGGCGTAAGAGATCAAACACGAGTGCGCCGTAAGAGATCAAACACAGACACAAGAGTGCGCCGTAAGAGATCAAACACAGACAGGAGTGCGCCGTAAGAGATCAAACACAGACACTAGTGCGCCGTAAGAGATCAAACACAGACACGAGAGCGCCGTAAGAGATCAAACACAGACACGAGAGCGCCGTAAGAGATCAAACACAGACACGAGTGCGTCGTAAGAGATCAAACACAGACACAAGTGCGCCGTAAGAGATCAGACACGAGTGCGCCGTAAGAGATCAGACACGAGTGCGCCGTAAGAGATCAAACACAGACACGAGTGCGCCGTAAGAGATCAAACACAGACACGAGTGAGCCGTAAGAGATGAAACACAGACACGAGTGCGCCGTAAGAGATCAAACACGAGTGCGCCGTAAGAGATCAAACACAGACACAAGAGCGCCGTAAGAGATCAAACACAGACACAAGTGCACCGTAAGAGATCAAACACAGACACGAGTGCGCCATAAGAGATCAAACACAGACACGAGTGAGCCGTAAGAGATCAAACACAGACACGAGTGCGCCGTAAGAGATCAAACACAGACACGAGTGAGCCGTAAGAGATGAAACACAGACACGAGTGCGCCGTAAGAGATCAAACACGAGTGCGCCGTAAGAGATCAAACACAGACACAAGAGCGCCGTAAGAGATCAAACACAGACACAAGTGCACCGTAAGAGATCAAACACAGACACGAGTGCGCCGTAAGAGATCAAACACAGACAAGAGTGCGCCGTAAGAGATCAAACACAGACAGGAGTGCGCCGTAAGAGATGAAACACAGACATGAGTGAGCCGTAAGAGATGAAACACAGACACGAGTGCGGCGTAAGAGATCAAACACGAGTGCGCCGTAAGAGATCAAACACAGACACAAGAGTGCGGCGTAAGAGATCAAACACAGACACGAAAAGTGCGCCGTAAGAGATCAAACACAGACACGAGCGCCGTAAGAGATCAAACACAGACACGAGCGCCGTAAGAGATCAAACACAGACACGAAAAGTGCGTCGTAAGAGATCAAACACAGACACAAGTGCGCCGTAAGAGATCAGACACGAGTGCGCCGTAAGAGATCAGACACGAGTGCGCCGTAAGAGATCAAACACAGACACGAAAAGTGCGCCGTAGAGATCAAACACAGACACGAGTGAGCCGTAAGAGATGAAACACAGACACGAGTGCGCCGTAAGAGATCAAACACGAAAAGTGCGCCGTAAGAGATCAAACACAGACACAAGAGCGCCCGTAAGAGATCAAACACAGACACAAGTGCACCGTAAGAGATCAAACACAGACACGAAAAGTGCGCCATAAGAGATCAAACACAGACACGAGTGAGCCGTAAGAGATCAAACACAGACACGAGTGCGCCGTAAGAGATCAAACACAGACACGAGTGAGCCGTAAGAGATGAAACACAGACACGAGTGCGCCGTAAGAGATCAAACACGAGTGCGCCGTAAGAGATCAAACACAGACACAAGAGCGCCGTAAGAGATCAAACACAGACACAAGTGCACCGTAAGAGATCAAACACAGACACGAGTGCGCCGTAAGAGATCAAACACAGACAAGAGTGCGCCGTAAGAGATCAAACACAGACAGGAGTGCGCCGTAAGAGATGAAACACAGACATGAGTGAGCCGTAAGAGATGAAACACAGACACGAGTGCGGCGTAAGAGATCAAACACGAGTGCGCCGTAAGAGATCAAACACAGACACAAGAGTGCGCCGTAAGAGATCAAACACAGACAGGAGTGCGCCGTAAGAGATCAAACACAGACACGAGTGCGCCGTAAGAGATCAAACACAGACACGAGTGTGCCGTAAGAGATGAAACACAGACACGAGTGCGCCGTAAGAGATCAAACACAGACACGAGTGCGCCGTAAGAGATCAAACACAGACACGAGAGCGCCGTAAGAGATCAAACACAGACACGAGAGCGCCGTAAGAGATCAAACACAGACACGAGAGCGCCGTAAGAGATCAAACACAGACACGGGTGCGCCGTAAGAGATCAAACACAGACCCGAGTGCGCCATAAGAGATCAAACACAGACACGAGTGTGCCGTAAGAGATCAAACACAGACACGAGTGCGCCGTAAGAGTTTAAAAGGACACGAGTGCGCCGTAAGAGATCAAACACGAGTGCGCCGTAAGAGATCAAACACAGACACGAGTGCGCCGTAAGAGATCAAACACAGACACGAGAGCGCCGTAAGAGATCAAACACAGACACGAGAGCGCCGTAAGAGATCAAACACGAGTGCGCCGTAAGAGATCAAACACAGACACGAGTGCGCCATAAGAGATCAAACACAGACACGAAAGTGCGCCGTAGAGATCAAACACAGACACGAGCGCCGTAAGAGATCAAACACAGACACGAGTGCGCTGTAAGAGTTTAAAGGACACGAGTGCGCCGTAAGAGATCAAACACGAGTGCGCCGTAAGAGATCAAACACAGACACGAGTGCGCCGTAAGAGTTTAAAAGGACACGAGTGCGCCGTAAGAGATCAAACACGAGTGCGCCGTAAGAGATCAAACACAGACACGAGTGCGCTGTAAGAGATGAAACACAGACACGAGAGCGCCGTAAGAGATCAAACACAGACACGAGTGCACCGTAAGAGATCAAACACAGACACGAGTGCACCGTAAGAGATCAAACACAGACACAAGTGCACCGTAAGAGATCAAACACAGACACAAGTGCGCCGTAAGAGATCAAACACAGACACGAGTGCGCCGTAAGAGATCAAACACGAGTGCGCCGTAAGAGATCAAACACAGACAAGAGTGCCGTAAGAAATGAAACACAGACAGGAGTGCGCCGTAGAGATGAAACACAGACACAAGTGCGCCGTAAGAGATGAAACACAGACACGAGCGCCACAGAGATCAAACACAAGTGCGGCGAGATCAAACACAGACACGAGTGCGCCCTAAGAGATCAAACACGAGTGCGCCGTAAGAGATCAAACACAGACAAGAGTGCGCCGTAAGAAATGAAACACAGACAGGAGTGCGCCGTAAGAGATGAAACACAGACACAAGTGCGCCGTAAGAGATGAAACACAGACACGAGAGCGCCGTCAGAGATCAAACACAAGTGCGGCGTAAGAGATCAAACACAGACACGAGTGCGCCCTAAGAGATCAAACACAGACACGAGTGCGCCGTAAGAGATCAAACACAGACACGAGTGCGCCGTAAGAGATCAAACACAGACACGAGTGCACCGTAAGAGATCAAACACAGACACGAGTGCGCCGTAAGAGATCAAACACAGACACGAGTGAGCCGTAAGAGATCAAACACAGACACGAGTGCGCCGTAAGAGATCAAACACGAGTGCGCCGTAAGAGATCAAACACAGACACAAGAGCGCCGTAAGAGATCAAACACAGACACAAGTGCACCGTAAGAGATCAAACACAGACACAAGTGCGCCGTAAGAGATCAAACACAGACAAGAGTGCGCCGTAAGAGATGAAACACAGACAGGAGTGCGCCAGAGATGAAACACAGACATGAGTGAGCCGTAGAGATGAAACACAGACACGAAAAGGGCGTAAGAGATCAAACACGAAAAGTGCGCCGAAGAGATCAAACACAGACACAAGAGTGCGCCGTAAGAGATCAAACACAGACAGGAGTGCGCCGTAAGAGATCAAACACAGACACGAGTGCGCCGTAAGAGATCAAACACAGACACGAGAGCGCCGTAGAGATCAAACACAGACACGAGCGCCGTAAGAGATCAAACACAGACACGAGTGCGCCGTAGAGATCAAACACAGACACAAGTGCGCCGTAGAGATCAGACACGAGTGCGCCGTAAGAGATCAAACACAGACACGAGTGCGCGTAGAGATCAAACACAGACACGAGTGCGCCGTAAGAGTTTAAAAGGACACGAGTGCGCCGTAAGAGATCAAACACAGACACGAGAGCGCCGTAAGAGATCAAACACAGACACGAGAGCGCCGTAAGAGATCAAACACAGACACGAGTGCGTCGTAAGAGATCAAACACAGACACAAGTGCGCCGTAAGAGATCAGACACGAGTGCGCCGTAAGAGATCAGACACGAGTGCGCCGTAGAGATCAAACACAGACACGAGTGCGCCGTAAGAGATCAAACACAGACACGAGTGAGCCGTAAGAGATGAAACACAGACACGAGTGCGCCGTAAGAGATCAAACACGAGTGCGCCGTAAGAGATCAAACACAGACACAAGAGCGCCGTAAGAGATCAAACACAGACACAAGTGCACCGTAAGAGATCAAACACAGACACGAAAAGTGCGCCATAAGAGATCAAACACAGACACGAGTGAGCCGTAAGAGATCAAACACAGACACGAAAAGTGCGCCGTAAGAGATCAAACACAGACACGAGTGAGCCGTAAGAGATGAAACACAGACACGAAAAGTGCGCCGTAAGAGATCAAACACGAAAAGTGCGCCGTAAGAGATCAAACACAGACACAAGAGCGCGTAAGAGATCAAACACAGACACGAGTGAGCCGTAGAGATGAAACACAGACACGAAAAGTGCGCCGTAAGAGATCAAACACGAGTGCGCCGTAAGAGATCAAACACAGACACAAGAGCGCCGTAAGAGATCAAACACAGACACAAGTGCACCGTAAGAGATCAAACACAGACACGAGTGCGCCGTAAGAGATCAAACACAGACAAGAGTGCGCCGTAAGAGATCAAACACAGACAGGAGTGCGCCGTAAGAGATGAAACACAGACATGAGTGAGCCGTAAGAGATGAAACACAGACACGAAAAGCGGCGTAAGAGATCAAACACGAGTGCGCCGTAAGAGATCAAACACAGACACAAGAGTGCGCCGTAAGAGATCAAACACAGACACGAGTGCGCCGTAAGAGATCAAACACAGACACGAGAGCGCCGTAAGAGATCAAACACAGACACGAGAGCGCCGTAAGAGATCAAACACAGACACGAGTGCGTCGTAAGAGATCAAACACAGACACAAGTGCGCCGTAAGAGATCAGACACGAGTGCGCCGTAAGAGATCAGACACGAGTGCGCCGTAAGAGATCAAACACAGACACGAGTGCGCCGTAAGAGATCAAACACAGACACGAGTGAGCCGTAAGAGATGAAACACAGACACGAGTGCGCCGTAAGAGATCAAACACGAGTGCGCCGTAAGAGATCAAACACAGACACAAGAGCGCCGTAAGAGATCAAACACAGACACAAGTGCACCGTAAGAGATCAAACACAGACACGAGTGCGCCATAAGAGATCAAACACAGACACGAGTGAGCCGTAAGAGATCAAACACAGACACGAGCGCCGTAAGAGATCAAACACAGACACGAGTGAGCCGTAAGAGATGAAACACAGACACGAAAAGGTGCGCCGTAAGAGATCAAACACGAGTGCGCCGTAAGAGATCAAACACAGACACAAGAGCGCCGTAAGAGATCAAACACAGACACAAGTGCACCGTAAGAGATCAAACACAGACACGAGTGCGCCGTAAGAGATCAAACACAGACAAGAGTGCGCCGTAAGAGATCAAACACAGACAGGAGTGCGCCGTAAGAGATGAAACACAGACATGAGTGCGCCGTAAGAGATGAAACACAGACACGAAAAGCGGCGTAAGAGATCAAACACGAGTGCGCCGTAAGAGATCAAACACAGACACAAGAGTGCGCCGTAAGAGATCAAACACAGACAGGAGTGCGCCGTAAGAGATCAAACACAGACACGAGTGCGCCGTAAGAGATCAAACACAGACACGAGTGCGCCGTAAGAGATGAAACACAGACACGAGTGCGCCGTAAGAGATCAAACACAGACACGAGAGCGCCGTAAGAGATCAAACACAGACACGAGGCGCTCGTAAGAGATCAAACACAGACACGAAAAGTGCGTAAGAGATCAAACACAGACACGGGTGCGCCGTAAGAGATCAAACACAGACCCGAGTGCGCCATAAGAGATCAAACACAGACACGAGTGCGCCGTAAGAGATCAAACACAGACACGAGTGCGCCGTAAGAGTTTAAAAGGACACGAGTGCGCCGTAAGAGATCAAACACGAGTGCGCCGTAAGAGATCAAACACAGACACGAGTGCGCCGTAAGAGATCAAACACAGACACGAGAGCGCCGTAAGAGATCAAACACAGACACGAGAGCGCCGTAAGAGATCAAACACGAGTGCGCCGTAAGAGATCAAACACAGACACGAGTGCGCCATAAGAGATCAAACACAGACACGAGTGCGCCGTAAGAGATCAAACACAGACACGAGAGCGCCGTAAGAGATCAAACACAGACACGAGTGCGCTGTAAGAGTT
This sequence comes from Perccottus glenii, assembly GCA_024416835.2. Lineage (NCBI taxonomy): Eukaryota > Metazoa > Chordata > Actinopteri > Gobiiformes > Odontobutidae > Perccottus > Perccottus glenii. The sequence goes on from CM044567.2 coordinate 970,697, forward strand.
TAAAAGGACACGAGTGCGCCGTAAGAGATCAAACACGAGTGCGCCGTAAGAGATCAAACACAGACACGAGTGCGCCGTAAGAGTTTAAAAGGACACGAGTGCGCCGTAAGAGATCAAACACGAGTGCGCCGTAAGAGATCAAACACAGACACGAGTGCGCTGTAAGAGATGAAACACAGACACGAGAGCGCCGTAAGAGATCAAACACAGACACGAGAGCGCCGTTAAATCTCTTGTAATTGTTCCAGTCCATTGTGACGGATGTTTTGTCCCTGAGTCGTTTGTTCTGGTTCCGGTCCAGTTCGAGGGCTGCTCTAAGGCCTACTCCCGTCTGGAGAACCTGAAGACCCACCTGAGATCTCACACCGGAGAGAAACCCTACGTCTGTGAACATGAGGACTGCAACAAGGCCTTCTCCAACGCCTCAGACCGAGCCAAGCACCAAAACCGCACCCACTCCAACGAGGTACTGACCGGGACTGGACCAGGACTAGACCCACTCCAACGAGGTACTGACCGGGACTGGACCTGGACTAAACCAAGACTAGACCCACTCCAACGAGGTACTGACCGGGACTGGACCAGGACTAAACCAAGACTAGACCCACTCCAACGAGGTACTGACCGGGACTGGACCTGGACTAAACCAAGACAAGACCCACTCCAACGAGGTACTGACCGGGACTGGACCTGGACTAAACCAAGACTAGACCCACTCCAACAAGCTACAGACCGGGACTGGATCAAGGCTAAAATCTGGACAAACCACAAATAAAAGGGGTCTGAACCAGGTCTGAATGGGACTAGAACTAAGACTAAAATAGATCTTATCAGGACTTTGGGATTTGGACTAGACCAACTTAAGAGACTAGACCCTAACCCTAAGACCCAACTCAGGACTACACCAGGTCTATCCCAGGCTAGAATCTTGGACTAAACAAGGACTAAAATAAGACAGAATCCAGGACTAACCCAGTCTAACCTGGTCTAACCTGGTCTAAACCTGGTCTAACCCAGCTCTTGTCTGCTGTAGAAACCCTACGTCTGTAAAATCCCTGGTTGTACGAAGCGTTACACAGACCCCAGTTCTTTGAGGAAACACGTGAAGACCGTGCACGGCCCTGACGCGCACGTGACCAAGAGGCAGCGCAGCGTCGAGCTTCAGCCCCGCGGCTCGGCCCCGGCTGAGAACGGCGCCCCCAGAGGAGTGGAAGAGTACCTGCAGGTGAAGCCCATCAAGACCGAGAAGTCTGTGGTGAGAAACTAAAGTCCTGACTTTTACAAAACCTAGAGCCTAGGGTTTATCCAAAAGTCAATGTGACATGCTCAGGATAATATTTGCTTTTTAAAAAGAAAAAATGACACAGACATGAATCGACGTATGATTATTGGATTTGATTTTCAGTCCAGAATCAGAAATACTAATATTTTATATAAAATAATAAAACTGCAAGTAAAATTTTTATTATTTTCATTAAAAAGGACTAGTTTCTTCTTCCTGTCTTGTTTATTCCAACTGCTCTCTCTTCTTCTTCATGCTTTTCCAAATGGACAGACTTTACTGAGGTGAGCTTTACCTGCAGCTTCTCTCCAAATATATTCCCAAAAGACGTTCAGACGCTCATTATTTTGAGTTAAACCTGCTTTGACCTCACCTTATTCTATTTTCCTGTTTGTCTTGTTTGTTTGGATTTTAAAAGCCAGTCTTATTAGGATTTGTTTTTAAACTTTATGTCCAAATATTTCCCAAAGAAGACTCTGGTCTTCGTCCTTCGTCCAGCTCTGGGACGTGCACAGATCCATGTCCCTGTTTGTCCTCCTGGTTCTGTAGATGTCTGAGTCCAGCTCAGGTGACCCACCACACGGCGTCCAACTTTCACCGTTTGCCTCCAACCATGACAGTGGAGTAGAGCCAGCAGCAGGGGGCGCCGTGGGAGACCTGAGCTCTCTCTACGACCAAGAAGACTCAGTGGTGATGAAGCAGAGGAGGAAGAGGAGGACTCAGTTCGAGAGAGAAAGTCTGGAGAAGCTGAGGACGACGAGGGACAAAGACAGAATCCACCGAAACAGAACCTACTCCTCGGTTCTGTGAGTTTTTTTTTTAATAATCAGGAAAATAAATCAATAAATCAGGAAATTATTAGACAAAAAGGTAAAAGGCAGCCTTCATATTTAAAACAGTGTGCTGTCCGTGGTCCTGAAACTTGTTTTTTTTAAATATTTTTTACATTACTTTTAGAAGAAGGGTTATTACTTCTTGTATCTGTTCATATCAAACTAAATCCAACTATTATTCTCTTCATCCAACTAAAACCTGAATTTCAAAGTAAAAGCTGCTGTTTGTTCACAGGGTTCTTGTCGGAGAGTCCTGGGTCTGTTGTTGGTCCTGTGTCTTTCTCTGAGTCTGGCCTTGTTAAACTGAGCTTAAGTGAGCCTGTCTCTTGTGGGATAACCTCTGCTTCTGCTGGAGAGACTGTGACCTCTGTGACCTCTGTGTGTGACCTCTGTGACCTGCACAGATGGACTCAGAAACCCCTGCCTCGGCCTCAAAGCTCTGCTGCTAACGAGACTCCACTTTCTCTGATCAGACCCGACTCGACTCAGACCCGACTCGGACCAGACTCGGACCAGACTCGGACCAAACCTGACTTGGACCAGACTCGTACCAAACCTGACTCGGACCCGACTCGGACCAGACTCATACCAAACCTGACTCGGACCAGACTCGACCCGGACCGACTCGGACCGGACTCAGACCCGACCAGACCCGACCCGACTCGGACCAGACTCGTACCAGACCTGACTCGGACCCGACTCGGACCGGACTCGGACCAGACCCGACTCAGATCCGACTCGGACCAGACTCGGACCAGACCAGACTCGGACCCGGCTTGGACTAGACATGGTCTGGACAGGAGTCACATGACGCACAGACGTTGGAAACAGATGCGTTTTTTTCTCAGAAATGCTGCATTTTGTTTTCTGTCTTGTTCTTTTATTGTGAAATGTCTTTATTTGATCCATGTGCCTGAACAGGTCTCCTTCTGAAACTGAGCCTGGACCTCCACACGACAGAAGATCGTCAGTGATAAAGTTCCTTAAAAAGCTGCGTTAACACTGACTTTACTTAAATGTGATCATCTGAGGATCTTTGTCTTTTTAAACATTACAATCAGAGAAAGTCTTTTCTGTTGGAGGCAGACGTGAACTTTACATTCTTTGTTGAGTTGTGTGTCGGACATGTTTTCTGACTGTATTGTGTAAAGCTGCTCGACCTCTGCTCAGTGACGGATCGTTTGTGTTCTAATGAAATCGTCCTCAGTGAGTTTTCAGAGTCGCTCAGATCAACTGTGACAGCGTCAGGCTCCACAGACTCACAATGAAGAGCCACGCTTCGACCAATCACACGGTCTTCATTAACGACAGACGACAAGAATATTAACGTCTGAGGTTTTCTATGATTTCTGTAAATAACATTTGTACATTTTTAATAAAAGCACTATTCAGTCATTTATAAAAACTGTGTCTCCTCTGGTTTTTCTGATTCTTTAATAAAACGAGAACAATTTAGTCCTGGTTTAGTCCTGGTTTAGACCTGGTTTAGACTTGGTTTAGTCCTGGTTTAGTCCTGGTTTAGTCCTGGTTTAGTCCTGGTTTAGTCCTGGTTTAGACTTGGTTTAGTCCTGGTTTAGTCCTGGTTTAGTCCTGGTTTAGACTTGGTTTAGTCCTGGTTTAGTCCTGGTTTAGTCCTGGTTTAGTCCTGGTTTAGACCTGGTTTAGTCCTGGTTTAGACCTGGTTTAGTCCTGGTTTAGTCCTGGTTTAGACCTGGTTTAGTCCTGGTTTAGACCTGGTTCAGACCTGGTTCAGTCCTGGTTTAGACCTGGTTTAGACTTGGTTTAGTCCTGGTTTAGTCCTGGTTTAGACCTGGTTTAGACCTGGTTTAGACCTGGTTTAGACCTGGTTTAGACCTGGTTTAGTCCTGGTTTAGACCTGGTTTAGACCTGGTTTAGTCCTGGTTTAGTCCTGGTTTAGACCTGGTTTAGACCTGGTTTAGTCCTGGTTTAGACCTGGTTTAGACCTGGTTTAGACTTGGTTTAGTCCTGGTTTAGTCCTGGTTTAGTCCTGGTTTAGTCCTGGTTTAGTCCTGGTTTAGACCTGGTTTAGTCCTGGTTTAGTCCTGGTTTAGACCTGGTTTAGTCCTGGTTTAGACCTGGTTCAGACCTGGTTCAGTCCTGGTTTAGACCTGGTTTAAACCTGGTTTAGACCTGGTTTAGACTTGGTTTAGTCCTGGTTTAGTCCTGGTTTAGACCTGGTTTAGACCTGGTTTAGACCTGGTTTAGACCTGGTTTAGACCTGGTTTAGTCCTGGTTTAGACCTGGTTTAGACCTGGTTTAGACCTGGTTTAGTCCTGGTTTAGACCCAGTTTAGACCCGGTTTAGACCCGGTTTAGTCCTGGTTTAGACCTGGTTTAGACCTGGTTAGTCCTGGTTTAGACCTGGTTTAGACCTGGTTTAGACCTGGTTTAGTCCTGGTTTAGACCTGGTTTAGACCTGGTTTAGACCTGGTTTAGTCCTGGTTTAGACCTGGTTTAGTCCTGGTTTAGACCTGGTTTAGACCTGGTTAGTCCTGGTTTAGACCTGGTTTAGACCTGGTTTAGACCTGGTTTAGACCTGGTTTAGACCTGGTTTAGTCCTGGTTTAGTCCTGGTTTAGACCTGGTTTAGACCTGGTTTAGACCTGGTTTAGACCTGGTTTAGACCTGGTTTAGACCTGGTTTAGACCTGGTTTAGTCCTGGTTTAGACCTGGTTTAGACCTGGTTTAGGCCTTGTTTAGACCTGGTTTAGACCTGGTTTAGACCTGGTTTAGTCCTGGTTTAGACCTGGTTTAGACCTGGTTTAGTCCTGGTTTAGACCTGGTTAGTCCTGGTTTAGACCCGGTTTAGACCCGGTTTAGACCCGGTTTAGACCCGGTTTAGTCCCGGTTTAGACCCGGTTTAGACCCGGTTTAGACCCGGTTTAGTCCCGGTTTAGACCCGGTTTAGACCCGGTTTAGACCCGGTTTAGTCCTGGTTTAGACCCGGTTTAGTCCTGGTTTAGACCTGGTTTAGACCTGGTTTAGGCCTTGTTTAGACCTGGTTTAGACCTGGTTTAGACCTGGTTTAGACCTGGTTTAGACCTGGTTAGTCCTGGTTTAGGCCTGGTTTAGGCCTGGTTTAGACCTGGTTTAGACCTGGTTTAGTCCTGGTTTAGATCTGGTTTAGACCTGGTTTAGACCTGGTTTAGACCTGGTTTAGACCTGGTTCAGACCTGGTTTAGACCTGGTTTAGACCTGGGACTAAACCAGAGCCATTGCCCAAAACAAGACTTTTTACTCAGTTTTGGACAAAGTTAATGAAAAACAGAAGGAAACCAAAAGAAAGAAATGAGTAAAATATAAGTCTGAGCTAATTTGTTGTAAAAGTCTTTAAATAACAACATTAAACACATAAAAATATGATGCTCAGTTTCTGTGGATCTTAGGACAAATACATGTTTTTAGAAAACGGGACTAAACCAGGATTAAAATAAAATCAAGACTAAAGCTGAGCCACTAAACAAACAGCATCAACCAAAGCCTTTTGTTCTGATAAAGACCTAAATGAATAATTAGATTAAATGCTGGAGTGTATGACGGTGCGTTCGTGTGCGGTCGGAGAAACAGCCTGACACAGTCGTTATCACGGCGGCGTCTGAGATGAAGTGTGTAAATGTGAGCAGGAGATGGAGATTACAGAGTGACACAGAAGATGATGGATCGGCCTCAGAGCCTCATCCATTTTTATTAAAGCCTCTCCAGGGTTTAACACAGCCCCAGAGTCAAACTGAAGGAGAGCAGACGAGAGCGGAGGGGCCGACGGAGGGGCCGACGGAGGGAAGAAATATGAGAATAAATCATAACTAAACCAGAGCTAAAGCAGGAAAGAATAAAGACAAAACAAAGAGTAAATCAGATCTAAACTAGAGCTCGTGCATATTTATCATGTCACATTAAACTTTAAGGCTTAATGCTTCATTAACAAGGGTTTTATCTTTTCCCAGGTCCAATCACAGCTCACTTCTGAAGGAGGAGCGCTCCCATTGGTCGACACTGACGTCAATAAGGAAGTAATGTCTGCAGATCAAACACAGATCGTAGCTGTTTCTCTAACTCTTTTTTTTTTTTTTTTACAGATAAATCCAAAAAGAGAGAAAACAGGGTTAAATAATGCTTTTGGGTCAGACTCGGACGTTTGCGGAGGTCAGTCGTTTGTCTTTAACTATTATTGTTGTCCGTTTGGAAGCAGATTCTGAAGCTCTGTGTGGATCTAAACTCATTTGTGGAAGTGTTTAAGTGAAAGGATCTGACAGAACCAGGTTTTCTTTTAGGACTAGAGCCATTAGAGCCGATTGTGTGCCTCTAAACTTCCTTTAAGTGCAGCTTTAGACGCACTTTGTCAGAGCAGACTGAGACATCAGTGTTACTTTCACCAAAACCCTTTTAAGAATTTATATTTCTGTGGAGAGCAGCCGACAGAGCAGGGTCTGGCCCCGGAGTGGCCCCTGAGTGGCCCCTGAGAGGCCCCTGAAGGAGGCACAGATGCATTATTAAGCCTCATTTGAATAGGGCCAGGTCTCTGCTGCTGAATATGTACCACACGCTGGAGTCAGGGCTAACAGTCTGAGATTATAGCTTCATTAGAAATATTAGAAACAACAACAGGATTAGAACAAGACTGAGACTAAACTCTGAACTAGAACCAACCCAGGATTCAACTCTGGACTAAACCAGGTCTAAACCAGGACTAAGTTTAAACTGGATTTTATTTGTTAATGTAAAATTAATTTGAGTGACAGGTTTTTATTCATTCAACCTGGATCAGCCTTGGTTTAACACTAGATTTTTCTTGGTTTCAACCTCTTTTTTGTCTTTTTTTTTTTTTACCTGGGTTCAATCCCAGTTAGTTTCAGGTTTAGTTTTGAACTGGTTTTGTTCAGTTTTATTCCTTGTTAAAGTCTCGACAAAACCAGACTTGAACCGGACTTTCATAAACATTTAGGAACTCACTCTTTTGGTTTATTTTGGGCCAAAGTTGTGTTTTTTTAAATAAAGAGTTTTTGCTCTGATCCTGAAACAGACTTAAACTGATTTATATTCAACGCCTTTTATAGAAACATCTGTTTAACTCCATCTGCCTCTGGGACCGGACTCAGGACCTAGACCTGGATCAGACCTGGTTCAGACCTGGTTCAGACCTGGTTTAGTCCTGGTTCAGACCTGGTTCAGACCTGTTTCAGACCTGGTTTAGACCTGGTTTAGACCTGGTTTAGACCTGGTTCAGACCTGGTTTAGTCCTGGTTTAGTCCTGGTTCAGACCTGGTTTAGACCTGGTTTAGACCTGGTTCAGTCCTGGTTTAGTCCTGGTTTAGACCTGGTTCAGACCTGGTTTAGACCTGGTTCAGACCTGGTTCAGACCTGGTTCAGACCTGGTTTAGACCTGGTTTAGACCTGGTTTAGACCTGGTTCAGACCTGGTTTAGACCTGGTTCAGACCTGGTTCAGACCTGGTTCAGACCTGGTTTAGACCTGGTTCAGACCTGGTTCAGACCTGGTTCAGACCTGGTTTAGTCCTGGTTTAGGCCTGGTTCAGACCTGGTTTAGTCCTGGTTTAGTCCTGGTTCAGACCTGGTTCAGACCTGGTTTAGACCTGGTTCAGACCTGGTTTAGACCTGGTTTAGACCTGGTTCAGTCCTGGTTTAGTCCTGGTTTAGACCTGGTTCAGACCTGGTTTAGTCCTGGTTTAGGCCTGGTTCAGACCTGGTTTAGTCCTGGTTTAGTCCTGGTTCAGACCTGGTTCAGACCTGGTTCAGACCTGGTTTAGACCTGGTTTAGACCTGGTTCAGTCCTGGTTTAGACCTGGTTTAGACCTGGTTTAGACCTGGTTCAGACCTGGTTTAGACCTGGTTTAGTCCTGGTTTAGTCCTGGTTCAGACCTGGTTCAGACCTGGTTTAGACCTGGTTTAGACCTGGTTCAGTCCTGGTTTAGTCCTGGTTTAGTCCTGGTTCAGACCTGGTTCAGACCTGGTTTAGACCTGGTTTAGACCTGGTTCAGACCTGGTTTAGTCCTGGTTTAGGCCTGGTTCAGACCTGGTTTAGTCCTGGTTTAGTCCTGGTTCAGACCTGGTTCAGACCTGGTTTAGACCTGGTTCAGACCTGGTTTAGACCTGGTTTAGACCTGGTTTAGTCCTGGTTTAGTCCTGGTTCAGACCTGGTTCAGACCTGGTTTAGACCTGGTTCAGACCTGGTTTAGTCCTGGTTTAGACCTGGTTTAGACCTGGTTCAGACCTGGTTCAGACCTGGTTTAGACCTGGTTTAGACCTGGTTTAGACCTGGTTCAGACCTGGTTCAGACCTGGTTCAGACCTGGTTCAGACCTGGTTTAGACCTGGTTCAGACCTGGTTCAGACCTGGTTCAGTCCTGGTTTAGTCCTGGTTTAGACCTGGTTTAGTCCTGGTTTAGTCCTGGTTTAGTCCTGGTTCAGACCTGGTTTAGACCTGGTTTAGTCCTGGTTTAGTCCTGGTTCAGACCTGGTTCAGACCTGGTTTAGTCCTGGTTTAGTCCTGGTTTAGTCCTGGTTCAGACCTGGTTCAGACCTGGTTCAGACCTGGTTCAGACCTGGTTTAGACCTGGTTTATCCCAGTTCTCTCCTTGTTCTTAAATCCGGTTCAGTCCAGACTCTGTGGTTTATTCCGGGTCTGGAACTTGGTCTCATCAGGATTTCGAGGCTGTGTGTGACTCTTGGTCCTGGTTCTGGGCGGGTCTCGGAGCCGGGGCCAGAGGGAGTCTTTAATGAGGCCCTTCAGCTGCTCGGGTCCCACTGAGACCGACCCCAGAGCCGCTCTGACCTCCCTCTGGTCCAGACCCGGTCCAGACCTGGTTTAGACCCCAGCCTCGTCTCAGCAACACAGCTTTAGGTTTAATATGAGACTTACTCAACTACAGCCAGGAAAATCCAACTAAAACCTGTTCAGATCCAACTAAAACCTGTTCAATTCCATCTAAAACTTGTTCAGATCCATCTAAAACCTGTTCAGATCCATCTAAAACCTGTTCAGATCCATCTAAAACCTGTTCAAATCCACCTAAAACCTGTTCAGATCTTTCTAAAACCTGTTCAGATCCATCTAAAACCTGTTCAAATCCACCTAAAACCTGTTCAGATCCATCTAAAACCTGTTCAGATCCATCTAAAACCTGTTCAAATCCATCTAAAACTTGTTCAGATCCATCTAAAACCTGTTCAGATCCATCTAAAACTTGTTCAGATCCATCTAAAACTTGTTCAGATCCATCTAAAACCTGTTCAAATCCATCTAAAACTTGTTCAGATCCATCTAAAACCTGTTCAGATCCAACTAAAACTTGTTCAGATCCACTTAAAACCTGTTCAAATCCACCTAAAACCTGTTCAAACCCACCTAAAACCTGTTCAAATCCATCTAAAACCTGTTCAAATCCATCTAAAACCTGTTCAGATCCAACTAAAACCTGTTCAAATCCACCTAAAACCTGTTCAAATCCACCTAAAACCTGTTCAGATCCATCTAAAACTTGTTCAGATCCAACTAAAACCTGTTCAGATCCATCTAAAACTTGTTCAGATCCAACTAAAACTTGTTCAGATGTGTGTGGCTTAAAATGATAAATCTCTGGTGTCTTCAGAAGAGTGTCTGCTGTCAGAGTCATGTGACCCGGAGCAGACCATGTGACCCGGAGCAGACCATGTGACGGCGGGGGTCCAAGGACAGAGCAGCGGCTGAAGGTGGACGAGTCTCTAACGAGCCGTCAGTCAGAGCAAATGCAAATGACGCGGGCCTAATTTAATCAGAGTTTATTCAGCGTCCGACAAAAAATAAACACCATCCATCATCTTTGAGAGCGTTAGCAGCTGACACCCAGAGCTCAGCGCGCATCCAGAAACAGGCCAGGACCAGACCCAGACCAGAACCAGAACCAGAGCAGGGTCAAACTGAGACTACAGCACCTTTTAAAAACTTTTTAAAACAGGTTCAAACCAGAACCACAGAATCATCGAGACCAACACAGAGTCAAACTGAAACAAAAGAGTTATTCAGACGGACTTTAGGTCCAGGACCAGATTCAACTGAAGCTACAGTCTCAGACATTTATGGTAAAAACCAGACCAGAACCGGACTTAAACACAAGAGATTGATAAAAAAAGAATAGATTTAAGATTTAGTTTTAGTTCGACCCAGTTTATCCCTGACACTAGAAAACCACAGAAGCTGATGATGAAACACGATGATAATATTCTTCTGTTTTATCGTCTGAGGCTCTTTTTGGCAAAAACAGAGCTGTTACGGCGAGGTCTGTTCCTGCTCGAACATTAAAAATAAATACAGTTAATTAGACACAGCACCTTTTGGTTTTGAGCCGAACGCTGCATCAAACTTTTACAAAACCTGACGAAAACCAGACTTTTCTCTGTCTTTATGAAATATTTAAACAAATATATATCGTCTTTGTTCTGCAGCTTTCAGTCCGTGACCAGATCTAAACCAGGTCTAAACCAGGTCTAAACCAGGTCTAAACCAGGTCTAAACCAGGTCTAAACCAGGTCTAAACCAGGTCTAAACCAGGACCAAACCAGGTCTAAACCAGGTCTAAACCAGGTCTAAACCAGGTCTAAACCAGGTCTAAACCAGGTCCAAACCAGGTCTAAACCAGGACTAAACCAGGTCCAAACCAGGTCTAAACCAGGTCTAAACCAGGTCTAAACCGGGTCTAAACCAGGTCTGAACCAGGTCTAAACCAGGACTAAACCAGGATTAAACCAGGTCTAAACCAGGACTAAACAGGACTAAACCGGGACTAAACCAGGTCTAAACCAGGTCTAAACCGGGACTAAACCGGGTCTAAACCGGGTCTAAACCAGGACTAAACCGGGTCTAAACCGGGACTAAACCAGGACTAAACCAGGTCTAAACCAGGTCTAAACCAGGTCTAAACCAGGACTAACCAGGTCTAAACCAGGTCTAAACCAGGTCTAAACCAGGTCTAAACCGGGTCTAAACCAGGTCTGAACCAGGTCTAAACCAGGACTAAACCAGGATTAAACCAGGTCTAAACCAGGTCTAAACCGGGACTAAACCGGGTCTAAAACAGGTCTAAACCAGGACTAAACCGGGTCTAAACCGGGACTAAACCAGGACTAAACCAGGTCTAAACCAGGTCTAAACCAGGTCTAAACCAGGACTAACCAGGTCTAAACCAGGTCTAAACCGGGTCTAAACCAGGACTAAACAGGACTAAACCAGGTCTAAACCAGGTCTGAACCAGGTCTAAACCAGGTCTAAACCAGGTCTAAACCAGGACTAATCAGGACTAAACCGGGTCTAAACCAGGTCTGAACCAGGTCTAAACCAGGTCTAAACCGGGTCTAAACCGGGACTAAACCGGGTCTAAACCAGGTCTAAACCAGGACTAAACCGGGTCTAAACCGGGACTAAACCAGGTCTAAACCAGGTCTAAACCCGGTCTAAACCAGGTCTAAACCAGGACTAAACAGGACTAAACCAGGTCTAAACCGGGTCTAAACCAGGTCTAAACCCGGTCTAAACCAGGTCTAAACCGGGTCTAAACCGGGACTAAACCAGGTCTAAACCAGGACTAAACCAGGTCTAACCCGGGTCTAAACTGGGTCTAAACCGGGTCAAAAACCAGTACTAAAACCAGGTCGTTGAATCTCTGTCAGACTCTGACGTTCAGATAAAACTAACACTTCTCCACATTTTAAACAGAACCGACCCGACCCTGCTTCTCTCTCTTTCCCATCATGCACCAGGGGCCTCTCGCTGGCTCCCAGGGGCCCCTCACCATCTGCTGCCACTTTACGGCGGACGCCGATGATTTATGAACCAGTCAGAGCCACATCAAGTCCGGCTCTGGCTCCGAGGCGGCCTCCGACCTCCGCCGCACGACGCCAGCTTTTTAGAAACAGCACTAATCAGGATTTAACTCAAAAATAATCACAAACAAAACAACAACAGAGGGTCCTGCTGTAGATCAGGCTTTAATACTTTAAATTAAACCAGGACCAGACTAAACAGGACTAAACTTAAACCATGACGAAGCCAGGACTAAACAAGATCTAAAGTTCAACCTGGAGTAAACCAGTCTAAAGCCTATTCAGGTGAGTTTCAATCAAACTAATACATTTATAAACATTAAATATATAACTTACTCCTTTAGTCCTGTTAGGGCTGTGGGCCTGACGCGGGTTCACCCTGGACAGTGGACAGTTAGTCGCAGGGTTAACACTTAGAGACACCATTTATTCACTAGAAACACTTTAGAGTTGCCAGCTGACACGTGCATGTGTTTGGGCGCTGGGAGGAACTGGAGTACCCGGAGAGAACCCCCATTAACACGGAGAGGACATGCTCCTCATATAAACCTATTGGATATAGTCTTTGTCCTAGACTTGGTCTTAGTTCGTCCTGATGAAGTTCTGAATTAATTCTGCTTTAGTCCTGGTTTAGTGCGAGATTTACTAGTTCCACTACAAAATAATTCAATATAAAAGTTTTTTTTTTTTTTACAGAGGATAATGTCATGAATAAATCCAAAACAAGTGAATATAATTTTCTTTATGAACTGATTCAGGAGCGTTTTGTGTCGATCCTTTTTATTTGAAATCACTATAAACTGAAATATCCGTGTTCCTTCCCGAGGCTGGTCTCAGATTCTAATGAAAGAGCGCCCTCTGCTGGACCCGGCGTTTATGAGCTCCAGGTGTTAATAACTGCACGTGTGAGTTCAAAGTAGCTCGAGGTCGTACCTAAAGCATTGTTTATAGTTAGGACTAACACTGAAGCTCGTGCTGTCAGGGATCTTTGTAGCTTTCTAATGTATTTTATTTAATATTTACAGGACGAAACAATAAACTCTGACCAGAACTACGATATTGTATTAAGATGTCCTAAAGCAGACACTGTGTGAGGACTTACTTTTATTCTTCTTTAAAGGTGAAAAAGTCCGGTGAAGAGGACATACCTCACACTCAATTATCTTCAGCTGTGTCTCCATCTGGCGGCGGCTTTCATCACTACTTCTGTTTCAAATTTAACCCACAAAAAACAACACATTTCCCTCAAGTTCACTAAAAACTAGTTCAACTTTCTGTAAAAAATAAAATATACTTAATAAATACCTTACTTTTTGAGAGAGAAGAGCACAAAAGTCCAATTTTCAGACAAAGCGTTCATCTTCTGCTCGTTATGACGTAACCAACCAGCTGTTGCTCTAGGCGCAAGTGCTCATGGGAAATGTAGTCAGAGCAGCACAGCGCGTTTAATACACAATTAAATGTTTTCTTTGATGAAAATGTCACTAATTAATGAATATGATTAACCTTTAAGTTTTTTTTAATAATAAAATAAAAAAGTATATTTTAATAAAACACTAAATCATAAATGTTTACAAATTTAAAATATGTATAAAATGAGCAAAATGAAGTACATTTTTGCAGATCATGTTTGTATTGTACATTTTGAAAAAAAAAAAATTTTTTCCGATTTTTAAATGAATAAATTATATAAATATTAAAGAACATAACAAGGCCTTAATCAAGAACCAGTGTTTTTCAGTTTATTGCAGTTTAATAAAGTGTATGACGGACAAATGTAAATAATATCAATAATGTAAATATATACACAGAGAATATAAATATTACAGTGAAATGAAACAGAGCCATGCATCGTTTAACTTTTAAAACACAATTATCAAAGCGTTTTTTACAGCGTCTTCATCAATAACCTTCACTTTTGTGTTTGTCTCAGAGAGTCTGGATCAGGAGCTCGTTCAGACGCTTAACTGTCTGCAGTTTATATCGACAGGACGAAACCAGGACTAGAGCTAAACCTCTGCAAGTCGGGGTTCAAACAAAGTCAAAACCAGGGTTAAACCTAGGATTTAGTCAGGACTTTAGGACTTCAGACTGTTTCCAGCCGGACTAAACCACGACTGAACTCGAGGTTCACCTGTGACTGTTTCTGCTGCAAAGATTAAACCTGAGAACAAGGCCCTGATTCAAACTCACTGAGAAGAGTTAAAGTGGAACAGGACAAAGGCACACATTTGAACCAAAGCTTTGTGTTTCTGAAGAAAATAAATAAAGTTAAAGGGATTATATCAGGTTTAAATAAGACTTCATCAGGAACAGGTCTTTAAGGTCTAAACTAGGTCTAAACCAGGTCTAAACCAGGTCCAAACCAGGTCTAAACCAGGACTAAACCAGGTCTAAACCAGGACTAAACCAGGTCCAAACCAGGTCTAAACCAGGTCCAAACCAGGTCTAAACCAGGTCCAAACCAGGTCCAAACCAGGTCTAAACCAGGTCTAAACCAGGTCCAAACCAGGTCCAAACCAGGTCTAAACCAGGTCCAAACCAGGTCTAAACCAGGTCTAAACCAGGACTAAACCAGGTCTAAACCAGGTCTAAACCAGGTCTAAACCAGGTCTAAACCAGGACTAAACCAGGTCTAAACCAGGTCTAAACCAGGTCCAAACCAGGTCTAAACCAGGTCTAAACCAGGTCCAAACCAGGTCTAAACCAGGTCCAAACCAGGTCTAAGCCAGGTCCAAACCAGGTCTAAACCAGGTCTAAACCAGGACTAAACCAGGTCTAAACCAGGTCTAAACCAGGTCTAAACCAGGTCTAAACCAGGTCTAAACCAGGACTAAACCAGGTCCAAACCAGGTCTAAACCAGGTCTAAACCAGGTCCAAACCAGGTCTAAACCAGGTCTAAACCAGGTCTAAGCCAGGTCCAAACCAGGTCTAAACCAGGTCCAAACCAGGTCTAAACCAGGTCCAAACCAGGTCTAAACCAGGTCTAAACCAGGTCCAAACCAGGTCTAAACCAGGTCTAAACCAGGTCTAAGCCAGGTCCAAACCAGGTCTAAACCAGGTCTAAACCAGGTCTAAACCAGGACTAAACCAGGTCTAAACCAGGTCTAAACCAGGTCTAAACCAGGACTAAACCAGGTCCAAACCAGGTCTAAACCAGGTCTAAACCAGGTCTAAACCAGGTCTAAACCAGGACTAAACCAGGTCTAAACCAGGTCCAAACCAGGTCTAAACCAGGTCCAAACCAGGTCTAAACCAGGTCCAAACCAGGTCTAAACCAGGTCCAAACCAGGTCCAAACCAGGTCTAAACCAGGTCTAAACCAGGTCCAAACCAGGTCCAAACCAGGTCTAAACCAGGTCTAAACCAGGCCAAACCAGGACTAAACTAGATCTAAACCAGACCTAAACCAGGTCTGAACTAACTGCTGGAGGTCAGCAGCAGGTGAGAAGGGGGCGGGGTCTAGACTCACACCTGTCAACAGTTAGACCAATCAGAGCGCTTTGTTAAATCAAGCCACAGACAGTGCAGTCGTTAAATAAGCAGCAAATACATTTACATTTATACATTTTCAGAATAAATCTGTTTAAAACCAGGACTAAACCAGGACTTGTTCAGATTTCAAATAAACAGATTATATAGATACAGTGCTTTGACGTCAGTTTATTGCTTTACAATCTAATCCTTTTCTGAATCACATTTTTCTTGGATCAAAAGTGAGTACATTCAGGTTTAACTCTGAGTTCTACAGGAAACACAGTTTGAGCTGAAAACTATAAATGTTTTATAAAGAGATGGATTAATATTTGCTTTTATAAAACAATAAGTTATTTAGGAGCAGCTGCTGTTTCTGCTCGCTCCTCCTCCCGGGGGCGGGACATGGATGCAGATTAAACCAATCAGAGAAGAGTTTCACTTCTTTATGAGAACAAAAGCCCGCCCTGTTTTAGATGAAGCATTATGATTGGTCGATGGCTCTCAACTGGCCTCTGCTTTAGAGCCACTCATGAAAAGAATAAAGTTATGATTATTTAAAGTATTCCTGTTCCTTCAGCTTTTCTTACTTTTATACATTCTTTTGGGTCATTTTGTTTTCAGCAGCATTTTCCCAAAAACCATGGTTCACGTTTGAATTTGACTTTCAACACCTTTATCTTTGTTCTGTTACTTTTCCTCAATTCATTTAAATCTTCTATCAAACACTTATTGCCTTGTTTTTTTGCTGGTATTTCTCTTTTTAAAAATCACTGGCCACAAAAACACCTTCATATTTTTACATTAACCCAGATCGTTTGTCACAATTACAATTTCCCAAAAAAATAAAAACAAACAGGCAGCACTTTTGTTTCTCGACTAAAACGAGGCAGTAGTTTGAAAAACAGTGGTTCTAACACAGGTTTAATGTATAAAAGGTTAAATACTGGAAGAGTTCCGTTTGTTTCAGTCGAAAGGAAGACAGTAGTGTTGGTTTTAGAACTAAATAAAGAGCTTTAAGGCGGAAATAAAAGGAGAAAATGGCAGAAATAGTGGTCACTTGCTTTTGGAATAAAATAAAAGTGTTGAGAGGAAATGGGAAAGTGTCAAAGTAAAAGGAAACTCATGATTTTAAAACAACTGGCTGCTTTAAAGTTTTCCATTCTGCCCATTTATAAATACTTTTATTTAATATATATTTAATAACCAGCCTTCTCGACCAAAGTTAGGGACGTTTGGGCAAAAAGTGGTCCAGGTTAAATAAGATAAGAATCTAAAACTGAAACTGAGGGTTTAAAAGAGTAAAATACAGTTTTCAGTTTGTAGTGAAAACCTGTTGAAATGTTAAATAAAAGGAAAATGACAAAGGAAACGGCAATAAAGTGTTTTTGGGGAAGTTCAGAGCCAGTGTTTAAGATGAAACTTAAGTAGACTTTTGTTTATGTGTGTTTATGTGTGTGTGTGTGTGTGTGTGTGTGTGTGTGTGTTTATGTGTGTGTGTGTTTATGTGTGTGTGTGTTTATGTGTGTTTGTGTTTATGTGTGTTTGTGTTTATGTGTGTTTGTGTTTATGTGTGTTTATGTGTTTGTGTGTTTATGTGTGTGTGTGTGTGTGTGTGTGTGTGTGTGTGTGTGTGTGTGTGTGTGTATATGTGTGTGTTTATGTGTATGTGTGTGTGGAGTGACAGTGTCAGTACGAGGAGATGTCTGAGGAGCTGCTGCTGTTGCTCACAGACGTCTGCGCTCTCTTTATGTAGAGGTTCAGGAGCTTCATCTGCGACAAAAAGGAAAAAAAACAAAAGCAGGGAAAGACAAAGAATTAAAAAGATCTAAAGCAGGACTGAACCAAGGACAAAATAAGCTGAAGTAGACCACAGGTAAACCAGGTCAAAAGTGGGACTAAATCTTCCTGTGCGCATATGAAGCCTGTATTAGGCCCTTGTTGCTCTAAATCAGGGGTCTCAAACTCAAATTACTTGGGGCCGCAGGAGGCAGAGTCTGGGTGAGGCTGGGCCGGATCAGGTATTCCACATTAAACGCTTTGTTAAATCCTCTCAAACGTCAATACTAACAATTCTTTAACTTCAATGGGTTCTTCTGAACCTGAGCTATCCTGAACTTAAACGGAATATTGAAGAACATGAATGAGCTGGCTGAGTGGCCCCATTGGATGTCCACTCTCCTCTGGGATATTGTCAACAGAACATCGCCGTTCATTTGCAGATTCGTCATGATAACAAATCCTCATGGATAGTGGCGATCAAATTGCCTTCAACTTTCAAACAAATCAGCCCATTTCAAATGATCCAATTCCGGTTACATTGAATTTGTCCAGCTCAAGGTCAAACATGCTCATTTCAAACACAGTAAGAAGCAGTAATTTTATGACGGCTATGTGATGTAACGCGGGCTCCTCCATAGTTGTGAAATGTTTCTCTGCCTGCATCAAGCCCAGCCGATGCCCCCCAGGAGCCATATACTCCACTGTGATGGTAGGTTGGTTCAGTACCAGCTTGCACAAAAAGGAACCTGCACCACACACAACGTGGTAACGTGCCATTCATATAAAACGAGAGTTCCGAATGTAATTACGGTTCTATGAATCCCGGATGACCGCCAGGGGCGGTGCATTAAGCACAGAATGATCATCTTTGCGCATGCACAGGTCCCACATGGGGTTATTTAGTCACGTGATACCGGGAGCTCAGTCCCTTTACCTTCTTGCAAGTACAAGGATTCCGAGGGACTGACTGCCCTGGAGGTAGGGCTGGGTATTGTTCAAAATCTTTCGATCCGGTGCCAATTTCGATACCTCAGTTTCGATACCGGTTCCTAACGATACTTTTTTCGATACCATGTGTTTTAAAATCCATTTCAAAATCAACACAAATACATTAAACACAAAACTTTTATTTTTCATCTTAATTAAAACAAATTCTGGTAACACTTCACACTCACACTTCACACATCGTATCAATCCTAACTTGGCCAAAATTTACAAAAAAAAAGAAAGCCTTTTTGCCACAACATGAACATATTATAAATAAATAAATAAATTATATTGTGTACATCCTAATATTGAACCAACTAAAATTCAAAGGAATGGGGCGGCAGTAGCTCAGTGGGTAGAGTGGTCGTCCTTCAACCGGAAGGTAGGTGGTTCGATTCCCGCTCTCCCCACAGTTCATACTGTCATTGTGTACTTGGGCAAGTCACTTAACCCACCTTGCCTCCAGTGGCTGTAACACTGGTCATAACATTAGAACAATGTAAGTCGCTTTGGATAAAAGCGTCAGCTAAATGAATAAATGTAAATGTAAATGTAATGTAAAAAAACTTTTAGTGCAAAATCAAACTGTATTTGTGGGTAACTCAGCAGTTTTTCTTCAGAAAGATCAACATGTCGGCTTTTTCTGGCAACAGACAGGCCCGCTCCTGGCTAATGGTGTCCCCAGCCGTAGAAAATGTACGCTCTGAGGGCGTCGATGAGGCTTGTACACAGAGAAACCTGGCTGCCAAGCTGGATAGCATTAGCAGTGTGTCCTTCTTACTCCACCACCAAGTTGCTGGATTCACTGTAGAGAGTGTACACGGCAAACCTCTGTAGAGCTTTATCTCCTCCTGAATCTTCTCCGAGGTGCTGGTCATGCTGTTGGTTGTTACTTCTATCGCCATGCCTTCCTGCAAAAGGAGGCAGAGGCTAATGTGAAGGGGGAAATAACAGCGCTAACGCTACAGCAACCGACTAGCAGCACAAGCTAACATACATAAAGTGGTAGTCAACGTCATGGGGATGCATTTGGTTTAAGTAGGGAAATTACACTTATCTGTCAAGTATTTCTAAAATGTGAAACCTTAACGCTACGTTGGAAAAACAAAGATGTTGCCTGGTCAAAGAATAAGGTTAAAGCTAGCGCCTGGGTAACGTTACATCGCAACGCAGAGTTGCATCCACACACTCAAACCACTCGCGTTAGCGTAAACAATTACTTTAACTTCTGTTCGCTAAAAGGTAATATCTTCCTTTCTTACCTGCTACAATGTCAGAAATGCCAGATGATGTTGAAGGGGCAGGTTTGACTCGATGAGGTGCAAGGCTCCTCTATTTCCTTCTTTTTACAGTCGAATACCCTGCAACTTTCTGCCTTCATATTGATCCCGTGCATGGTCAAATGCTTCATTAAATTTGTGGTATTGTCGGCTTTGGTTGCAATACACTTGTCGCATATGTTGCACTTTGCTGACTCTGCATCCACTTTTATAAAGTGTAGCCACACTTTAGATCTCTTTGGCATTATAAAACTGGAACGCTTGGAGAAAAACAACTACCGTTAGACTTGTGTTGTGTGAGTGCGAGTATCTTCAGATATCCCACCGTCACGTCACGTGGTGGTGGACAGCCAATCACGGCGAATGTAGTTCCTTACATGCACGTATGCTACAAGCTCACACAGACACAGCCGCTGGCAAAAAATAAAAAAATAAAAACCCGCCGCTTGGCTTTTGGAACCAAATTTGGCAATCGAAAGATAAATAATTTTTCGATACTCATAGAATTGAAGTTTTTCGTTCGATACCATAAAGGTATCGAAGTTCGGTACCCAGCCCTACCTGGAGGTCATCTGGGATTCATAGAACCGTAGTTACATTCGTAACTCTCCATTCTATTTCATCCCTCCTGACCGCCAGGGGCGGTGCATTAAGCACTGGATGACGTATACCAGCAAGGTCACGAGGAATCAGCAGACCCTAATTCAGCATACCTTATCAGAACTTAAAAGTGTCCTGATGTAGAACTCCCTCCAGTGGATGTTCACTCTGTAAAAGCTAGTGAACATGGAGTAGTCAATGACGCCGTAGCACAAACTACCGCCAAAGGCGTCCTAGTCATTGCTGCCTAGGAAGTAATAATGCCCCTTGAAGAGTGACACCGCACTCCTACCGGTAGTGGTTGGTCACGGGCATTGTACGCCTGGTTAATCGTACTCACCACCCAGGGCGCCAAGCATTGTTTAGGCAGCTCCTGGCCCTTATGTGGACCAGCATAGCAAACAAACAACCGGTTTGCTTTGTGCATTGCAGCGGTTGCCTTTACATACCCATCTAGTGCTCGGACAGGGCATAGATGCTAACACAATTCTCCTGTATCAAAGTGGGTCAGCTGTAGCAGCTGAATACCCGTCGCCCCGGACATCACCTTGGGAACAATAGAGGCATCCGGCCAAAGAAATGCCTATTACTGCCAACAGTTTTGCCATCGACTTCAATGTCGACAGGCGATTGGTGCCACATATACCTTCAGGGTAGACGGTGACGATTCAGGAGTCCTTGTAAAACGATAGAATAGATGAAATGGGACATTCTAATGGGTCCTGTCCCCGTCACCACCTCTCCAACAATTTCCACCGATTGTCATACAACAGTTGCATGGATGGTGCCCGAGCGTTTCTCATGGTATGCTCCACATCCCAGCCAAACTCAGAGAAGCCTGATCCAGGCCCTGTAACAGCCAGTTTTACCGCTGGCGGGGATCGGGATTGGGATGTAATATTCGCCCCCCCATCTGTGACAAGAGATCTGTCCTGGAGGGGAGATGCCTAGGGGAGCCGCAGCAGAGCCTGCACAGCATTAGACACGTCCTCGCCGGACAGTAGGGGCCACCATGTAACACCATCATGTTGTCAGAACAAATTGGTATGGGCCAGCCTCACGGATTCGTGAGAAAATGGCGCATGGCCAGATGTACGGCAATTAAATTCCAGAACATTTATGTGTTCTGTGTACAGATGTCGGGGTCACTCCCCCTGGACCATGCAGCCCTGCCACATCGCACCCGAACGTGTGGAGGAGGCCTCCGTACATACAACCTCTGTCCGCACTGGTAAAGAGCCCAGGGGAATACTTTGTGTAATCCTAACCCTGTCCCTCCACCGCAACTGCCCTGGGTGCAACGAGAGCAGCCCCAGAGGCACCACACTCGAGGCGGCTGTCAACAAAACCAGAAGTTGAAGATACAAGACAAAAAGGCAGTGCCCTGCATTACCATATATGCTCGAGAACAGCCATTGTGTCTCGAACGGCCTGTGTGCGGGTTGGTGCACATATGAGCCAATCGTCGAGGTACAAAATCTTGATACCCCGCACCCACAGAGGCGGCAGCGCTGCTGCCACGACTTGAGTAAATACCCTGGGAGACAGGGACAACCCAAAAGGAAGGACCCGGAACTGAAAACGATTTCCTTGAAAGACAATCACAAGAATCTCCAGTAATGTTCCGAAATCGGGACGTGAAAGTATGCATCCTTCAGGATGATTGTAGTAAACCCTTCGCCCCAGGAGAGCGCCTGGAGCATCTCACCAGTGCGTAACATATAGAATGGTCTAGTACGTAAAAACGCATTGAGACCTCGTAGCTTTTGTTTTTTTTGTGTTTTTTTTGCACTAGGAAATGTGTGGGTCCTTGTAACTTTACTCGGAGTCGGGCTAACGTCCACCCTAACTCCTATGTGTTTTGCGTTGAGGTGATATTTGAGGCTCGATGTGCTGCGGTGATACGCAAATTCCTTGTTGCATAGCTTGCACACAACCATGCTCTTGTCGACGCTTCCATCCTTTCGTTTTTTTAAAACAAAATTTCCCATCCACGGGGCCAAGCAAAGCGGTCTCGTCAGCTTCTTCGTTCATGTTGACTGTGGTTTGTTGTTGTCGGAAGTCAAGAACGCTAGTTGGTGCTTCAGTATAATCGGTCCGTCGAAACTCATTCATTGAAAAACTTTCCGTGGTGCAAAAATAAGTGTGGAAAGGCGAAAAGGCGGTACATCAACCATGTATCTTTAGCCGAACACGGAAAACAAACCAAAAGTATATATCTCAGCCGACACAGCGGCAATTCAGTAGTGTATAGCTTAGCCGAACACGAAAAGTAAACCAAAAGTATTTAGCTTACCCGCGCACGGCAACCATTCACAAATATATAGCTTACACGAGCACGGAAAGCAAACCAAGCGTATATAGGTCAGCCGAACACGGCGGACATTCAACAGTGTTTAGCTTAGCTGACAACGGAAAACAGACCAAACACATATAACTCAGCCGACCACAGCGGCAATTCAACAGTGTATAGCCTACCCGAAAACGGAAAGCAAACTTATCTCTCGAAAAACAGACTTACCATCTGTTGCACAGACAACTGTGGACTGTGGCTTACCGGCGTCCGTAATGTACAAACAACGTCTAGCTCGTGCAGCCCCTGGAGGGCGAGACACACCCGCTGCTCCGATTGTGGTTCAGAAACTCACACATCACGAGGCTACAAGCTACGAGCTGTGTATATAAACAATTGTGGATCGTATAACACAAGTCTCCACAACAAAGTGAACCTACGCGCGAGAAGATAAAAAGGGACTGAGTTGATATTAGATTCTCGACCTGCGCATGCGCAAAGATGATCATTCAGAGCTTAATGCACCTCCCCTGGGGGACAGGAGGGATGAAATAGAACTCACAGGGCGCACTAACATTACACTTTCATATATCGTCTTGCGGGCCGCAGTTGGCCCCCGGGCCGCGAGTTTGAGACCCCTGCTCTAAATGAAGTGAGTTTTGTCCTATACCTTGCTGCCGGTCAGCTGGGACAGATAGGGTTTAAGCTCTTCTCCGATCACTGAGTAAATGGCCACGAGGCAGAACACACTGGCTTTTCTCACACTGCTCTCCGTGTTGTCGTATCCCTGGAACAAGAACAGACGCACGTCACTAACTCACGTTTAACCTGTAGAACAGAGTCTTGAGCCTGACCTGCAGCAGTCCCGGGATGACGTCCGGCAGCAGCCCGTGCAGAGGCTCCCCGGTGGTGCGTTCGATGGCCCGGGTCTGCATCTTGATGGCGGCGAGGTTGACAGGGTAATCCGCCGTCTGGACGATGGGACAGAGGACTTTGAGGCACTGCTCCGGGTGAATGGATCCGGCCAAAGTGGAGGCCGCCTCTTCGGCTGCTCGCACCACCTGCAGCGACACGAGGACGTGAGGAAAGGCCTTACAGCCGTTTAACTCGAGCTGTTCTCACCTCTTTGTGTGAGTCTTTATGAGCCTCCAGAGTTTTCATGATGGTGAGCTCAGCGTAGTTCTTGAAGCGAGCCGGCTGGTTCCTCAGGATTTCCTTCATCACTCGCATCGACAGAGCTCGGATTGTGTGCTGGACAAAGACGAACACAAATACTGTTTAATCTCAACAAACGTGCACCAAGGAATACATTTAACTTTATTAAACTTTAAAGACAGACTTCAAATAAAACCCTTGTCCAAGCTTTAGTCCTTATCAAGGCCTTGATTACCTCATCATTTCCTTAAATATAAAGTCTACTTTATTATTTATTCATTCCTAAACTTGTGTAAATAACATTTATTTATTTGCTTATACAGTCTTGGTTTACTCCTAGTTTAGTCCTGATTTGGTCCAAATCTAGTCCTGGTCTAGTCCTATATTTAATCCCGGTTCGGCCCAGGTTTAGTCATGCTTTTACCCTTGGTTTTGTCATAGTTTGATCCAGTTTTATTCCTGATTTAGTCCCCGTTTCATTTTAAATAAAAGTTAAAACTCTGGTCTCGTTCTCAGAACTGATCTGAGGTCAGTCTCACGTCTGTGTCTCCGAGCGTCTCCAGCAGTAGCAGCAGAGTGGTTTTGAAGTGTTCGTCCCACACGGGGGCGCTGTCCTCACGAGCCACTTTGAGCAGCTCCAGAAGAGTGGCCCGTCGCTGCTCTGCTCCCCGCTCCCCTCTTTCGGCCTGGGACAGGGTCTTCAGGAGGCCCCCCACCAGCTCCAGCTGCTCCGCCGCACTCACTGTGGAGCACACAGGACGACTTTAACTCAGACACTGATGTGGAATAACTCACATTTTAATTAAAAAGGGAAGAAAGAAAAGTGTCACTGAAGTCTTAAGGTCTTCCTTTATGTCACAGATCGTTCTTATTAAAATATGATCATTAAAATTACACAGATTTAACTTTTACAGTAAAACTCATTTGTAAAATGTGAATGAAAAAGCAGCAAATAAATCAAAGTTTGGACGTAGCCTTGAGCCCTTGGTCTCACCGGGGAAGCTTTTTGGAGAGTGGACTTTATTATCTCCACTATCTTGTCTGCGACCTGGACAGAGCAAAGGAAAACATTTAGAGAATGGACGGAGTGGCTCAGTGGTAGAGCAGTCGTCCCATTACTGGAAGGTTGGCGGTTCGATTCCCGCTCTGCCCTGTTCATACTTTCGTTGTGTCCTTGGGCAAGACACTTAACCCACCTTGCCTCCAGTGTCCGTAGCACTGCTGTATGAATGTGTGTGACTGTAGAGGTGTGTTTGGTGGTGGTCGGAGAAGGTTGAGCGCCGTTTGTGTGGCAGCCCCCATCTCTGTCTGCCCCAGGTGTGAATGAGTAAACAATGTAAAGCGCTGGGTAAGAAGAGCAAATGCATGCCATTTACCATTTACCATTTAGAGAAGAAAACCTTTAGGTTTATAGTCATGAGGCTCATGAATAAACCCTGGTCCAGAGGAAAAAGACTCACTGTCCTCCTCGGGTCTGTCTGAGGCAGAGCTGTCGGTGTAATTCTGGGGGTTGTAGTCTCTGAACCTGGGGCCGGACAAGGACCGAGGAAGAGGTGTGTTCAGCAGGAGCTCCAGCTCCGGACCGTCACCGTGTCCAGAGACACGAGGGTCTGACTCCCAGGAGCCTCCCGACGAGAACTGGGACGAGACGGAGAGTGGGGCTTACAAACACCTTCTGATGAATATGTCTGGCTCTGAGTCCGGTCCAGGTCTGAGTCCGGTCCAGGTCTGAGTCCAGTCTGAGTCCAGTCCAGGTCTGACTCCGGTCCAGGTCTGAGTCCAGTCTGAGCTGGTTCTGGTCTGAGTCCAGTCCAGGTCTGAGTCCAGTCTGAGTCCGGTCCAGGTCTGAGTCCGGTCCAGGTCTGAGTCCAGTCTGAGTCCGGTCCAGGTCTGAGTCCAGTCTGAGTTGGTCCAGGTCTGAGTCCAGTCCAGGTCTGAGTCCAGTCTGAGTCCGGTCCAGGTCTGAGTCCGGTCCAGGTCTGAGTCCAGTCTGAGCTGGTTCTGGTCTGAGTCCAGTCCAGGTCTGACTCCGGTCCAGGTCTGAGTCCAGTCTGAGTTGGTCCAGGTCTCAGTCCAGTCCAGGTCTGAGTCCAGTCCAGGCCTCACTGCTGAGTCCCTGGGGGCGTCTCGTCGCGGCGGCTCCTCGTCTGGACTCCTGAAGCCGTGGCTCTGAGAGCTGTAGACCTCCTCTGAGTGCAGGTTCTCACCGTCCGCCTCCAGCAACACACTGAGTAAACAGAGTCAACACAGAGAGTAAACAGAGTCAACACTGACAGAGTAAACAGAGTCAACACACTGAGTAAACAGAGTCAACACAGAGAGTAAACAGAGTCAACACTGACAGAGTAAACAGAGTCAACACTGGCAGTAAACAGAGTCAACACAGAGAGTAAACAGAGTCAACACTGACAGAGTAAACAGAGTCAACACTGACAGAGTAAACAGAGTCAACACTGACAGTAAACAGAGTCAACACAGAGAGTCAAATCCATCTAAAATCTGATCTGTTTTGTTTTATCAACTCAAACTTATTCCGCCTCAACAACAGTGGACAACAGGCTTAAAAGGACTGAAAGGGACTAAAAGCAGGACTACGTTGGTTCTGTGTTGGTGTGTTACCTGTGAGAGCAGTTTGTGGGGGACATCAGGGGACTCCCTCGACTGCCCGGCCGCTGAGAGAGAGGTCGACCTGCTGCAGCGCTGCTCGGAGACACCTGTGAGAACAAACACATGGACTCACCTCCACAACAACACAATCTTTGTTCAGTTACAGTCTAACGCTGTTACCGCCGTGAGCCCGCTGTTCATGCTGCTGTTCCTCAGGTGGGTGTGCAGGAGTTTGGTCGTCCCGTCCTGAAAGGTTTTGGGCAGAGCTCCCAGCAGCATGGTGAACTCTGGAGTGTTGAGCTCGAACAGCGCGATGAGCACCACCTGCGCCGCCTACAAACACCAGAGGCTTTCATCAGAAACATGATGGGATTTACACGGACTCAGAGCTAAAGGAGTTAGGTCCATGCAGGAGAGCACGAGGAGTTAGGAGCTACAACCAGACAAAAGGAAGGAAGAGAACATTTTCACAGCAGCACCTCAGAATTTATGAATTACAAAAAGCAAGAAAGTTCTTGATATAAAAAAGTAGAAAATTTAATTCATCATTAAAGACAGTGAATAGTTTTAAAGAAATGAGTCAATCCTTAAATCTCTGGTTTAACTTTTACTGTCGAGAGAGAAGAAGAGGTTTGGGATTTAAGCAACAACACATGCTTTACAGACTTTAGTCCAGACTTTAGTCCAGACTTTAGTCCAGACTTTAGTTCAGACTTTAGTTCAGACTTTAGTTCAGACTTTAGTCCAGGTTTTAGTCCAGGTTTTAGTCCAGGTTTTAGTCCAGGTTTTAGTCCAGGTTTTAGTCCAGGTTTTAGTCCAGGTTTTAGTTCAGACTTTAGTTCAGACTTTAGTCCAGGTTTTAGTTCAGACTTTAGTTCAGACTTTAGTCCAGACTTTAGTCCAGACTTTAGTCCAGACTTTAGTCCAGACTTTAGTTCAGACTTTAGTTCAGACTTTAGTCCAGGTTTAGTTCTTGTTAATCTGTGTTAATCCAGGGTTAATCTCCGTCCGTGGGTGGAGGCAGTACCTGTTTACACCTCTCCTCCTGGTTGCCCTCTCCGGGCAGAGAGGCCACGAGGCTGGGACGACCCGAGTCCTCCCCAGACCAAGTGTTAAAGAGCTGGGACATAATAAATATAGGCTTCAAACAAACTTAAAATAAAATGAGAACTCTTCTAGACCTGTTTCACCTGACTCAACGAGAGCAAAACCCTACTAAAACCTGTTCAGATCCCTCTAAAGCCTTTACCTTCCTGACGTCAGAGCTCTTGGGCTCTGTGGTCCAGGTGATGATGCGGGACACGGCGAGGCGGGTCTCGCTGGAGTTGGTGAAGTCCGAAGGGTCCATCTGTCGAGACAAGGCCTGGATGTAACGGAGGATGGCCACTTTTACTTTCAGGTTTGGAGTCTGGGTCTGGTCCACAATGAACCGCATCAGGATGTTGAACTGGAGCTCGCACGGGAACGACTCTCTACAAAACAAGGATCAGAGGTTCAGACCTGGTTTAGTCCTGGTTCAGTCCTACCAGGTGCAGACCAGGTGCAGACCAGGTTTAGTCCTGGTTTAGTCCTGGTGCAGACCTGGTGCAGACCAGGTTTAGTCCTTGTTTAGTCCTGGTGCAGACCTGGTTTAGACCTGGTTCAGTCCTGGTGCAAACCAGGTGCAGACCAGGTTTAGTCCTGGTGCAGACCAGGTGCAGTCCTGGTTTAGTCCTGGTTCAGTCCTGGTGCAGACCAGGTTTAGTCCTGGTGCAGACCTGGTGCAGACCAGGTTTAGTCCTTGTTTAGTCCTGGTGCAGACCTGGTTTAGACCTGGTTTAGACCTGGTTCAGTCCTGGTGCAAACCAGGTGCAGACCAGGTTTAGTCCTGGTGCAGACCAGGTGCAGTCCTGGTTTAGTCCTGGTTCAGTCCTGGTGCAGACCAGGTTTAGTCCTGGTGCAGACCAGGTTTAGACCTGGTGCAGACCAGGTGCAGACCTGGTGCAGTCCTGGTTTAGTCCTGGTTCAGACCTGGTGACGTCCAGCGCTCTCTGGACTTTGGCCTGAACAGATCCCAGTAAGTCCGCTCCCATCTTCTTCAGGAGCTGAGTGAGGAGCACAAAGAGCCAGTCGTGAAGGTCGTCTCTGTGAAGAGCCACGAAGTCCACCAGGGTCTCCAGGAACATGCTGAACACCTGACCAGACACAGGGAGAGAAGGAGAACACTAAAACCTGTTCAAATCCAACTAAAACCTGTCAAACAGAATAACAGATTTTGCAGAAGGCACTCACTCTCTGGAGTTTGTTAACGTCCACAGCAGCGAAGAGCAACATGCAACAGAAACACGGTTAGTTTCAGAAATAAGAAGTTTAGTTTCAGTTTGAATAAAGTGTAGAGAGAAAACATGTTAATATCAGATATAAACAGGTCTCAAGAGGCCTTACTTTACTGTGAGGATCTGCGAACATCCGAGTGAAGATCTCACACAGTCTCTTCAGCTCCACTCGACTGAAAACAGACATCAGGTTAGCACCATTTATAGGTTCACAATCTGTGAATGGTTGTTCTTTAGATATTCCATTTCAAAACAAAACAAAACAAAAAAAAACTCACAAATATGAACCAGTTTGTAATTTTTCTTAAAATCAATCAAAAATATGACATTGTGGCGTGTGTTAAGTGATGAGACAGGAGACGGAGATGCGTCGAGTCAGCTTTACTAAACACTTCAATCAACACACCAACTGTACAGCGGGCAATAAATATATCACACTCTCACTAACGTTTTAACCAGAACCACTAACTCGGAAAACTCGCTCCCTTAAAAGGGACCGCTTCTGGGTGAATGTCTAATACAGCTTAACTTGTAGGTCGCCACACATGCCCCCCCAGAATTCACCCAAAATAACAGGCCCAGTCCGAACCGATGCCCCAACCCGAACAGTCCCTCTCATAACAGTCCCTAAGAGTCAACGTATAGGGGGGCAGACCAGGCGGCCATACCGGCTGTGCTTAACAGGAGGGGTGCAAAGGCCAAGGGTCGGGGCAGGGACAGTGCTAGGGGCATGGGCAGGGGCCATAGATAGTATAAATATGGATGATATCCGCCTATTGGTCCCCTATTCACCAATATTGTCATTACGAATGGGCAATAAAATGGCCGTTACATCCGGGCTTTTCGGCTTTTACGCCATAGTAAAACAATAGTTTTTAGATAGCATAAACCAACGTAATAATCAAAAATTCACCCCCCCCGAGAGTTGTCACGTAGTAAAAACTTAGCTCTAGAGACCGGAGCCATCTTTTGTACCAGGCTGTAAACATGAGTTTTACTCTTGTAAAGTCGCCATTGGGTTTCTCCTTATATTTCCGCTTTTGGAGCCTGCCCTCTGGTGGACGGAGGTATATCGCTGTATTTTGCTGTAAAATCGCTGTATGGCGGCGCCCTTACACAACGACCATTTAAGAGGTACCATGGGAGAGGCTTGGCAGGGGCCGAGGCTGCCGCAGGAGGGCGCTCTCTCCTTGGGGGCTGGGCCAGCTGAAGCCGTTCACCAATATCCACATGAGCAGGCTTGAGACGGTCTATAGCCACCCGCTCAGGCCTACCCCCCATATCCACAACAAAGTTCTTAGACCCTCCGGCCAGGACACGGAAGGGCCCATCGTAGGGGGGGCTGCAATGGGGGTACAATGGCCGTCATGGCGGATAAAAACCATACTTGGCACAGTAAATTCTTAGGCACGTAGGGCTGGGATAGGCCATAGTGAGACAATGGAATAGGAACAAAGGCATCTGCAATTTTCCGGGACACGGCACGATGTGAAGCGACCGACCACGGGGCCGTGGCATCTGGAAGGAACTTCCCCGGAACGCGCAGAGGCTGGCCATACACCAGCTCGGCTGATGAGGCCTAAAGATCTTCCTTGGAGGCAGAGCGAAGGCCCAGCATGACCCATGGCAGGCGGTCAGCCCAGTTGTTGTCTGTAAGGCTAGCCCTGAGCGCAGCCTTCATGTCCTGATGAAAGCGCTCGCAAAGTCCGTTGCTCTGTGGGTTGTAGGCTGTGGTACGGTGGACCTTCACCCCCAGGACCTCGGCGAGCTCCGTCTAAAGCTCTGATGTAAACTGCGGACCTCTGTCTGAGAGGTCGGACGGTGTGCCAAACGGGCCACCTAAGCCATAATGAACGCCCGGGCTACTTCAGCCGATGTAATGGAGGACAGTGGACACACTTCCGGCCACCTAGTGGTCCTGTCGACCATGGTGAGGTGGTAAGTATAACCACGGGAGGGGGGACGTGGGCCCACCAGGTCCACATTCACATGATCAAAACATCTCTCCGACACTTTGAAGGGCGCCAAAGGGGTCTTGGTATGACGAGTCACTTTTACGCGCTGGCACGCAACACAGGCAGCAACCCAGGCCCTAACGTCCCTCCGCAGGCCTGGCCAGACGAACCAGCTTGGTGGAGGCCTTCACCCCGGGGTGGGAAAGGCTGTGGATGCCGTCAAAAACCTTTTGCCTCCAGCCAGCAGGTACCATGGGGCACGGCTGGCCAGTGGAGATGTCACAGAGGAGTGTAGCGTTGGCCGTGTCAAACGCCACATCCTCCATAAGTAGCGCCGTGGGAGCCGTTCTGTAGCTTGTACCTCAGAGTCTGCAGCCTGCTCCTCAGCCATGGCTGAGTAGTCAAGGCCCAAGTGGACAGACCCAGTGACCGCCCGGGAGAGGCAGTCAGCGACAAAATTGTCATGCTGAATGTCAGTGGTGTATTCGGAGATGGCAGAGAGCTGACGCTGCTGTCGACCAGACCATGGCTCCAAAGACTTGGACATGGCGAATGTCAGCGGCTTGTGGTCAACGAAAGCCGTCAAATGCTAGCCTGGTTCTACCAGACTCTCGTACATTTCATTTGTACAGAGAGTCTGGCCTCGCTCCATTGACAAGCGTTTACTTCCTTGTATGCGGGAACTCTGTTGAAGTTTAAAACTATTGGATCTGCCCAGAGTCACTCAGGATCTGCCATAGCCAATCGCTAACGTCGATCCAACGCAAACTGACGCACTACATCAACGTCATCGTTCTCAGCCACTCCCTCTGTTCGCTGATTGGTCCTACAAAAAATTGATTTCTGGAAACCTAAGAATATACAGCAATCCCAGACGTAGTACTGAAGCGAAATGAAATTGAGCGGAAGTACGTAGGAGGGCGGAGCCAGGCTAGTCAAATGCCGGCCCTCCAACAGAAAACGTAAATGACGAGTACTGAGGACAGACCAAGGAGCTCCCTGTCGAAGGTGCTGTATTTCCTCTCTCCGCCCACCCGCAGTTTTGAAAGCGTCAAAAGCCTCAGTCATCTCTGGGGACCAATCCGACACATCTGCCAGTTTTCCACCCCGCAAGGCGCCGTACAAGGGTTGCATGAGTTGGGCCGCGTGGGGGAGGAACCGGTTGTTGAAGTTCACCATTCTCAGAAACTCCTGCAGGGACTTCAGTGCATGGGGATGGGAAACTGGCTACGGCGTCCACCTTGGCAGGAAGGGGGATGGCCCCCTGCGGGATGACGTGGTGGCCGAGGAAAGTGATGGACGACCGGCCAAACTCGCAATTGGCCGGGTTGATTATGTGTTATAAGAATTCTATATGTCCAAAAGAATTCTATATCCTTATATTATCCAGAGAGACACGGAGACAGATTATATTATAAAAAGCGAAAGGCCAGGTTTTATTCCTTGCAAGGAGAAGCAAAGTACACAGATATATACAAAAGGTACACAGTGCGTTTTGCTTACCTAAGTAAACAAAACAGGACATTTTATATCACTAACGCTGTCAGTGGGAGGTGTATCTTGCATACACCCTCCCCTCAAGGCCCCAGCTCCAGGCTCCAGGTGCAGAAGTCCTCCGGCAAGCCATGTCTTTAGCTATGTCTACACCATGCTTGGAATAACATGGAGGACATAACATGATTTGACATGACCTGTAGAGAACTATGAGCACCAACTAACTATAAACAATATACACAATTATAAGAATAAAATTCTTATAACATTCCCCTCTTTATGCTGATAACAATTAGCATAAACAACTACTAGCTTGATTTTGAGTTTTAAACTATGACAGAAGCGAAAACCCAGCAGGGCGTTGACCTAGCCAGAAGAACATTTTGACCCATTGGTAAAATGACCTAAAGCTGGGAAAAACTCTTCTATCCACCCCTTGCCCCAAAGGCGGTGACAAAACACAAATATCAAGCATCAAACGTATGTAATCACTTCAAATGATTAACTTACAACACATGTGAAAACAAACACAACAAAAGATTATAATGGAATATGTTTCAAATCAAATGGGAACCCACAGAGTAATGCACTGATTCTTCAAAGTCAAATTCTTTAAAGTCCATAAATCATAAATGTCCATAAATCATAAATCAAAACATAGTGTCACTCCAAAATAACGTAGAAAAATTTGCCAGAGGTTGAGCTGGTCGACCCATTGGACTCAAGATCTCTGGCCTGTCCCTGCCTGTCCATTTCTGTCCCTGTAACGAAAAGAAAAACACATGGAGTGAGACATATGCACATTCATAAGGATTAAAATCAATTCTCTTCAGCATAATCAATTCAATGAACCATACGGCCCTTAGGTCTGTAGTATGATCCGTCCTGGAGCTGTTGTCCCGTTGGTGTTCATGCAAACAATAACGTCCCTCAGATATCAAAGTGTTCATCTGAGGTCAAAGCCTTGACCTTAGTCGTTTGGCAGGTGCATGTCCAGGAATGTTGACCCAGCAATGGCCACATTCATCAATCTCACCAACAAGCTCCGGTACATGTAAAGCAACACAAACAAAAGTTATTAGACATGGAAGTGCAACAACAACAAGTACATGTACTGTATCTCAATTCAGATTCTAAAATCCCAGTCAATTTTCCAAATATGTTTTAAAACCAGGTCAAAATTAATTTCTCTATTCCAGAATACTCTAATTCCTCTGTTAGAGGTTGAAGTCCTTTCTTAAAGACTTTAGTTCTGCTGTAACTAGTCCTGTGTTACTTTGGAGGAAATCCTTTTGTAGATCCCCCCTCTTCAGCTAAAAGCATGCTCAGTGCTATTTTGTTCTGTCCAGTCCTTCCAGTTTTAATTAACAGTTACAGCATCTCTTGTGTAATTCATAAACCTTTGTTGTTTATAAATATACTTAATTTAATCCACATTTTCATAAATTGTCCCAAAATGTTAAAATTCAAATCCTAATGCTAATTTAATTTTAGCCTTATATTCATTAAGGACACCTTCGAAGGACACCTCTGTCGTCGATGTAAATGGGGCTCTCAAATGAACCTGAGGGAGCTGCTGTTTGGCTCCTAAAGTGTGAGTTTCCACTCACGATGTTCTCCGTCACATTGTATGTGAACACAAATAAAACGAGGATCCTTTAAGGACGCATGTTTCCGGTCAGCAGGCAACGCTGGTCTAATGGTCTTACTTTCATAAAACCTCCAGACTTCTGCTTTGCACTGCACCTGTCCCTGATCTCTACGTTTGTCGAGTTCAGAGTGATGTCACAGGAAGTCATGTCATGTGACCCCCGTCACTAGCCCTGCTCACAGGTGTTCTTCCCTTCACAGGTGTAAACCAAGATGATATAAGTTCAAAGAACTCTGTTAATATTAGCTCTTACTGGTGGTGGCTATATTAATTGTCAAAACTCCTTTTCTGAACTGGTATACTTGTTGTAGTTGGCTTCCATCCAAATAAAGAACAAACAAACAAATCAGAACGTTATCTGACATTAAAGACCCATAGAAAGTGCCTCCTAGGTTTTCACAAACGAAACCATAAAAGCCCTTAAAATGATCAAACCACAAAATTGAAACAGCAGATAAACCCTGTTTCCACAGATATGGTCTGCTGGAAATCTACTTTAATCTGAAAAGGTTTAATCAGACTAAACAGTGCTTCTCCAGAAAAGTCCTGTCAACTTTCTTTATTTCATTATTTGATTTAAACTTTTAACTGTATTAAACACTGTTGTTTCAGCCTCATGCCAACCATTAGGTTAACCAAGCATCCCTTCAGCACTTTAACACAGCTTTGTTTAAACCTTCATCTCCCCCCTTTTTGAGACGTGGGACAACCATGGCTCAAAATACCAAAAATAAATAAATAAATAAATAAACAAAAATCAAATAAAAGTTAAAAAAAAATCAAAATAAAGTCAAAACAGAATGTTTTTTTTCCCAATTACCACCTTAAATTGTTATTTCATTAATTAGCATTCCTAATTATTCATCTTCTTTATGTTTTCCAAATAGCATCCCTTTTGTTTATGTTCTATTTAAAACTTAACTTTGTTTAGTTCAGTTTTAATTTTAGTTACCATTAGTTGTAGGTCTTTACCTGTAACTGTAATTGGTATCATCCACAATTTGACAAATTTTAACTCAGTTGATGCAAACATAAATTATTTATATAGATCAGACCTGGTTTTTCATGATCTATTTTCACAAACTTTTAAAAATTAAAATATTCTCAAAATATTGTTTAATTTACCTTAAATTACTTTCTTTAGAAAGAAAACACATTTTTCTCTTACTTCAAAACAAAATTTCTTAATCACCCTTGGGTTCAGACCCCTCCCTCTGGGGTTAAACCAGTAACAGCAGCATCTCTTAGCTGCCTGAACACACCACAAAGCCTCTGCTCTGTTCACACTGCTTTCTCCAAACACCATCACCTTTGTGATTGTTGTTTAAAAGGAAAGACTAAACATAAAATCAACAAATTTCATCTCAAATTCTCAACTTCTCAACTCAAATTCTGCTTTATTTATAAATAAAATTCCTTTAGGATTTTGTTCAGTATAGATTTGTTCTATACTGTCTCTGTAAAACTCAGTTTTATCACCAGGTGCTAAATACAATAAACCAGTTTGTTTTTGTATTTTTCCCATATTAGTTTAAATGTAACATAAAACAATTTCATCAATTACTATTTTTATGTTTCCACTAAATTTATCATTCAGATGCCACATAAAGAATTCACCTCACTCAATGTTAAACAGAAACTTTAAACATCAAGTGTAAAATTAAAATAACGTGTCTCTCTTTCTTTATTCAAATTCACCAAAATTGTAATCAGTAATTATCATTACTGTTCATTCAATAAAATGTAACATCTCAACCTCTTTTTATTCTCTTTTTCTTTATGTTACAAAGACCCAAAGTTTGTCAAAACCCAAAACCAAAACAACGTCTAACCAAATCATGTTTCATAGATTCAATAAAACTCAAATGTGGACTTTATTCATATCAACAGACCTGTCAGAAGGTCAAACAGTTTTCATAATTAAGTATCATAAACTTTATTTAACACATTAGTTCAGTGCAATCTGTTTCTGTCACTGACATTTATAACTCAGTATTTTTCTCAACATTAAAAAGTTTGTTTAATGTAAAGGCTCCCACCATGTCTGTGGAGCTAAAAACCAAAACCCAAAACAAAACATTTCTCGCTCTTGGGAGCAAAAAGGAGGGTGCTGTGAAGCTCCTGTAACCTTGAATTACATAGAATGTTATCTTGTTTTTAAACATTTCTGTGAATCCAAACAGTGGTTGTTTTGAATCCACTTTCTCCATTTTCACACTTTGTTAGAACCAAACCAGAGAAATACATAAATGTTACTTTTCTTTATTTAGGTTCTGGTAACCTTGTTTTCTTTTAAATATAAGCTTATGGCCCATAACTATAAAGTTATATTATCTTTATAAACTTACTCTGCGCAATTCAACTTCAAAACATATATTTAAATTCTTCCAATTACAAAGTATTCATTTTCATTCTTTTATTGGCGTTATACCGTGTGTTTGAACCACACTGATATTAAGGACCTCTATTAAGTCTCGTACTAATAGATACACAACATTGTTTAGCAAAACATCAATCACTAATTCTATTTTAGATCCAAGTGTTGGATCTTTAACTTCTTTAAACCTTTAATGTTCACATAACGTGTCACATAAAATACAAAACCAACTCTGTTCTTTAACAGAATACTCATTATTTTCTCTCATAAACCAAAATCACATCCTTCTCTGTAGATGTGTGTCTCATGTGTCTGTGTTTGTGTCTTTATGTGTCTGTATTTACATGTGTTTATGTGTGTGCCGTTACATGTGTCTTTATGTGTCTTTATGTGTTTATGCACCTGACCTG
This sequence comes from Perccottus glenii, assembly GCA_024416835.2. Classification (NCBI taxonomy): domain Eukaryota; kingdom Metazoa; phylum Chordata; class Actinopteri; order Gobiiformes; family Odontobutidae; genus Perccottus; species Perccottus glenii. The sequence continues at coordinate 1,007,021 of CM044567.2, forward strand.
TTAGTTGAAGCGGTCAGTTCATGAGGTCATTCTCCTCGTCTCTCGTCTGGACCCAGTTTCGACCTCCTCCTCCCCCTCTCAGTGCCCTCTCGTCTGTCACGCCCACCTCCACCTCGCTCTCGTCTCCAATGGCAATTGTGCATTTTTCCTCAGAGAAATACATTACATTCATATTAATTTCAAGTTTCATCCAATTTGCAAACACACTTTACAAATACCTTTTTGGTCAATCTCAATAGATCAAAATTTAAAACAAATAAACGATTGTCTGAATTCGTTTATCTTACCGCTTCCGTGTTGCTGCTGCTGGTAACTGTCTGCAGTTTTTTTCCTCAGCCGAAAATCCGCAGGTGGGAGGTGGGGTGCAGAGGTTGGAGAGAGCACTGTTTTCCGGAGAGAGGGAGGAAGCCGAGACCTAGAGGCTCCATAAACATTTAAACAAAATACAAATGATTAGTGTTTTGAAGTACATGTGTGCACTTCTTTCAAAATCTCTTCTCTGCTTCTCTGCTTTTTTTTTTTTAAACTAGAAAAATAGCTTATGGAAGCTACCTTTCTCTCTCATGTTGTTCAAACTTTCTCTAAACAAAAACATTACTTTTGTTCCGATTCACAACATTAGACTCATTCTTCATCCAACAATGGCCCATTCATAACACATTTATTCTCTCAAACACACCTTTTATCTTTAACTCTTTAGGTCAACACTTCTCAGTATTGCCAACATTTCTCAGTATAAGCCCCGTCACTTTCAGTGGGCTTTTTCCTTTTTTCTCTAACTCACCGCGTCACCAGCAGTGAACATTTTTCAGCAAAAGCTCTCGTGGGCTTTTAAAAATCACCGCTTCACATGCAGTGAACACTATACGTCACGTCCAACGCGACAGGACTCCAATCTCACCATTAACCATAGGTTTCGGCAGGGTCTCGATTAAAGAGTCAGCTCGAGCTTTTCCTGTGCATATCCCACACTTCCCGTGTGAGTGTCGCACCATAAACCAACAATACTAGCTATGCAAGGCAGTTCGATTGTGGCGTATTACGATACGTGATTATTAATCTAAGATAAATTCCTGTGCTCTCTAGACAAGCTCTTTAGATCTCATACCTCTTATTGTAATCAGCTGCTCTATCTATCTCTTAGATTCCGCACTTGTCATGGCCAATGAACTCCCCGCGCGTTCCGTTTCAAGAAACACCTGAAGACTTACAAAGCATAAGGTATCTATCAAACTAAAATCTAGCAAGACAACAAGCTTTAACACAGATTAACATCAGAATATCCCGTTTACAATCTCACCATAAACCACGCAGGCAGGGTCTCGACTGAAACACATACTTTTTCCCAGCTTTCAATCTCACCATAAACCATATAGGCAGGGTCTCGACAAAGCGTTATCAGCGTTTAAGAATCTCCCATGCTGGCCAACTTCATGGAAAAACATCAACTATTGGTGATGTAACTTACATGCAGCCCGCTCAACATACGCCAGATTTCCAAAACTAGCTACTTCCGGAAGCTTTGGTAATTACAAACTCACACACACACACACCAAAAATAAATTAAACAGCTGTTTACCTGAATTTTTAGTCCAATAGTCCAGTTGTTCCGCAGCCAGACTGTCTGTTCTGTTCTCTCGTCTCTCTGCTCTTCTCTTTTTTTCAGTCCAGATTTCGTCATCGTGTTCACACACACAGAGGGGATATCTGGCCCTTTACTGCTAAATAGCACAGCTTGGGACTTACAAGAAATGCTTTGTTTTTGCATTTCTCCGTGCACGTCAGTTCACCTCTTTGCATGAGAAACAACGAATATTGAAATCCGGGTCACGGCACCAAATGTTATAAGAATTCTATATGTCCAAAAGAATTCTATATCCTTATATTATCCAGAGAGACACGGAGACAGATTATATTATAAAAGCGAAAGGCCAGGTTTTATTCCTTGCAAGGAGAAGTACACAGATATATACAAAGGTACACAGTGCGTTTTGCTTACCTAAGTAAACAAAACATTACATTTTATATCACTAAAGTGGGGGCTGTCAGTGGGAGGTGTATCTTGCATACACCCTCCCCTCAAGGCCCCAGCTCCAGGCTCCAGGTGCAGAAGTCCTCCGGCAAGCCATGTCTTTAGCTATGCTCACACCATGCTTGGAATAACATGGAGGACATAACATGATTTGACATGACCTGTAGAGAACTATGAGCACCAACTAACTATAAACAATATACACAATTATAAGAATAAAATTCTTATAACAATGAGACCATGCTCACTGAGCCGGCCGAACAACTGCCGGAGATGCGCCAGGTGGTCATCTGCGGACGCACTGGCCACGTCGTCCAAATAAACAAACTCCTTCCTGGCGATCGCGAGCTTGGCAGAATCGAGGCGTCGGGGCCGTGCGTAGACTGGGGGGCCCACCGTGGTGATGTGGTGCTCCACGCCATGCTTAGCCACCGCCGATGAGAACGTGGGCGTGGTGATGTCAGGGAACTCAGCCAGTAGTCGTTGATACAGGTCTCCGGTGGCAAGCCTATTCGACAAACAAAGTGCCCCTGCCCCTCCCGCCATACAAGGCCTCAGTGATGAATAACAGCTTGCAGTCACGGACAGCACCCATAGCTGCTAATGAGCGCTGGCCCTGGCTTTTCCCTGGGCTACAAAACTGCAAGGCTGACGACACTGTTTGGCCCTGGCCCCAAACCTGGAATGGCCGTCCTCACGCTGTCGGCTGGCTGTCATAGCAGCTGCAGTGCTCGGGTCGTTCACTGGGGGCGGAAATGGGGCAGACGTGTGCTGAGGGGGCAACAGCGCATGAACAAACTGCTGCCGGTTGGCAAGGAAAATCCATTCTGCTTCCACAGCCAGCGCCCGGTAGTCCTTGGAGGAAAGGAGGGGGGAACTGGCCAGTGCGGTGCGTACGGGGGCTGGAGGAACGCTGGATCCGCTGCTCCCAACACAGTCAGCATCCTCTCCAATAACTCGGATGGCTTGTTATTGAACCAGAATGGCCAAGGCCATTCAGGGACAGATGGCGGTCTGCCTTCTCCAGTTCTGACAGTTCAAAGAGGCGCAACAGGAATGTTTTAAGTGCGTCGTACTTGCCGTCCATCGGAGGAGCCTCTAATAGTGCCATAGCCCTGGCTGTCATCGAGGCATCCAAAGCCGCTACCACATGAAAATACTACGTAACGTCTTGTGTTATCCCTCTCAGCTGGAACTGGGCCTCGATGTGTTGAAACTATGGCTGTGGATTGTTCTGACAAAAGTCCGGCAATTTGATGGTGGCAGCGTAGATTGCGCCGACGTTACAGCGCCGCTAGCAGCGCCGCTAGCAGCGGCGGGCGCCGCAAGTAGCAACGACATCATTTTCACCACCGCCGTGGTGTGACATAATTCAACTTATCCAAATCGCGTTGGGGTCACCAATGTGGCGTGTGTTAAGTGATGAGACAGGAGACAGAGATGCGTCGAGTCAGCTTTACTAAACACTTCAATCAACACACCAACTGTACAGCGAGCAATATATATATATATATATAATTCATTCATCCCACATTCTCTTCAAGAGGAAGGCCGTTGTGGTTGACATTGCAATACCAAGTGATTGCAACATCAGGAAAAAGGAACATGAGAAACTAGAGAAATACCAAGGCCTCAGAGAAGAGCTGGAAAAGGCTTGGAAGGTGAAGGCGACAGTGGTGCCTGTGGTCATCGGAGCACTCGGGGCAGTAACCCCCAAACTGGAAGAGTGGCTTCAGCAGATCCCTGGAAGAACACCAGATATCTCGGTCCAGAAAAGTGCAGTACTAGGAACAGCAAAGATACTGCGCAGAACCCTCAAGCTCCCAGGCCTCTGGTAGAGGACCCGAGCTCGAAGGATGAGAGACCACCCGCGGAGGGTCAAGGACAAAGTTTTTTTTTTTTTTATCACTGTTATAATAATTTTTGTTTTTGCTCGGTTTATTTTATTTTTTTTATTTTTTTCTGCAAAATGATCCTAAATTTGACCCAGTGAACATGCACGAAAAGTCATTTTTATTGGTCCCAGACTTCAAGCTCGGCGAAAAATTTATGTATTTGAAGTCCCCGAAAAAAAAGTAAATTTTTCCAATGTAGAAATACAAAACTTGGTACATCCATAGGACACCTCAGGTCAAACAGAAAAGTTTATTACAGCCATACCGTAAACTCAACAGGAAATCTACTATGTTGGGTGGAATGCGTGACCACCTAAATCGCACGCCTTGTGTCTAAAGGCTTTTTATCTAAACAGCTCCAAATTTGGTGAGTATCATCTAGACACGTGTGCCAAAAAAGTTATTTGTTTTTTGATACATTTGTGGCTGTGGTCGTAATGAGTCTGTGAAGAGGCAGCCATTTCTTTAGGAAATAAATGCCATTTCCCAATTGCCAGGATCTTTCCTTTAGAGGAGGCCCCTCCAGAGCCAAGGCTAGAGTCTTAGAAAACTCCTCAGAATCCTTTGGAACTTGTAACCTTGTACTTTTAGACAAGTAATATTTACATTTACATAAACGAGCAGACACTGATTAGCTACTTGCTCTACGTTTATTTAAAATTAACAGCAAGACAACTAGCAGTGAATGTGCTTATTAAATGAATCACACACAGTGAACAAATCCTAAACAAAAAATAAATAAATACTTTGCAATGAACGTGCTTTGTTTTAAATAAATCACACACAGTAAACAAAACCAAGTTCCGTGACAGGAACACCAACATGTTCACTTTACTCGGTTTCAGTGACGATCTGACAGGGGTAGCTATGTTCCCCGCAGTGCTAAAAACTTGCTCTGATGCTGTGCTTGTAGCACAAATACACATGTATTTACGTGCCAATTTTGCTAAGAGCGGATAGCGCGTTTCATTGTCTCGCCACCATGCTAGTGGATCTGCCGTAGAGTCAATTGGTTGTTCTTGGAGATAGCGGGTTAACGCCATGTCAGCGCGCGCTCTGATCGGTAAAGGGGCAGAGATTTCAGACCTCCGTTTATTAAGGAGATCTCCAAGATTGTGCACAGACCTCTCCCGAATCATCTCCAGCAGCAGCAGCCTCCGAAGCACCACTAACTCCGCCGTTTCCTCGTCAGCTGATACAATTTCCCCCAGTGCATCTTTTGTCTCCCCAATCCATCCCCATTGCCTCTGTATCGTGGGTCAAGGAAAGATGACTTTGCCAAAAGCTCCTGAGTGGCTGGCACTGCATTTGTGCTTATGTATGAGGCATAGGCCTACGCTGAGTTTCATTTACGATGAGATGCGCTCTAGTTCACAGTGCAGTGCAAGTGAACGCGGCGCGCTGGCGCTTCCATGTCACGGTTATCATTGTCTGCTATATTTGCTTTTTATTTATTAAAATACATGCAATTGGTTAATGAAACATTTATTAAAATTAAGATAAAATTTGTACAAAACAGAATTCGTTTTTAAGAAAGGTTTTCTACAAAGCAAAATTTAATGAAGTGGTAAATATAAAAAAATATTTTAATGACACGGTTTTGGCGGTTATAGAGTTCTAATGACGGTGTTCAACTATAACCGCCGATCACACGGTTATATACTAACCGTCACACCCCTAATTAGAACTGACTTCATGTTAACTCAGTTGAAGTATTATTGATACAAACTCTGAGATTAGGCTACATCACGGCCTCCTCGTCCTCTCACCTGTCCTGATCTACTACATCATTCTGGAAAACTATTCAGTGCCTCAGGAGGGGGAAGCAGTGCCCTGCCAACAGTGGAGGTGTGCTAGCCAGGGGCCGGAGGGAGTCTGGTTTGGGGACCACAGGATCTTGTCTCTGCCTTTTGCAGATGATGTTGTCCTGTTGGCTCCATCAAGCCAAGACCTTCAGTGTGCACTGGGACGGTTTGCAGCCGAGTGTGAAGCGGGTCGAATAAGGATCAGCACCTCCAAGTCTGAGACCATGGTTCTCAGTAGGGATGGCCCGATACCATTTTTTTCCAAAACAATACGAGTACGAGTATTTACATTTGTGTACTTGCTGATACCGAGTACCGATACTGATATTTCTACCGCAAAAGTAATTACAGGCTACCAGAAAAGAAGACAGAAGACTATTTTAGAACACAGGTTAGAAGACTGTTTTTATTTTCTCTGCTTTTTGTAACAAGTCTAAAATAAATAATGAGTAAAATAATAAATGTAGGCAATTTTCAAATAAAAAATAAATTATATATATATATATATATTTCTGTGTAAACAAAAAGCCTCAATACTGGCACTGTCTTCACATCAATGTAACTATTGCAAGTCTCAATTAAACTACTGCATATTTCAATTAAACAACAATTAAACTATGTGGCACAGTGACAGCTCCCTTGTTTCAATTAAATAAACATTTCAGTCGGCAATGTGATCTGAACTAGCTCGTATCGCGGCTCCACTATGCCAAGAAGACGTCGAAATCCTATATTTTTAACAGCCGACAATGACTGGTCAAGTGCAATAAAGTATGCAATTCCCTCTGTTATTTGTAGTGCCCGTGGATTATCTCTGGACATCTTCTCGCGCTTCTGTAAAACCTGTGTTAATATTGGCTGCTGAGTTGCTTGTTTAGCTTGACTAAACTGTGTGTATTCAGCACTATGATGCGTCTTCAGATGTTTAATTAGATTGCTGGTGTTAAACGATGTACTTTCTTTTCCTCCTCTTGACACCTTAGCTGAACATAACTTACAGTCTGCCTTGCTGCTGTCATCATCCCTTTTCTTGAAATGAGCCCAAACCGCCGACATTTTACGTTCATATGGCGTTCACCTCGACAAAGCGGCGGCTTTCGTTTCACAAAACGCACGTGGTATCGGCTCATTTTTATGAGTACGAGTATATGAGGACAGTATCGACCCGATACCAGTATCGGTATCGGGCAATCCCTAGTTCTCAGTCAGAAAAGGGTGTCTTGTCCCCTTCAGGTTGGTGGAGAGCTCCTGGCTCAAGTGGAGGAGTTCAAGTATCTTGGGGTCTTGTTCACGAGTGAGGGAAGGAGGGAACGCGAGATTGACAGACGGATCGGTGCAGCTTCTGCAGTGATGCGGTCGATGTACCGGTCTGTCGTGGTGAAGAAGGAGCTGAGCTGTAAGGCAAAGCTCTCGATTTACCGGTCAATCTACGTTCCTACTCTCACCTATGGTCATGAGCTTTGGGTCATGACCGAAAGAACAAGATCCCGGATACAAGTGGCCAAAATGAGCTTTCTCCGCAGGGTGGACGCTCCCTTAGAGATAGGGTAAGGAGCTCAGTCACTCGGGAGGAGCTCAAAGTAGAGCCGCTGCTCCTCCACATCGTGAGGAGCCAGCTGAGGTGGCTCGGGCATCTGTTTCGGACGCCTCCCTAAGGAGGTGTTCCGGGCATGTCCCACCGGGAAGAGACCTCCGGGAAGACCTAGGACACGGTGGAGGGACTATGTCTCTCGGCCGGCCTGGGAACGCCCCGGTATCCCCCGGAAGAGCTGGAGGAAGTGTATGGGGAGAGGAAAGTCTGGGCGATTCTGCTTAGACTGATGCCCCCGCGACCCAGCCCAGGATCAGTGGTAGAAGATGGATAAAAATCATAAAAACAATAATAGTCCAAAGAGTTTTCTCCTAAAAGTCCTGGTCCGGTTGGTGACGTGAGAAGAGCCTCTGACCTGAGCGTCCTGTTGGCCTGCAGCAGATGTTGCAGCCCCAGCAGCCCCTCCTTCCTCTCCGTCCAGTTGGCACTTGCACATCGGTTCAGGACCTCAGCGACGTTCTCCGTCTGGCGCAGGAAGTCGTCCGTCTGCCGCAGGAAGTCGTCTGTCTGCCGCAGGAAGTGAGGCGCGGCGCCGTTTCTGGAGCCGTACGAGCGCTCGGAGCAGGCACTGGATGCGTCACTGTTGGCGTCATCGTCTGAGTACAGACCTGGAGACTCAAAACGCCGCCGGACGGGACGCTTCTGAGGGACGAGAAATAAGGATTACACAGAAGAGTAAGGGGTAGAATTGGGATTGGGCCTAAAACTAAAGAAGTTGTCACAAGTACACACTCGTCAGGAACAGGCAGAAGGACTCTCAATGCAGACCCCACGAAGGCTGATTAAAAAGGGGTTATTAACACAAACGCAGAAGTGCAAAATCAAAAATACTAAACGTGTGGTCAAAAACAAGGCTAAGGTCATAAACACAAAAACTCTGGATTCCAAAAACATCAGAATAATAACTCTAGACTTAAGGCTGCAATATACAGGTAGCATTCAAAAACTCAAGTTCCGCTTCAGGCTTCAGACAAGAGGCTTCAGACAAGAGGCTTCAGACAAGAGGCTTCAGACAAGAGGCTTCAGAACAAACCTGAGGCTGCAATCCAGCAAAGGACAGGGGAAAACAGACAGACTTTATAGGGAACACAATGAGGCACAGGTGGAACCCATTAGGGCGGAGCAGGTAATCACAACGGAGAGAAAGACACAAGGGCATGAAGTCAATCTAACAAACAGACAGAGGTAAGACACTTCACAATAATACACAGGAAATTAAATACATTACATAAACAGACTCACTAACAGATAACTCTAGGTTGGGACATGACAGAAGTATGTGTTTCATGCAGTGACAGTGATAAATAAGACAAATATCTGTCTAATTTTTATAAAGTTACAGGAGGATGAAGTACATGCAACACAGAAACAGAATTACCTTGATCCTGGAGTCTCCTAAAAGCTGAAAATGTCACAAAGAAGACAAAGAGAATTAAAACCAAAGCTCGACACAGACACAGCTGCAAGAAAACATTACTTTTATAGTTTTTACCCTTCAAGGGTTTACCGCCACCTCCTGGAGACTGGAGGCAGGTACAGTTGTGTAAAAATCATTTGGAAAATAGCTGATTTTTTACTTTTTTTAGTCCTGGTTTAGTCCTGGTTTAGTACTGGTTTAGACCTGGTTTAGTCCTGGTTTAGTCCTGGTTTAGACCTGGTTTAGACCTGGTTTAGACCTGGTTTAGTCCTGGTTTAGACCTGGTTTAGACCTGGTTTAGTCCTGGTTTAGTCCTGGTTTAGTCCTGGTTTAGTCCTGGTTTAGGCATGGTTTAGACCTGGTTTAGTCCTGGTTTAGACCTGGTTTAGATCTGGTTTAGACCTGGTTTAGTCCCGGGTTTAGACCTGGTTTAGACCTGGATTAGACCTGGTTTAGACCTGGATTAGACCTGGTTTAGTCCTGGATTAGACCTGGTTTAGACCTGGTTTAGTCCTGGTTTAGTCCTGGTTTAGTCCTGGTTTAGTCCTGGTTTAGTCCTTGTTTAGACCTGGTTTAGTCCTGGTTTAGTCCTGGTTTAGTCCTGGTTTAGACCTGGTTTAGACCTGGTTTAGACCTGTTTTAGACCTGGTTTAGTCCTGGTTTAGTCCTGGTCCTCACCAGAGCGTCGGCCACAGCTGCCTCCACTTCGGTGCCGGTGTTGAGGACCCTCATGGCGTTCACGGAGGCAGAGATCCGATCCTGCTGCGACAGACGCTCTGGAAACAAACACAATAACTTTACATTTAATCCCAGCTCAAAGCACTCAACAAAGTAGTTATAAAAGAACGAATAACACTAAAAAAAGGGATGAGGCTGAAAAACAGTTCAAAACTAAACTAATAAAAATTAAAGAAGCAAAAACTTGTGAATGAAGGAAAGTGCTTTGAGCTGATATTTGTGACATTAGAAACTGAAAATGTATTTGAAACAGAATTGCTCAAAGTGAATAAAGATGAGTTTGTGGGATTTTGAGAGACTCGGCCTGAAGTCTTCACCTGAATAGCCCTCGGACGACAGAGCGCTGGTCGAGCGGGAGTGACGGCGAGTCGCTGCAAAGAAGACACACGTTTTATTTTCTGATCAGAGCATTAAAAGAGTAAATCAATCAATCAATATTTATTTATATAGCGCCTTCCAACAACCACAGATTGAACCAAGGTGCTTAACAACATTAGTAAAAATTAACATATTTACAAATAGGTTTAAAACATATTTACACAATAAAAACAGAGCAGTGTCACAGAGCCATTAAGTGCAAAAAGCCATTTTAAATAAATAGGTTTTAAGTTTGGCTTTAAACAGAGCTGCAAACGTGATGAAGTAACTCAATGGGCAACGAGTTCCAGAGTTTAGGACCAACCACTGCAAAAGAACGATCGCCCACTGTTTGAACCGGGACCGGGGCACCTTCAGCAGATGTTGTCCAGCAGAACGTAGAGCTCTGCTGGGTTTGTGAGGGGTCACAATCTCACACAAAAATCTTGCCCTAACCACAGAATCTATTTGTTTGTCAAATTTTAGACTGCTGTCTAGTTTTACCCCCAGGTTTTTGACAACATGGTTGAGATGGGGCCAAAGCAAAGGACCAGGAGCTGAGACACTGGGCAGGTTGGATGTGCCGAACACAATACATTCAGTTTTATCCTCATTCAAACAGAGGAAATTCTGGGACAGCCACAATCTGATGTCCTCTAAGCATCTGTTGATGGACTGAAGACTATTAGGACAAGCAGGGACAACCGGAAGGTAAACCTGTAGGTCGCTCATGACAGATGAAAAGACATTTTGTGCTTTGAAATAACTGCACCTAACAGCAACATATACAAGGAAAATAAAACAGGGCCCAAAATGGAACCTTGTGGCACACCAGAGGTCAAGGGAGCCGAGGAGGAGGAGAGGTCACCAATCCTGACAGAAAAAGTTCTCTGTTAAATACCTAAACCACTGCAGCACAGGTCCCTGAAGCCCAACCTGTTGTTCCAGACGTGTCAGGAGGACTGAGTGGTCCACGGTGTCAAATGCTGCAGTAAGATTAACATTATTATTGAACGCAGTGAAACAAGATCTCTCCGGTCATCAAACCAAAGACTTTTGTTCACACCAAAGACGAGGCTGAAGTCCAGGGGCGATCGTGCGTTTTCATCTATCGCCCCAAGACTTTGGAATGAGTTGCCCTCTTCCATCCGATTAGCTTCCTCTGTGTCCACTTTTAAGTCAAGATTAAAAACCTACCTGTTTGACAAAGCTTTTTTTTCTGGTTGAAGAACTGTGTTTTACCATGATTCTATTTTTTTAGTTTTTAGTCTTTATCTCTTCAAGTTTATTTTTTAAATGGCTATGGTACTTTTTAATTCTTTAAATTTTAATTTTCAATCTCTCTTTACTGTATAATTGTGTTGTGTGTTTTTGTGTAAAGCACATTGGTCAACCATGTGTTGTGGAAATGGTGCTATATAAATAAAATTGACATTGACATCGACATTGACATTATGAGTAAAGACCAAAGAGAAAACATCCCTTCATTTGGCCTAATCTCTATTAAAAATAAGACTGAATGGTTTAATAAAAAGACAAGGGTCAGTGAGAAACAAGCAGGAAAAAGGAGCAAGAGTTAGTCCTCACTGAGGTCCAATCCTGGTTTAGTCCTGGTTTAGGTCTGGTCCCATCCCGGTCCAGTCCTGGTTTTACTCACTGCTGGGGGACAGGCCTCGGGTGGGACTGGTGTCTCGGCTGCTCTCTCGACTCGTATCTCTGCTACAGCCCTGACTCATGCTCGGACGAGGGATTTTACTGAGCACTGAAGCAAAGAGAGGAAGAAGGAAAGGAAGCGAGGAAGCGAGTGAGAGTTTGTGTTAACGCAGAGTTAAACACTGCTCTGAGGACTTAGTGAGACAAAGCCTTGTGTTAAACAGCTTTAGTAAAGTTTTGGATTAATACAAAATATAACCGTGAAATGTATTATTTTTCTGAAGTGCCATTCCTTTATTGTCCACCAGGGGGAGCCCCTTTTGTTCATAATCCATTTAATTCTGTCCTAACATAAATCAACGACAACTTAGGGCAATTAAAGTCTAACTAAAACCACTAAGAACCTGTTAAAGTCTAACTAGAACCACTAAGAACCTGTTAAAGTCTAACTAGAACCACTAAGAACCTGTTAAAGTCTAACTAAAACCACTAAGAACCTGTTAAAGTCTAACTAAAACCACTAAGAACCTGTTAAAGTCTAACTAGAACCACTAAGAACCTGTTAAAGTCTAACTAGAACCACTAAGAACCTGTTAAAGTCTAACTAAAACCACTAAGAACCTGTTAAAGTCTAACTAAAACCACTAAGGACCTGTTAAAGTCTAACTAGAACCACTAAGAACCTGTTAAAAACCCTTGAGAACCCGTTGATGTGAAAGTCTGAGTGAGTCTGACCTGAGCCGGTCCTGGAGGGGCTGGTCTCTCGGCTGCAGCCCTGACTGCGGTGGCCTCTCGTGGGGGTTTTGTTTGTCGTCGAGCTGATGCTGTGGTGGTTGTTTGAGGCAGACATTGTAGTGTTTCTGTGGACTCGGCCGTAAGTGGAGCCGAGTAAACGACCGGGAGAACCAGACCTGCTGCCCGCTGAGACAGAACAGAGACTAGTTTAGTCCTGGTCTAGACCTGGTTTAATCCTGGTTTGGAACAGGTTTGAGTCTGACTTGGTCGGTATTTAGACCCTGTTTTGGCCCTAATTTATTTCTCGTTGAGCCTTACCTTAGTACTTGTTTTAGTCCCTGGTTTAGACCTGGATTAGTCCAAGTTTAGAAACAAAGCACTTGTTCAATCCTTAACTTGGTTAAGTCCTAGTTTTAGTCCTGATTACATGAAGCTTAAGTTAAGTTATTTAAATCCAGATAAAAACAGTTGACATTTTTGTTTCAGCTGCAGAAGTGTCTTACGCTGAGACTGAGAGGAGACCTTCCCTCGGCTGTGACTGTCTGTCACCGTCGGACTGTTTCCGGCGCCGGTCCTCCTCGTCCGCACGCGACCTGAGACAGAAATAAAACTTTTTATAGGAACACATCATGAGGCATCAGTTTTTCTGCCACAAAACGAGAAACATGCAGTGACTTTTCGAGGCACAAACAGATCAGAAAAAGAAATGAAGCTCTTGTTCATCGACTCTTACCCTCAGAGTTTAATGACCACGAGGCGTCTGACAGGAAGTGCAAGCACAAAGGTTAGAGGTCAGAACTGAAGGGTTAGGACTGAGGTCAGTGGAGAAGGACAAGAAAACAGATTTTAAATTTTTATTGAGCAGTGATTTTTTCTTTTACCGAGCGAGGCGTAGGATCCTGGAGGCAGAGCGGCCGCAGAGCTGAACCCCGAGCTCTGGACGGCAGACAAGACCGGAGGCATCCTGCTCCGAGCGGAGGCCGCCGCGTTCACATCCACGTCACTACGAGACCGGCTCAAAGAGACGGGACACAGGCCGGACGAACGGGACGCTCTGGCTGAAGGACAAGAAACAGGACTGCAAGACCTGGTTTAGACCTGGTTTAGTCCTGGTTTAGTCCTGGTTCAGTCCTGGTTTAGACCTGGTTTAGACCCGGTTTAGACCCGGTTTAGTCCTGGTTTAGACCTGGTTTAGTCCTGGTTTAGACCCGGTTTAGTCCTGGTTTAGACCTGGTTTAGTCCTGGTTTAGTCCTGGTTTAGACCTGGTTTAGACCCGGTTTAGACCCGGTTTAGTCCTGGTTTAGACCTGGTTTAGTCCTGGTTTAGACCTGGTTTAGTCCTGGTTTAGACCTGGTTTAGTCCTGGTTTAGACCTGGTTTAGACCTGGTTTAGACCCGGTTTAGTCCTGGTTTAGACCTGGTTTAGTCCTGGTTTAGTCCTGGTTTAGTCCTGGTTTAGACCTGGTTTAGACCCGGTTAAGTCCTGGTTTAGACCCAGTTTAGTCCTGGTTTAGACCTGGTTTAGTCCTGGTTTAGACCTGGTTTAGACCTGGTTTAGATCTGGTTTAGTCCTGGTTTAGACCTGGTTTAGACCTGGTTTAGTCCTGGTTTAGACCTGGTTTAGACCTGGTTTAGACCCAGTTTAGTCCTGGTTTAGTCCTGGTTTAGACCCGGTTTAGACCCGGTTTAGTCCTGGTTTAGACCTGGTTTAGTCCTGGTTTAGTCCTGGTTTAGACCTGGTTTAGACCTGGTTTAGACCTGGTTTAGTCCTGGTTTAGTCCTGGTTTAGTCCTGGTTTAGACCTGGTTTAGCCCTGGTTTAGACCTGGTTTAGACCTGGTTTAGACCTGGTTTAGTCCTGTTGGGGATTAGGGCTCTATTTGAAAAAAATTCCTAGTTAAGGATATAGTGCACGGGCCTACTGACCTGATGAATAGAGGAAGAAAACCTGTAGGTCACCTGGGGGTCCAGTCAAATCCTGCCTGAATTTTACCACCAGAGGCCAGAGGAGAGGCATTTTTTACTGGTGTGTGTTTTTTTGTTTAGCACAGGCCTACTGGGGGGGGCATAAAGCAGGTCATCCATAGTGCAGTCTTGGTGCTGTTTAAGTGCTATCAGTCAAGTGCTTAATAGGAAATATCAGATCAATTAATAAAATAAAAGTTAGCAAAAACAAAACCTTGTTAGTAATCACACAGTTAGTCAAACCATTGTCCGAGACTTGATCCATGGATTCCCCGCTAATGTGCTGTCCCTGTAGGTCTGTGTCTGGGTGTATGCTGTTGTACATATGAGTAGAACGATTAGATCCCTCTCCATAGAGCCTGTTCCCACTGACATTACTATAACATGCCTCAGATAAGTGCGTCTAGTTTTTTAGATTCAGTAATAAGTGCTATAAGGAAGATTGCTTCATACAATAAATAAACATTAAAAATATTAAATAACATGAGCAATAATTATTTAAAAAAAACCACACCAAAACACAAGTTATTTACAATACACACAATTGTTTTACTGAGGGAGGTATAGTCAGAAATCGTGTCAATGAAAAGGTGGCAATACTGGAGAGTGGTTCAGGTTCTACTCAAATCAGAGACAGGTGTGGACCTGGTGGAGAAAGTGTTTTATGGGCCAAGGTTAGGGATGGGTAATGGTTAAGGTTAGGGATGGGTAACGGTTAAGGTTAGGGATGGGTAATGGTTAAGGTTAGGGATGGGTAATGGTTAAGGTTAGGGATGGGTAACGGTTAAGGTTAGGGATGGGTAACGGTTAAGGTTAGGGATGGGTAACGGTGATGGTTAAGGATGGGTAATGGTTAAGGTTAGGGATGGAGTAACGCAGTTAAGGTTAGGGATGGGTAACGGTTAAGGTTAGGGATGGGTAACGGTTAAGGTTAGGGATGGGTAACGGTGATGGTTAAGGATGGGTGATGGTTAAGGTTAGGGATGGGTAATGGTTAAGGTTAGGGATGGGTAACGGTTAAGGTTAGGGATGGAGTAACGGTGATGGTTAAGGATGGGTGATGGTTAAGGTTAGGGATGGGTAATGGTTAAGGTTAGGGATGGGTAATGGTTAAGGTTAGGGATGGGTAACGGTTAAGGTTAGGGATGGAGTAACGGTTAAGGTTAGGGATGGGTAACGGTTAAGGTTAGGGATGGGTAACGGTTAAGGTTAGGGATGGGTAACGGTGATGGTTAAGGATGGGTGATGGTTAAGGTTAGGGATGGGTAATGGTTAAGGTTAGGGAAATATTGAGGGTTATGGGAGAAAAAAGTAAATAAATAAAAAATTAAAATAACAAAATAAAGTAAAGGGAGGGGGGGTGGTTGGGGTTTTGTGTTATTGATTACTTGTCATTAAGACCTCTAGGGGCTAGTGTGGCCAGGTTTTGTATCCAGATTCGTTCTGCTCTCTTCCTCTGGCCTATGGTCCAGTGGTCGTTGTGCTCGACTCCGGTGATGATCAGGTTAGTTGTGGGATGGATGAGGAAGTGTGTGACCAGAGATGTGTTCTGTCGACCTTCCCTAATATTGTACAGGTGTTGTTTTAGCCGGGTTTGAATTGTATGTTTGGTTTCTCCTGTAGTGCTTATTGCAGAAGGTGCAGGTGATGACATAAACTGTGTTGGATGTTGGTTTAGACCCGGTTTAGACCTGGTTTAGTCCTGGTTTAGACCTGGTTTAGTCCTGGTTTAGACCTGGTTTAGTCCTGGTTTAGTCCTGGTTTAGACCTGGTTTAGTCCTGGTTTAGACCTGGTTTAGATCTGGTTTAGACCTGATTTAGTCCTGGTTTAGACCCGGTTTAGACCTGGTTTAGTCCTGGTTTAGACCTGGTTTAGACCTGGTTTAGTCCTGGTTTAGTCCTGGTTTAGTCCTGGTTTAGACCTGGTTTAGTCCTGGTTTAGACCTGGTTTAGACCTGGTTTAGTCCTGGTTTAGTCCTGGTTTAGACCTGGTTTAGACCTGGTTTAGTCCTGGTTTAGACCTGGTTTAGACCTGGTTTAGACCTGGTTTAGACCCGGTTTAGACCCGGTTGAACACTTACAGCGTGGTGGTCCTGCGGCGGTGCTTTTTACAGACAGTGGTCGACTGGAAACAAAGAATAAAAGAGTCAGAAGTGTTGCCTCATATTTAAAAGTAAAGTTATATAGTGTAGATAAAAAACATCTGGAGCTGTATCAGAGAAAAAGCTGCAGCTGTTGTGAATAAAGTGAACAGACTAGGAAACAAAACTAGGAACAGACAAAGAAAGAGTGGAGATAAATACAACTACAGCAGGAGAAGAGGAGAAAAGGGAAAACAGCAAAACAAGATGTAGATGAGCAAATAGAATTAAAAAACAAGGTGAGACTAGAAAAAGGGAGAAACACAAACCAGGAGCAGGGAAGGAAAGCAGACCAAAGCAGAAGCAGCTGTAAATGTTTAGTTAATCCTGTGTGGTTCATGTGGAGGGGACGGGGCAGTGAGAGGGACAGATACAGCAGTGAGTGACTGACTTGAGGCTCTCCTGTGAGGACGAGGACGATCGGTCGGAGGCTGGGAGCTGGGCCTGCAGCGCTCTCTGATAGGACGGCTCCAGACTGTGGTACAGCTGCTCCGCCTCTCGACCAAACTGAGCCTGGAAACTCCAGTAACAGCTGCGACAGAACAGGCACTGATTTTAATTCACACTGAACAGGTTTCAATATAAACATAATTTAGTTCAACTACAGCAGCATTTTCATGGATATGGACCAGTTTTTAGCAGGTTTTAGTTGGATTTGAACAGGTTTTAGATGGATTTGAACAGGTTTTAGATGGATTTGAACAGGTTTTAGTTGGATTTGAACGGGTTTTAGATGGATTTGAACAGGTTTTAAATGGATCTGAACAGGTTTTAGTAGGATCTGAACAGGTTTTAGATGGATTTGAACAGGTTTTAAATGGATTTGAACAGGTTTTAGATGGATTTGAACAGGTTTTAGATGGATTTGAACAGGTTTTAGTTGGATTTGAACAGGTTTTAAATGGATTTGAACAGGTTTTAGATGGATTTGAACAGGTTTTAGATGGATTTGAACAGGTTTTAGATGGATTTGAACATGTTTTAGATGGATTTGAACAGGTTTTAGATGGATTTGAACAGGTTTTAGATGGATCTGAACAGGTTTTAGATGGATCTGAACAGGTTTTAGATGGATTTGAACAGGTTTTAGATGGATTTGAACAGGTTTTAGATGGATTTGAACAGGTTTTAGATGGATTTGAACAGGTTTTAGATGGATTTGAACAGGTTTTAGTTGGATTTGAACAGGTTTTAGATGGATTTGAACAGGTTTTAGATGGATTTGAACAGGTTTTAGTTGGATTTGAACAGGTTTTAGATGGATTTGAAAGGTTTTAGATGGATTTGAAACAGGTTTTAGTTGGATTTGAACATGTTTTAGATGGATTTGAACAGGTTTTAGATGGATTTGAACAGGTTTTAGATGGATTTGAACATGTTTTAGATGGATTTGAACAGGTTTTAGATGGATTTGAACAGGTTTTAGATGGATTTGAACATGTTTAGATGGATTTGAACAGGTTTTAGATGGATTTGAACAGGTTTTAGATGGATTTGAACAGGTTTTAGATGGATTTGAACAGGTTTTAGTTGGATTTGAAAAGGTTTTAGATGAATTTAAACAGGTTTTAGATGGATTTGAACAGGTTTAGATGGATTTGAACAGGTTTTAGATGGATTTGAACAGGTTTTAGATGGATTTGAACAGGTTTAGATGGATTTGAACAGGTTTTAGATGATTTGAACAGGTTTTAGATGGATTTGAACAGGTTTTAGATGGATTTGAACAGGTTTTAGATGGATTTGAACAGGTTTTAGATGGATTTGAACAGGTTTTAGATGGATTTGAACAGGTTTTAGTTGGATTTGAACAGGTTTAGATGGATTTGAACAGGTTTTAGATGGATTTGAACAGGTTTTAGATGGATTTGAACAGGTTTTAGATGGATTTGAACAGGTTTTAGATGGATTTGAACAGGTTTTAGATGGATTTGAACAGGTTTTAGATGGATTTGAACAGGTTTAGTTGATTTGAACAGGTTTTAGATGGATTTGAACAGGTTTTAGATGGATTTGAACAGGTTTAAGTTGGATTTGAACAGGTTTTAGTGGATTTGAACAGGTTTTAGATGGATTTGAACAGGTTTTGCAGTAGTAGATAAACTCACTTTCTGGCGACAGCGCGAGCCTCAGCGTCTGCGTCGTGGATTCCTTTCTTTATCGTCTCGGTTAAAACTGAGCAGTGACTGAAACAGAAAAGAGTTATTGTGATATTTAAAGTCGGTTGAAGGTAAAAGAATGTTTTTCTCACCGCTCCAGAGCAGACGCCTGCCACTGCTGCAGCTGCAGGTCCAGAAACTCAAAACACCGCCTGCAACATCCCAAGTTTAAAGTGTGTGTCCAATAAATACAAATGTGTAAATATTAATAACAGTTACCGTCTGACGGCCACAGACTTGGACAAACAGTTGCTGGAGATGATTGGGATCAGACGAGGATAATGAGTGTGCTGCAGAATAAAAGAGAAGTACTTTAAAATCATTGTTAAAACTGCATAGTCCTGGTTTAAGTCTAGACCGGGTTTAGTCCTGGATTTAGATCAGGTTTAATCATGGCTAGACCTCTTCTAGACCTGATTATTCCTGTTTTAGACCTGTTTAATGCTAAAGTCTCCCTGTTAAACACTTCCTGTTGCTTCTCATCTCCTTCTTTTCTAAATAAACCGTTGTGGCTTTTCCTCAGCGTTAAATGTGATTTGTGAACCTAAACTGAATCTCTTTGAGCTGACGGCGTTACTCGTGGCTCAGAGGCAGAGAAGGCTGTAGGGTTCATTTAAAAGCAGGCACAAAAACTGAAAAATAACTACTTTGATCCAGAAACAAGTGTATTTTTGGATTAATCTAAATAAAAGCAAAGAAAACGACAGATACAAAAAAAATGAAGCAGATTAAGTGTAGAATTAATGTAGAAAACCATATCAGAGCATCTTTATTCATGCTTTAGTCTTTGGTTTAATACAGTTTGGAGTGAGTCCTGATTTAGTCCTGGTTCTATCCTGACCAAAGTCTTTATATTTGAAGAGGACCTGGTTTGTTCTTTAAAACCTTCATAGAATGCTCGAGTTATTGTCTGTTTCCAATAGAACTGTAGAACTTGAGTAGAATCCTGAGTGAAGAGGTCATGTAGAGGTCAGTAGTTTAGTGCAGGTGTAATGAAGAGTCTCGTACCCTGAGGATGAGGCGGATGGCAGCCACTCCGGACGTGGCCATGACTTTGGCGCTGTTCGGGACCAGATTCAGGAGAGTGGGCATGACGGCCTCCGCGGCGTGATCGAACCGGAGCCTTAACACCGACGACAGGTGACTGCAACACGAACAACAGGAACAGAGTTCAAGAAAAGAACGATAATCCCACTGAAGACCAGCTTTGTAAAGAGGGAAAGTTAAAGTAAAAGCATGTGTTAAATCCAGGTTTAGTCTCATTTAGTCCTGGTTTAATGCTGTTCAGTCTTTAATATTGATTTAGCTTCTGTTTAGATTTGTTTCTGTTAATTAAAAAAACATGGCCTTGACTTATTTAATTTCTTATTTTCCCGTTAGGAACCGTCCCACATTAGTTCTGTGATGACCCGCCTGAGAAAGAGCGTCCCGGTCTTCATTAAGGCTCACCCCAGAGTGATGCAGGCCTCTCTGACGACCTGTGAGCGCAGATCTTTGGCCGACAGTTTAAACGGAGCCTCCATGAGCCTCAGCTGCGACGGAAAACTGTCCAAGTCCGCTGCTCCAGCCAAAATCAACGAGCGCACCTTCTTCAGCTGAAAAACAGGACGAGATTAAGACCTGGTTTAGTCCTGGTTTAGACCTGGTTTAAGACCTGGTTTAGACCTGATTTAGACCTGGTTTAGACCTGTTTTAAGACCTGGTTTAGTCCTGGTTTAGACCTGGTTTAGACCTGGTTTAGTCCTGGTTTAGTCCTGGTTTAGACCTGGTTTAGTCCTGGTTTAGTCCTGGTTTAGACCTGGTTTAGTCCTGGTTTAGTCCTGGTTTAGACCTGGTTTAGTCCTGGTTTAGACCTGGTTTAGTCCTGGTTTAGACCTGATTTAGACCTGGTTTAGACCTGTTTTAAGACCTGGTTTAGTCCTGGTTTAGACCTGGTTTAGACCTGGTTTAGTCCTGGTTTAGTCCTGGTTTAGACCTGGTTTAGTCCTGGTTTAGTCCTGGTTTAGACCTGGTTTAGTCCTGGTTTAGACCTGGTTTAGTCCTGGTTTAGACCTGGTTTAGACCTGGTTTAGACCCGGTTTAGTCCTGGTTTAGACCCGGTTTGGACTCTGTTTAGACCCGGTTTAGACCCGGTTTAGTCCTGGTTTAGACCCGGTTTGGACTCTGTTTAGACCCGGTTTAGACCCGGTTTAGACCCGGTTTAGACCCGGTTTAGTCCTGGTTTAGACCCGGTTTAGACCTGGTTTAGACCTGGTTTAGACGGTTTTTGACTCGGTTTGGACCTGGTTTAGACCTGGTTTAGACCCGGTTTAGACCTGGTTTAGACCTGGTTTAGACTCGGTTTTTGACTCGGTTTAGACCTGGTTTAGACGGTTTTTGACTCGGTTTGGACCTGGTTTAGACCTGGTTTAGACCTGGTTTAGACCCGGTTTAGACCTGGTTTAGACCTGGTTTAGACGGTTTTTGACTCGGTTTGGACCTGGTTTAGACCTGGTTTAGACCCGGTTTAGACCTGGTTTAGTCCTGGTTTAGACCCGGTTTAGACCCGGTTTGGACCCGGTTTAGACCCGGTTTAGACCCGGTTTGGACTCTGTTTAGACCCGGTTTAGACCCGGTTTAGACCCGGTTTAGTCCTGGTTTAGACCCGGTTTGGACTCGGTTTAGACCCGGTTTAGACCTGGTTTAGACCTGGTTTAGTCCTGGTTTAGACCTGGTTTAGACCCGGTTTGGACCCGGTTTAGACCCGGTTTAGACCCGGTTTAGTCCTGGTTTAGACCCGGTTTGGACTCTGTTTAGACCCGGTTTAGACCCGGTTTAGTCCTGGTTTAGACCCGGTTTGGACTCGGTTTAGACCCGGTTTAGACCTGGTTTAGACCTGGTTTAGACTCGGTTTTTGACTCGGTTTGGACCTGGTTTAGACCTGGTTTAGACCTGGTTTAGACCCGGTTTAGACCTGGTTTAGACCTGGTTTAGACCTGGTTTAGACCTGGTTTAGACCTGTATGATGTTATTTAAAGTCTCACAGCTGCGACTGGAGCTCCCAGTCTCGTTTCTCGTCTGAAAGAACGTCTCGTATTTTGGCCAAAGCCTCCTCCACTTCTCTGTTTGAGTAAATCTGCAAAAGACACAACAGCAGCTCTTTTAAATTAAGCTTTAATGAACCAACGTTTAAGAGCTGCACTGTTTCTTTTGCACCAAACCTAATAAAATAAATCATGGCCGATATGTCGGAATATGATGAACTGAAGCAGACCTGGAGGCGGGGGACATCCTCAAAAGCCTGAATGAAGTCCTCCTCGTCGACTGCTCCGGCTCCAGAGCCATCTTTACCTGAAAACACCAAAATCAGTGCCTAGTTCAGTCCAGGTTTTCTTCACTGGCGTCCTTCCTTTCAGAATGATCTCTATAACTTTGTGTTTTTAGTTTTTTGTACAAACACTGACCTGCTTTGGCCGTTCGTCTGAAGGAGCCCATGCTCTTTCTGCCCAGAGACGGCCCTCGAGACGAAGACGACTCCTCATCCTCAAACGTTTTATCTGTGGAAAAACAGAAAAGTCTATTTTTGTGGTTTAGACCTGGTTTAGATCTGGATCCCAGTAGATCCATTTAGCTCCTTATGAATCCATTCTGTTAAAACTCTCGGTAAATCCTGAGGAAAACTAAGCCAAGTTTCTACAAACTGGTCTTGTGACTCCACAAGTGTAAATAATTCTGGTATTTAATGACAAAACCTTATTAAGCTTATCTTTATTCATCTAACATTTGTCTCTTTTGTTAGTTTTAAACTGTGATAAAAGTGTATTTTGTATTTGTAGAGTAAACCTGTGATGTTACCTGAAACTGGAGACAGCACCATGTTTCCAGATCTCTGAACTTCGTCGAATTTACTGAAGATGACGTTCAACCTGCGACAAACAGAACAAATCCATCTAAAACCTGTTCAAGTCTGACTAAAACGTGCTTGAATCCAACTAAAAACAGTTAAAAGTCCGACTAAAACCTGTTTAATAATGAGACACACCGTGACTGAGGCAGGCCTTTCTTGCCCAGGTCGATTCTCACTTTTTCTCCAACGTGACGATAAATCTCCACGAGGCAGTTCAATGCAACATCGCGCACCTACGACACAAAGAGATTAAGGATATCCCACATTTATTTAATACATTTATGAAGTTGTCCTGACCTGACTCGAGGGATCTCCGAGAAGGTTACAAATGTGAGGAACTATTTTACTCAGAGTCAGACTCTGAGATCCAAACCTGACAAACACAAACACAGATATAAAAGGCTGGAGGTAAACTCATGTCCAGCTGCAGAAAACATTAGAAGAGCGTCTGAATCAGGGCATTTAGTGAAACGCACACATTCAGAGTCGCAATGAGACAGAGGCACAGTCCTTCTCTCGTCCGACTGTTTTTGTGTTTGAACCCTCCCATCATACGCTCCCAAACAAACTGGAAAAACAAAACAAGAATCAAAGCTTAGCCACAAGTCAGGACAAGATTTTACATCAGGAATATCTACATTTAAAAAACAGAACCTGTGGGTTGGCCGCTTGGTCCATGATTTTCAATAGAAGCGCTTGGTCCTGGTCTCGGACCTGGTCTTTAGCGTCTCCTAAACGGTCCATGAGACTCGGGAGAACTGGTGGGAAATAAAACAGGCACATTCACCTATTATTTATCATCAAGTGTGAGGAGAGGCTAAAACAGGACTAATGTGCTAGGAAGGAAACAGCTCCACCTGCTAGAGAACCACAGAACAACACCTGGGTGTGACTGACTCCAGGTAAATATGAGAAACAGAAAGTATTTGTTCCTTTGACACAGAGCTGTGTTGACTTCACAGACGTGTGTCTCTAAAACTCACAGCAGCAGCTCTTCTCTGAAACATTCAAAGAGGATTTGGGGACTTTTGATAAAGTGTGATTATGATGGCTGAGGCTCTGTTGGACAGTTTCCTGAAGTGTCCTGTGTGTTTGGAGACGTTCAGAGAGCCTGTGACTCTGGGCTGTGGCTACAGCTTCTGCTCCAGCTGCCTCCAGATCCACTGGCACCAGAACAGAACCAGGAACTGCCCTGTTTGTAGAAGGAGGTCTTCTATCTAGGCGTGCACATTAAGTATAACTGTGAACGCATTTGGATATGTTACGGCTCTATTTCATCCCTCCTGACCGCCAGGGGCGGTGCATTAAGCACTGAATGATCATCTTTGCGCATGCGCAGGTCGAGAATCTAATATAAACAAAGTCACTTCTGACCTCCCGGTGACCCACGTGGGGCTATATAGTCACGTGATACCCCGTCCCTTCTTGTCTTCTCGTGCGTAGGTTAAGCTTTATGGTGGAGACTTGTGTTATACAATCCACTATTGTTTATACACTCAGCTCGTAGCTGGTAGCTTCGTGCATTGTGAGTTTTTTAACCACAATCGGAGCAGCGAGAGTGCCTCGCCCTCCAGAGGCTGCACGAGCTAGACGTTGTTTGGCATCACGGACGCTGGTAAGCTAAGGTCCATAGTGTGCTGTGCAACAGATGGTAAGTCCACTTTCCGTGTTCGACTAAGCTATATAATTTTGTGAATTACCGCCGTGTCTGGCTGGGCTAAATACTTTTGATTGCTTTTCGTGTTCGGCTAAGCTATATATAATTTGTGAATTGCCGCCGTGTTCGGCTGAGCTAAGTACATTTGGTTTGCTTCCGTGTTTTCGGCTAAGCTACATATATTTTGTGAATTGCCGCCATGTTTGGCTGAGATAAATACTATTGGTTAGCTTTCCGTGGTCGGCTAAGCTGTACACTGTTAACGTGCGGCTGTGCTCGGCTTAAGTAAAGGTTTTATTTGAATTGCATATTTTGGAACGAGGATTACGAGTGTAACTTCGGTTCCAAGTAGCATCCCGCGGTGGAATCACTAGTGGCATTTTCAGCTCAAGGTGATTCGCAGGGGTAATTGTACTCACTGGGGGTCACTAGTGTCAGTTCTTGGGGGTGGCAGCAGCTCAGTGGGGCGGCAGTAGCTCAGTGGTAGAGCGGCCGTCTTTCAACCGGAAGGTAGTAGGTTCGATTCCCGCTCGCCCCACAGTTCATACTGTCGTTGTGTCCTTGGGCAAGACACTTAACCCACCTTGCCTCCAGTGTCTGTAGCACTGGTGTATAAATGTGTGTGACTGTAGAGGTGTGTTTGGTGGTGGTAGGAGAAGGTTGAGCGCCGTTTGTATGGCAGCCCCCATCTCTGTCTGCCCCAGGTGTGAATGTGTGTGAATGTGTGTGAATGGGGTGAGTGGAAGCATGATGTAAAGTGCTTTGGGTGCCCGAGAAGGGTGCTATATAAATGCATTACCATTTACCATTCTTGCTCGACCTAATCTCCCTTGGATAAGGCTAGTGTTAACTGTCATGCTGGAGTCCCTGTGCTGTAGGGTGAGTTTACCCCCCCTCCAGCCTGATGATGGCCATGATCTCGGCCCCTCCTGCTTGGGAGTTGGTCATCTCAGGGAGGGTCTCACAGATGACGCGTGTACAAACTGCAGCATTATGCCTCGGTCTGTACGGGTGGCTAGGTTGACAGCTGTTGAACAACCTTTTGCTTATTCAACAGAATTGCAGCCTGCTCAGTTACCAGCTGGACAGGGTACACGGCTGAAGCGCCCGGCTGGTGGGGCTGCGCCTCCTGTTCCGAAGAAACGCTCAAAGGAAGAACTGGACAGTCTTTCTTCAGAGTTGGCCGAAATGAAAGCCATCCTCCGGTCATTTCGGGCTGGAGAAGTCCTCGAGGCGGCTGCACATGTGCAGGACGTAGACTCTCCTTGTGAGGATGATTTCGGTGGCGGCTTCAGACTCGTTCTTTCAGGAGAATCAAGCGTCGAGCCCTGAAGCGTCTAAAGCAGGGTCCCATGCCGCTACAGGTACTCTGGAGGGTACGGACAACTCGGCCGCCTCAGCCATTAGGATAGCCCTCGCTCGACTACAGCTGGATGAGCCACCACCACGACCAGTGGCATCCAAAGCATTTTTCCGACAGCATGATGCGGCTACCTCTTTTCCGGTGCCCCCCTCTGCTGATTATGTTAAAGAGCTCCATGCGTGCTGGGCGGACGTTAAGGCATTTTCACGGCCTACGTCCGATACTAGAGCGCTCGCTTCAATGCAGGATGCCCCCAAATTTGGTCTGGGTCATATGCTGTCTGTGGAGCCGGCGGTAGCCTCTCTAATTGTGGCCCCAGACGAAGCCATGCGACCAAATGCTAGGTGCCCGCGACCGCAGTGTCGGGTCACGGATGACTTGCTGTGTAAAGCCTATGATGCGGGGGCACGTATGGGACGGATGGGGAATTCGCTGACCCATTTACTGCTGGGCCTTGCGTCTTCGCTGGAGGCCACGGGTGTCACTTGGGCCTGAGGGTGAACTTCGAAAAGAGCAAGTTGGTTCCGGCACAGCATACAGTCTTTCTTGGGGTGAGTCTGAACACAATCTCCATGAAAGCTTGTCCCTCTACCTAGCGGGTCAACAGCATTGTAACAATGCTTTCCGCTTTTCGGGGTGGCAGGGCACTTTTTGGCAGGGCCTTTTGTCTTATATCTTTGGCTTCTGGGCATGTTGACAGCCGCCTCCAGTGTGGTACCTCTGGGGCTGCTCTCATTGCGCCCGATGCAGAGGTGGCTGAACGGCCTAAACTTGGATTCGACACGGTATGTGCACAGGTGCAAGAGGATACGCGTGTCACCCCAGTTTCTCAACTTCTTAGGGACTTTTGGCAGAGCAACGGTGGACCGGTTTGCTTCGAGGGAGGCTACCCATTGTCCCCTATGGTTTTCTCTGGTGGACAACACCAGTCCATTGGGCCTGGATGCGCTGGCGCACGACTGGCCGAAGGTGCTCCTGTACGCGTTTCCTCCGTTCCCTCTAATAGACCACACAGTCCGTAGAGTCCTTCAGGAGGGACACAGACTCCTCCTGGTGGCCCCTTACTGGCCGGCGAGGACGTGGTTTCCAATGCTGCACAGTCTCTGCTGCGACTCCCCTATGCGGCTCCCCTCCAGGACAGATCTCTTGTCACAGATGGGGGGACGATATTACATCCCAATCCCAATGGCCTTCAGCTATGGGTCTGGCCGCTACAGGGCCTGGATCGGGCTTCTCTGAGTTTGGCGGAGATGTGGAGCATACCATAAGAAACGCTCGGGCACCCTCCACACTGGAAATTGAGAGGCGGTGTCGTGACAGGGGACAGGATCCAGTGGACTGTCCCATTTCATTCATTCTATTGTTTTTACAAGAACTCCTAAATCAGGGATGGTCACCGTCTACCCTGAAGGTATATGTGGCAGCAATCTCCTGTCGACATGTGGAAGTCGATGGCAAAACTGTCAGAAGTAATAGGCATGTTTCCTTATTTTTGAAAGGCACTCGGCGATTACACCCACCTACATGGGACTTGACCATGGTCCTGGATGCCCTGAAGTCACCGCCGTTTGAACCTTTGACAGAGGTAGGCATTAAATGGGTGTCTATGAAGACTGCATTTTTATTAGCAATGGTTTCCGCCAAACGAATTGGAGAACTACAGGCGCTGTCTGTGCATGAGTCCTGCTGTCGGTGGAATCCAGACAGGTCAGAGGTCACTCTTTGGCCGGATGTCTCTTTTGTTCCCAAGGTGATGTCCGGGCGACGGGTATTCAGCCGCTACAGCTGGCCCGCTTTGATACAGGAGAATTGTGTGAGCATCTATGCCCCGTCCGAGCACTAGATAGATGTGTATATAAAAGCAACCGCTGCAATGCGCAAAACAAACCGGCTGTTTGTCTGCTATGCTGGCCCACGTAAGGGCCAGGCACTGTCTAAACAACGCCTGGCGCAATGGGTGGTGAGTAGGCTTGGGCGGTAATACGGTAATATGGTATACCGCGGGATCTAAAGATAGCAACGGTATCAGTTTCAATACCGTCATACCGTCATAAAATAAAAACAAAGCACTTATATAGGAGACAAGGATTAAATATTAACCCTTTAAGCGCCAAGCAACTTAACAGGAAAAAACAGCCGCTACTTCCGGTTTATGTGCTAAATTATGCTTCCACTCCCTTCCACCAGATGTCAGACACCCTGTACTTTGTTTCTAGTCCACTATTACCATGTGTTGCCATTAAAAAGATTTGTAGAAGAAGACCTCAAAGACGCGTCTCAGTGGGAGTGTCAGGACCGGCTCAATAGAAGCCTCATTCTCTACACGCAAGCTGATAAACATGAAAATAACAAATAAAAAATACACCTGTGATGAAGTTTTGGTATTAGTAATGGCTGACTCTGATTCTGAGGGAGAACATCTACCTTTAGAGTCTTTTCAGCCGAGTGAAAGTGAGAATGAGCGAGAGTGAGTGCGTGTGTAACTTGGACAGCGGCGCCGCTGCTCGTGCCTTTCTCAGTGTCTCTCATAAAGCACACGCTGTTTTTCCACATTTTACCAAGCATCAGTGAAAGAAACGGTAGGAAAACTAGTCGCTCTGGCCGCGGTAGTGAAGGGGAGGTTGGGAAGGGAAGCTGTGAGCGCATAGCACCTGCAGCTTTACCTTTAGCACCTGCATCTTTACCTTTAGCACCTGCATCTTTACCTTTAGCACCTGCATCTTTACCTTTAGCACAGGTGATAGAAGCCGGGGCGGCTGTACTCGCCGTGGCCGCGGTAGTGACGGAGGTCGGGAATATTGCAGCTTCTATTGACAGCTGTTTGGGACAAATACGTGTTGGTTATCCTGACACTTTACCCAGTCGAGGAGGGAGAGGCAGGGGTAAACATAGTCAGCGCAAATGCGCTAATCAAAGCAGCCATCATAATAAAAGTGATGGCTGTGTGCTGTGCTTTATGAGAGGTCCCACACTCTAAAAAACTACTGTTCTTGATGTTCATGTTCATTTAATTCTGTTTGACTCTTGTATTTGCACTTTCTATAAACTGCTATTTGTTGCTAATAAAAGTTGTTTATATTGTTGTGCATGTTATTTTGTTATTGTTTCAGTATTAGTGTTTGGTATTCAGTTTCTGAACAGTTTAGGCACAAGCCAACAGTTTGGTGACGCTGTCTGAGCCTTACGTCATATGTTTTTTTAATTATTCACGGTAATACCGTATACCGAGGTAAAATAGGGAGGAGGTTTGACGGTATCAAAATTTGGATACCGCCCAAGCCTAGTGGTGAGTACCATTACCTCACTCTACAAGGGGCATTACCACTTCCTGGGCAGCAATGACTGGAGTGCCTTTGGAGGTCTTCCATCTGTGAGTCCTCTCTGCACCAACAGCACACGGTGGTTCCTGTGGAGACTGCAGTGAGTGAGCTGAAGGAGCAGCTCCGATCAGACCTCCAGTCTCTCACAGAAAACAGAGAGCGGGTCAGAGAGGTGGAGAAAAGCTACGAGGAAATGCTGCGACACCCAGAGAAACAGGCGGAGCACTGCGAGGAAAGGTTTATGATAATAATAATAATAATAACAATACATTAATTTTATATAGCGCTTTTCAGGGGACGCAAAGACGCTTTACATGTAATATTTCTTGAAAAGGTGAGTTTTTAACAGTTTCTTAAATGTTTCCAGAGAGACAGCGGAGCTTTTCTCACACACTACAGCCTCACTCAGAGCCAGGCCCAGGCCTCACAGCCCCACCCACAGCCGGGTTCAGGACTCCTGATAAACCAGGCCCGAGTCCTGGAAAACCTGGGCTTTAAAGGCAGCTTACAGGAGGGAGGTGGCCAGTCTGGTGTCATGGTGTGAAGACAACAACCTCACCCTCAACACGGACAAGACAAAGGAGATGATAGTGGACATGAGGAGGGAGAGGAGAACGCCTCAGCCACTGTTCATCCGGGAACTTGAAGTGGAGAGGGTGAGCAACTTCAAATACTTGGGTGTCCACATCAATGAGGACCTCACTTGGACACCTCACATCACACAGCTGGTCAAGAAGGCTCAACAGCGGCTGTATTTTCTGAGGAGGCTGAGGAAGTTTGGCATGTCGCCCAAGATCCTCAGCAACTTCTACAGCTGCACCATTGAGAGTGTCCTGACCAGCTGCATCACTGTGAGGCAGCACTTCTGTCATGGACAAACGCCTGCAGAGAGTGGTGAAGACTGCGCAGAAGATCACCAGGACTCCACTGCCCTCTCTGCAGAGCATCTACCACCGCAGAGTCCACAGAAGAGCTGCTTCCATCCTCAAAGACCCTCCCACCCCCAACATGGTCTGTTCACACTTCTACCCTCAGGACGGAGGTACAGAAGTGTGAAATGCAGACTTCCAGAATGAAGAACTCATTCTTTCCCTCTGCCATAAGACTCTAAACAGCAGATAGAGTCTACATTCAAATCACAACATTACATATAATAATACATTAATTTTATATACACTTTTCACACTTACGTCACTTTACATGTAATATTTCTTTTGTATATTTGTATATTTTTTGGTATACTTCCATTATTATTACTTGTATATTTGTCTTATTTTTTTATTTTTACTTAATTGTGTGACATTCTACTGTGGACGGCAAAGTAAGAATTTCATTGTATAGGGAAACATGCTTTCTGTCTGTACACATGACAATAAAACACTTTGAACTTTGAACTTAAAGTCTGGGAGAAGATGAGGAGCCTGGTCCAGTACAGCCCTGTCCTTCTCGACCCAAACACTGCAAACAGATGTCTCTATCTGTCTGAGGATCTGAGCAGCGTGAGACTTGGAGACACCTATCAGCAGCTCCCTTTAAATCCAGAGAGATGGAGTTATTACGCTGAGGTCCTGGGCTCTGAGGGCTTCAGCTCAGGGAGACACCGCTGGAACGTGGAGGTGGGGGACCATCCTGAGTGGAGCATCAGTGTGGCTAAAGAGTCAGTCGAGAGGAAGGGAGATATACCCTACACCTGAATATGACATTCTGGTGTTTATGGCTCTACAGTGGAAGATAGACAAACGGCTGTAACAAGTCAGTCTCAGTAAAGAGGCGTCTGAGAAGATCCAGGTGCAGCTGGACTACGACGGGGGACAGGTGTCCTTCTACGACGCTGATCACATGACTCTTATCTGCTCTCACAAAGACACTTTCACTGAGAAGGTCTTTCCTTATTTCTTTGTTGGAAAAGCAGGTGAAGCTAAAACCAAAGAGATTAAAGTGTGTCCGACTGAGTGTCCGTCTGAAAAAGTCTTTCAGAAGTGATTCTAATGAAGTTTGTGTCGAATGATTCAGATTTAACTGTGCTCATATTGTTTTATTAAATGGTTCCACTCGTCAGGTTTTATTTGCTACAATACATTTAATGAGCTGCAGCTCTAGTCTTTATCTTTAGGATTATTTCTGATTAATTCAATAATTATTAAATAAAATAGATGTTTTTGACTTTCTTGACTCAAAAATAAAGGTTTAACTGTGAAAAGGTAATTTTCAAATAAAGCTTTAATTGTTTAGTCTTTTTTTTGGGACAATATTAATATTTAATGACCCTGAGTCTTCTGTGGATTTACCTGTTGCCACCTGAGTCCTGAATGTTTCCTGGAGTCGAGAGACAAGAGCCGACAGAACCTCCATCCCCAACAACACCACCTGAAACACAACACCGGATTAACCAGGACTAGACCAGGACTGGACCAGGACTAGACCAGGACTAGACCAGGACTAGACCAGGACTAGACCAGGACTGGACCAGGACTGGACCAGGACTGGACCAGGACTAGACCAGGACTGGACCAGGACTGGACCAGGACTAGACCAGGACTAGACCAGGACTAGACCAGGACTAGACCAGGACTGGACCAGGACTGGACCAGGACTAGACCAGGACTAGACCAGGACTGGACCAGGACTAGACCAGGACTGGACCAGGACTAGACCAGGACTGGACCAGGACTGGACCAGGACTAGACCAGGACTAGACCAGGACTAGACCAGGACTGGACCAGGACTAGACCAGGACTATCTCTGAAGGTTCTGTTGGAAGACTGCTGCGTCTCGTCTGGAGAAATGTTCACAGGAAGTGCCTGGAGCCAAAGGAAAAGGAAACTGGGCCTTCGTTAAAAATAAGCCTTGACCCTGTTTTACAAAAGGTGCGTTCTGATTGGCCGCCCCTCGATCAGCTGACCAGGATGTTCTAACGAGAGGAAATGAGAAACACTGAAAACAAAAAAGATAAATGTGACTGATCCTGGGTTCACAGAGTCTTTTTCTTACTGTAATTAGGTTTAGAATACAATTACTCACCTGGGTCTAGTCCTGGTCTAGTCCTGGTCTAGTCCTGTCTTAGTCCTGGTCTAGTCCTGTCGAGGACTAAAAGGGTTTGAAGGACAGTAAATGTCTGTTCAGTGGAGACTCGATGCAGAAGCAGAGCTGTAACTGTGATAAACACTGACAGGTCACAGAGTCTTTTTCTTACTCTAATTAGGTTTAGAATACAATTACTCACCTGGGTCTAGTTCTGGTCTAGCCCTGGCTTAGTTTGGGGTTTCAATCTAATCATGGTTAAGTTTAGTCCTGTTCTAATACTGTTCTAGTCCTGACCTTGTAGTTACTTGAGTTGACCCAGGAGCAGACCACTGTGTCCACAATCCGGTCCATGGCGCTCTGGTCCTGCTCTAAGTCCGGACTCTTCTCTGGGTCCAAAATCAGGTCCAGGATCTCAGGTCCGGTTTGAATCCTGGTCCCAACGTCCTTCTGGGACACCATCTCCAACAAATCCTCCGCTCTTCCTCCGTCCTGCTCCATCTTCTGCTCTGGAAACAACCCCCCCAAACAAAATCAAAGATGGCGTCCGCTCTGAGCCAACAGCAGCTGAGATTTAACTTGCTTTTATTTATCCACGTTTGAAACCGAATATGTGGGAGAAAGGGCCAATAGGAGCTCCAGAAAAGTCTCGAGGCGGCTGCATTTGTCAGTCCTCATTCTTAGTTTGCTGCAACACAAGAAAGAGAATATGTTGGATTTAAAAAATAGAAAATGTAATTCTGAGTTCTGGTTTAGTCCTGGTTAGGTTAGGTTTTGGGGCAGGACTAGACCAAGAATAAACCAGGACTAAAGAAGTATTAAACAGGGGTTAATCCTATCCAGCAAATGTAACACAAGTATTGCCCTTAACCTGGATTTGGTTGAATTTAGGGTTTAGTCCTGGTCATGTTTAAATCCCACTTTCTCGGGTTGAGCCATGTTTAGCCTTGTTTCTGTTTTGCTTTTAACAGTTTTTAATCACTGAATGGTAACTTTTTATATTTGA
This sequence comes from Perccottus glenii, assembly GCA_024416835.2. Classification (NCBI taxonomy): domain Eukaryota; kingdom Metazoa; phylum Chordata; class Actinopteri; order Gobiiformes; family Odontobutidae; genus Perccottus; species Perccottus glenii. The sequence continues at coordinate 1,039,761 of CM044567.2, forward strand.
TTCTACTCCTAAAACTATAAATGTAAAATAATTTTGGTTTTTAATAACTGTAGAACATTGTATTAGTTACTATAAATTCCTTTTATATTTTATTTCCTGTAAGTTTATTAGTTTGTTAGTATTCGTTCATCATTATAGAAAAAATAAATAAAAGCAAGACTGAGTGCTGACATATGTTAGTTATCTTACTGTTTCTCACTTTAATCCTGATATAAATTAAACTTGACAATAGCGATAATAAATATAGGTAATAACATCGAAACAATCGTTAACTTCAGCAGCAAAAATGTGTTTATTATCACTATTATTTAGTGACTGCATCCTTTTTTTATTTAATTATTATCAAAATATTAAAGTACTCTTAAGTCCAGGACTAGGGCTAATTTTAGGTCTATCCCAGGCTTTAACTCGAAATTAATCTAGTTCTAAACCAGGCTTTAACTCGGGACTAAACCAAAAGAAATTGGTAAAAAAAAATAAAAATAAGTGTAAAAAAATAGCTGCTAGCTCAGTGTGCTAGTTCCAAAAATAGATATTATTCCAAAAACAGCCCAGTTTTATCTTAAGAGGTTAAGTTAAAGCTAAGCTACATTAGCATAAGTTAACGGTCGTGCACGCGCTGCTGCTAACGCCCGCTATTAACGGTTAACGGCGGGTTCATTGATGGGCTATTGATCCAGTCGCACTCACCGGATGGGCTCGTGCCTTTCCCAGAAAAAAAAAACTCCCAAGTATCCGCAGTTTTAGGCCAAAATACTACCGCTAACCGCGTCACATCGCGTCCCGAGGCTTTGAGTTTAAGGCATGATTATTTATTTTACAAGAGAAAAGCCTCAGAGTGCGGTCCATAGTAGAATAAAGACGAAAGGTGATTTATTGCAGTGGTTTGTGCATCGCTGACTGTCCCACTGCAGACGCCGTAGAGCTGCAGTGGAATGTGGCTGAATGAGGACATCTAATGGCCGAGCTTAGGAACTGCAGCAAAAACAAAAAAAGGAACAAAACGAGTAAATGAGGAAAACGGGCTAAACCAGGACTAGATCTAGGTCTAAACCCAGACTAACCTAGAACTAGATCTGGGTTTATAAGTGAATAAAATAAGAACTAATCAAGCACTTAACCACTAACAAAAATTGCATTTCTTTATGAACTATGACCTATATAAAGACAAGAGGTTGAACAATTCTAATCCAGAAATAACCCAGGATAAAACCTTTAAACATGTTTTTAGTGTAAACCCTTAAACATTTTTTTTTACTTTTACTTTTTTTTTTCTGACTCTGACCTGATTCACTTAAACCTGGAAAAGCTAACACCTACCTCCAACTTTCTGCACTTTTTCTGTTTTCAAGACTTTACAGCTGACTTTTTACTTCAAGGATTCCGACCTTTTTTCTCCCAAATACAGCTTTGTAAATTCATCCTGAACACTTCCGTCTTTCCTCCCTGTCAGAAAAAGTCCACACACCTGTTTGTCTTTATGTCTTTTGTCTTTTGATTAAATGTAATACTTGAGAGATAAAACCTTTTTCTTCTCCTGAATGATTGGTTTTGTTTCTGATTCTTCTGCAGCAGCACATCCTGGAGCTCTGGATTATTACTGCGAGCTGGAGCGGACGACGAGAGAAGAACTTCCTCCAAAGAATCGTGAAGAAGAAAGACCAAATTAACACAGCTCTAAATGTAAAGAGTTTTAAATGATTGTCTCTACATTAAGTATAAATAGAACGGTTATGAAAGAGTGCTGTTTTGGTAAATGGGACCAGTTTTTCAGATTATTTAAAAGGTACAATAAACACATTTTCTCATGTCATTAAACACACGTCAGTAAAATTCTCTAAAAATGTTCTCTGACCTAAAAAGTTCAACATCGTTACATTGGCTAACATCTTTATATACACATGAATACATTAATTTCCAAAATCCGGTGTACAGCCTTTCAAATAATACAACATTTAAAAATATAGACAAACGTATATTAAGTGTGATTCAAACGTTCTACAAATGGAAAATTTGGACTTTATTCTGACGTTAATGAACTAAACTAAAGTCACGGCAAGTCACAAGAGAAAACAGACAACAGCATGTCCCTGCAGGGCTACCGTAGGAGCTCACAAAAGAGTTTCAGCTTTGAATTGTAAAACACAAGGCATTTTATTTTTATCTTAATTTATTCATCAGTCGTTTGTTTTTTTACAAAGTTCAACTGTTAATTTTTGTGATAAATATTTGTCCAAAACAAAACCTAACATTGACATAAACTTACACTAGACTCTGATATTTACAGGTCTTTCTTTACAAACAAGCAGGACATGAATGAGTTTACACTGGTTTAGTGTTTGAGGGTGATTCACAAGAGAAATATAAAACAGGGACGTCCCGATCAGGGTTTAACAGGGTTTAACAGGACGTGTTATTATTAATATAGAGTTAATACAGACAGCATATAATCAAACAAATGGACAACAACTCATTAAAACGGATCAGGACGTCACTTAAAACAATAAATGAATAATAATAACAATAATAAAATGGCATCAATATGAAGCAAGATTATTCACACAAAAGTGCAGTTACAGACAGTTTAACAGGATTCTTAGTGTTTAAAGTGAGTCTGGTCCCTTTTTTATAAAACACAATACTTTAAATGGAACACAAAGCTTATATATCTTCTTTTTGATGCGTCTGACCTTTTGTGGAACATAAAGAGGCAGCCGTTTCCTCAAATATAGTTTTCAAGCTTTAAAATCGAGGTAAAACCGTTTCATTTCACATATTTCTGTTCAAATACAATAAATAAAAAAATGGCAACAAAACAATAAAAAAAGCTAGTCTGATGTCTGTTTTCTTACTGTTCAATTTTGTACAATTATAAACCGCTTTATTATGTCTTTTTACTCGTTTCCAAAGTCCTTCAATTAAAGTTTTAGTCAGAGTTAGTTTTTTCAAAATATAAAGTGGCTTTTAAAGCGACCGGCGAAGCAGCAGAGTTAAATAAATACAACAGGAGACTCTCAGGAGCTGTGTTTACTTGGACTGTGGTTCAGGGAGGTTTTAGGAAGGACTTGACTGGTTTCAGTTGAACATAATGGACTCTGGGTCTTGGTTCATCATCTGCGCCATGTGTCGGAGCACGTCCTTCTTCGTAATGATGCCCAGGAGCCGCCTGAAAAAACAACCCAGGGTCAAAGACTGAGACTAAACCAGGACTAAACCAGGACTAAACCAGGTCTAAACCAGGTCTAAACCAGGACTAAACCAGGTCTAAACCAGGTCTAAACCAGGTCTAAACCAGGACTAAACCAGGTCTAAACCAGGTCTAAACCAGGTCTAAACCAGGACTAAACCAGGTCTAAACCAGGTCTAAACCAGGTCTAAACCAGGACTAAACCAGGTCTGAACCAGGACTAAACCAGGACTAAACCAGGACTAAACCAGGACTAAACCAGGTCTAAACCAGGTCTAAACCAGGTCTAAACCAGGACTAAACCAGGTCTAAACCAGGTCTAAACCAGGTCTAAACCAGGACTAAACCAGGACTAAACCAGGTCTAAACCAGGTCTAAACCAGGTCTAAACCAGGTCTAAACCAGGTCTAAACCAGGTCTAAACCAGGACTAAACCAGGTCTAAACCAGGTCTAAACCAGGTCTAAACCAGGTCTGAACCAGGACTAAACCAGGACTGACCCGCTCCTCGTGACCAGACACTGCCTCAGGCCCAGTTTCCTGAAGATGTCGACCACGGTCTCCATGGGCGTGTGGTCGGTGACGGTGAAGGGGCTCAGGTTCAGGACGCGGCGCAGTTTCAGAGGCTGTGGGTTTGTGGGGGGGAGCTGAGGAGCGTCTTCAGTGAAATACACCACAGAGCTGCTGACCACACCGTCCTGTTTCTGACGAGCCGTTCCTGAAAGAGGACAAGAGCGAGACTGTGGATTTAAATAAGATTACTGAAGCTGAACCAGGACCATCAAACATTTGAGTTGTGTTTTGACTTTTGGAAAGAGTGGCATCCTAAAACTGTGGTGTCAAGACGCATTAACGCTTTTAGAGAAATAAGGTTTGAATCATTAAGTTTATTTCATAAGAGCTGGTCCAGTCGGTGATGTGAGCAGGTGTTTGTTATATTCTGTGGTGGTCCATTTAAAGGTGTCGGCTGCATCGACCTGGGCCTGGTGAGTTTTCTAACTCTGTAGCAGCTGCTGCAGGAAAGGTTTCTTCTGACTCAAACCGAGAGAACACTCACCTCACATTTTTATTCACGCAGACAGTATCTTTCTTGTGTTAAGTCTTTACTTTCTTAACTTAGTTGTAAAATCATACTGTGCCTTAAAACCCGTTAATATGAGTTCATACTGATGGCGAGGGTGAGATCCCGGCGCAGCACGAATCCGATGAGCCGCTCTGACTCCCGGGACACGACGACAGGGAAGCCGTTGTAGTCTGTGTCTTTGATGAGCGTCTCCACGTCCTCCACGGTGGTACTGTCCTGGGTCAGCACGGCCAGAGGGGGGTCGTTCCTGCGCGGCCTCATCACGTCCGTGGCCAGCGTGCGGTGGGTGAACTCGTCCCGGACGTCCAGGTACGGGTAACCGTTCAGCTGGATGTGGGACTCGTAGATGCCCTCTTTCCCAAAAGCGTCTGCCACCCATTTACTGGTGACGGCGGCGGCCATCAGAGGGACGATGTACTCCAGGCCCCCGGTCAGCTCGAACATGATGACCACCAGAGAGACCGTCATCCTGGTCACGCCCCCTGCAGGACAAACGTGTGCATGTCTCAGAACACAGAAGGCTAGAGTAACATGGGGCCTACTGGTGTAAGAGTTCTTTAGGGGCCTCACCCAGACACGCGGCGGCCCCCACCATGGCGTAGAGTCCTGGGGTCACACAGTCGGCCCCGGGTCGGCACCAGTTTTTGAAGATGATCCAGTCGTGATGATGGTAGGCCATCTGCTCTACAGCAATACCCACAATCCTCCCGGCGATGGCCCCCACTGCCATACTGGGGATGAAGAGCCCCGAGGGGATCTGACCGGGACAGGGGTCAGGGGTCAAACAGGAGTAACCCAAATGTACAGTATCTCACAGAAGTGAGTACACCCCTTACATTTTTGTAAATATTTTATTATATCTTTTCAAGTGACAACACTAAAGAAATGACACTTTGTAGAGAGTAGTAGAGTAAAGTAGAGAGTGTACAGCTTGTAGAACAGTGTAAAACTGCCGTCCCCTCAAAATAACTCAACACACACCCAATAATGTCTAAACCGCTGGAAACAAAAGTGAATACACCCCAAAGTAAAAATTTCCAAATTGGTCCCAAAGTGTCAATAGAACGGTTTAACAGGACAGCTTCCACTCGGGCTACAGCTCAGTGTCAAGGTCTTGGCAATCTTCTTAAACACCATCTTTATGTAGAGCAACAGTTCTTTTTTTCAGATCCTTAGAGAGTTTTTTTGCCATGAGGTGCCATGTATGAGAGAGTATGAGCGATAACACCAAATTTAACACACCTGCTCCTCAGTCACACCTGTGACCTTTGTAACACTAAGGAGTCACATGACACTGGGGAGAGAAAAGGGCATTTTCACTTCGAGGTGTACTCACTTGTTTCCAGCGGTTTAGACATTATTGGGTGTGTGTTGAGTTATTTTGAGGGGACGGCAGTTTTACACTGTTCTACAAGCTGTACACTCTCTACTTTACACTGTATCAAAGTGTTGTTTCTTCAGTGTTGTCACTTGAAAAGATATAATAAAATATTTACAAAAATGTGAGGGGTCTACTCACTTCTGTGAGATACTGTAGAACCAGGTCTAACACAGAACTAAAACTGAGGTTTAATCAAAGAGAAAGAGCAGGACCAACTCAGGATTGAACCAGGTCTAACCCAGGTCCAAACCCGGTCTAACCCAGGTCCAAACCCGGTCCTCGTACCTTCATGCCGAAGGTGAAGATAGTGATGAGGATCTTGAAGACCAGAGCGAGTGCGAGCTGCCACAGAGCGCTGTAGACCCCCGGTCCGGCGGGTCGGTCTGGGATGTCGTCTACGGGCCGGCTCATGTTGGGGTTGTTGATGTAGTCGCAGAGCTGGGACGACTCCAGAGCGCCGCAGTCGTTGAACAGCTCTGAGATCAGCTGAGACGTACTGCGGCGGGTGTAAGGGTTGGGGTAGGCCAGGACCGCCGTGATCCCTGTCACCACCAGGACCTGAGACAACAAGAGAAACAACTTCTTTAATCCTTTATTTGTTCGTTTCATGTTGGATCTAAACAGGTTTGTCTTTTGCCCAACTGCAGTGAATTATAGAAGCGTCTCTTCCCTGTCATGTTGGCAGCATGCTAATGTTACCTGCTTATAGGCAGGTCTGTAATCAGTATTTAAAGTCTCACAAGTTAAACATACATTTCCATGACTTTTCCATGACCGTATGAACCCTGTGTAAGGTACAGACACAAAGAGGTACAAACAGCTCAAGTGTAGTACCTCCACAACGGGGTACTTCCCGAGCAGTGTGGTCTTCCTGCGTCTGCACCACGCGATGTTGGCTCTGATGAAGAGCGTGCCCCACAGGCCTCCGAACACTCCCAGCAGGATGAAGGGCACCAGCTCGGCCATGTACCAGGGCGTGTGGTACTCCACGTAGAACAGCACCAGGCGGCTGTTCCCGAACGGGTTTATGGAGCGCAGCGTGAAGGCAGCCACCAGCGCCGCAAAGAACGAGCGCCACAGGGTCTTCAGGGGGAAGTAGTAGCTCACCTGGAGAAGAGGGATAGAAAAAGGCCTTTAGCCTGTTAACGCAGCTCAGTTTGGATCAGAAGCACTGACACTGACCTCCTCCAAGCTGAACAGAACTCCTCCGATGGGAGCTCCGAAGGCCACAGAGACTCCAGCTGCTGCAGCCGCCGACAGAACCTACAACAAGACACCAGACACAAAACAGGATAATCACATGAGATCAACACTCTACAACTAAAACAATCTAGGTCTAAACTAGGACATTTAAACAAAAAGCAGGTCCAAACAGAACTCACGTCTAAACTAAGTAACTAAATCAGGACTAAAACCAGGACAAAACTAAGGACTAATGAAGATTTAAACCAGTTTTAAAGAGGCACTAAAATAAGGACTTAAACCACGACTAAACCAGAATAAAACAGAAACTAAACTGGGGCTAAACCAAGAACAGAACCAAGACTAAGCTCTGACTAAACAATGATTCAAATCCAGTCTCTCTCAAGACCAGGCTGTACCTCTCTCCTCTTGCCCTCGTTTTTGCTGTACTTGGAGAACAGAGAACAGAAGAGGTTTCCGCAGCAGCAGGCCACGTGAACCAGAGGCCCCTCTTTCCCCAGACTCAGCCCCGAGGACACGGCCAGGACCAGGGTCACGGTCTTTATCAGCAGAGTCCACTTCCCCAGGTATCCTCGGATGATGAAGCCGCTCAGGATCGTCTTAATCTGTTGTGTAGGAACAAAGCCGTCATTAAAAACTGGACTGGCTTCAATAGATTTGAACAAAACTAACTCTTGTCCCGCCTAAAACCAATACATTTCAAATAGAAGGAAAAAGAAACATACTTTTCAGTTCCCTGTGACAGACAAATTAAAAGAATTCTTCTAATTATACTTTTTTTTGACCCGTAAAATAAGGCTTTTTAAGCTAAAAAAGTAAAATAAATTGAGAAAATTTGACTAAAGTCTTCTCAAGTAAGGAAGGATTCTCTAATAAATGACAAAACAAATGCCTAAAAAAGTTGTAAATAAATCTAAATTAAGTTTTTTAATTGAAATTCTCATTTACAATATGAAAAAAGTGTGTTTAACAGCATAAATCTTTTTTATTTCTGAAATAAAACCATTAACCTGAGTCCACTACAGAGGAAAAAGAAGTAGTCAAATGTTTTTAGAAGAAGCTTAGGTTTGAAAATGATTAGAATGATTAAACTCTACACTCTTTAGGGCCTACAGAGTGTGTAAGAGCGAGGTGCTTCTGATTGCTATAAGGCGCTAAAAGGAAAGATGTATAGTATGTGAGCTCCTCAACACCTCAGGGATCCCAGAGCCACAGGCGTACGGAGCAAACACTCGAACCAGAGACACGGCCAAAAAAGAGAAGAGCAGGGCCCACAGGATGTACAGGAAGTAGTTCAGGACGTACGCTCCAGCACCCTGCCACAGAAAACACCTTCACTGATTCTGAACAAAAGGAACACTTAGCTGTGGTTTATTTTGGGGGTACCTGAGTGTTCCCCGTCATGAGCTCGGCCCACTTCTGCCACTGCGGACACTTGTCTCTGTCGTCGAAGGTGGTCTCGTTGGACGTCCAGCAGCACTGCTCATGGCTGTACCAGAACGCCGACAGACACACGCCCTCCTTCAGGTCCGTCATCCAGTCCACGGCCAGGTCGATCACTCCGGCCAGAGAGCCTGAGACCGGATTAAAGACTCTGAGTTTAGTCCTGGTTTAGACCTGGTTTAGTCCTGGTTTAGACCTGGTTTAGACCTGGTTTAGTCCTGGTTTAGACCTGGTTTAGTCCCAGTTTAGACCTGGTTTAGTCCTGGTTTAGACCTGGTTTAGACCTGGTTTAGTCCCAGTTTAGACCTGGTTTAGTCCCAGTTTAGACCTGGTTTAGACCTGGTTTAGACCTGGTTTAGTCCCAGTTTAGACCTGGTTTAGTCCTGGTTTAGACCTGGTTTAGTCCTGGTTTAGACCTGGTTTAGTCCTGGTTTAGACCTGGTTTAGACCTGGTTTAGTCCCAGTTTAGACCTGGTTTAGTCCTGGTTTAGACCTGGTTTAGTCCTGGTTTAGTCCTGGTTTAAACCTAGTTTAGACCTGGTTTAGTCCTGGTAAGTCCTGGTTTAGTCCTGGTTTAGTCCTGGTTTAGACCTGGTTTAGTCCTGGTTTAGACCTGGTTTAGACCTGGTTTTGTCCTGGTTTAGTCCTGGTTTAAACCTAGTTTAGACCTGGTTTAGTCCTGGTTTAGTCCTGGTTTAAACCTAGTTTAGACCTGGTTTAGTCCTGGTTTAAACCTAGTTTAGACCTGGTTTAGTCCTGGTTTAAACCTAGTTTAGACCTGGTTTAGTCCTGGTTTAGACCTGGTTTAGACCTGGTTTAGACCTGGTTTAGTCCTGGTTTAGACCTGGTTTAGACCTGGTTTAGACCTGGTTTAGACCTGGTTTAGACCTGGTTTAGTCCTGGTTTAGACCTGGTTTAGACCTGGTTTAGACCTGGTTTAGTCCTGGTTTAGACCTGGTTTAGACCTGGTTTAGACCTGGTTTAGTCCTGGTTTAGACCTGGTTTAGACCTGGTTTAGACCTGGTTTAGTCCTGGTTTAGTCCTGGTTTAAACCTAGTTTAGACCTGGTTTAGTCCTGGTTTAGTCCTGGTTTAAACCTAGTTTAGACCTGGTTTAGTCCTGGTTTAGTCCTGGTTTAAACCTAGTTTAGACCTGGTTTAGTCCTGGTTTAGACCTGGTTTAGACCTGGTTTAGACCTGGTTTAGTCCTGGTTTAGACCTGGTTTAGACCTGGTTTAGACCTGGTTTAGTCCTGGTTTAGACCTGGTTTAGACCTGGTTTAGACCTGGTTTAGTCCTGGTTTAGACCTGGTTTAGACCTGGTTTAGTCCTGGTTTAGACCTGGTTTAGTCCTGGTAAGTCCTGCTCGACACAGACCTGAGAGCAGTCCTATGAGCAGCATGACGACCCATCCCGACCAGGCGTCCAGCAGACTCTTGATGAGCTCCCACAGAGACTCTTTACTCTTGCTGGTGATCTGGTTGAACACACAAACACACATTAAATCCTGATAAAACCCGATTAAACCTCAGTCCAGTCACCGCTGAGTCCTGACCTTACGATGCCGGTCTGTGTCCCTGGACTTCTCCCGGAGCCAGTCGATGGTGTGGAAGTCCTCGTAAGTCCCCACGTCCGGAAACGGCTCATCCAGAAAGTCCATGAGGTTCCCGGCTCCGTTCATCTCCTCTGTGACGGTGGACCCGCTGCTCACGCCTCAAAAAACATTCTTATGTCAATTTGTAACTTTGTTTAATCTTAACATAGAGTCTATTGGAAAAGTGTAACAAAGCTGTTTAATCCATGAAGTTTTCATTTACATGTATTTAATGTGTCAAATTAAAAAAAGGTCAAAGTAAAAGCATCTGGACTCAGTTTTCAAGGTGAAGACGTTTCGTCTCTTTTTTTTTTTTCAAGATGCCCTGGATGACTGAGAACCTTCACAAACGTGTCAATTAATGTTATTTATTAATAATCAATTTCGGACATATCTATGTGTATTTATATTGTATTTTTCTTCAGTGACGTCCAGAATAATTCCTGTTTTTAGCCTTGGTTTAGTTTTAATCTTAGGTCTTATAACACACATATTTTAGTCCTGATTTTATCCCATTTTAAAACTACTTTAGAACTGGTTTAGTCTTGGTTTTAGCCGTTTACACCTGGTCTAAACCTGTAACCGGTCCTGGTTTAGTTACCTCTTTAATCTTACGTCAATTCCTGATTTGTCCTTTATTTAGACCTGTTCTAGTCCCGTTATTCCGACAAGACTTTGGACTTTAGCCCTAGTTTAGGCCATATTTAGCTTCATTAATATTTATTTATAACTTATCATTCCGTTTATCATTTAAAGCGTGTCACAGAAAAAATAGCTGTTTTCCTCTTTTAACATTATTATTATTGCACGATTAAACGTGAGGTCTCCCTAATTTCAGCCCAACGCCCCTTTTACACAATTACAGCTAAACACGCCCTTTACGTCTTCACCTCAGTGACATCTTCATCTTTCTATCGCTTTGTTTTCATTCATTTAAACCGTTTGTATAAATGTATAAAATAAGGAGCATTAAATCACATTTAAACTAGGCGAATACAGTTCTTTGCGTTAGCCGCCGAAGCTAACTAGCATCCACCGAATACAAATGTCTGCTCTTACCTTCTCCTGTCTCCATGTTTCCGTTTAAAGGTGGTCAGTTGATCTTTTAAATTTGTATTTTACGAGCTTTCTAAGTGTTCAGTCATTTTAGCTCCGGTTTGAGGAGAAATGCCAGAGTTTAATTTGAAGAAATAATAAAACGGCGTCAGAGATTTGCTAATACAGCCCGTTTCTACCGCTGAACTACAAAGATGGCGGCGGTTTTCTTCTTCTACATCTGCAGCGCTGTTTCAATGGAGCTGGCATTCCAAATGGAAAGTGCGCGCCCTCGTCTGGACACTAACACCTAATACAACTGCAAACTAGCATTAACTGTCATTATTTAGATGGAAATAAAAAAACTTTAAATTTATTTCAGTTATAACTTAATAAAAAAACAATGAATCTCCGAAGAGAAAGATAAGATTTCAATAGTAAATACAAAAAAATGCACTTTACATTGGACCTTGGACTATAATAAAAATTAGCTAGACCAGAAGTAAATGAAAACAAAACTAAGTCTAAAGAAGAGTTAAACCAGGACTAAATGTCATTTTGTCATGTTTCTCTGAGCTCTCTCTGACTCAGGATTTTTATCTGTTTTATAATATATACACTGTGTTGTCGTAGCAATTCTGATGCTTGTCTTTTATTAAAAGGCTATTTATGTTCTATTTCTAGCTATTAAAACTAAAAAAAGCAAGACTGAGTGGTACATGTGAAAAGCTGGAGGTTGGGAAACAAACAGGGGGTATTTTGGACCGTGTTCCTGCAGCATCGGGCCAGAAGAAAGTGCTCTTTTAACAGGACAATGGGCCATTTCTACAGTAAGACTTTTTAGTTTTTCACATTAATTTGTCGTTTTAAATTTTAGGGCTGCACAATTTATGACAAATCTATAATCTAGCTTTGGTTGTGATACAACCAAATATAAAAGGGAGTGGCATTAAAGTGACTGATTAAAGTCTGACTTTTCTTTTTATTCAACTTCATCCATCCATCTTCTAACACTGATCCGGGGCCGGGTCGCGGGGGCAGCAGTCTAAGCAGAGACGCCCAGACTTCCCTCTCCCCAGACACTTCCTCCAGCTCTTCCGGGGGATACCAAGGCGTTCCCAGGCCAGCCGAGAGACATAGTCCCTCCACCGTGTCCTAGGTCTTCCCCGGGGTCCCCCCCGCTGAGACATGCCCGGAACACCTCCCTAGGGAGGCGTCCAGGAGGCATCCGAAACAGATGCCCGATCCTTTAGTCCTGGTTTAGTCCTGGTTTAGACCCAAAGCTCATGACCATAGGTGAGAGTAGGAACGTAGATTGACCGGTAAATCGAGAGCTTTGCCTTACAGCTCAGCTCCTTCTTCACCACGACAGACCGGTACATCGACCGCATCACTGCAGAAGCTGCACCAATCCGTCTGTCAATCTCACGTTCCCTCCTTCCCTCACTCGTGAACAACACCCCAAGATACTTGAACTCCTCCACTTGAGGCAGGATCTCTCCACCAACCTGAAGGGGACAAGCCACCCTTTTCCGACTGAGAACCATGGTCTCAGACTTGGAGGTGCTGATCCTCATCCCAGCTGCTTCACACTCGGCTGCAAACCCAGTGCACACTGAAGGTCCTGGCCTGATGGAGCCAACAGGACAACATCATCTGCAAAAAGCAGAGACGAGATCCTGTGGTCCCCAAACCAGACTCCCTCCGGCCCCTGGCTGCGCCTAGAAATCCTGTCCATAAAGATAATGAACAGGACCGGTGACAAAGTCTGGTCGTACAGAGACCGGACAGCCCTTAGCAAAGGGCCCCGGACCCCATACTCCCAGAGCACCCCCCACAGGGCGCCACATGTGGACTGGTTGGGCAAACTCCCATAAACCCTCCAGCACCCTGGAGAGGGTATAGAGCTGGTCCAGTGTTCCACGACCGGGACGAAAACCGCATTGTTCCTCCTGAATCCGAGGTTCAACTATCGGCCGCATTCTCCTCTCCAGTACCTGGCATAGACTTTCCCGGGGAGGCTGAGGAGTGTGATCCCTCTGTAGTTGGAACACACCCTCCGGTCTCCCTTCTTGAAAAGAGGGACCACCACCCCGGTCTGCCAGTCCAGAGGTACTGTCCCCGACCGCCACGCGATGTTGCAGAGGCGTGTCAACCAAGACAGCCCCACAACATCCAGAGACTTGAGGTACTCAGGGCGTATCTCATCCACCCCCGGTGCCTTGCCACCAAGGAGCTTCCCAACTACCTCAGTGACTTCAGCTTGGGTGATGGACGAGTCCACCTCCGAGCCCTCGGCCTCTCCTTCCTCAGTGGAAAACGTGTCGGTGGGGTTGAGGAGATCCTCGAAGTATTCCTTCCACCGTCCAACAATATCCCCAGTTGAAGTCAGCAGGTTCCCACCTCCACTGTAAACAGTGTTGGCAGGGCACTGCTTCCCCCTCCTGAGGCGCCGAACAGTTTGCCAGAATTTCTTTGAGGCCGACCGATAGTCTTTCTCCATGGCCTCACCAAACTCCTGACCCTCTCCGCATCGACCCTCTCGTTCACCGGGGTGAACTCCAAAACATGGCGGCTGAGCTGGGGGGCTATAAGCAAGCTGTGCGTGGAGGTTAGCCCGACTATCTCTAGTCGGTATCTCTCAACCTCCCGCACAAGCTCAGGCTCCTTCAACGCCAGCGAGGTGACATTCCATGTCCCTAGCGCCAGATTCCGTGTCCGGGGATTGGGTCGTCGAGGCCTCCGCCTTCGACTGCCACCCAATCCACTTTGCACCGACCCCTGATTCAATTTCAGAACAGGCCATATTATTATTACAGTATTCTTCTATTCTGTTTTCCTGACATTACCTGACAAGTTCTAAAATTAGCTCAGACCACTTCCATTTGACATAATTATTCTTTAGTTTAGCCCTTTAGGAACAGAGAATGTAACGTGTGCAGCTCACAAAACACAGTTAAAACATTACAATTAGCTTCAGACATTTGCTTAAAAACCTCATTGCTGCTCCCGGTTGCTATTCCCAACGTGGTCGAAGGCCAGTCCTGGTCTGAGGCAGTAAAGTGCCCAGTGTGGAGTGTTTTCATCTGAAATGCGTCGTTAATGTTCTCCTTTAACGATATAACCGTGTTTGTGATGGAGGTTCAAGGACGACGCGGCTCTAATGGGTTTTTATTTGTGATATTTACGTCCGACCTGCGCCTGTTTGTTCCATTAGTCCAAAAAAAACAAAACATCAGACGAAGACACAATCAGCAGAAGACTCTTTAGAGACGGACTCTGACAAAAGTCACTTTAAATCAACAACAAAACAATTTAGTAAAGATTATACTGACATTTTATTATTATTAAAACTGATCTAAACCAGGTCTAAACCAGGACTAAACCAGGACTAACCCAGGTCTAACCCAGGTCTAAACCAGGACTAAACCAGGACTAACCCAGGTCTAACCCAGGTCTAACCCAGGACTAACCCAGGTCTAACCCAGGACTAAACCAGGACTAACCCAGGTCTAAACCAGGACTAAACCAGGTCTAAACCAGGTCTAACCCAGGACTAAACCAGGTCTAACCCAGGACTAAACCAGGTCTAAAACAGGACTAAACCAGGTCTAACCCAGGACTAAACCAGGACTAACCCAGGACTAACCCAGGTCTAAACCAGGTCTAAACCAGGACTAAACCAGGACTAACCCAGGTCTAACCCAGACTCCCTGTGAACCCTGTTGGTGGGAGGTAAATGTCAGTGGGCTCAGACCTGGGGCTGATTGAGGCAGAGCAGGGATTTACACAGTGATGTCATTACGTCACGGAGCAGCTTTTCCTGAAAAACACCTGGAAAACACACCTGGAAAAACAGAGCCATTCTTTTGTCCAGGAGCGAGGTGTAAAGCCCCGTCAGATCCGCTGAAAGACTCGTGGAGAATTACAAACAGACAGGAAATTATACATGATCCTGAGCAAAAAAAGAAAAAAAAATTATTGTAAATATGAGGTTTTATTAGACCTGTTTTAGACCTGGTTTAGACCTGGTTAGACCTGGTTTAGTCCTGTTTTAGACCTGTTTTAGTCCTGTTTTAGACCTGGTTTAGTCCTGTTTTAGACCTGTTTATGTCCTGTTTTAGACCTGGTTTAGTCCTGTTTTAGTCCTGTTTTAGACCTGGTTTAGACCTGTTTTAGTCCTGTTTTAGTCCTGGTTTAGTCCTGTTTTAATCCTGTTTTAGTCCTGTTTTAGACCTGTTTTAGTCCTGTTTTAGACCTGGTTTAGTCCTGGTTTAGACCTGTTTTAGTCCTGTTTTAGACCTGTTTTAGTCCTGTTTTAGACCTGGTTTAGTCCTGTTTTAGACCTGGTTTAGACCTGTTTTAGTCCTGTTTTAGACCTGGTTTAGTCCTGTTTTAGACCTGGTTTAGTCCTGTTTTAGACCTGGTTTAGACCTGTTTTAGTCCTGTTTTAGACCTGTTTTAGTCCTGTTTTAGACCTGGTTTAGTCCTGTTTTAGACCTGGTTTAGACCTGTTTTAGACCTGTTTTAGTCCTGTTTTAATCCTGTTTTAGTCCTGTTTTAGACCTGTTTTAGTCCTGTTTTAGACCTGTTTTAGTCCTGTTTTAGACCTGGTTTAGTCCTGTTTTAGACCTGGTTTAGACCTGTTTTAGACCTGGTTTAGTCCTGTTTTAATCCTGTTTTAGTCCTGTTTTAGACCTGTTTTAGTCCTGTTTTAGACCTGTTTTAGTCCTGTTTTAGACCTGGTTTAGTCCTGTTTTAGACCTGGTTTAGACCTGTTTTAGTCCTGTTTTAGACCTGGTTTAGTCCTGTTTTAGACCTGGTTTAGTCCTGTTTTAGACCTGGTTTAGACCTGTTTTAGTCCTGTTTTAGACCTGTTTTAGTCCTGTTTTAGACCTGGTTTAGTCCTGTTTTAGACCTGGTTTAGACCTGTTTTAGACCTGGTTTAGTCCTGTTTTAATCCTGTTTTAGTCCTGTTTTAGACCTGTTTTAGTCCTGTTTTAGACCTGGTTTAGTCCTGTTTTAGACCTGGTTTAGACCTGTTTTAGTCCTGTTTTAGACCTGGTTTAGTCCTGTTTTAGTCCTGTTTTAGACCTGTTTTAGTCCTGTTTTAGACCTGGTTTAGTCCTGTTTTAATCCTGTTTTAGTCCTGGTTTAGACCTGTTTTAGTCCTGGTTTAGACCTGGTTTAGTCCTGTTTTAGTCCTGGTTTAGACCTGTTTTAGTCCTGGTTTAGACCTGTTTTAGACCTGGTTTAGTCCTGTTTTAATCCTGTTTTAGTCCTGTTTTAGACCTGTTTTAGTCCTGTTTTAGACCTGGTTTAGACCTGTTTTAGTCCTGGTTTAGACCTGGTTTAGTCCTGTTTTAGTCCTGGTTTAGACCTGTTTTAGTCCTGGTTTAGACCTGTTTTAGTCCTGGTTTAGACCTGGTTTAGACCTGTTTTAGACCTGGTTTAGTCCTGGTTTAGACCTGTTTTAGACCTGGTTTAGACCTGTTTTAGTCCTGGTTTAGACCTGGTTTAGACCTGTTTTAGACCTGGTTTAGTCCTGGTTTAGACCTGTTTTAGACCTGGTTTAGACCTGTTTTAGTCCTGGTTTAGTCCTGGTTTAGACCTGTTTTAGACCTGGTTTAGTCCTGTTTTAATCCTGTTTTAGTCCTGTTTTAGACCTGTTTTAGTCCTGTTTTAGACCTGGTTTAGACCTGTTTTAGACCTGGTTTAGTCCTGTTTTAATCCTGTTTTAGTCCTGTTTTAGACCTGTTTTAGTCCTGTTTTAGACCTGGTTTAGACCTGTTTTAGTCCTGGTTTAGACCTGTTTTAGTCCTGGTTTAGTCCTGGTTTAGACCTGTTTTAGACCTGGTTTAGTCCTGTTTTAGACCTGTTTTAGACCTGGTTTAGTCCTGGTTTAGTCCTGGTTTAGTCCTGGTTTAGTCCTGGTTTAGTCCTGGTTTAGACCTGGTTTAGACCTGTTTTAGACCTGGTTTAGTCCTGTTTTAGACCTGTTTTAGACCTGGTTTAGTCCTGGTTTAGACCTGGTTTAGTCCTGGTTTAGACCTGGTTTAGACCTGGTTTAGACCTGGTTTAGTCCTGGTTTAGTCCTGGTTTAGACCTGGTTTAGTCCTGGTTTAGTCCTGGTTTAGACCTGGTTTAGACCTGGTTTAGTCCTGGTTTAGACCTGGTTTAGTCCTGGTTTAGTCCTGGTTTAGACCTGGTTTAGACCTGGTTTAGACCTGGTTTAGTCCTGGTTTAGTCCCAGTTTAGTCCCGGTTTAGACCTTGTTTAGACCTGGTTTAAACCTGGTTTAGACCTGGTTTAGTCCTGGTTTAGACCTGGTTTAGTCCTGGTTTAGACCTTGTTTAGACCTGGTTTAGACCTGGTTTAGTCCTGGTTTAGTCCTGGTTTAGACCTGGTTTAGACCTGGTTTAGACCTGGTTAGACCTGGTTTAGACCTGGTTTAGTCCTGTTTGTTTGAAGTGTTTGTTGAGTGTCACTGAGGTTCTCCATCCTTCCTCCTCCTTATTTCCTTCCTCGTTCCCTTGATGACGTCACAGACAGAAGCGTGTCCTTGGCTGGTCTCTATAAAAGTCAGAGTCAAACGGCAGAACAACATCCAACCGAAAAACAAGAAGAACTTTTTTGATCAGCTCCAACAGAAACTGATCGAACAGAGGAGTGTGGTAAGAACTTTTATTACATTTATTCTCTCGTTAACTTTTATAAAATTATATCAACCATAGAATTATTACAATTAAATGTATCTAATAAAATAAATGGTTAGTTAAAAAAGCTAACAGAAAAAAACTGCAGCTATGAAACATTAGGTTATAAACATTTTTTTATTTTGGTGCTAATTACATTAATAAATAATACTGGTTAATATAGAGTAGTTATAGTTATATCATAAGTATTAACGTCCAAAAAGACCAGAGCGTTAATGGATCAAGACCGAGTCAAGATCACGTGACCGAGTTAGGAGGTCTAGGTGGTTTAGTCCTGGTTTACGTGTCTGGACATGGTCTGGATTTTGGTCAAGGAGTTTGGACTCAAGACTTGTTTTTTTCAGATTTTAACCAGTTTATTTAGTGACACAGCCTCTAAAGTCTTTCTATGAAAATGACAGGAGCACTGAGATGATGCTCGGTGAAACTTTTGGGCAGAAAGCATAAATGGAGCTGGAAAAAGTCAACAGATTACTTTATGAAGGTCTTGTCTTGGTCTGGGACGTAGTTTTTAGTCTACATCATTCCTGTTGTCAGATCTGAGTACTGACCGTGTGTTCTCGTTTGTGATTGGTCAGCTGGATGATGGGACCTGCGTGGCTATTGGTGGCCGTGGTGGTAGTGGGCGGAGCCAGAGGAGCGGCATCCGAGTGCTGGGACCATCCTGTCTGTCAGGAGCTGGACTCTGAGAGCAGTCTAATGGTAACACACTAACTTCAGTACAGGTTTAGACCTGGTTTAGACCTGGTTTAGACCTGGTTTTTTGTGCAAAGGTTTACTCTACTTTTTTGTAAAACTTTGTAATTCAAAGTTTTCTGTTCCGTCTTGGTTTGACCCTCTCTGAACTACCTCTTGAATACCACAGAGTATTGCTATATTCACTGTATTGACTTATTAACCATGTGGTCTTTGGTTTGTATTTTCTTTTACCCGCTTGAGCAGTGGTTCCCAACCTTTTTTATCTTGTAAATCCCTGGGTTATTCTGTCAGACCACGAGTACCTCTCATACGTGTCGATGATTCTTAAAAAAGTGGACATAAAAAATGTATGCCATCTGATTAGTGTATGTGGCCCATAATGTCAGGATTCTATAAAACAGAAATGACTTACATTACATTTTTATTATGGGATATAAGGCCACAGCTGTTCAATTTCAGTGGAATTATTGAACAGAAATAACTGATAACAACAACAATAATGTGTCTGAGAACAAGTAATACTATTTATAGCTTTTTGATTGTTGAATTACTTCCATGAGGTTTTCTTTAAACCTCTTAAGGGCTAAAATTCTGCTGGCCTGGGGTCGTTAGCTGAATAGGTCTTACACAGCGCTCACAAATAGCAATATATTTCCAGAAACTAAACATTTTTTTAGCACAGTTAGGTAAACTTGAATAATTTATCACGGCACACCTGACAACCTCTCAAGGCGCAACAGCATGCCGCAGCACGCGAAGGCTATTTTTTATGAATATAATTAATTATCAAATAATTCCGCGTAGCCCCATGAAATATCCTCCTGTCCCTGTTGGAAAACACTGCTCTAGAGGTTATCCTACCAACAGCCTGAGGCTCTGAAGGCATTCAGGTGGACATATGAGGCATTTAAAGCCTGTGTTACTTCTGTCTTTCCCCAGGAGTGTGTCCAGTTGTGTCGTTCCGATTTGACGGATGAGACACCTGTCATACCAGGCCCCGCCCACCTCCTCCAAGTCCCGCCCCCAGCTCTGTCTGACCCCACCCCTTCAGTGTCTGACTCTGCCCCTCAGACCAAACGCTCCTACTCTATGGAGCACTTCCGCTGGGGCAAACCTGTAGGACGGAAGCGCCGCCCGGTCAAGGTCAGTCCTGGTTTAGATCTGGTATATTTCTAGCTCAGTTTTGCTTGTTTAGTCATGATATAAATCGGATTTTAGTCCAGGTTTAGACCAGTTTTAGTCCTTGATCTAGTCCTCGGTTTTGCCCAGGTTAAGTCCTGTTTAGTCCTTGCTGTAGTCCACTATTTTACTCTCTTTTGTTTCCACTCAGGTCTACACATCGAACGGCGTTGAGGAGGAATCGTCTGAGGTCTTTCCCGGTGAAATTAAAAGAGCTCTGGCCAATCAGCTCCTGTCACCGGAACAGGAGGAGGCGGAGCATAAACAGGAAGTTCTGCTGGAAAATGTGGCCTCTGATATAGAAAACGGCGGCGTGGACCTTCTGGGAGGGCTCCAGCAGAAGAAAGACGGCAGCACGACGTCGACGTACAAGATGAAGCACTTTCGTTGGAGCGGGCCGCCTGCCGCCAAACGGTACGGCGGCTTCATGAAGAGCTGGGACGAGCGCAGCCAGAGACCGCTGCTCACGCTCTTCAAGAATGTCATCAACAAAGACGGACAGCAGCAGGTGTGAGGCACAGGGACGAGGGGGTAGACCGCTCCCGACCGGCCGCCATTTTGTCTAAATAAAACCTCTGTTTGCTTTTAAAAGCACATAACATTTTTTCCTGCATTTATTCTGTAATTGTACGACTTTCTGTTTCGTAAATGAAGGCAGTGCACTCACCACTGTTACGTTGTGATGTCATAAAGCGACAGAAGAAAAGGAACAGTCTGAGAATAGGTTGTTGGTAAAATTTGATCAAACTCATTTAATTCAAAGTGACATTTTCACTCGGTAGACATCATATCAGCCAATCCGAATGGTTCATCTGAAAAAGGGGCGGGGTTTGCCATGTTTTGTTTCTCTGATTGGTTTTATGTCTGTCCAGTTTGTCCAGAGGCGGTTTATTCTGGAAATCCAGAATCACAGAGACCAGAGAAAATCTTTAAATAAAATAAATGAAAAAGGACGAGACAACATATATATTTTACATGTATCTACAATTAACAAACTGTCTGAAGCAGTCGTGCTTATTGTCTTTTTAAACAGTTTAAATGTAAATTCTGGTTTTGTGGAGCTGCATTTATTTCTGTTTATGGTTTACACAAGTTTTTTAGAGGATTAACACATATATCAAACAAAACTAGCTTTTTTTACAGCATTTACAGGAAAAAAAAGACCTTCACCATTTTTGTTTCATTCAGCTTTGACAGTGACCTTCCCAACACAGCAGACAAAATGTATAAGAACAATCTGGCAGCTGGTCAAAGAAAAAGCTAAATTAGCTTGTGTTTAATTTTTCCAAAATGGCGGCGAGGAGAGAGTGGTCTACCTTCAAATTTCAATATTTGAGCAAAAGAAAAAAAGCAAATGGAAAAAGACAGTGTTGTTTTTGAAACTGCTGTAACTTGAATGATCTGAGAACGATGCAGAGAAAGAGTGTTTTTGATATGATTTGATATTATTATGTAAATAAGTTAAATAAAAAAGGAAAGATTTGCAAGCAAAAGGAGGGATGTGTGTTTGTCTGCAATAAAATCCTGGTTTAGTTTGGCCCAAGATATTACTGCCATAAATATTATTTACCACATTTCTTTTACCAAATCCACATTATATTGTATATTTTTTCCATTTAGCCCAGGTTTAGTCAAGGTTTTAGACCATGATAGTCATAGTTTAGACTGGGTTTTTGGTCCCTGTTAGTCCAGATTAGATTCAAATTAAATATAGATCTTTAAATCATTCAAATGTTTTTCAGCGCAAGTAGTTTTTAAAGTGTTTTTTTAAACATAAAAGCTGAGGAACTTTGTCTTATCTTGTGTCTGAACATCAAAAGAGTTCCAGTTTTTACATTAACCCGATTTTGTACAAATTTAGTGAGAAGGATGACAAAAATGATGACAGTTTGGGGAAAAAAGAAGATTATTTACAGTTTAAGAATAGGGTCAAAAAATGGATATTTTAATTGTGAGAGAATCAACAGAATCTAAAAAGTCTAAAACCCCCTCAGTTTAATTGATGATAAGTGGCTTCTTGAAAAGAAAGTGAATTAGTCCAGTTTAGTCCAGGTTTAGTCCAGGTTTTAATTGGTTCAGTAGACGCAGAGGTCGGGGAACTTCATCTCATAAAGCGGAGTGGACTTGGGGAGAGAGCTGCCTGAAGGAGACGGAGGAGGACGAATGATCAGGTCGAAAACCTGGTCCAGTTTGGACTGAAGCAGCGTCTGGAGCAAAGACAAACAGAACATGTAATGCATCCAAAGAAAGACAAGGATATGAGTTTAACTACCGTCTGAGGAAACGTCCTGTTTAGTCCTGGTTTAGTCCTGGTTTAGTCCAGGTTTAGTCTTGGTTTAGACCTGGTTTAGTCCTGGTTTAGACCTGGTTCAGACCTGGTTTAGTCCTGGTTTAGACCTGGTTCAGACCTGGTTTAGAGCCATAAAGCAGGTCATCCATAGTAAAGTCTTGGTGCTGTTTTAAGTGCTATCGGTTAAGTGCTTAAAGAAAAAATATCAAATCAATTAATAAAATAGGAGTTAGTAAAGATAAAACCTTGTTAGTAATCACACAGTTAAACAATTGTCCGAGACTTGATCCATGGATTCCCTGTTAATGTGCTGTTCCTGTAGGTCTGTGTCTGGGTGTAGGTCTGTGTCTGGGTGTAGGTCTGTGTCTGGGTGTAGGCCTGTGTCTGGGTGTAGGTCTGTGTCTGGGTGTAGGCCTGTGTCTGGGTGTAGGCCTTTGTCTGGGTGTAGGCCTGTGTCTGGGTGTAGGTCTGTGTCTGGGTGTAGGCCTTTGTCTGGGTGTAGGCCTGTGTCTGGGTGTAGGTCTGTGTCTGGGTGTAGGTCTGTGTCTGGGTGTAGGCCTGTGTCTGGGTGTAGGCCTGTGTCTGGGTGTATGCTGTGGTACATATGAGTAGAACGATAGAGCCAGGTCCCACTGACATTACTATAACATGCCTCAGGTAAGTGCGTCTGGTTCTTAGATTCAGTAATAAGTGCTGACAGGAAGATTGCTTCATACAATAAATAAACATTAAAAATATTAAATAACATGAGCAAGTTCTATTAAAAAAACACACCAAGATACAAATTATTTACAATACACACAATGGTTTTACTGAGGGAGGTATAGTCAGAGAAAGTGTCAGTGGAAAGGTGGGCAATGCTGGAGAGTGGTTCAGGTTCTACTCAAATCAGAGACAGGTGTGGACCTGGTGGAGAAAGTGTTTTATGAGCAAGGGTTAGGGATGGGTACTGGTTAAGGTTAAGGGTGGGTAATGGTTAAGGTTAGGGGTGGGTTATGGTTAAGGTTAGGGATGGGTAATGGTTAAGGTTAGGGATGGGTAATGGTTAAGGTTAGGGGTGGGTTATGGTTAGGGATGGGTGCTGGTTAAGGTTAGGGATGGGTTATGGTTAAGGTTAGGGTGGGTTATGGTTAGGGATGGGTGCTGGTTAAGGTTAGGGATGGGTTATGGTTAAGGTTAGGGATGGGTTATGGTTAAGGTTAGGGGTGGGTTATGGTTATGGATGGGTGCTGGTTAAGGTTAGGGATGGGTTATGGTTAAGGTTAGGGGTGGGTTATGGTTAGGGATGGGTGCTGGTTAAGGTTAGGGATGGGTTATGGTTAAGGTTAGGGATGGGTTATGGTTAAGGTTAGGGATGGGTTATGGTTAAGGTTAGGGGTGGGTTATGGTTAGGGATGGGTGCTGGTTAAGGTTAGGGATGGGTAATGGTTAAGATTAGGGGTGGGTTATGGTTAGGGGTGGGTGATGGTTAAGGTTAGGGATGGGTGCTGGTTATGGTTAGGGATGGGTAATGGTTAAGGTTAGGGGTTGTGGTTTGGTATTGTCATTAAGACCTCTAGTGTGGCCAGGTTTTGTATCCAGATTCTTTCTGCTCTCTTCCTCTGGCCTATGGTCCAGTGGTCGTTGTGCTCGACTCCGGTGATGATCAGGTGAGTTGTGGGATGGATGAGGAAGTGTGTGACCAGAGATGTGTTCTGTCGACCTTCCCTAATATTGTACAGGTGTTGTTTTAGCCGGGTTTGAATTGTATGTTTGGTTTCTCCTGTAGTGCTTATTGCAGAAGGTGCAGGTGATGACATAAACTGTGTTGGATGTTTGTAGTGCGAGTGTAACGGGGACTGGCAGACCAGTGTTGCTGTGAGGGTTATGAATGAATTTTTGCTTTTTGTAAAACTGATTGAGGGGGTTGGGAATGTGCTTGTGTTCTTTGTAACATGATTTGACCAGATAATCTTGAAGGTTTTTGTTGCGTCTGAAGGCGGAGACAATGCGGTATTGACAGAATGGCTGGTAGTCTTGTTGTAGGTGTGTGAAGGACTGTTTAATTGTTTTGTGTAGGTTTAAGATTGTGTGGGAGAATGTGGTGATCAACGGAAGAATACACAAGTTCTGTATATGTGTGTCTACAGAGACTGGAGGGGAGGGATTCAAACCCTGGTTAGGGTAGGGGGCAAGGGCAGTATAGACAGGGACTGGAGGGAAAGGATTCAAACCCTGGTTGGGGAGTAAGGGAGGCCATGGTCTGGTATTTTAGGTGACGTAGAAATCTTTTTGAATAGCCACGCTTACGCAGAGCAGAGAACAGGGTTGAAGTCTGTGGTATTTGAACAGATACGATGAAAACCGATGAGCTGTGATTTTATTATTCCAGAGAAGGTGTGTTTGGGGTGATAGCTCGATTTATGGAGAAGGGCATGTGTATCTGTCGTTTTGAAGTAAACCTTGGTTTTGATCTGTTTTTGGGTTTCTTTTAGGGGCCTCAAAAAGACTGTTGTGTCCAGAAAATGAACCTGCTGTGCATGTATGGTGTATTTGAGTTTGATGGATGGGTGGTGATTATTCAAGGTGTCTATAAATTGTTGGAAAGTGTGCAGAGGGTGTGGCCAGGCTCCAATGATTTCATCCAGATAACGGAGAATAACGGAGGGGTTGGAGGGGGCATTTCGTAAGGGCCTCCCGTTCCCACTTGCTCATGTAGATGTTATATATATAGTTTTATTTATATAGCGCTAGGGCTGCACAATTAATCGAATTTCTAATCGCGATCACGATTACAGAAGCCACAATTACGTAATCGTCCAAAGCCGCGATTACACACAAAAAAAAAAAATAATCTGCGCGCTTAAGAGGCGTGTTTAGATCATGTCACCAGATTATCCACTGATACGTCTCATGCATTGGCGTAGGTTTAGGGGGCGACGCTAGGTACTAGTCCCTATCAATATTTTGAGATGGCAAATTTGTCCCCACCAATATTTAGCAAGCTCTTTTGAACTGCTATTTGGATCTTTGCACTGCTATTTGGATTGATTCTAACGGCCAGGACGACGACAGTACAAGAAACGCCGTAATTTGATTGGCGGCGGGATATCTGACAGGCTACACGCGCGGGCCGGGACTACTTTTGTGCTTGCACTAGCAGCGAGCAGCTGGTGTGTGTGCGCATGTTGACGCCCGACGGTAAGTTACCAGGGCTGTCTCTCTGCCACATACAAAGGCCAAAGTAAAAACATTCTAATATTTCGTTTTTTTGCCCCTTTTTGTACTTTGTAGATGCCACCCAAGAAGAAAAACATAAGAAGCTTTTTCATAAAGCAGAGTCCGAGTGTAAGCAGGCAAAATAACTAGCTAGCCACACAAATAAACTAGCAGTAGTGACTGAGCAGTCACTAATCAATGTTATATAGTTCAACAATAATAGGCAGCAGTAGCTCAGTGGTTAGAGCGGTCGTCTTTCAACCGGAAGGTAGGGGGTTCGATTCCCGCTCTCCCCACAGTTCATACTGTCGTTGTGTCCTTGGGCAAGACACTTAACCCACCTTGCCTCCAGTGACTGTAACACTGGTAATGTAATGTAAGTCGCTTTGGCTAAATGAATAAATGTAAATGAATAAATGTAATAAAATGTTAGAATATGATCTGTATTTTATTCTAATGTTGATCTAGCTTACTGCTAGTCTCATACAGACAAACTTAACACATAGATTAACATAAATTTCAACACATTAATCCACAAAACCATGTCCCCTTCATATTTAAAAATGGCTCTGAAATATAAAAATGATGTGTTGAATGCATACTATGATACGTGTGTATTTTATTCATTAGTTCATTTAATTACATATAGGAAACTCAGACATCTTGTGAAGATGTCATAAAGCTTGTTGAGGAAGAAGTAGCTGGACCTTCAGGTGAGGTCTTTATGAACTATGAATTATTAAAGCATGAAAATCATGCATTTTAAAAGTTTTAAAAAACCATGTCCCCTTCATATTTAAATTGCTCTGAAAAATTAACACAATGCGTTGGATGCATACTGATACGTGTGTATTTGATTCATTAGTTCATTATTTAATTACATATAGGAAACTCAGATATCTTGTGAAGATGTCATAGAGAATGTTGAGGAAGAAGTAGCTGGACCTTCAGGGCTTTAGGTGAGGTCTTAAAGTGAAAGATCGTCTTAAAGAGAAGGTCTTAAAGTGATTCTGTGATGAGATATACTACTATTGATTAATAGCAAATTATTACCTGTTTTATTATGCAAAAGTGAAGTGAATTGGTATTAGTATAAAAGGATATCAGTGTGAACCAATGTAGAAAAGCAATAAAAGTTTTTCAGGAAGTGTTTTCAGCTTGGTTTTTTTTATTTTTATATACAAATATGGCATGAAGTTGCTTTAAACATGGTATAAAGCTACTTAAAACATCAATCAATGTAAATTGTAATAATCGTAATTAATAATCGCAATTACAATTTCAAAGGAATAATCGACAATTATGATTTTTGTCATAATCGTGCAGCCCTATATAGCGCCTTTCCAGAGCTCAAGGACGCTTTACATATTAATTATTCATTCACTCCACAGTCACACACTGGTGGTAGTAAGCTACATCTGTAGCCACAGCTGCCCTGGGGCAGACTGACAGAGACGTGGCAGCCATTCCACGCCTACGGCCTCTCCGACCAACATTCTAACACATTCATACGAGGCAAGGTGGGTTAAGTGTCTTGCCCAAGGACACAACAACAGTATGAACTGTGGGGAGAGCGGGAATCGAACCTACTACCTTCCGGTTGAAGGACGGCCGCTCTACCACTGAGCTACTGCCGCCCAAAGACAAAGATGTTGGCGTAGGCGGGGGCTAACCTTTGGCCCATGGCTGTTCCACTTATCTGGAGATAATGTTTATTATTGAAACTAAAGTCATTGTTGTCTAAACAGAGTTTAAGAAGCTGAATGATTTCTGAGTCCGGTCTATTAGGGTCTGGATATCTACTGAAGGTTTTTTGAACGGCAGAGATGCCCAAGTTGGTTATGATATTCGTATATAGAGAATCTATGTCAATTGTGAAAAGGTAAGTGTGTTTGTGGACAGCCATGGGCCTGATGGTGTCCAGGAAGTGATAGGTGTCTTTAATGTAGCTGGGGTGCCTGTTGGAGAGTGGATTAAGGAAGGAGTTGAGGTATTGAGCTATATTGTAAGTGGCACTGTTGCAATCTGAGACTATTGGGCGACCGGAGGAACCTCAAAAGGAATAGTCCAGGTATGAGGATCTTTGTGGATTTTAGGAAGGAGATAGAAGATAATGGGGGCTGATCTGGACCGTAGAGAAAGTGTAGTTGTTTGTTTGTTATGACTTTCTTGTCATAAAGAGATTGTATTATGGATCGTAGTTGCATCTGGGTGATAGATTGTATGCTGTTGGCCAGGGACGGTAGTGCTGGGGATTATTGAGCTGACGATTTGCTTCGAAGAGGTATTGTTGTCGGTCCAGAATGACTATTGTGGAACCTTTGTCTGCAGGTTTGATAATGATGTTGGGGTTATGAATTGAGTTGACGGAGGCTGAACGGGGCGAGGTTATCTTTAATATCTGGCGTGGGTTGGAAAGTGCAGAGAGTACGGAGGTTGCTGCTGATATAGCGTTGGATGGATATGTTTATTTGAGAAGTAGCTGGTTCCCACAAAGATGGATGGGTGAAGGGTCGGCTACTGGAGGAGGTTCTATTGTGGAAATAAGAGGCTATTTTGAGGCAACGGTGATAGTAGTGGAAGTCCTTTTGAAGTTCCTCCCGGTTAGGTTTTGTGAGACGTGGTATAAAAGTAAGGCCTCTCTCCAGCAAGCCAACTTGTGCGGTAGTTGGCGTGAAGAGGGTGGATAAGTTTAAGATGTTGGAGGCCAAACTCCACCCCAGATCCACTGTGGTTTGTCGAGTGGGAGAAAAGGACTGGGTAATAAATGGAGTAATCTAGATTAAATTTAGTTGACGGAGCCAGTTACTGAATATAGCGCTCGCGGTGGTAGGTGTCCAGTGGATGTTATCTGCAGCTGTAATGAAGGTGTCTTGAGGGATCTCTACTAGAGAGGGAAAGTGGGTGGCAATGTATTTATTAAGCTGAATAAGATTTTCCTTTTGTTTTTGAGGGAGGTTAAGGGAGAAATTGATTTTGGGAAAGTATATGTCTGCATTAGGGAAGGTCAACTTTGCTTGTTTGTACAGTGAACTCATTTGTTTGACAGATGTTTGCTGGGGGTCCTGTTCCCTATTGTTTAGGCCTATGGCCAGAATGAGGATTTTGGTGGATGTATTGATTTGTGATTTTTCCATAAGTTTGTGATAGTGATAAATATTGGCTCCTGGGTAACTGTCTAACTGGATATTTCTGTGATGGTGAGGTGGGATTCGATCGATATTGGAGTCCCCCAGGATAAGGACCGGCCTTCTTCCAATGAAGTACCAGTCCTGGAGCTTCCTACTTGGTCTGACCAGGTGGTAGATAGGCTTGTATAAGTTGAGGGGGGGAGGTGTTGAGGTGAAGGATGTTTTAGTCTGGGAGGAGCCTGGAAGGTAGCCCAGGGTGGATGAAGACACAGAAGTGGCACCAGTCGCCAAGGAGGAGGACTCAGTGGGTTCTGTAATGAGTGAGGGGGGTTCAGTTAGGGTTTTAGTCATGGTCTTGGTGACCTTTAAGGACCCACTCATCATTCCTCCCACATTTGAGGCCTATTGAGCTGTTTTTATGGGACCTGTTCTCCTAATGTCCTTGGTGCTGGTGCCACCTGGGGGTCAAGCAAGAGAAGAGATTCGATCAGTTATTTTAACAGAGACATTTGACCTTTGAGGTGTGTGTGTGAGGAGGAAGGAAACAGGACCTTGTTTAGGCAGGTTTTTTTGTGGGAGGTGAACTTGGGCTTGGACTTCCAGGGTCCTCCCAGTATTTGTCGAGTGAAGTAATTGTTGGGGTGATGTGTTTGTGAATGAGAGCCGGGTTTGAATTGAATGTGCAGTTGGATGGTTTGTCAGGTCTGGGACCACAGGGGAGAGCTGGAGGTCCGTGAGAGTAAATGGGTTGTTAGTGGATGAAGTGGCTGGCGCTAAAAGGCTAGTTTTCTGTTGGAGGGGGGTGGACGTAGTTGGGCTGGGTAGCCTTTTAGGGACTTGGTTGCATCCCAGGGTGAGGCTATCATCCTTTGGCCACTGTGGTGTCTTCCCTCTGCTGTGGGGCCCTGGAAGGATGGATTCTGAAGCCTCAGTAAGTTGGTTCATCTGTGGTTTTGGAGTCTT
Organism: Perccottus glenii; assembly: GCA_024416835.2. Lineage (NCBI taxonomy): Eukaryota > Metazoa > Chordata > Actinopteri > Gobiiformes > Odontobutidae > Perccottus > Perccottus glenii. The sequence goes on from CM044567.2 coordinate 1,068,861, forward strand.
GGTTGGAGAGCGGGGGGTTAGTAGTCTTGGCTGTAGGTGGCTTTGCAGCTGATGGTTCTGGGAAATGGTTGGTGGTTTGCTGGGATGTTATAGTTGATTGAAAGAGCTTTTAATCCTGGTGTTTTGTGGCTGAGTGGCAGAGTCACTGTTCCTGCACTGGTTGTGTTGCAGGGGTGGTCTATGAACAGGTTTGTCCTGTAAGGTTTGGATATGTTCTGAGAGTGTTTTCTTTTGTCCAAGGTACAATGTCAATCTGTTTGGTCGCTGAGCTTTAGGAAGGACGGGGAAGGCTTCTTCTTCATCCCTCTCTGGAATGGTTGGAAGGGTTTGAATCGGTATTTGGGTGGTGGTTGTTAGCCATGGTTTGGTAGAGGTGGGTGGGGTGTGGTTTAGACCTGGTTTAGTCCTGGTTTAGACCTGGTTTAGACCTGGTTTAGTCCTGGTTTAGTCTTGGTTTAGTCCTGGTTTAGTCCTGGTTTAGTCTTGGTTTAGACCTGGTTTAGTCCTGGTTTAGGGCTGAGTATTGATCTGACTTTGTTACAGTTTTTATTTTGGTTTATTTTAGTCTTGAGACTAACGAGCTGCGTGTATATTAGTCTAATAAAAAATAATTAACCCTAAACCCTGTGACCTCAGTTTGGTTTTGTTTGGTTCAGTTTGGTTCTGTTCGGTTCAGTTTGGTTCTGTTTGGTTCTGGTTGGTTTTGGTTGGTTTTGTTTGGTTCTGGTTGGTTCAGTTTGGTTCTGTTTGGTTCTGTTTGGTTTTGTTTGGTTCTGGTTGGTTCTGTTTGGTTCTGTTTGGTTTTGGTTGGTTCTGGTTGGTTTTGGTTGGTTCTGGTTGGTTCTGGTTGGTTTTGGTTGGTTCTGGTTGGTTCTGGTTGGTTCTGTTTGGTTCTGTTTGGTTCTGGTTGGTTTTGTTTGGTTTTGTTTGGTTCTGGTTGGTTCAGTTTGGTTCTGTTTGGTTCTGGTTGGTTTTGTTTGGTTCTGTTTGGTTCTGTTTGGTTCTGGTTGGTTTTGGTTGGTTTTGTTTGGTTTTGTTTGGTTCTGGTTGGTTCTGGTTGGTTTTGTTTGGTTCTGTTTGGTTCTGGTTGGTTCTGGTTGGTTCTGGTTGGTTCAGTTTGGTTCTGTTTGGTTCTGGTTGGTTCTGTGTGGTTCTGTTTGGTTCTGGTTGGTTTTGTTTGGTTCTGCTGGTTCTGTTTGGTTCTGCTGGTTCTGTGTGGTTCTGTTTGGTTCTGGTTGGTTTTGTTTGGTTCTGTTTGGTTCTGGTTGGTTTTGTTTGGTTTTGTTTGGTTCTGGTTGGTTCTGGTTGGTTTTGTTTGGTTCTGTTTGGTTCTGCTGGTTCTGGTTGGTTCTGTTTGGTTCTGGTTGGTTTTGTTTGGTTCTGCTGGTTCTGTTCTGTGTGGTTCTGTTTGGTTCTGGTTGGTTTTGTTTGGTTCTGGTTGGTTCTGGTTGGTTCAGTTTGGTTCTGTTTGGTTCTGGTTGGTTTTGTTTGGTTCTGGTTGGTTCTGTGTGGTTCTGTTTGGTTCTGTTTGGTTCTGTTTGGTTCTGGTTGGTTCTGTTTGGTTCTGGTTGGTTCTGTTTGGTTCTGGTTGGTTCTGTGTGGTTCTGGTTGGTTTTGTTTGGTTTTGTTTGGTTCTGTTTGGTTCTGTTTGGTTCTGGTTGGTTTTGTTTGGTTTTGTTTTGGTTCTGTTTGGTTCTGCTTGGTTCTGCTGGTTTTGTTTGGTTCTGTTTGGTTTTGTTTGGTTCTGGTTGGTTCTGGTTGGTTCTGGTTGGTTTTGTTTGGTTTTGTTTGGTTCTGGTTGGTTTTGGTTGGTTTTGTTTGGTTCTGTTTGGTTCTGGTTGGTTCTGGTTGGTTTTGTTTGGTTCTGGTTGGTTTTGTTTGGTTCTGGTTGGTTCTGTTTGGTTCTGTTTGGTTCTGGTTGGTTCTGTTTGGTTCTGCTGGTTCTGTGTGGTTTTGCTGGTTTTGTTTGGTTCTGTTTGGTTCTGCTTGGTTCTGCTTGGTTTTGTTTGGTTCTGTTTGGTTCTGGTTGGTTCTGCTGGTTCTGTTTGGTTCTGCTGGTTTTGTTTGGTTCTGCTGGTTCTGTGTGGTTCTGTTTGGTTCTGCTGGTTTTGTTTGGTTCTGCTGGTTCTGCTGGTTCAGTTTGGTTCTGTTTGGTTCTGTTGGTTTTGTTTGGTTCTGGTTGGTTCTGTGTGGTTCTGTTTGGTTCTGGTTGGTTTTGTTTGGTTCTGGTTGGTTCTGTGTGGTTCTGTTTGGTTCTGTTTGGTTTTGTTTGGTTCTGTTTGGTTCAGTTTGGTTCTGTTTGGTTCTGGTTGGTTCTGTTTGGTTCTGGTTGGTTCTGTTTGGTTCTGGTTGGTTCTGTGTGGTTCTGGTTGGTTTTGTTTGGTTTTGTTTGGTTCTGTTTGGTTCTGGTTGGTTTTGTTTGGTTCTGTTTGGTTCTGGTTGGTTTTGTTTGGTTCTGTTTGGTTTTGTTTGGTTCTGGTTGGTTCTGTGTGGTTCTGGTTGGTTTTGTTTGGTTCTGTTTGGTGCTGGTTTTGCTGGTTTTGTTTGGTTCAGTTTGGTTCTGTTTGGTTCTGGTTGGTTCTGGTTGGTTTTGTTTGGTTCTGGTTGGTTTTGTTTGGTTCTGGTTGGTTCTGTTTGGTTCTGTTTGGTTCTGGTTGGTTCTGTTTGGTTCTGGTTGGTTCTGTGTGGTTTTGGTTGGTTTTGTTTGGTTCTGTTTGGTTCTGGTTGGTTCTGGTTGGTTTTGTTTGGTTCTGTTTGGTTCTGTTGGTTCTGCTGGTTCTGTTTGGTTCTGCTGGTTCTGGTTGGTTCTGTTTGGTTCTGCTGGTTCTGCTTGGTTTTGTTTGGTTCTGCTGGTTCTGTTTGGTTCTGTTTGGTTCTGGTTGGTTCTGTTTGGTTCTGGTTGGTTCTGTGTGGTTTTGGTTGGTTTTGTTTGGTTCTGTTTGGTTCTGGTTGGTTCTGGTTGGTTTTGTTTGGTTCTGTTTGGTTCTGGTTGGTTTTGTTTGGTTCTGTTTGGTTCTGTGTGGTTCTGTTTGGTTCTGGTTGGTTCTGGTTGGTTCTGTTTGGATGTTTAAGACTCACTCTGGTTCCACATTGAGCAGCGATCTCCTCGAACGGCGCCGTCTGAAATCTCTTGACGAGCTGCCTCCTCCTGCGCTCCTGTTCCTCGGCTCCTCTGTCGTCTGAGACAAACAATACTGTCATTTGTATCGGCTCTTATCAAAGAGCTTCAAAGAACGAAGATAGAGACTCAAAGCAGTCTCATATAAACTCAAACCTTTTCAGAAGCATTTATGTGTGTGTGCTTCATGTTTTTACAGATTTACAAATAAAGACGCACCGATGGTGTTCTTCAGAGTTTCAAAGGTGATCTGCTCTGTTTGAGGTTTCTATTAAAAAAACAAATAATTCTTTAGTATGAGGGTTATAGATATATGTAGTGTAGAAGAAAACTAGAATATAAACACCTGCTGAGAGTCTGGACGGCTCTGAAAGTCTAAGTCTATCTGCAGCGAGATCACGTCCCCGATACTCTTTCTCCGAGACAGACTGTCTTCATCTGGAAAACACAAGGGTTAAACAGCTTATAAAATCCTGTCCAGATCTAGTTCTAATCTAGTTATAACCAGTTTAAACATATTCAAAATCAGCTAACGTTCGAGATTAACTGCTCAAAACGAGTCTAAATCTGAATAGAACTGGTTTGAATCAATTCTAAAGCAGTTAAAGTCTTAGATAAACCAGTGGAAATCCTGTTGTAAGCTGGATTTTTACCTGAGAGCTGAGGCGTGTACGGAGAGCTGAAGCGGTCGGAGTGAGTGCCGTAGCTGCTTCCTGTCAGAGCCTCGATGATTTCTGATTGGATGAACAGACAGCTCTCGTCCACCTTCAGCTCACCCTCTGGCAGCCTGAGAAATAGTATTTAAATCAGGTTAAAACACAAAGACACACAGTGTTCAGGTGTGTTTGGTGCGAGGGTCTCCGACAGTACCTCAGAAACTATAAGGGACCAGATTTATTTACAGGATTAAATTATATTAAATAAAACCTGGGTTCATCACTGAAGACATCGTCCGACAACAGATACGAGGCACTTCTCCTGCGACTCTCCACAACCTGAACCAAAATAAAGAGTCATATTAAACTCCAGATGCTGTTTAATTTTATATTATTTAAAATACCTTTGTTACGAGGGTCTTCAGAGCCGGGGGGGGTCCGAGCTGAGAGAGCAGACTGAGGAAAACAGAGCAGACAGCGTGGACTCCACAGCGATTAAACATGGACAGACCCTCCTGATTGGACAACGCCAGGTCCTATCAGCCAATCACAGAGCAGAGAGAAATATAAACTGAACAATGTACTTGTAGAGTTTCTAATACTTTACCTTGACTTAGTACAACTTTATTGATCCATCTGAGAAATGACCTTTGCTGTGAACCAAACAACTGTTTTTTGAGTCCTAACTTAACTAAACTTGGTTTAAACCAGGTAAAAGATGAACAAAACCTGAACTAGACCAGGACTAAACTAAAAAACACCAGGACAAAATGAGTGACTTAATGAATAACAAACCAGGACTAAAACAAAGACTTAAGCTAAGAATAAACCCTGCTTTAAAAAAATAATAATAATAATTGAAAATACAAAAGTTTAAACCATGACTGAACTAAGAGCAATGACTAAGTTACAATCACCAAAGGTTGGACAGCTTTATGTTTTGTGTAAAGGTTAGTTTTGTTCAGAATCAGATCAAAGGTGACAGAGTATAACAGACAAGCCAACAGCTCCCTCTGCTGGAGAACCACAGAACAACACCTGGGTGTGACTGACTCCAGGTAAATATGAGGAAGAGAAAGTATTTGTTCCTTTGACACAGAGCTGTGTTGACTTCACGGACGTGTGTCTCTAAAACTCACAGCAGCAGCTCTTCTCTGAAACATTCAAAGAGGATTTGGTGAGTTTTGATAAAGTGTGATTACGATGGCTGAGGCTCTGTTGGACAGTTTCCTGAAGTGTCCTGTGTGTTTGGAGACGTTCAGAGAGCCTGTGACTCTGGGCTGTGGCCACAGCTTCTGCTCCAGCTGCCTCCAGATCCACTGGCACCAGAACAGAACCAGGAACTGCCCTGTTTGTAGAAAGAAGTCTTCTAAAGAACCTCCCCCAGTGAACTTTTCTCTGAGAGAACTGTCTGTGGCTTTTACTGAGAAACTGAAAGCTGGATCGGAGGCACAAACAGGAGAAAAGCTCTGCAACAAACACCCAGAGGTGCCTCCTCTGTTCTGTCGAGACGAGGCCCGAGCGCTGTGTTCCGTCTGTGAGTCCTCTCTGCACCAACAGCACAAGGTGGTTCCTGTGGAAACTGCAGTGAGTGAGCTGAAGGAGCAGCTCCGATCAGACCTCCAGTCTCTCACAGAAAAGAGAGAGCGGGTCAAAAAAGTTAAGAAAAGATACGAGGAAATGGTGCGACACTCAGAGAAACAGGCGGAGCACTGCGAGCGACAGATCCAATCCCTGTTCAACCGGCTGCACCAGTTCCTCAGGGACGAGCAGGAGTCTGGTTTGGCAGAGCTGAGAGAGGAGCAGCGGCGCCAGGCCCACAGCCTGAACCCAGAGCTGGAGAGCATCCGGGAGCAGCTGTCCTCTCTGTCCCAGAGCATCCACGCTGTGGAGCAGCAGCTGCAGAGAGACAGCAGGGCTTTTCTCACACACTACAGCCTCACTCAGAGCCAGGCCCAGGTCTCACAGCCCCACCCACAGCCGCGGTCAGGACTCCTGATAAACCAGGCCCGAGTCCTGGGAAACCTGGGCTTTAAAGTCTGGGTGAAGATGAGGAGCCTGGTCCAGTACAGCCCTGTCCTTCTCGACCCAAACACTGCAAGCAGATGGCTCTCTCTGTCTGAGGATCTGAGCAGCGTGAGACTTGGAGACACCTATCAGCAGCTCCCTTTAAATCCAGAGAGATTCACTTTTTACACCAATGTCCTGGGCTCTGAGGGCTTCAACTCAGGGAGACACCAATGGGACGTGGAGGTGGGGGACCATCCTGTCTGGACAATAGGTTTGGTTAAAGAGTCAGTCGAGAGGAGGGAGTGTGTTGCTTCACCAAAAAATGGATTCTGGTGTTTATATCATGACAGAGGAGAATACACAGATGTTGTTGGTAAAAAAATAAAACTGGAGAAGCGTCCCAAGAAGATCCAGGTGCAGCTGGACTACGACGGGGGACAGGTGTCCTTCTACGACGCTGATCACATGACTCTTATCTGCTCTCACAAAGACACTTTCACTGAGAAGGTCTTTCCTTATTTCTCTGTTGGAAAAGCAGGCGAAGCTAAAACCAAAGAGATTAAAGTGTGTCCGACTGAGCCTCTCTCAGTGAACAACTCCGTTTTTCCCACACTTTGTACAACATCAGTGAAAGAAACGGGAGGAAACTAGTTGCTCTGGCCGCAGTGGTGACGGGGAGGTTGGGAAGGGAAGCCGTGTGCGCGTAGCACCTGCTGCTTTACCTTTAGCACCTGCTGTTTTACCTTTAGCACCTGCAGCTTTACCTTTAGCACCTGCAGCTTTACCTTTAGCACCTGCAGCTTTACCTTTAGCACCTGCAGCTTTACCTTTAGCACCTGCAGCTTTACCTTTAGCACCTGCAGCTTTAACTTTAGCACCTGCAGCTTTACCTTTAGCACCTGCAGCTTTACCTTTAGCACCTGCTGTTTTACCTTTAGCACCTGCTGTTTTACCTTTAGCACCTGCAGCTTTACCTTTAGCACCTGCAGCTTTAACTTTAGCACCTGCAGCTTTACCTTTAGCACCTGCTGCTTTACCTTTAGCACCTGCTGTTTTACCTTTAGCACCTGCTGCTTTACCTTTAGCACCTACTGTTTTACCTTTAGCACCTGCTGTTTTACCTTTAGCACCTGCTGTTTTACCTTTAGCACCTGCTGCTTTACCTTTAGCACCTGCTGCTTTACCTTTAGCACCTGCTGTTTTACCTTTAGCACCTGCAGTTTTTACCTTTAGCACCTGCTGCTTTACCTTTAGCACCTGCTGCTTTACCTTTAGCACCTGCTGCTTTACCTTTAGCACCTGCTGTTTTACCTTTAGCACCTGCAGCTTTACCTTTAGCACCTGCTGCTTTACCTTTAGCACCTGCTGTTTTACCTTTAGCACCTGCTGCTTTACCTTTAGCACCTACTGTTTTACCTTTAGCACCTGCTGCTTTACCTTTAGCACCTGCAGCTTTACCTTTAGCACCTGCTTTACCTTTAGCACCTGCTGTTTTACCTTTAGCACCTGCTGCTTTACCTTTAGCACCTGCAGCTTTACCTTTAGCACCTGCAGCTTTACCTTTAGCACCTGCTGCTTTACCTTTAGCACCTACTGTTTTACCTTTAGCACCTGCTGCTTTACCTTTAGCACCTACTGTTTTACCTTTAGCACCTGCAGCTTTACCTTTAGCACCTGCTGCTTTACCTTTAGCACCTACTGTTTTACCTTTAGCACCTGCTGCTTTACCTTTAGCACCTACTGTTTTACCTTTAGCACCTGCAGCTTTACCTTTAGCACCTGCAGCTTTACCTTTAGCACCTGCTGCTTTACCTTTAGCACCTGCAGCTTTACCTTTAGCACCTGCTGCTTTACCTTTAGCACCTGCTGTTTTACCTTTAGCACCTACTGTTTTACCTTTAGCACCTGCTGTTTTACCTTTAGCACCTACTGTCACCTGCTGATCTTGACACACTATGCCATTTGGATAAGAACAGATAAAGCTTCTGTAACCAAACACCTACAGTATGTGTGTATATTTCTCAGATCTATTTTCATACATTTTTATGTTTAAAGTTTAAACATATTATGGTATATTAGAAGCTGTACTTGTACTGTAGTTTACTAATTTTGCTTTACAAGTTAATGTTATTAATCATTTATTTTCAGAAAAAGACATTATAATATGGTCTTATAATACTTATTTCTGTATGTACTGTAAATAACATAACCACCTATTTATAATGCCTTGGTATGCAAATTAGATGCATACATTATTTCACTCATAACTTTGGGTCATACCAGACATTTTTCTAGAATTTTGGATCTCAAAAATCTGTATTTTTTTAGATAAAGCCTGGCGCCTAAAGGGTTAAGGCTCAGGTGAGTCGTTAGTGTCACTGTTCCATTCAGGTGTTGTTCTAGACGTTTCAGAACACTGTTGTAAAAACTAGGCAACATGAATCTGAGGCCACCTCCTGTGTTCAAAGAGGACTTTGTTTAAATTTATTTTCTCTTCAATCATTTTTATAAAATGTAATATGTCAAAAAAAAAGGTTTCACTAAAGCTGCTTTTAGTGAAATGTTTATTTATATTTAAATATAAAACTGATTCAGACCTTGTTTAGTCCTGGTTTAGTCTTCGTTTAGACCTGGTTTAGCCCTGGTTTAGTCCTGGTTTAGTCCTGGTTTAGACCTGGTTTAGCCCTGGTTTAGTCCTGGTTTAGTCCTGGTTTAGTCTTCGTTTAGACCTGGTTCAGTCCTGGTTTAGTCCTGGTTTAGACCTGGTTTAGACCTGGTTTAGTCCTGGTTTAGTCCTGGTTTAGCCCTGGTTTAGTCCTGGTTTAGTCCTGGTTTAGTCTTCGTTTAGACCTGGTTCAGTCCTGGTTTAGTCCTGGTTTAGTCCTGGTTTAGACCTGGTTTAGTCCTGGTTTAGTCCTGGTTTAGCCCTGGTTTAGTCCTGGTTTAGCCCTGGTTTAGTACTGGTTTAGTCCTGGTTTAGTCTTCGTTTAGACCTGGTTTAGTCCTGGTTTAGTCTTTGTTTAGACCTGGTTTAGACCTGGTTTAGTCCTGGTTTAGTCTTCGTTTAGTCCTGGTTTAGACCTGGTTTAGATCTGGTTTGGTCCTGGTTTAGTCCTGGTTCAGTCCTTGTTTAGTCCTGGTTTAGACCTGGTTTAGACCTGGTTTAGACCTGGTTTAGTCCTGGTTTAGACCTGGTTTAGACCTGGTTTAGTCCTGGTTTAGACCTGGTTTAGTCCTGGTTTAGTCCTGGTTTAGCCCTGGTTTAGTCCTGGTTTAGTCCTGGTTTAGCCCTGGTTTAGTCCTGGTTTAGTCCTGGTTTAGTCTTCGTGTAGTCCTGGTTTAGTCTTCGTTTAGACCTGGTTCAGTCCTGGTTTAGTCCTGGTTTAGACCTGGTTTAGTCCTGGTTTAGTCCTGGTTTAGTCTTCGTTTAGTCCTGGTTTAGACCTGGTTTAGTCCTGGTTTAGTCCTGGTTTAGTCTTCGTTTAGTCCTGGTTTAGACCTGGTTCAGTCCTGGTTTAGTCCTGGTTTAGACCTGGTTTAGTCCTGGTTTAGTCCTGGTTTAGTCTTCGTTTAGTCCTGGTTTAGACCTGGTTTAGTCCTGGTTTAGTCCTGGTTTAGCCCTGGTTTAGTCCTGGTTTAGTCCTGGTTTAGTCTTCGTGTAGACCTGGTTTAGTCCTGGTTTAGTCTTCGTTTAGACCTGGTTCAGTCCTGGTTTAGTCCTGGTTTAGACCTGGTTTAGTCCTGGTTTAGTCCTGGTTTAGTCTTCGTTTAGTCCTGGTTTAGTCCTGGTTTAGTCTTCGTTTAGTCCTGGTTTAGACCTGGTTTAGATCTGGTTTGGTCCTGGTTTAGTCCTGGTTCAGTCCTTGTTTAGTCCTGGTTTAGACCTGGTTTAGACCTGGTTTAGATCTGGTTTAGACCTGGTTTAGATCTGGTTTAGACCTGGTTTAGATCTGGTTTAGACCTGGTTCAGTCCTTGTTTAGACCTGGTTTAGACCTGGTTTAGACCTGGTTTAGATCTGGTTTAGTCCTGGTTTAGTCCTGGTTCAGTCCTTGTTTAAACCTGGTTTAGACCTGGTTTAGACCTGGTTTAGATCTGGTTTAGACCTGGTTTAGTCCTGGTTCAGTCCTTGTTTAGTCCTGGTTTAGACCTGGTTTAGACCTGGTTTAGATCTGGTTTAGACCTGGTTTAGATCTGGTTTAGATCTGGTTTAGTCCAAACCGACCTGCAGAGCCAGGACCAGTCGGATCAGATCCACCACCACCTCCTCATTGGCCAGCTCCAGGAGGACAACAGCCAATAGGACAAGGAGAGCTCTGTAATGGTCCCGCCCACTGCTCTCCTCCTTAAAGGCCAGGTAAACGTGTCTGTACAGGCTCTGGGCGTTCTGAGAGAAAATAAATCACATGGAGGGAGTTGTTCTGGAGCAGCAGGTGAAGAAACTGTAAGAGTTTACCTTCCTCATGAAGAGACTGTCCTGTCGAGAGCAGCGGTCCTCATTCAGCTCCAGCTCAGACACATCAAAATCAACACTGTCAACACAAACACAAATCTTAATCTAACAGCAGTCCCGGTTTAGTCCTAGATTAATTGTGTACGGACCTGGCAAGTCGGAGCTGCGGAGCATTGTGGCGCCGGTCGATTAAAGACGTGAGGATAGACAGAACCAGGAGCCGGATCTCGGGGTCTTCCATCAGAGTAAAGGACAAGAGAGGCTCCAGGAACGAAGACGGCAGAGCAGTCAGGAGATTACTGCTCTCATAACGCTCCGAGACCTGACACAGGGGAGAGATGGGTTAGACCTGCTTTAGACCTAGTTTAGACCTGGTTTAGTCCTGGTTCTGACCTGCAGCAGAGACTTGAGGAGCATCACTTGGATCATTCGACTTCCCTCAAACCTAAAACAGACACATTTACTTAAAAAACACCACTTCACAATAAAAGACGTCTCGAACCAAATCAAATAAAGTCCGTACCCTGCGTTGGGAGAACCCAGAGCCGGGTAAATCCCTGGGACCGGGATCTTCCCCATGATGAACAGCATGACCTCTGACCTCTGGTAAATGGGAAGAGTGTTTGCAAAGGAACCTGGCAGGAAGAGTTAAACGTCCTGGTTTAGTCCCATTACTCTTGGTCTTAGTCCTGGTCTATTCCTTGTTTAGTCTGGATTCAGACCCACTTTAACTTTTATATTTAGGTTTTATCAGGTATAGACATGTTCTGACCAATGGTCCGGACAACAGCGTCCTGCAGCGTCCGCTCTTGGCTCGAGCTGGTTTGGCGTTTGCCGGAGTTGTCGTAGAAACCGGTGAGCTGGTAGTCCACGCTCTGCCGCAGCTGCCGCAGTAACGTGTTGAACACCTCCAGCACCGTGGGCCCTGGACACAGCAGCATCACTTTAACACCAGGTGCACTTCCACAAATGAGAGAATTGTGACAGAACTGACCGATGGAGCCCGTAGCTTCAATAACAGCTGCTTCAGACAAAACCTCCACGATTCCAGCTCGAACCGAGGCCGGGCTGCGGCTGTTGGCATCAAGATGCCCCAACAGCTGCTGCACGACCAGGTGAGAGTGCTGCGACTGGACACAGGTAACAAAACATTACACAACTGAAACCATGATATTCAGAGGACAGTGTCTTTGTGGAGTTGGGTTTAGAGTATGTCATTTAGAGCAGATGTGTCCAAATGAATGAGTCTGCAATTGCTTTTGTAAATTAGTAATAGACAGAATGATTAGAAAGTAAAAAGGAATGACCCTATAAAAGAATAATCAGAAAAACGTAAAAAGCTTTGGACATCTGTGATCTAGGGTTATGTAAGTTATGGGAAGAAATATTGTCTAAAATGCTTTAAACAAGCTTCCAATGTCCACTTTTAGGAAATATCTTTCTGCTGTTTTGACTGAACATCTCACTAGGCATCATGCAGATGTGCTTTTATCCCCATTAAAGGGGATTCTCAGCAGACATTATACACACTTTATTTTGAAGCAGACAAAGCCGTGACGACAAGAGTAAACAGAGAGTGTCTGTCACTGACCTGGATGGAGTACATGATAATCTGAAAACATCTAACAGCAAAGCTGCGTCCCTCCCACAAACTGCGACTGTCCAGATGCCTGTGACAAAAAGGAAAATGTAGCTTTATTTAGTTTATGTTATTGATCTCATGTCAGGGTTGGTCTTGAACTCCACTAAAAAAGGTTTACATGATTAAAAGCACATTATTTTTCTTCTACTGTTCACTTTTAAAGACTCACGGCGTGGACGTTGAGATATAAATACTATATGCTCTGTTATGTTCTTCAATCTAACCCTTTTTCCACTGCAGTAGTTTGGGCCTTTTAACTCGAGCTTGTCAGAGGCATCCCAGGTAAGTTTAAATAATAATGTTTGGTTTGTGATGGTGTCTCACATGAGCACAGGTCTGATGGCGTTGTTGATGTGTCCGTACGCAGCTCGACCCAGCAGTTCTCTGAAGCACACCTCGGTCTGTTCGGCTGGAGACCCACTGCACACGACACAAGACACACAGGTTTTATGGGACTGTAGAAGGGAGTGGGTGGTGTAGGGGTTGTGATACCTGCTGGTGTCCGAGGGCTGCTGGAGGTTGACCAGTAAAGCCGGGACGATCTGCTCCATGTGGCGCGGCTCCCAGATGTTCACCTGGAGCTCGTCATCCACCGTTTTTCTCACAATGCCCTGTAAACCTCGGATCCCAGAGACTCTTATCCTGAACAAAACAGAGAACAGGACAGGTTTAATGCAACAGAAGAAGATATTTAAACCAGTTCAACCACAAGTTCAAATTAAGGCTATAATAAATGAAAAATAAGACTAATCCTGGACTGATACAGGACTAAACCAGGACTAACTTGTTCTTGGTCTCTGGGTCTTCGTGTTGGGAGTGGCACATTTCACTGAAGCGTGAGACAAAGAAGTCGTAGCTGCGATGATACGACGGTGTGTCCTCCTCGATGTTAGCGAACTTCACAAACTAAAAACACAGAGACAAAACGTGGTACAGTGAGTTATTCTCGTCTCAGATGTGGTCTGTGTTGCTGTTGTTCGTACGGAGTTGGTGGCGAGGATGTGCAGGTGGGGTTTGTCGGCCTCCAGCAGCAGACGGAGCGTGCTCAGAAAACTCTCCACCAACAGGTTGATGCTCTGACAGTGACAGGCCAGAAGCAGCTGCTCCATCGCCTCCATCGCGATGCACACGTACCTGGAAACACAGACAGGAGAATTTCATTAGAAAACAATAAAAGATTCTCCAAAAACTCCTGTCTCTTTAAATATTTGTAAATTATGACCCGTATCGGTGCCGGTTCAGTTCCCTCGTCAGTCTCTCGGATAAATAGGCTGCGATACGGTCCAGTTTCTCCGGAGCCGACAGAGCAAAGAACGTCAATTTCTCCATGTTGGACTTCACCAGACCATCCTGGAACAAGGGCAAGGTTAGACCTGGTCTAGTCCGGGTTTAGTCCTGGTTTAGTCCTGGTTTAGTCCTGGTTTACCTCGGGATTTTCTGGGAAGATGTTGTCGACCAGACGCTTGTAGCGCGGCCTCAGAGCCCAGCAGCAACCACACAGACCTGAGGACAGAGAAGTCTGGTTTAGTCCTGGTTTAGTCCAAGTTTAGACCTCATTATTATCAATAAAACTATAGAAATTTTATAAAGAAGGAATGGAACAAAAAGGGAAGGAAAAAGGAGCATGGAAGGAAACAAGAACGAAATGAAGGAAGGAAGGAAGGAAGGAAGGAAGGAAGGAAGGAAGGAAGGAAGGAAGGAAGGAAGTAAAGTTTAACTTTTTTATATAAATCTGTTTGTGCAGTGGCTCTGAGTTAATCCTGCTGGGAGTTATGTAACAGATGTGTTTGAGCAGGTTCAGTCATGTGACTTCCTCCTGTCACATGACCCGCCCCAAACCCCATTCACAAAAGTCCAAGTCTAACGCTACTGCAGCAGAATAAGTCCTAGTCCAGGTCTTACGTCTAGTCCTGATTTTAGTTCAATGTTTAGTCCTGGTTAAGTCCTGGTTTAGTCTTCTTTTAGACCTGGATTAGTTCTAGTTTATCCCTTAAACCTGGACGAAAGCAGGACTAAACAAAGACTAAAACACCAAAATCTAAAACCAACCTGTGCATAAACCAGAATAAAACCTAAGACTAGTCCAGAACTAAACCAAGACTAGGACTTGTTCTGAGTGGTTTCATTAGTTTTAGGTTTGTACTGTTTGAATCTATGTAAAATAAATACATACAGAATATTGTCCTGTTAACAATAATAAAATATAGATGTACCTAATCTTTTAAATGAATATTAAATCAGATAAATGCTCACCGTACATGTAGAACGACGGCTCAGAGTCTCACATGTCTTTTGTAAATCCTCTACAAACTGGTCACATGACCCCGCCCCCGAGCATCGCCGCTGTCATCTCTCATCTTTAATATTACCACTGCATCTGTCAGCGCCATTTTAACCTAAAATCCCTACTTTATTTATAAATCAAACAAGTGGACGCAGAATTCTTTGACAGTCAGTGGTAAACACTGTAAAAATAAATATTAGAAGGATATTTAAAGTTCATAATAATAGTCTTTAAAAGTGAGTGTTATTATTGTAAACCCTAAATTTACCTTGGGATCAATTAAGTATCTAATTAATTAATTTATAAGTATTAATTAATTAAGTATCTAAACTTATCAAATTTTTTAGCTTTTAATTTTATAAAATAAATCATATCAAATATTATGCATTTGATATATGTACTTTTTAAATTTAAAGAACTTAAGGAACTCTCGAGTAACATTTATTATAAAACTGTTATTAAGTCAGTTCAAGCTATTATTTACTGCAGTATAAATATATCCTTACTTCTTTGTTTTTATTAAAGAAAAACTAAAAATAATGGGTTTGTGGTTATTTGTTTCTGGTTTGGAGACTTTAGTTTTTCTGAAATCAAAACGTTATAATTTATTGGATAAAATGATATTGCCCTAGTTTTAAACAGATTTGTTCCAGGTTTAGTTTGAGTTTATTCTTTGTTTAGTCCTTGGTTTAGTTTTCTGACTTTTTGAATCCACAAACCCTCGACAGGTTTAGATTTACTTTAGTCCTGGGCTTAGAGCTGAAGACTTGGTTCTAGGCCTGGTCTTGTGTTTAGTCCTAGTCCTTTAATCTTGGGTTTAGTCGAGTCTTGAAGACAGTCGTAAAGGCTCGTTGGACCGGATCAACTAACAATATATTTTAATGGTTATATTAAGTATTTACTACAGTTTCTATTTAGAAGCATATGATACTTTTTTAATTATAAGTTAATAAATAAATCCTAGGGTTTTTTTCTACTCTGAGATGGGTTAAGCCATAGTCTAGGTTTGGTTTAGTCCTGAGATCAGCTCAGTTATGTCATAATCCTACTTAAGTCAAAGGTAAATTAATACTGCATCAATGCAGCTGTCAACACTTACTTTTATAAATTTTAAAGGTGATGCTAAACCCAAACAAAATGGCAGAAAAAACAGTTTCCACTAAACAAAGACTAAGGGACAGAGATAAAGCTAAGAAACTAAAAATCTCTCGTTTCTTTTGTAAACGTCCTGCTTCAGACTCAGACCTGAACTAAATAAATCTGTGTGTGTGATCCGGGCCATGTGCCGCGGCTCAGCTTCTATAATCTGCTCTGGATTATTCCTTCTGCAAAAACACAGGAGAAATGGAATAAATCTGACTCTGCTCCCTCTGTGGGAACTCTTTAATACAAATAAAAATACAGAATTAAAACGTCAGATTTATAGAACTTTAAAGCTCTATCTTTGGGAAATAAAGTCTAACCTGAATAAAAGTTCAAGTATAAAGAATTTAAAGATTTAGATCAAATTAAACATTTATTCATTTATTCATTTAGCTGACGCTTTTATCCAAAGAGACTTACATTGTTCTAATGTAATTACCAGTGTTACAGTCACTGGAGACAAGGTGGGTTAAGTGTCTTGCCCAAGGACACAACGACAGTATGAACTGTGGGGAGAGCGGGAATCGAACCACCTACCTTCCAGTTAAAGGACAACCGCTCTACCCACTGAGCTACTGCCGCCCCGGCAGTAGCTCAGTGGGTAGAGCGGTAACTTCATTTTAATCAAAGGTATCACAGAATTTTAGTCCCGGTTTAGACCTGGTTTGGTCCTGGTTTAGTTCTGTTAAAACCTGGAGGCGTTTGATGATCCAACACGGAGAAACAGTCCTGGACCAGTCGTCGCGGAGCCGCGGAGGCGGTTGTCACAGCGATGGCGGCGCGGGAGAGGGTTGCCACGGCAACAGGGACGTTCAGGTTCATGTTGACGGAGGGCAGACGAGGCAGAGACATGCCCCGCGGCAAACTGGGAAACTTTGGTAGAGAACCGGCCATCGTGCAGTAGACTGGACCTGTTCAGAGAGTCTGGGTTAGACCAGGTTTAGTCCGTCTTTAGTCCTAGTTTAGTTCCAGTTGAACCCGTTTAAAGACAACAGTAAAAGTAGTGAGTATTGAACACATTCCTGTCAGATTTGAATAGATTTAGCTGCTGGCCTCATCACAGAAAAAAACCACTAACCCTTTCACTTCTGCTTTCTTCCAAAAAAAAAAACTGTTGTTTGGTTTAGGTCTGGTTTAGACCTGGTTTAGGTCTGGTTTAAACCTGGTTTAGACCTGGTTTAGTCCTGGTTTAGGTCTGGTTTAAACCTGGTTTAGACCTGGTTTAGTCCTGGTTTAGTCCTGGTTTAGGTCTGGTTTAGTCCTGGTTTAGGTCTGGTTTAAACCTGGTTTAGACCTGGTTTAGGTCTGGTTTAAACCTGGTTTAGGTCTGGTTTAAACCTGGTTTAGACCTGGTTTAGGTCTGGTTTAAACCTGGTTTAGGTCTGGTTTAAACCTGGTTTAGTCCTGGTTTAGGTCTGGTATAAACCTGGTTTAGGTCTGGTTTAAACCTGGTTTAGGTCTGGTTTAGTCCTGGTTTAGGTCTGATTTAAACCTGGTTTAGTCCTGGTTTAGGTCTGGTTTAAGTCAAAGTCAAAGTCTGCTTTATTGTCAATTTCCACATGTACAGTACATACGTACAGAGAATCGAAATTGCGTTACTCTCAGTCCCCGGTGCATACAGATAACATTATCATTAAAGCCTAAAAAATAACTCAAATTTAAAAATGTAGATACAACTATACAATAAGGGAGTGATAAAAAAAGACATAATAAAACTAAAAAATAAAGCTAAAAATAAAGTTAAATAAAGCAGCGCAAGGTAAATGACAGATATTGTGCAAATCAATAAAGTGAACAACAGTGCAGTTAAAAGATTCTTTTAGTGCAAAAAAAATCACTTAAAAAATATCTTGTCTGATTAAAGTGACAAGTGTCCAAGAGCAGTTTTTTTTTTTTTTTTTTACTGACTGATGAGGTAGTGGAATGACATCAGTTCCATGCCGGATGAGGTAGTGTGCGGTGAGTGAGCAGACCAATGCTGCACAAGTGACTAGTGCATGTCATCATATAATTAGTGGGGTCATAGTTCAGGGTCATAGTTCAGTGGTGCCTGGGGAAGAAGAGGGGAGGGGGGGCAGGTTCGGGAGGGAGTTCAGCTTCCTGACAGCCTGGTGGATGAAGCTGTCCTTCAGTCTGCTGGTCCTGGCCTGGAGACTCCGCAGTCTCCTCCCTGATGGTAGCAGGCTGAAAAAGCTGTGTGATGGGTGAGTGGGATCACCTGTGATGCAGAGGGCTTTGCGGGTGAGACGTGTTCCGTAAATGTCCTGGAGGGAGGGGAGAGAGACACCAATGATCTTCTCAGCTGCTCTCACTATGCGTTGCAGAGTCTTTCGGCAGGACGCGTTGCAGGCGCCATACCACACAGTGATGCAGCTCGACAGAATGCTCGATGGTGCCTCTGTAGAAGGTGTACATGATGGGGGGTGGGGCTCTGGCTCTTCTCAGTTTGCGGAGGAAGTAGAGACGCTGATTTGATTTCTTGGCCAGTGCTGTGGTGTTTTCAGTCCAGGAGAGGTCCTCTGTGATGTGCACACCCAGGAACTTGGTGCTACTCACTCTTTCCACAGTTGCACCGTTGATGGTCAGAGGAACGTGCTGAGTGTGTGCTCTCCTGAAGTCTACAACAATCTCCTTCGTCTTCTCCACGTTCAGAGAGAGATTGTTGTCACTGCACCACCCAGCCAGGCGGCTCACCTCACTCCTGTAGTTTGTCTCATCTTTGTTGCTAATGAGACCCACCACAGTCGTGTCATCTGCAAACTTAATAAAGAGGTTAGAGCTGTGTGACGGTGTGCAGTCATGGGTCAGCAGAGTGAAGAGGAGGGGGCTCAGCACACATCCTTGGGGGGCCCCAGTGTTCAGTGTGATGGTGCTGGATGTGTTGCTGCCGACCCGTACTGCCTGAGGTCTTCCAGTCAGGAAGTCCAACAGCCAGTTGCACAGCGAAGTGTTGAGCCCCAGCTGACTCAGCTTGTAGATGAGCTGTTGAGGGATGATTGTGTTGAATGCTGAACTGAAGTCTATGAACAGCATTCTGACATATGAGTCCTTTTTGTCCAGATGGGTTAGTGCTGAGTGGACGGCAGTGGAGATGGCATCATCGGTCGACGGTTGGACCGATATGCAAACTGGAAGGGGTCCAGGGAGGGGGGGAGGGCAGACTTGATGTGGTGCATGACTAGCCGTTCAAAGCACTTCATGAGGATGGGGGTAAGTGCAACAGGACGGTAGTCATTGAAGCAGGATGGAGATGGCTTCTTCGGGATTGGGATGATGGTGGTAGTTTTAAAGCATGTGGGAACAACAGCCTGACTCAGTGAGATGTTAAAAATGTCTGTGAAGACATCAGTGAGTTCTGCTGCACAGTCTTTCAGTACACGCCCGGGATGTTGTCAGGACCCGGAGCTTTGCGGGCATTGATCCTACTGAAGGATCTCCTCACGCTGTCTGGGGTCAGTGTCATCACCTGGTCGCCGGGAGGAGGTGGAGTCTTCTGTGCAGTGGTGTTGTTTTGTTGCTCAAAGCGGCGAAGAAGGTGTTCAGCCTCGTTCAGCAGAGAGATGTTGTTGTCACAGGTCCGTGGTGGGGGCTTGTAGTCCGTAATGGTCTGTATCCCCTGCCACAGGTTCCTAGTGTCTCTGCTGTCGCTGAATTGGTGAGCTATCCTCCTGGAGTGCTGTCTCTTAGCCTCTTTGATGCCACGGGACAGGTTGGCCCTAGCTGTTCTCAGGCCCACCTCATCTCCAGCTCTGAAGGCAGCGTTCCGTATCTTCAGGAGTCTGTAGACCTCCCCTGTCATCCATGGCTTCTGGTTGGCCCGGACAATGATGTTTTTTGTGACTGTTACATCATCAATACACTTATTGATGTAGGCAGTATGTCACAGTGGATCAGGACTCTGCACAGTTGGCCGCGGATTCCGCACCCGGCTCCCCCGCCCCTACTGATTCGCAGAGGGGAAACAGGTGTGCGGGAGCGCCGGCGGAGCAAGCCCAGCTGATCCGAGTTGATAATCAACTAAGGTTAAGAAGCACCGCAGCCTGCTCATCGATGCCAGATCGTAACACTTACTACCGTTAGTAATACGCCTCGCTCAATGCCTTGTGATATTTATGATTACTTACCTGTTCCTTTTGTTCATCTCAGATCCTTCCAGTCCTGCCGTCAGTCCTGTTCCCGCTCCACCTCTGTCTTCTCCTGTACCGTCAAGTCCTGTCATCGGTCCCGCTCCAGCCCAGTCCCGGTCTTGTCCTGCTGCACATCGCTATCCTCGAAGAATCCGCTATTCCTAAGTTGTCCTTTTGTCCAAATAAATCTTTTTTGTTACTTTACGTGTGTCTCTGCGTTTGGGTTATCTGCCAGTCCATAACAGTACGATCTGGCCAAAATGAACCCAGCAGAGCCTCACACTCTTCCACAGACTGTTGCTGCTCAGACTGCGCTTTTGGAGCAGCATGACGCAACTCTTCAGTCTCTCATGGGCCACATGAAGGAGTTTTCCCGCAACCTATCCGTGCTGAGTGACAAGATGGCTTCCTTGAACACACCGCCGTCTACCAGCGCTCCAGCTCTCTCCGCACTGACTACGGAAGCCCCGCCTCCGGTGTACAAAGAAGCGTACGTACCGCCGCCTGCACCTTATAGTGGAGATCTGGGCTCTTGTCGAGCGTTTCTAACACAGTGCTCATTAGTTTTTGAACAGCAGTCTAAGACTTATTAGAGCGAACGTTCAAAGATTGCTTTTTTAATTGGTTGTCTAAGGGGTCAGGCATTACACTGGGCCTCTGCTGTTTGGGAGAAACAGGAGGCTATTTGTTTCTCTTACACCGCATTCATCACGGAGATGAAATTAATTTTCGATCACCCTGTTCGAGGAGGGGAGGCTACTAAGAGACTGTTTTTCATTCGCCAGGGGAATCGCAGTGTGGCTGAATTTGCCATTGAGTTTCATTCACTCGCCGTGGAGAGTGGTTGGAATGAGGATGCTCTTCACGGAGCCTTTCTGAATGCGATTTCAGATGAACTTAAGGACGAGATGGCGGCGCGGGAGCCACCAACTAGTTTTAATGAACTCATAAAGGGGGCCATTAGGATTGATAACCGCCTCCGGGAGCGTAAGAGGGAGAAGGCCGGCCTGCAGGCGTCGCTGAGATCCTCTACGAATCCATGGTCTGGATCCACAGCACATCAGGGGAGCTTTCCCCAGCCTCAACGAGAGGACCGGGGGGTGGTGGACGCAGACAGTTGATGGAAGAGGCTCAGCCAGTTCTACGACAGATCCGCCGGGTCGTCCACTGCAACCAGCCGCACCCGAACCCATGCAACTGGGCCGGACCCATTTGACGGAGGAGGAGAGACATCGTCGGGTCACTACAGGGAGTTGTCTCTATTGCGGAAAGTTAGGACATTTTCGTGCTTCTTGTCCACTCCGTCCGGGAAAAGGGTGGGCTCGGCAGTAAGGGGAGAGGTACTGCTGAGCCAAGTCCGATGCTCTTCTCCCAAGTCGGTGCGGATGGAAGGAACTATTATTTTAGCGGATCAGACTCGACATTGGAGGTCATGATCGATTCGAGCTGATGAAAGCCTTTTGGACCGTGGGGTGGCTAAGAAGTTGGGAATCCGGATTTTGCCATTGGAGGTGCCTTTGGAAGTTAAGGCTTTGAACGGAGAGGTTTTGACCCAGATCGGGGAACAGACTATTCCCGTAACATTCCTTCTGTCGGGTAATCACAAGGAGACTATTAGTTTTTACATTTTCGACTGTGTACACACTCCAATAGTTTTGGGGTTACCCTGGTTAAAAGACATAACCCTCACATAGACTGGCTTGCATACCAAGTGTTGTCATGGAGTGATTTTTGTCATTTACATTGCCTGCAGTCTGCTTTGCCTCCTATTTCTTCTAGGTCCACCCGGTACCTGAACCGGATTTGTCCTCGGTTCCGTCTACTTACCATGACTTATCGGCGGTGTTCTGCAAGCATCAGGCCTTGTCGCTTCCACCTCACAGACCATACGACTGCGCCATCGACCTCCTCCCGGTGCTACTCTACCCAGCAGCCGCCTCTATACCCTCTCGAGGCCGGAGAACGAGGCGATGGAGAAATACATCCAGGAGTCATTGGCAGCTGGGATAATACGACCCTCGTCCTCTCCGGTAGGTGCGGGTTTTTTTGTTGACAAGAAGGACAAATCCTTGAGACCATGTATCGATTTTCGGGTCTGAACAAGATTACTATAAAGAACAAATACCCACTTCCCTTGATCAGTTCTGTTTTCACTCCTCTCTGTGGATCCATGGTCTTCACTAAACTTGATCTCCGCAACGCCTACCACTTGGTGCGATCAGGGAGGGGATGAGTGGAAGACCGCTTAACACACCCTTAGGACATTTTGAATATCTGGTGATGCCGTTTGGACTTACGAATGCCTCGCGGTATTCCAGAATTTAGTTAATGACGTCTTACGAGACATGATTGGGACGTTTTGTTTTTGTATATTTGGACGATATTCTGATCTTTTCTAAAGACTTGGAGGAACACCAGAGACATGTCCGGGAGTTTTACAAAGACTTTGGACAATAAGCTGTTTGTGAAGGCCGAGAAGTGCGAGTTCCACGCACCATCAGTTACCTTCCTTGGCTACATCATCGCTCAGGGGCAGATCCAGATGGACCCAGAGAAACTCACGGCGGTACGGGAATGGCCGGTCCCGTCCAGCCGTAGGGATGTTCAGCGATTCTTGGGGTTCGCAAATTTTTACAGGAGATTTATCCATAACTTCAGTAGCCTGGCAGCCTTTGACATCTCTCACTTCCACTGCACAATCTTTTGTCTGGACACCAGAGGCGGAAGAAGCTTTTAAGGAACTTAAGCATCGCTTTACGCCTGCCCTGTGCTCATCCAGCCGGATCCGGTTACAGTTTGTGGTGGAGGTCGACGCTTCAGAAGCGGGAGTAGGAGCCGTTCTTTC
This sequence comes from Perccottus glenii, assembly GCA_024416835.2. Lineage (NCBI taxonomy): Eukaryota > Metazoa > Chordata > Actinopteri > Gobiiformes > Odontobutidae > Perccottus > Perccottus glenii. The sequence continues at coordinate 1,091,137 of CM044567.2, forward strand.
CCAGCGCTCTTCCACTGACCAGAAGCTTCACCCCTGCGCCTACTACTCTTGTAAGCTCTCTCCAGCCGAACGAAACTATGATGTGGGGAACAGAGAGCTCCTGGCGGTAAAGTTGGCATTAGAGGAATGGCGTCATTGGTTGGAAGGTGCCATTCATCCGTTTGTGGTCTGGTCCGACCATAAGAATCTGACCTACATCCAGACGGCAAGGCGACTGAACTCCCGGCAAGCCAGGTGGGCATTATTTTTTGATCGTTTTAATTTTGTTCTTACTTATCGCCCAGGGTCCAAGAACATCAAGACGCATTATCCAGAGTCTTCCCCACGGAGCAGCCATCTCCAGAGGAAGAGCATATTCTGCCACAGTCGCGCATCGTGGCCACCCTCACCTGGGAAATAGAAGATCGGGTACGGCTTGCCCAGCGTCAGCATCCTGATCCTGGGGACGGGCCGACGAACGCCATGTACGCCCAGATCCGGTCAGGTCGGAGGTGTTGCACTGGGCCCATGGGACACGCCTCACGTGCCATCCGGGTATTGGTCGCACCCTGGCTGTCCTACATAGTAGTAAGTTTTGGTGGCCCACCATGGACAGAGATACTAAGGACTACATTTCGGCCTGTCCCGTATGTTCTCAAAATAAGACTCTCCATCGACCCCCAGCAGGACTGTTACAACCATTACCCATTCCTAGCCGGCCTTGGTCTCATGTGGCAGTGGACTTTGTCACGGGGCTACCACCATCTAACGGACATACGGTTGTGCTGACGATTGTCGACAGGTTTTCCAAAGCAGCTCACTTCGTGCCTTTACCCAAGCTGCCGTCCGCTCGGGAGACTGCGGATCTTCTGGTGAGTCATCTGTTCCGTTACACGATCCCTTGGGACATAGTGTCAGACAGAGGTCCACAGTTTACCTCCCAGGTTTGGAAGGCGTTTTGTACGGCGTTGGACATCAAGGTTAGTCTCTCCTCTGGTTATCATCCCCAGACCAATGGACAGACGGAAAGGGCAAACCAACAGATGGAGGTGGCACTGAGGTGCACATCATCCGCCAATCCGGCAAGTTGGAGCACTCAGCTGCCATGGGTAGAATATGCCCACAACACGTTGGTGAACGCCTCTCTAGGTATGTCTCCATTTCAGTGTTGTTATGGTTATCAACCGCCTTTATTTTCTGATCAGGAACAAGAGCTGGCAGTTCCTTCGGTTCAGGAACACTTGCGCGGTGCCATCAGGTCTGGAGAAGGGCCCGCTCAGCTCTTGTACGTGCCTCTGCCCAGTCACAGGTTCAAGCCAACCGCCACCGCACTCCGGCCCCTAGGTACTCTCCGGGACAGAAGGTTTGGCTGTCCTCCAGGGACCTGCCGTTGCGGGTTGAGGCTACGAAATTGGCACCACGGTTCATCGCCCGCTTGAAGTAGAGAAGGTCATCAACCCTGCGGCAGTTCGACTGAAGCTTCCTCGGTCTCTTAGGATTCACCCTACCTTCCATGTTTCCAGGATCAAGCCGGTCAGGTCCAGTTCCCTGATTCCTCCCTGTCCTCCCCCGCCTCCGCCCAGGATGATTGACGATCATCCAGCATACACGGTAATGGCGGATCATGGATGTACGGAGCCGGGGTCGGGGCCTTCAGTTTTTAGTGGATTGGGAGGGTTATGGGCCGGAGGAACGCTGTTGGGTGCCCCGGAGAAACATTCTAGATCCTTCCCTGATTCGGGAGTTTTTTCGTCGCCATCCGGAGAAGCGGGATAGGCCGCCAGGTGGCGTCCATAGAGGAGGTACTGTCACAGTGGATCAGGACTCTGCACAGTTGGCCGCGATTCCGCACCGGCTCCCCGCCCTACTGATTCGCAGAGGGGAAACAGGTGTGCGGAGCGCCGGCGAGCAAGCCCAGCTGATCCGAGTTGATAATCAACTAAGGTTAAGAAGCACCGCAGCCTGCTCATCGATGCCAGATCGTAACACTTACTACCGTTAGTAATACGTCTCGCGTTCGAATGCCTTGTGATATTTATGATTACTTACCTGTTCCTTTTGTTCATCTCAGATCCTTCCAGTCCTGCCGTCAGTCCTGTTCCCGCTCCACCTCTGTCTTCTCCTGTACCGTCAAGTCCTGTCATCGGTCCCGCTCCAGCCCAGTCCCGGTCTTGTCCCGCTGCACATCGCTATCCTCGAAGAATCCGCTATTCCTAAGTTGTCCTTTTGTCCAAATAAATCTTTTTTGTTACTTTACGTGTGTCTCTGCGTTTGGGTTATCTGCCAGTCCATAACACAGTAACAGTCTCTGAGTACTCCTGGAGGTCAGTGGTGTTATTGCGTGTGGCAGCCTGTTTAAACATGTCCCAGTCAGTTGTGTTGAAGCAGTCCTGAAGAATCTCTGATGATCCTTCTGGCCACACTTTAATCTGTTTGTAAACTGGTTTGGAGACTAAACCTGGTTTAGGTCTGGTTTAAACCTGGTTTAGGTCTGGTTTAGTCCTGGTTTAGGTCTGGTTTAAACCTGGTTTAGGTCTGGTTTAGTCCTGGTTTAGGTCTGGTATAAACCTGGTTTAGGTCTGGTTTAAACCTGGTTTAGGTCTGGTTTAGTCCTGGTTTAGGTCTGGTATAAACCTGGTTTAGGTCTGGTTTAAACCTGGTTTAGGTCTGGTTTAGTCCTGGTTTAGTCCTGGTTTAGTCCTGGTTTAGACCTGGTTTAGTCCTGGTTTAATCCTGGTTTAGTCCTGGTTTAGTCCTGGTTTAGGTCTGGTATAAACCTGGTTTAGGTCTGGTATAAACCTGGTTTAGGTCTGGTTTAAACCTGGTTTAGGTCTGGTTTAGACCTGGTTTAGTCCTGGTTTAGACCTGGTTTAGTCCTGGTTTAGTCCTGGTTTAATCCTGGTTTAGTCCTGGTTTAGTCCTGGTTTAGGTCTGATTTAGTCCTGGTTTAGACCTGGTTTAGACCTGGTCTAGTCCTGGTTTAGTCCTGGTTTAGACCTGGTTTAACTTCAAGATAAGATATAAATGAAACTCTGACCTGTTCAGGCGCAGCGTGTTTCGGTTGTGTTTCCGACACAAACAGATAATTATGTAACGCCTCCATCGGCAACAAAACCATCGATCGATCATCAGTGGAGTTATTGATTGATCAGAGCTGCAGCAAACTGCTTCAACTGAGCTGCACCAGGTCTAAACCAGGACTAAACCAGGACTAAACCAGGAATAAACCAGGTCTAAACCAGGACTAGACCAGGACTAAACAAGGACTAAACCAGGATTAAACCAGGACTAAACCAGGACTAAACCAGGTCTAAACCAGGTCTAAACCAGGACTAGACCAGGACTAAACCAGGTCTAAACCAGGACTAAACCAGGTCTAAACAAGGACTAAACCAGGACTAAACCAAGTCTAAACTAGGACTAAACCAGGACTAAACCAGGACTAAACCAGGTCTAAACCAGGTCTAAACCAGGTCTAAACCAGGTCTAAACCAGGACTAAACCAGGACTAAACCAGGACTAAACCAAGTCCAACAGCTCCCTCTGCTGGAGAACCACAGAACAACACCTGAGTGTGACTGACTCCAGGTAAATATGAGGAAGAGAAAGTATTTGTTCCCTTGACACAGAGCTGTGTTGACTTCACGGACGTGTGTCTCTAAAACTCACAGCAGCAGCTCTTCTCTGAAACATTCAAAGAGGATTTGGTGAGTTTTGATAAAGTGTGATTACTATGGCTGAGGCTCTGAACTGTCCTGTGTGTTTGGAGATGTTCAGAGAGCCTGTGACTCTGGGCTGTGGCCACAGCTTCTGCTCCAGCTGCCTCCAGATCCACTGGGACCAGAACAGAACCAGGAACTGCCCTGTTTGTAGGAGGTCTTCTAAAGAATTTCCAAACGTGAACTTTTCTCTGAGAGAACTGTCTGCGGCTTTTCCTGAGAAACTGAAAGCTGGATCGGAGGCACAAACAGGAGAAAAGCTCTGCAACAAACACCCAGAGGTGCCTCCTCTGTTCTGTCGAGACGAGGCCCGAGTGCTGTGTTCCGTCTGTGAGTTCTCTCTGCACCAACAGCACACGGTGGTTCCTGTGGAGACTGCAGTGAGTGAGCTGAAGGAGCAGCTCCGATCAGACCTCCAGTCTCTCACAGAAAAGAGAGAGCGGGTCAAAAAAGTTAAGAAAAGATACGAGGAAATGGTGCAACACTCAGAGAAACAGGCGGAGCACTGCGAGCGACAGATCCAATCCCTGTTCAACCGGCTGCACCAGTTCCTCAGGGACGAGCAGGAGTCTGGTTTGGCAGAGCTGAGAGAGGAGCAGCGGCGCCAGGCCCACAGCCTGAACCCAGAGCTGGAGAGCATCCGGGAGCAGCTGTCCTCTCTGTCCCAGAGCATCCACGCTGTGGAGCAGCAGCTGCAGAGAGACAGCAGGGCTTTTCTCACACACTACAGCCTCACTCAGAGCCAGGCCCAGGTCTCACAGCCCCACCCACAGCCGCGGTCAGGACTCCTGATAAACCAGGCCCGAGTCCTGGGAAACCTGGGCTTTAAAGTCTGGGAGAAGATGAGGAGCCTGGTCCAGTACAGCCCTGTCCTTCTCGCAAGCAGATGGCTTTCTCTGTCTGAGGATCTGAGCAGCGTGAGACGTGGAGAAACTAAAGATGAGCAGCTCCCTTTAAATCCAGAGAGATTCACTAACTACCCCACTGTCCTGGGCTCTGAGGGCTTCAGCTCAGGGAGACACCAGTGGGACGTGGAGGTGGGGGACCATCCTGAGTGGGTGATAGGTTTGGTTAAAGAGTCAGTCGAGAGGAAGAAGGAGTGTGATGCTTCACCAAAAACTGGATACTGGTGTCTAGGTCATGGCAAAGGAGAATACGTAGATATTTTTCGTAAAATACTGAAATTGAAGAGGCATCCTGAGAAGATCCGGGTGAAGCTGGGTTACAACAAAGGAAAGGTGTCCTTCTACGACGCTGATCACATGACTCTTATCTGCTCTCACAAAGACACTTTCACTGAGAAGGTCTTTCCTTATTTCTTTGTTGGAGAAGCAGGTGAAGCTAAAACCAAAGAGATTAAAGTGTGTCCGACTGAGTGTCCGTCTGAAAAAGTCTTTCAGAAGTTATTCTAATGAAGTTTGTGTCGAATGATTCAGATTTAACTGTGTTCATATTGTTTTATTAAATGGTTCTTTTCCACTCGTCAGGTTTTATTTGCTACAATACGTTTAATGAGCTGCAGCTCTAGTCTTTATGTTTAGGATTATTTCTGTTTGGTTCATTAATTATTAAATAAAATAGAGCCTACGGACAAAGTGCAGATGTTTTTGACTTTGTTTAAATTAATTTTCTGTTTTGTTTTTATAAAATAAATTAAATGTAATTCAAATTAAATAAAAATCAAAGGCTCTGATGAGAAATATGTCAAGTTTTTTAAGTTTTAGTTTCTCTGTTGTGTAAACTTTAATGGTTAAAACATAAAACCATAAAAAGCAACAAGACCTATAATGCACCACAATGAATTAAAACAAGAAACTGCATCAAAAAGACACGGAGAAACAATAAAAGGTCAAAGTTACAGAACAATCTTATAGGTAAAATATAGATTTTGAACAGGTTTTAGTTGGATTTGAACAGGTTTTAGTTTAGTAGTAGTTAATTTTATTTACCCACACATAGAAGACAACACATACATAAACAAGAAATTAAAAAAGCACCAAAACGCATAAAAAAAAAGGAAAAAGACAGCAACACACAGAAAAGTAATAAACTCACAAACATAATAACAAAAACACAACAAAAACACAAAACATCAAGTTTAATTGTTGACAAAACTTAACGTGACTAAAATAATCCTATTTTTTGGTCTTTAGCCTCGTTTTGGACATTAGGATGATGGTTTACCGAGTGTTTGATAAAGTGTTTAATGCTATTCCTTGCCTCAGCTCTAACTGACCACATACAGCCCTCCTCCGAGCTCCGCCTCCAGGTTGTCCAGGTGGGTAATGCTTGGGACTTCATTTCCCAGAGTCCTCCACCAGGGCAGACGCTCGGCCTGCAGCAGAGCATTGTGGGAGTCTCTGGCCCGAGCAGCGATGGGAGCAGAGGGACTGAAGAAAGAGTCTGCGTCGGCTTCAGAAACAACCTGAGAGCGACGGGGCTTCTGCAGAGACAGATGGTTATTAAGATATTATTCTGGTCCTGTAGGCTTTCAATGTAAAATGACCCTATTCAGATTTAACTTTTAGGGCCTGTCAGGGCTCCAGACTAACTTTTTTCACTAGGAGCACAGTGGCCCCCAACTGAAAATTTTAGGGGCACAACCAGAAAATTTAGGGGCGCATACCGTAAATCAACATGCTAACCAAATCTACTAATTTCCACTGTATTACTAATAAATACTTTAATAATAGATGCAGAAATTACAATGTGCTGTTTCAAATTCAGTGTCACATTTTATTCTGCACTTTTGAAGATGCAACAACAAGGTAAACTGACAGCACCATCGCTGTCATGACAGTACAAATAGTAAACAAAATACCATACATTCAGAATAAAAAAAAGTGCTTAGTAACAAAGTGCTTAGTAACCTTCGGTCATTTCACAGTTACAAACAATACTTAAATGTATGTAAACATTAGGGCACTGGCCAATAACATTCCACTAGAACATGTAGGCCTAAACAACTTGAGCCTTTACTCACTCTTAGAGCAGATCCTCCTGTGTTCCACTAGGAGGCTCAGAAGGCCAGCCCTTGTAATTTGTATTTGGTGAAGGGTAGTTTTCTAGCAACGAAGTAGGCCGTGTTAAATTTCAACATCACCTCTGCCTCATCTGCGCTCTGATTTACAGTCATTTGTTTTTAAAAGCAACCGGCAGTGGCGTTGCTTTCTGATTTATAAACGTGTCACGACATACTCGTTTCAGGCTGAGATTGTGTTTAATTAGTGTATTGTGTTTAAACTGCGCCTGTACTATCAGGCAAACTTTGTGTTCCCGCAGTTCTGGGGTAGCTGCTGCAGTATTCGCAGGTTCGACTGCTTATAGTACCTCAGCCAGCTGAATTCTTTCAGCCAGTCTTCTCGAAATGGTGAGTGGCTTTTTCGCCACACCAACCTCTGACTCTGCATCATCATCCGATGGTGACACTGGTCGGAAGAACAAATCAATAGTTCGCTTGCTCATAGCTCAGACGCACGCATATCAGGTTGTGATAATATTTGTCTCCGTTTCCTGCCCACAGATGTTTACGCCGATCTCTCCCTCCTCCATGCATTTTAGCCACTTACAGTGGCCATTCCCTATTCTTCTCACACGCATTGGCCGCCTCACAGACAGGCATCACTCAATGAAACGCGAGTGTGTGCTCGCATCTCATTAATATGTGTGCGAGTGTGTGTGTGTGTTATTTCATTGCTCATTTCATTGATCATTGACGTGCCCCTTCCACGTTTAATGTATAAAAAAAAATACGGAGGGTGGGGAAGGCAAACTGGTAGCACATGTGCGACTGGATGTAAAATTCAGTCGCACACTCTCAAATTTTGGTCGCAAAATGCGACCATTTGGTCGCAGTCTGGAGCCCTGCCTGTGTGTGCTCTGACCTCTGAGCAGCTGCAGCTGGGTGTGAGTATGAGCCAGTAGAGTGTGTATCCTGTGCTCCTGTTGCCTCCTCTGGGCTCCTCTCTGCAGCTCCGAGGCCAACAGCAGCTGCACCTCCTCATTGAGACGTCGGCACTCGTCCCGGGACACACGGCTCGACTGGAGACAGGAACATAAGACCGATCTGGAGTACTATAACACTAGGTTTAAGACTATTTTGTGAAGGTCTTGGTCTAGTTATGGTTTCAAACTAAGTCTTGTCTCGGATGCCAAGACCAACATATATTCATCTTGGGATTTAATTAAAACTTCAGTAATTTAATATTATTAAAATCTGTCCCCTTCATCAAACACTGACCTCCTCTGACCCTCTGGACATAATAAACCTGGTCTAAACCAGGTCTAAACCAGGTCTAAACAGGGTCTAAACCAGGTCTAAACCAGGACTAAAACAGGTCTAAACCAGGTCTAAACCAGGTCTAAACTAGGACTAAACCAGGACTAAACCAGGACTAAACCTGGACTAAACCAGGACTGAACCAGGACTGAACCAGGTCTAAACCAGGACTAAACCTGGACTAAACCAGGACTAAACCAGGTCTAAACCAGGTCTAAACCAGGTCTAAACCAGGACTAAACCAGGTTCAAACCAGGTCTAAACTAGGACTAAACCAGGTCTAAACTAGGACTAAACCAGGACTAAACCAGGACTAAACCTGGACTAAACCAGGACTGAACCAGGACTGAACCAGGACTAAACCTGGACTAAACCAGGACTAAACCAGGTCTAAACCAGGACTAAACCAGGTCTAAACTAGGACTAAACCAGGACTAAACCAGGACTAAACCTGGACTAAACCAGGACTGAACCAGGACTGAACCAGGACTGAACCAGGACTGAACCAGGTCTAAACCAGGACTAAACCTGGACTAAACCAGGACTAAACCAGGTCTAAACCAGGACTAAACCAGGTCTAAACTAGGACTAAACCAGGTCTAAACCAGGACTAAACCTGACTAAACCAGGACTAAACCAGGTCTAAACCAGGACTAAACCAGGACTAAACCAGGTCTAAACCAGGACTAAACCTGGACTAAACCAGGACTAAACCAGGTCTAAACCAGGACTAAACCAGGACTAAACCAGGTCTAAACCAGGACTAAACCTGGACTAAACCAGGACTAAACCAGGACTAAACCAGGTCTAAACCAGGACTAAACCTGGACTAAACCAGGACTAAACCAGGTCTAAACCAGGTCTAAACCAGGACTAAACCAGGTTCAAACCAGGTCTAAACTAGGACTAAACCAGGTCTAAACTAGGACTAAACCAGGACTAAACCAGGACTAAACCTGGACTAAACCAGGACTGAACCAGGACTGAACCAGGACTAAACCTGGACTAAACCAGGACTAAACCAGGTCTAAACCAGGACTAAACCAGGTCTAAACTAGGACTAAACCAGGACTAAACCAGGACTAAACCTGGACTAAACCAGGACTGAACCAGGACTGAACCAGGTCTAAACCAGGACTAAACCTGGACTAAACCAGGACTAAACCAGGTCTAAACCAGGACTAAACCAGGACTAAACCAGGTCTAAACTAGGACTAAACCAGGTCTAAACCAGGACTAAACCTGGACTAAACCAGGACTAAACCAGGTCTAAACCAGGACTAAACCAGGTCTAAACTAGGACTAAACCAGGTCTAAACCAGGACTAAACCAGGTCTAAACCAGGACTAAACCAGGACTAAACCAGGTCTAAACTAGGACTAAACCAGGTCTAAACCAGGACTAAACCTGGACTAAACCAGGACTAAACCAGGTCTAAACCAGGACTAAACCAGGTCTAAACTAGGACTAAACCAGGTCTAAACCAGGACTAAACCTGGACTAAACCAGGACTAAACCAGGACTAAACCAGGACTGAACCAGGACTGAACCAGGTCTAAACCAGGACTAAACCTGGACTAAACCAGGACTAAACCAGGTCTAAACCAGGACTAAACCAGGACTAAACCAGGTCTAAACTAGGACTAAACCAGGTCTAAACCAGGACTAAACCTGGACTAAACCAGGACTAAACCAGGTCTAAACCAGGACTAAACCAGGACTAAACCAGGTCTAAACCAGGACTAAACCTGGACTAAACCAGGACTAAACCAGGTCTAAACCAGGACTAAACCAGGACTAAACCAGGTCTAAACCAGGACTAAACCTGGACTAAACCAGGACTAAACCAGGTCTAAACCAGGACTAAACCTGGACTAAACCAGGACTAAACCAGGACTAAACCAGGTCTAAACCAGGACTAAACCTGGACTAAACCAGGACTAAACCTGGACTAAACCAGGACTAAACCAGGACTAAACCAGGACTAAACCAGGTCTAAACTAGGACTAAACCAGGTCTAAACCTGGACTAAACCAGGTCTAAACTAGGACTAAACCAGGTCTAAACCAGGTCTAAACTAGGACTAAACCAGGTCTAAACCTGGACTAAACCAGGTCTAAACTAGGACTAAACCAGGACTAAACCAGGACTAAACCAGGACTAAACCAGGTCTAAACTAGGACTAAACCAGGTCTAAACCTGACTAAACCAGGTCTAAACTAGGACTAAACCAGGTCTAAACCAGGTCTAAACTAGGACTAAACCAGGTCTAAACCTGGACTAAACCAGGTCTAAACTAGGACTAAACCAGGACTAAACCTGGACTGAACCAGGTCTAAACCAGGACTAAACCTGGACTAAACCAGGACTAAACCAGGTCTAAACCAGGTCTAAACTAGGACTAAACCAGGACTAAACCAGGAGTAAACCTGGACTAAACCAGGACTGAACCAGGACTGAACCAGGTCTAAACCAGGACTAAACCTGGACTAAACCAGGACTAAACCAGGTCTAAACCAGGACTAAACCAGGTCTAAACCAGGACTAAACCAGGTCTAAACTAGGACTAAACCAGGAATAAACCAGGACTAAACCTGGACTGAACCAGGACTGAACCAGGACTGAACCAGGTCTAAACCAGGACTAAACCTGGACTAAACCAGGACTAAACCAGGACTAAACCAGGACTAAACTAGGACTGAACCAGGTCTAAACCAGGACTAAACCTGGACTAAACCAGGTCTAAACCAGGACTAAACCAGGTCTAAACCAGGACTAAACCTGGACTAAACCAGGACTAAACCAGGTCTAAACCAGGACTAAACCAGGACTAAACCAGGTCTAAACCAGGACTAAACCTGGACTAAACCAGGACTAAACCAGGACTAAACCAGGACTAAACCAGGACTAAACCAGGTCTAAACCAGGACTAAACCAGGTCTAAACCAGGACTAAACCAGGTCTAAACCAGGACTAAACCAGGACTAAACCAGGTCTAAACCAGGACTAAACCAGGACTAAACCTGGACTAAACCAGGACTAAACCAGGTCTAAACCAGGACTAAACCAGGACTAAACCAGGTCTAAACCAGGACTAAACCAGGACTAAACCAGGTCTAAACCAGGACTAAACCAGGACTAAACCAGGTCTAAACTAGGACTAAACCAGGACTAAACCAGGACTAAACCTGGACTGAACCAGGACTGAACCTGGACTAAACCAGGACTAAACCAGGTCTAAACCAGGACTGAACCAGGACTGAACCAGGACTAAACCAGGACTGAACCAGGTCTAAACCAGGACTAAACCAGGTCTAAACCTGGACTAAACCAGGACTAAACCAGGTCTAAACCAGGACTGAACCAGGTCTAAACAAGGACTAAACCAGGTCTAAACCAGGTCTAAACCAGGTCTAAACCAGGACTGAACCAGGACTGAACCAGGTCTAAACCAGGACTAAACCAGGACTGAACCAGGTCTAAACCAGGACTGAACCAGGACTGAACCAGGTCTAAACCAGGACTAAACCAGGTCTAAACCAGGTCTAAACCAGGACTGAACCAGGTCTAAACAAGGACTAAACCAGGTCTAAACCTGGACTAAACCAGGACTAAACCAGGTCTAAACCAGGTCTAAACCAGGTCTAAACCAGGACTAGACCAGGTCTAAACCAGGAGTCTTTTACCGGATGTATAGCAACGTAATCTTCCACTTGCTTCTTTAGCTCCGCCCTCCTTCCATCCGTTAAACCCTTCTGACCAATCCAAAAGGAGCAGTGCATGGCTTTGGCAGTTCCATGTCGATCCAGAAACAGACGCACCTGGAAAAAGGAGTTATTGGTTGTGTATTGTGTTGTGTTTTTAGGTTAGAATTGGGATTGTATTGAGCTGTGAGTTTCCTACCGCTCTCTGAATCGTGACGGCGGCTCGATGCTTTGTTTGAGTGTGTTTCAGCTCGTCCTGAGTCTCTCTGTAGTGTCGTCGCTCCCTGAAACCTCTCCAGTGGCTTTGGATCACAACGGCCGCCCGACGCTCGCACTCCTGGAGGTAACACTGCACCTGGTCTGAAACACAGACACATACACTTTTCACTGAGGTCTAAACCTAGACTAAAGGCTCATTACACAAATCTTCTGAAAGATCTCCTGAGTCCTTTCCTAATGACTCTCACTGCGTAGGAGTTAGGACTTTTTCTAAGCAACTTAAAACCAGGGAAAAACTAAGCACAAACAAAACAAATAACTAAATGCAGTTAAAAAATACAAACCGAACAAAGACAACATTTAGGACAAAGCCAGGACCTTGTGAACAGGTTTTATTGTTTTGGGTTTTACCTGGAGGCAGAAGCCGGAGCAGATGTCTCTGTTTAAGGTGGAACATCCTCCTGGCCTGCTGCCGCCTTAAACACACCTGACACACACACAAAATCAAACTGTGAGGCTCTCTTGGCTGATGGCTACAGGACAAATATATAAAAGAGAAAGATATGATAAAGTCACAAAACTGCAAAAACAGTGCAATTGTGTGTTACATAAAAATGATTTACATTACTTTATTTTGGCAGAATAAATGCACAAAAACGTGTCATCCCTAACAAAAGATCAATAATGATTGTAGTCCCAACGATGGTCATGGAAACCTGGGGTTTATGTGGAGACTGATACCTGGTATTTTAGCTCCTCCGCCCAGAGCTGAGCCTCCTGCTGCTGCTGTTGTTGCTTCCTACGAGCCCTGGAAAACAGAGAACAAAACAACTCACAAAAATAAACAAAACTAATGAGTGAGTAGTGAGGAAACCTGTCCATCCCTGTGAAAGTCACCTGAATGTCCTCTGCAGACTGCTCACTGCTCTTTTGAGGCTCTTGACTCTGCGTCGGGTTTGGTGCGACCTCCAGGCAGCTTGGATCACACAAGCCGCTCGCACGCGCTCAGTGCACTCCTGCATAGAGACGGGAGACATTTCAGCTGTGAACACTTTTACACAGAAGCAGAGACACCTGATTTATTAAAATCACATCTGTATCTAAATCAATGAAAGTAAGATAATAGTTTTCAGATAGCATAAATGGACGTATTAATCAAAAAATTATGAGCCATGATGCCATCTTTTGTACCAGGCTGTAAACAAGGGTTTTACAGCCTGGTAAGGGCTAAAGGCTCCTTATATTTCTGCTTTTGGAGCCTGCCCTCTGGTGGACGGAGGTATATCGCTGTATATGACTGTATGGCGGCACCTTTACTCGAGGACCGTTTAAGGGGTTCCATGAGAGAGGCTTGATATAACTCTGATCTGGGGTAATTCACCATGCTCTCGTTGGATTGGATGATTTTAATCAGCTGCTCCACCTCCTGGTCAAAGCCCCGCCCCCTCCAGTCTTTGTTCAGGAGACTGTCCAAACCTGACGTAACAGAGAGAGACACGTTAATCTTTCAGTTTAATTAATGAATAAAGCAGACAGACATATAACCTCTGAAGGCGAGGAGCAGCGGGTGAAGGCGGGCCCCCAGCTGATTGGCCAAGAGCTGGATCAGTCTGATGGAAGCCCCGCCCACAGCAGCGTCAGCGCTCAAGGCTAATTGGCTGACAGCGTCATTTAGAAGCAGAGTAACAGAGTCATCACGCAAACCAGACACAAAGTCTCTGTGAGAGACAATTCAGGAAATAAGGTTGTGTAAATAAAAAAATAACATTTAAAATAAAAACCCAGACTAAACCAGGAGCTAAAGGACCAAACCTGGAGGTGGAGCAGGTGTGTGTCCAGAGCTGGACACAGAACAGAGACACATTAGAGTCGTCGCTCATCTGGATCTGTTCGTAATGAATCGAGCTCAGGACTGGAATACGGAATATTAAAGGTGATGAGTTCATATTAAACACATGTTGAATCAAAAAGTGACTGATGATGGTAATGGATGGATGACCTTGTGCCGTGAGTTGAGGGTAAGATCGGAGTAGCCAGGCCACAGAGTCCATAACCTTCCTAAACAGAAGCATGCACTGAAAGAAATGTTTATATTATATTATGTACAACCACATACTGACTAAAAACCTGACAAACCAGGACTAACAGAAGAATTATTATCAAATCACTTCTGAGTCTTTTGTGGTAAAGACTAAACCCACCTCGGTTCGCTTCATGAGCTGAGCGGCCAACATCAGAAGTCCGTCTGTGACCGAGGGCAAGAACAGTCTGTGAAAGGCCTTCGCCCGGTCTCCAGGCTCCACTCCGACACAACACGAGCTGAAACACACAGATAACAGGACAACAATGACACTAATCAGACTCTGGTTTAGTTCTACACTGACCATGGTTTAGGTCTAGTTTAATCCTAGTTTAGTCCTGGTTTAAATCTGACTAAGTTTTTAGTCCTGAGCTCTGGATTAAAAGGTTAATATGGCTGCTACCGAATGTCAGTAAAATATTGTAGTAGCTTTAGTAGTATCTTTCAGAACCAGACAGGCTTTGAGACAAGTTCTGGACGTCCTCACTGTATTTCCACATTTCTTATTTCATTATAAACCTGAATTGATTATCTAAATGAGCTTTGGGGAGGGAAGAAAAGAGGATAGAGCTAATAGAGGTCATGTGGCTGCGTCGAGCTTATATTCAAGTCCTTTTTGAAGATTTTGTTGATTGAAAGAAAAGCAGAAGTCTTGAAAGATGATTGGGGAAACACAAAAACATATAAAAGTATTGTATTTGTAGTCTGTGTCAAACCTGAGGAGCTGAGCGAGAGTAGAAGCCGTGCTCCAGTTCCCTCCAAGCCGTTTAGGATCCAGGAGCAGGACGCAACGACTGAGGACGTCGCTGTCGAACAGACTAGACTTCAGTCGCGTCAGAGCGGCGCTGTCTGTCTGCAGCGCTGCACTCTTCAGAGCCTCTGCAAAGAGACGGAGGACAGGGTTTGGAGCAGTGGTAGACAGTAACGAAGTAAATGTAATTCGTTACTGTACTTAAGTAGTTTTTTCCAGTATCTGTACTTTACTAAGTATTTCCATTCAGGGATACTTTTTACTTTAACTTCACTACATTTCAAAGTCAAATATCTTACTTTTTACTCAATTACATTTTGCAAAATTAGTCGTTCCTTTTTATTAATGAGTGGATAGAAAGAAACAGAAGAGGGTAATTACGCAGCAAACCACCAATCAGGAAACAGCGCGCGCTCTGTTTTGAACTTGGTCTGCTAACTCTGGTTACCGCTTATTTAGTGCGTCAGTGCAACAGCATATCATTCTGAGAGCGTCGATTGTCTTCACTCTTCATTAGGATGGAAGAATCACAAACTCCTGAATCTAAAGTGCAGTGCCACAACATCCGTGGCCTTATTTGTGGTGTTATTTTGAAGTCGTTGAAAAGAAACACGATTCCTTTATTTTTAACTGCCTTCTTTGCCTCGGAACTGTAAAATTTCTTCGTACTGGAATTCTCCTTCCAATCTTAGAAACACATTGAGGTAAGCCATTTTCATTCTGGTGGTCATTTTTTATTGAGTAATCTAACAGTAGCTCGCACCATTGTGTTTAAGTTAACGTTCGCTGTTTCACCAACGTTTGTAGTATTTATTTTAAACTGAGTGATTCGATTTGTGAAATGACAGTCGATTGATGTTAACACTTTTGGTAGAATATAAATTAAATTTTGACTAGTTTTATCTGCAGCTTATGATGCTAAACAGTTGAAAGGTGGAGTGGAGTGCTGCTTATGAACCGAGATCGTTCTTTTCAAAAGTTCAGCTTCCAAAGACTGTGATGTACAGAGCCCTGCACATGGCATGCAAAAAATAAATATTGTGCACGATTTAACATTACTGTGTTTTCCCCCAGACTGATTTACTAAAACGTGCGCGCTATTACTATTACTATTTTGCCTCCTCAAATTATAAATTATGTGCATGATTTTGAAACTCGAGGGAACGAATTAGTAAATCGTGCGCACGATTTAGCTTATTTTTTTCCTGCATGTCATGTCTGAGGCTCCGTAGTGATCTACTTTAAGAATAATTTTAAAATCAATTACATCTATGACATGCAAAAACCATATTAAATTGTTCTAAGCAAGAGAGTGACAAAAATTATAAGGGCATTATAGCCATAATAAATGATAGTACTTGGATACATTTGAAGGCAAATACTTTTGTACTTTTACTCTCTTAAGCTCTCTGATAGCTAAAAGGCAGTACTTTGGATTTTACTGAAGTAATATTTTACCTAGTGTATCTGTACTTTAACTCAAGTACTTGGTTTGTGTACTTCGTCCACCACTGGTTTGGAGAGATAAGATTCAGCTAAAGTACAGTCTTAACCGGAACTCAGCTGTAATGTGTGAAGTGTTTTCTTTGTTTATTTGTGTTTTATGTCTGCATTGTAAAGCATCTTGGCGTCCCTTGAGTCTTTAGGTCTTTCAAGATAACTGGAGAAAAAAATATATCTAGTGTCTAATAAGTGGTTTCAGACACAGATACAGTCGTAAAGGACAAACCAGGACTAAATCCAAGATAAAAACCACAACTAAACTAAATCCAGATACAAGATTTAGGAATAAAATGAGACTAATCCCAGCACGAAATCAGGGCAAAGCCTAAAGTATGAGTAAACCTAGAAGTATACCAGTTAAGTCCTAGCATGTTGTATACATATTATATTATACTTCTGTTTTGTTTAACTGTAAATAACTCAAATGGACGTGGCTGTATCTGAAACATAACAGATTATGCGTATTGTCATGAATGTGAAGTTTATTATCGCGTTGTACCGTTTAAGCCGTCGTTAAGAAGACTAGTTTTCTGCTCAGGACTCAGCTTGTCATCCTCTAGTTTCCTCTTCAGTTCAGTCACAAAGCCGTCCACATCTAGCGGCTCCATACCGACTGTTTCCAACGCTACAAATTCCCCAACAAATCAAACGTTTTGTCTTTAGTCGCTCGTTAGACAGCGTTGTTTTTACTGTTAGCCGCTAGCATGCTAACACAATTAATCTCGTTTTTTTCCCTTGAAGTTGTTTAACACGATAACGTAACACACAATTATATCAAAAGCGTATTTATTGACCGTTTATCTTTAATAATCCCACTTTTATTCATCTTCCTGCCACAAAGCGCGCCAAATTAATTAAAGTTGAGTAACAGTTGTAGCCGTTATTAGCTTAAACTGAAGCTGCCTCGTTTCTACGGCAACGCGACGTTATTATTATGTTATGACGCAATGACGTAGCGCACGCCCTTGTTTCTGCACCAAACAGGGATGTTACCTTAAAATTCATAGGAAAAAGCATAAGAATGGTTTCAATAATAAACAATTTTATGTAATAAATAATAATAAAAATATTTTCGAACAATGTTATTCATTCATTCTTTTGTTTATCATCTGAATTTATATTATATTTCAAACAATATAAATTGAAACTCAAAATTGATAGTCTTTTGAAATTAAGAGACGAAACGCCTTCACATTGATAACTGAGTCCAGATGCTTTACCTTTAACCTTTTCAACAAAATAAATAGCAAACTGTTTGTATTTGCGTCAAATGTCCAGCAGATGGCAGCAGCTAACATTAAAGTTTTTTTCACAGATAGCGCTGAGCTTTTTGGAGTTATGAAATATGAAATTGGGTAAATGAAGTGGACCAATAGTCAAAAGGTAAGTTTATTGGTAAAGGCTGACTCCAGGAAGTATAGTTTCATTAAGTCAGATTTACCATCACCAAATAATCTATATTATATTTAGGCTACTTACTAATAAAAACAAATGAAAATAAAAAACACTGGACAACAAGAAAACCGAATTAAAACTGGAGCTCATGTCGTAATGGGAGAAATAAATACAGAGATTTTGTTAGTAAAATACTGTTAATGAAGCAGACAGGAGCAATGCCAGTGATTAAACCATTTCTGTCAGTGAACGTGGCTGTACAGTAATAAAACAGAACAGAACAATTCATTCATTCAACTAATTAGTTCTATATTAAGAATCCATCTAGTCTGTAATAAAAGTACACATGTCCTCAGAGGACTATCCTTTATAAAGTACAATCTACAACCAAAAGTGCAGGCAAGGATTAAAATGGCTTTTAGCAGCTAGAAACTAGGTCTAAGAAGGAGTAACACCACTGGAGCCCATTGATTTGAATTAATTAAGGGTCCCCCTTTCAGTCTAATTATATTGATGATGGATATTTTGTATTGTATATTGTTAAAGCCAAGACTAAATCAAGACTAAACCAAGGAGTGGTTCACAAAGTAAGTAAAAAGTAACACATATAGACCAGGATCTGGTTACGTCCTGGTTTTAAAGGTTTGTTTTGTTCTGGTTCAGTCCTACTTAAGCCCTCGTTGAAATTTGATTAAAATGTAACCCGAAATCAGAGTGTCGTTTCTGATTTAATTAATAAGCTGCTTAAAAATAACAGATTGTATTGGTACATGTATTGTCACCTATAAATCAGTTTTAGACGTAAACTGTGGAGGAATGAACCTCGCCGTTACTTTACGCACGGTACGTCCCTGATAGTAGTCTAACGTCGAGGGGCGTGGCCTGCTCCAGCTGCAGTGAACGGGGCTCAGTCTGTGTACACGCTGCGCATGCGCCCTGCATCTGACGGACGGACGGACACCGAGCAGCAGCAGCAGCAGCGGCGGCGGCGGCGGCGGAGGAACGGGACCGACGTGATGTGGGCTAACGCACGCACGAGCAGCAGCAGCAGCAGTCAAGCCTCTTTGATGGAGTTGTGCGGGTAACGGACAGCGGGAGCACGAGCGAGCCACACAAGGAGCAGCGCGAGGAGGAGGAATGAATCCGGCGGAGGCAGACGCGGGCCCGGACCCCGCCGCGGCAGGTCTGTGCGCGTGCCCGTGCATGTGTATGTATGTGCGTGCGCGCTGCCGCCATGATGCCTCCACATCCGCCCATTCACCGATATCCACCGACACCCAGCTCCCGAGAAAACCTCGTTACATCCTCACAGTCAACGCATAAACGGTGAACGATAAAGACTCTGGGCCTGGCGCTCCTTAGAGACGCGCATGCGGCCGACCATGGCCCGTTAACTACCTGCGGGTCACGTGACTGGTTTCTGCCCCCTCGTCGTTTCTTCACTAATCCGTTAACATTGCATTTCCCCTTTTCTCCCTTTATCCATTTAGTGTTTCATGTAAGTCGCGCTGAATCTTTGTTTCCATGTTTCCTTCGTGTATGGTCTCATTACCTACCTGAGGGTCTCGTGACTGTTCCTTTGCCCTTCTCCCGTTCGTTTTCCATCCTCACTTTCTTCTGCTCTGGTCCATTGCCCATTGCCTGTTCATTCACCCATTGTTCTTTCCAAATTGCTCCACATTCATTATGTCTTTCCTTCATGTTTGGTCTCATTAACTACCTGCAGGTCACTTGGTTCCATCCTGACCCTTCATTAACTACCTGCAGGTCTCTTGGTTCCATCCTGACCCTTCATTAACTACCCGCAGGTCTCTTGGTTCCATCCTGACCCTTCATTAACTACCTGCAGGTCACTTGGTTCCATCCTGACCCTTCATTAACTACCCGCAGGTCTCTTGGTTCCATTCTGACCCTTCATTAACTACCCGCAGGTCACTTGGTTCCATCCTGACCCTTCATTAACTACCCGCAGGTCACTTGGTTCCATCCTGACCCTTCATTAACTACCTGCAGGTCACTTGGTTCAACCCTGACCCTTCATTAACTACCTGCAGGTCTCTTGGTTCCATCCTGACCCTTCATTAACTACCCGCAGGTCACTTGGTTCCATCCTGACCCTTCATTAACTACCCGCAGGTCACTTGGTTCCATCCTGACCCTTCATTAACTACCTGCAGGTCACTTGGTTCAACCCTGACCCTTCATTAACTACCCGCAGGTCACTTGGTTCCATTCTGACCCTTCATTAACTACCTGCAGGTCACTTGGTTCAACCCTGACCCTTCATTAACTACCCGCAGGTCACTTGGTTCCATCCTGACCCTTCATTAACTACCCGCAGGTCACTTGGTTCCATCCTGACCCTTCATTAACTACCCGCAGGTCACTTGGTTCCATCCTGACCCTTCATTAACTACCCGCAGGTCACTTGGTTCCATCCTGACCCTTCATTAACTACCCGCAGGTCTCTTGGTTCCATCCTGACCCTTCATTAACTACCCGCAGGTCACTTGGTTCCATCCTGACCCTTCATTAACTACCTGCAGGTCACGTGACTCCCTTCCTTCCTTTAGAGTGACCATGTTTTCATTTGTCCAGATGAGTACACCTTTTTAAAGAGTTTATTCTTCTAACAGGCTTTAATGAGTCAGACTCCTCTTGTCTTCAAGATATCAGGGAATAATAATAGTGTGATAAAAGTGATTACTTCACAATAAATTTCAGCTATTAAACACAAAAGAGGCTGATTTTATTGCTGTTTGAACTGGATTTCCATTTGTAGATATTTGTCACAGAAGAAAATACCTTCAGTTCAATTGATTACATTCAGTCCCTGTTTGTCTCCATCCATTAATTCTTTCAGTCCTGATTGAGCTGTAACAGATAAGGTCAAAAGTTTTATGTGAATTTGTTGAAAGGTCAAAAGGTGAAGGAAAAGGGAAAAAGTGAAGCGAAGACTGTATCGGTCTTGATTGTTTGTCTTCATTGTGTGTCTTTGTGGAGGACTCTGTATTGTATCGAGATGAAGGCTGACGATGAGAGCTGACAGAGCCTTTGTGTTTTTGTCTCTTCTCGTTCTCCTCTGTCCGATAACGTGACTCAGAGCGGGTTTGTTAGCGCTGCTCACAGATTTGTTCCAAGTGGAAACTGCGCTAAGACTGACTGTGTGGTTGTACTCACTTTGACACAGACCCTCAGGCTTTACACTCAACACTTAGACACTGAAGCTTAGGTTTCTGCAGCGGATTACATTGATTAACTAAACCTTCTCATTTAGGTTTATTCTAAACATATTGTTTTATTGTTATAAAAATCAAACTGTGCTCCTGGTCTAAGACTGGACTAACTCCGTCTCCCTTACCAAACACTGACTGCTGTGAGTCTGGACCTGGTCTAAGACTGTTCTCTTTTATCTCTTACCGGGTATCATGACATGCACTAGTGTTGACTCGGCCTGGTCTGGGAAGTCTAATTCAAGTCAGAGTTAAACGCTGGTTTAGAGTTACACAACCATAAAAAATAATTGCTATATTTAATACAACTTGAATCAAAGCTGAAATTCCACACCTCATTTGTAATGGTCTTCGATCTGGGGAGATGATAATGAATGGAAATGTTACAATCCTAACAGCTCTTTATGTGCTTCTGTTTCCTTCAGGTTCTGATAAAAAGGAGATGGTTCGAGCGGTCGACGTTCTGACGGTGCTCAGAGAGAAAGTGGCCTTTGTTTCCGGTAAAAAATAAATTAATTAAACTTCACTTACCCGAAAATCTGAAAGTTTAAGCTAAAATGTTGTTTGATTAAAGGTGGGCGGGACAAACGAGGAGGACCGATCCTTACCTTTCCTGCCAGGACCAACCACGACAGAATAAAACAGGAAGACCTCAGTCGACTGGTCACATACCTGTCTACTATTCCCAGGTAACAGAACATAAAACAAAACGTGTTTCACAGTCACCAGGTTCTTTCCTTTACAGCAGGGGTGGGCAAAATCTTTCCTCAAGGGCCACATTTGATCATGGGACTCTGTTGGAGGGCCAACACATTGACCTCACTTGTGCTCAATAAAAACACATTTCTTTTGCCTATAGTTGCCTAAGTTTGAACTAAGAGATGCTTTAGGAAAGGTCATAGTGGAATCAAGTGATCACTGCAGAATACTGAAGGAAAAAGGGCTAGGGAAAAATATATGTAGTGTTTAATTATCAATAAATTATTAGAAAATGCTTGGTGGGCCAGATTTAACAGCCCAATGGGCCGCATGTGGCCCTTGGGCCTTACTTTGCCCACCACTGCTTTAGAAGTTCCTACAGAGTCAGGTCTAATTCCACATGAAAGGATTGATAAGACTGAGCTGCTTCATCAAAAAACACACTTTTTTTCCTCCTAAAATAAAATGTCCAACTACACTGTGTGCACAATTATTAGACGAGTTGTATTTTTGAGGATTAATTTTGTTATTGTACAACTACAGTGCTCTTGGTCAATCCAAAACAAACCCTTAAACCTGAACATTTAAGTAGTAAAAGTGAAGTTTTGGCTTTCTTAAGAGAATATCTACATGTACACCATTATCAGGCAAATATTAGTGTCAGAATTATTATGCACCTAAATGAAAAACAAAGATTTTCCATCTCACTTGTTTATTTTCACCTGTTAAAGTGAGAATAATAAACAAACTCTAAAATTTACAAATAAACAATTTCTGAAAACAAAAAACCTCAGTGACCAATATAGCCTCCCTTCTTTTTGATAACAGTCACAAGCCTTCCATTCATGAAGTCAGTCAGTTTCTTGATCTGGTCAGAATCAACTTTTTGTGCAGATGCAACCACAGCCTCCCAGACACTGTTCAGAGGTGTACTGTTTACCTTCACTGGAAATGTCCTGCTGAAGAAGGGCCCAAAAGTTCTCAATAGGGTTTAACTCAGGTGTCATTAGTTTTTTCATCTTTAAGGCCCTTACTGACCAGCCACGCAGTGGACATCTTTGATGCATGTGATGGAGCGTTGTCTTGTATAAAAATCAAAGTCTTCTTGAAAGATGCAGACTTTTTCCTGGACCACTGCTTGAAGAAAGTGTCTTCTTAAACTTAGCAGTAGGTCTTAGAGTTGATTTTGAGTCCATTTTCAACCTGAAAAGGTCCAACTTGCTCATCTTTAATAATACCTGCCCATACCAGTACCACACCTCCACCTGCTGGAGTCTGAGTCAAAGTGAAGCTCTGTGTCTGTTACTGATCCAACCACGAGCCCATCCATCTGGTCCGTCAAGAGCCACTCTCATCTCATCACAAAACCTTTGAACAATCTGTCTTCAGATATTTCTTGGCCCATTCTTGAAGTTTCAACTTATGTGTCTTGCAGCCCTCTTGAATCTGCCTAATAATTATGCACACCTTGATATAAGGTGTTGATCTCCTTAGGCCACACCCTCCCTCGTTACACATCACCTGATATGCAGTAAATTCAATAAGGATTCACGTTTATACAGCTTGGAGTTGGAAATTATGGATAAAATGATGATATGGTCAAAATAATCACTTGCCTAATAATTGTGCACACAGTGTAAATCTGTTCTAATCTAACTTAAAACCTTAAAAAAAAATTTTAAACTGATAAAATCCTAATAAATCCAGTTTAAATCCAAACAAAATCTGTTCAAATCTAGAAAAATAAAGTTTGTTGTTGTAACGGGACAGCCATGTTTTAGGCTCTTCATAAAGTTGTTTCTAACCTTTTCACTTACCTTTCATTTTATATAATAGAATAAAAATAAATATAAAGTATGTGTGTTCTCTGCAGCGAGGATGTGCGAGCACGTGGCTTTACGGTGGTGGTGGACATGCGCGGCTCCAAGTGGGACAGCGTTAAACCGGTTCTGAGGACGCTGCAGGAGTCGTTCTCGGGACAGATCCACACAGCGCTGCTCATCAAACCCGACACCTTCTGGCAAAAGCACAAGACCAACCTGGGCAGTGCCAAACTCAGCTTCGAGGTAAGATTTTACATTTACATTAAAAACAACAACAAACCTAACCCACTGAGCTACACACTTATGTCCAGACCTGGACCTGCTGTTTACTGTTGTAAATCAGGACTGTGACAGCAATAATTCTTTTAGTAAGTTTTTACCTTTTCACCCATCACTCACCATTTGTTTCTTACCACTCGTCTCTCGTCCTCAGACCAGCCTGGTGTCGGTGGAGGGCCTGTCCCGTCTCGTGGACCCGTCACAGCTCACGGCGGACCTGGGCGGCTCTCTGGAGTACGACCATGTGGAGTGGACCGAGCTGAGGCTGGGGCTGGAGGAGTTCTCAGGGGCCGCCTCGCAACTGCTGGCCCAACTGGAGCAGCTGGAGGCCGGGCTAAACCGCACACCGGAGCCAAAGGACGTGGACGAGGCCCGCAAGTACGACATCTGGACTGAGACTAGACTAAGAGTTCAACCAGGGTTAAACCACAAGTAAACAGAAGACTAGGACTCAACCAGGACTAAAACAAGACTAAAGATCAATTTAACCCTGGTTTAAACCTGGTCTAACCCTGGTTTAGCTATGGTCTAACTCTGGTCTAACCCTGGTTTAATTCTGGTCTAAACTCGATCTAGATCTGATCTGACACAGTCTCTCTTCTCTGGCTCAGATTACTTGAAGAACATGGCCGCCTGCGTAACACCATCGCAACGGCTCCGGTGGATGCTCTGGACAGAGAGGGGCGGAGCTTACTGCAGCGCATGCGTCTAGGCCCCTCCCATGGCGAGGCCGCTAGTGATGGCGGTGGCAGTTGCCACGGCAGCTGGTTGTCGGGCGGAGCGGACTTCCAGAGCGTGGCTCCTAAAGTGGCGTCTCTGCTGGAGCGAATGCAGTCGGCCAGAGCTCACCTGCTGCAGAGCTGGAGCGACCGCAAACTGCACCTGGACCAGACGCTGCAGCTGCACCTGTTCGAGCAGGATGCCACCAAGGTCAGAGGTCGAGGAAGGGAATTTAACTAAGTTCAGTCTAAAGTGGTTGTTTAACTTATTTTCCTCTGTTTATGTCCGTGCTCACAGATGTCGGAGTGGATAGCCCACAGTAAAGAGCTGTTTATGCAGAGTTTGGCGGAGGTTGGCCTGAATCACCAGCATGCCCTCGACCTTCAGACGCAGCACCAGCACTTCACCTCCAACTGCATGGTCAGTACTTAATTCATCTCTCACAGTACATTTGTTTCTGTCATCGCTCTCCAAAGTCTAAGAATAGGCAACACTATAATAAGCATTCAAAGCGAAAATAAAATTCAAATGCAGTGCAGTGAGGAATCAGCGCAAAACTCTGGACTCCTTTAGTCCTAGATCGTTCCTCAAGTTTCTTATGCCCCTGGTGTAAGTCTAGATTCAGAACTCCCTAACTTTTAGGTTTACCACTATTTAGTCCTAAGATTACACCTAGTTTAGTCCTGGTTTAGAGCTGGTTTATTGATCAGTTTAGTTGTGTCCTTTCCTAAGTTTGGTCCAGATTTACCCCTGGTTCAACCCTGCATTTGTCCTGTCCTCCTAAATCCTCTCTTTAGTCATGGTTAATTATGATTTAGTCCTTGATTTGTCCTTGTTTTTTTGTCCTAACTATCTCTTGGTTTTGGTTCTGCCTTGTCCATGCCTGATTTAGACCTGATTCACATTAGGGTTTCCTCCTGCTTTCTCAGAACGGCAGCGTGAATGTGGACAGTGTGGTGACGGTGGCGGCGCGTCTGGCAGAGGCCGGTCACTACGGCGCTGAACGCATCACCAAAGTGTCGTCACGGTTACAGGAGGACTGGAAAAACCTGACAACGGCTCTGGAGGAACGCAGCAACACGCTCGCCATGGCAACGGGCTTCCACCAGGGGGCGGAGCAGGTCAGACAGTACTACTACTGTACTAGGAACTTTAGACCTGGTTCAGATCTGGTCTAGACCTGGTTTAGTCCTGACCTCTTCTGTTTCTCTCTAATCCAGTTCTTGGTCCGGGTCGAGGCCTGGGTGCAGCTCTGCAGTGAAGGTCCGTTGCCGTCAGCGACTGCTGAACTAGAGGAAGCCGTGAAGAAACACCAGGAGCTGAACGAAGAGATATCTGCAAATTACACGCAGGTAAAGATCCGACCTGGTTTAGACCTGGTTCAGAGTGACGCTGAGCTGTGATTGGTGGATAACACCTGTCCCTCTGACCTTAGATCAGTGAAAGTGGTAAAGCTCTGTTGGACATCCTTCAGAGAAGCCCGCCTCTAATTCTGACGAGACCGCCACCAAACCGGACTTAACCGCTGCCACGCACGGCATCATGGGAGCTCTTCACCAGGTTATGCAGGTACAAAGAGCCTCTCTGGAACAGGAGATGCCACTCTTAATGAAAACACTACAACAGTTGGTAATTGTAATAAAGTAAAGAGTATTGTTCTTTTTCAGGGTTATCACAAGGTCGAGGGGGCGTGCCAGCACCGTAAGCTCCGCCTCCATCAGCGCCTGCAGCTCTGTGTGTTTCAGCAGGACGTCAGACAGGTCGAGTCTCACATGTATCATAAATTCCTCCAACGATGAGGAAAATGAAACTGAAACTCTGTGACATTGATGTGTATTAAAAAGGTAAATGTTGGTGTGCGTCAGGTGCTGGACTGGGTGGAGCAGCACGGAGAGGTGTTTCTGAACAAACACACTGGAGTCGGCAAGTCTTTGCATCGAGCCAGGGCTTTACAGAAACGACACGACGACTTCCAGCAGGTTGCACAGGTCAGACTCCAACGGAACAGATATATATCACATCATCATATTTGATAAAGAGGCTTTATACACTTTTACAAATGATTTTACAAGGTCTACTACGACAAAAATGTACCACAACAACCAAAATATAATTATTATTATTATTATTATGAGGGTATTTTCAACAAGGTTAAGGTGTCCCAAAAACAAAAAAATAAAGCAATAATATCATCTACTTGAGTAGACTATTATATAAAATACTGGGCAAATTATATAAATTTTGAAGTTAATGTGAATATTTTTGGGGATAATTGTTCTTAATAATAATTGTTGTTAGTAAAAACAATAAAAAATCATAACTTTTCAAACTTATCAAACTTTTTAGTTTACATTTCAGTAAACCCTGTAAAAATCTATTTATATCAACCACAAAAGCTGTATCTATTTTAAAATATTTGGTAATTTGTACATTGTCATATGTTCTGTTTTTCTATTGTCTGGCACTTTTTTTCTCACACAAAAGATACAAGAAGTTAAAATTTGACATAGGAAATACTCTAAATTGAATCAACACAAAGCAGCTCTAAAGTAGATCTGAATATTATGGATGCAGAGTGTTTTCTGATCTTTTTATTTTTGCCACAGAACACGTACACAAACGCAGAGAAGCTCCTGGAGGCGGCAGATCAGCTGGCTCAGTCAGGAGAGTGTGAGGAGGAGGAGATCTATCAGGCTGCCAGGGATCTGGAGCTACGTATGCAGGTCAAACACAAGGAAAATACCAATTAAAAACTTCATTAGACTTAGACATTAGATGGTGTATCTCAATCCTTGTGCATCTGTTGTGTTTCCAGGCGTTTATCCAGAGAGTTGAGCAGAGGAAGCTGTTATTAGACCTGGCTGTGTCCTTCTACACTCACACCAAGGAGGTAACATTTAACTCTGCTTTAGTCCTGCATTAGTTCTTGATCTGGTCCTCATTAGTCCTCAGATAATTCCTTGTTTAGACCTGTTTATTTCTGCGTGTTTTATGTCTTACTCATTCATTTGTCTCTTTTGTTCCTCATCTGTCCCTTGTTTGCTCCTCATCTTTCGCCGCTTTTTGTATGTCTCGTCTGCAGTTGTCAGTCTGGATGGAGGGCCTCCAGAAGCAGCTGTCCTCTGAGCTTTGTGCTTGTCCTGAAACAGTGGAGGCTCTGCAAACGCTCACCAGTCAACAGCAGAAGCAGCAGGCCAACACACAGGTACAATATACATCAATATAATAACACAATAGATATTAATACAGATCTTTTTCTAGCCACTGACCCTTGAGCCCTAACCTCTCACCCTGACTAACTGTAGCTCTAACCCAGACTAACTTTTCTCTTTAACTCTAACTCTGACTAACTGTAACAGGAGGCAGCCATGAGTGTGATCCGTGAAGGAGAAGACCTCATCCTGCAGCTCAGGTACTAACCCTTTACAACTAAACACATCCAGGCTTCTACAAAACCATCACTCACCTACAGCTGAGGGTTAGACCTGGTTTAGACCTGGTTTTGTCAGTTGTTGCCAAATACATTTTTTTGGACTTAGTCTTTTTTCCTTCTATACATCTATCACAAATCTTTCATTCATCTTATTTTGAGCCAGTGACTTTCTTTCTACTGCCTTTTACCCTCTCTTTTCATTGTAGGACATTTTCCTTATTTATATTAAAGGGAGTTAGTAACAGAGCCTAAATGCTGGGATGCTGAGACTATAAAAAGGATGATAAAGGGCCATTTTTTCAATTTAGGCAATGCACACTGGTCACACTGTGTCCAAAAAGTAAACAGTAGTTGTTGTACTTGTGTAATCAAGCACATCAGTCAAAATAAACCCTTTTTAACCCTGTTATTGGCACTACTTCTACAGTGAGTACCACCTTCAAAACCTTGCTATACACTTGGAATTAAAGTGAAAAATTATGATTTTAGGCTGTTTAGGTTTTGGTTGTAGCGATAAAATGCACAAAAACAGCAATAGTGTGTGATAAATTTGCTACATTAATGTTGACTTTTGTACCTTGTGCTTTTTGGTTTTGTCTCATGTAACTCTTCTTTTCTACATTGTTTGTTGCTTTAGCTTGTGTGAAAACCTAAATGTGACACAACACATATTAAAACATAAAGCTAAAAATAGTTTGTGTGGGTTTGTTGCAGGCCTCAGGGCAGCTCGGTGGCTCATGTGGAGTCGGTCCTGCAGCAGCTAGAGGAGGCTCATGTTCAGCTCGAGGAACTATTTCACCAGAAGAAGATCCGCCTTGACGTGTTTCTGCAGCTGCGCATCCTTCACCAGTGCACTCTGGAGGTACGACCGCAGGGGAAGACCTGCAGAGTCCAGGGTCTGAGGGACCTCCTGAGACTGGTTTTCTGTTACAGCGTGATGTAGAGAAGTAACACAATTTGAGGATGATGGTTTAGTCCTTTGGGTCTTTGTTTATTCCATCCAGAAGCCCATGTTTAGTCTAGGTTTAGCAATTATAGACTTTGCTTTACTCCTAGTTTAAGAACAATTTGTTGTGGTTTAGTTTATGTTAAACCTGGCTCCTGTTACAGTGTGATGTAATGAGGTAACACTGGACTTAGAGACAAGCTGTGACAGTCTTCATTTGTCCCGTGTTAGTCCACATTTGAGTTTTTTCTTGTTTCGTAGGTGATGGGAGAAATGGACGCGTGGAAGCAGGACTTACAGAAGCAGTCGCAGGATTTCTCGTCGGAGAAGTCTCCGTCTCCTCGTCTGTCGGACACAAACCAGGACAAACTGGGTCTGGTTCAGTCCCGACTCGTGGAGGCCAGTCCTGAGGCGCTCACTCTGGCTCAGCAGCGCATCCACAGGTAAAAAAAAACAATAAAATTATTATTATTATGATTGTATATAAGCATATTTTCTGATGCACAGACACATGGAGCGGCGTCTGGCCATGAACAACATGATTTATGAAGTAATCCAACAGGGACACGACCTGCAGCAGTACATTTCTGAAGTCCAGGCCTCAGGTAAGAAACCAGCTCAAATCCAACTAAAACCTGCTCACAAATCCAACTAAAACCTACTAAAATCTATCTAAAAAACCTGTTTATGATGAAATTCTTTATGATCTTTTCTAAAATCCAACACACAACAGTCAGTAATTTTTGTTAATCTTTGTTTAATAAGTCTCTATAGATCTAGATTTTTAATGCTGTGTTGAAAATAATCGAGGACGTGTTGGTATTTTTCATCTCGAGGCCTGATGCTTCAGTAAAATGAGATTCAAAGGAGAGAAAAAAAAAGCGGGGCACGAAGCATGACAAACAGAAATGAGGGAGAGGACGAGGGGGTGAAAGAAAAAAGGGGGATGGGGTTGCCATGGAAACTGCCCCTGTGGTTGTCGTGGAAACCAGGCGTATAGGATTCTCCACACACTGGATTTGAGACACATTGGTGAGAAACCGAGGGATGTGAAAGTAAAACAAACAAGAAATATATGAGGTTTAATTTGGAATTTTAAGAAAAGGTGTTGACATTAAAAAAAAAAGAAAAAAACATTTTGGGGGAAATAAAAGGATTAACTTTGACCTTGAAGAACAGTATACTGTAAGCTTTCACATGTAGAGCACAGTGCCCCCTAGTGTTAAGTGGATTAAAGCAGTTTTAAAGCCCTTTAAACCCTGTTTAAGACCAACTAAAACCAATTCAAATCCAACTGAAACCTATTCAAATCCACCTAATCCACTCAAATCCAATTAAAATAATTTTTTTCCTGTTTATCTTCAGATGGAGCTCTAATTGAGCGTGTGTTTGTGTTTATTTTCCTCTAGGCGTGGACCTGTCGGAGCCTGAGGGCAGCTCTCTGGCTCCTCAGGTGGAGGAGCTACAGCACCTTCTTCAGGACAAACAGAAAGAGCTGCAGCAGATCGCGGACCACACTCACACTCTGCTTGAACAGCATCTGCAGCTGCGTCACCTGCAGAGTCAAGTCAAACAGGTGAGCAAAAGTAAAAGTAGTCAACACACAATTATAACCTAAGACATAAATTGCTGTATGTATGAATTTTGCTTTATAAATAAACTTGCCTAGCCTTGGTTTTAGCCATGATTTTACCTCTGTTTAGGTTTATCTTTTAATCACAGTTTTAGACCTGGCTTAGACCTTAGTTTGATTACATCTTGGTTTTATCCTGGTTTAGTTCTGTTGAATCTTGGTTTTGACTGGGTTTTAGTGTCTGATTTACTCCTGGTTTAGTCCTGGTCTGATTCATTATGCCTCTTTCAAATCTTCGGTCCTGTTTTCGCTCTGTTTCAGGTCCTGGGCTGGATCACTGAGGGAGAGGTGATGTTTAGACCTGGTTTAGACTTGATCCTGACCTGGTTTTGCTCTGTTTCAGGTTCTGGGCTGGATCACTGAGGGGGAGGTGATGTTTAGACCTGGTTTAGACTTGATCCTGACCTGGTTTCGCTCTGTTTCAGGTTCTGGGTTGGATCACTGAAGGGGAGGTGATGTTTAGACCTGGTTTAGACTTGATCCTGACCTGGTTTCGCTCTGTTTCAGGTCCTGGGTTGGATCACTGAAGGGGAGGTGATGTTTAGACCTGGTTTAGACTTGGCCCTGACCTGGATTCGCTCTGTTTCAGGTTCTGGGTTGGATCACTGAGGGGGAGGTGATGCTGGCATCCTGTTTGTTGAACTCCAGCTGTTTGTCTGAAGCAGAGCAGCTGCAGCGAGAGCACGAGCGCCTCCAGCAGTCCATTGAGGTAACTGCATCTACACTGTTTAAATTATTCATAAAAATACCCACTAATGCGGCAAATACTCACCTGAAACTCACCTTAGACAGAAACTATAGTTATGTCAAGTTTTTTTATGTTAAGATGCTTTTGTCTTCATGGTGTTTTATTGGACAGTGACCTGCCTGGTTCTTTATGTATGTATTTGTCTTCAGGCCCTGCTTCATGCCGACTCGCTGCAGAGAACTCATCAGGTGGCTCTGGCTCTTCAGCAGAGAGCCGAGCTCCTTGTACGGTCAGTCCAATTATAATCTATTCTTATTTTTCTTATTTTAAAGTTTACTGTATTTGTCTTTTTGTGTTCAGGTCGGGACACTACGACCCTGACGCAGTGAGGTCCTGTGCCCAGACGGTGGCGCTGCACTGGCAAAGGCTGATGCTGCGGATTGAGGACAGGCTCAAACTTGTCAACGCCTCAGCCGCTTTCTACAGAACGTCCCAACAGGTAAGAGATAGAGCACCGAGGAAGAGAGACAAAAAAACACATTAACAAAAACAGATTTTAATTAATCTAAAAATAAAGAAGATATTAACACCTTAGATACTATTTTGGGGGTTAAAATTTGTAGAATATTTATAGACATACAAATAAAATCTGTTTCAATTAGGTCCAAAATATTTTACATACAATTAGAGCACATTGTTATTGTTTATTTATTACTTTAAAGCGACACTATGTAGTTTTTAGCCACTCGGGGCGCAGATCTCTCCACAGACTCTCCCTGCGACTGCACTTGTAAAGTCATAAAGTTATACCAGTCGCATATTGGTGCACATCGTTTACAAGAAAAGACACACACAAGTTGGCAAGTTTGAAAAAAAGAAAGAAATGAGGAACATGTCTTCTATGGTAGGTAATATTAGTGTATTTTGTACTAATACCGGTCTTCAATGGTCTATTGCATTACTCCACTTCTTCTATATGCATTGTGTGGTTTAAAACTTCACTTGTATTATACTTGTTGCTAGTGAGTAAACGACACAAGTTACATTTTACCCCTGAGCCACTGCGCCTATTTGTTCTCATAAGTCTCGCCAAAGAGTAAACACCTGGCCCAGGTTTACCCAGGTCTCTCCTTCTCGTTTTCTGTTTTGGGCTTCTGCCGTCAGAGGTTTCCTGGTACTCTTTGTTGGGGCCAAGCCTCTCCCATGGAACCTCTAAAATGGTCCTCGTGTCAGAGCGCCGCCATACGGTGATTTTACAGCGAAATACAGCAATATACCTCCGTCCACCAGAGGGCAGGCTCCAAAAGCGGAAATATAAGGAGAAACCCAATGGCGACTTTACAAGTTTAAAAATCCTGTTTACAGCCTGGTACAAAAGATGGCTCCGGTCTCTAGAGCTAAGTTTTTACTACATGACAACTCTGGAGTAAAACCGCCATTTTATTGCCCTGTCATAATGACAATATTGGTGAACAGGGTACCAATGGGCGGATAACATCCATAATTATTTACAATCTATGGTTGGGGCTGCCGTAGCAATGTTACCTGGGAAACTGGGCAGCCCTCTCTGAGGGGAGGGTAAAACGCCTAAATCCCGTGATCTCTCGCAAGATGATACCGTCCCGGTGGCAAGTACTTGTATTGGAGGTTTTAGGCCAGCAAAAGGAAGTGTCAGTGAGATAAGCATGATTATACTCATCTCAAAGAACCATTAAAATGATTTTGTGAATATATATATTTGGGCTAAAAGTTATGCGAAGTTGCTTTAAGGAGACTAGAGAGCATGTGTTATTCACCTCTTGTCTTTTCCTCAGGTGTGTGGGGTCCTGGAGAGTCTTGAGCAGGAGTATCGTCGCGAGGAGGACTGGTGTGCGTCTGGAGAACGACAGCCTGAACAACTGCTGCCACTGATCAAACAAACACATGGAGCAGAAAGAGGCCTTCCTAAAGGTGAACTTTTTGTGTCTCAACTGCTTTTACAACAAGAAACGCTTTAAAAAATCATAAAAAGTCTTAAATTTGAGAGGATGGTTTGTTTGTTCCTCAGGCCTGCACTTTGGCTCGGAGAAACGCAGAGGTCTTCCTCAAATACATCCACAGGAACAGCGTCACCATGGCGACCATCTCCGGGCACAGCGTCACCGTGTCGGCTGTCACCGGAGCGACGGAGGTCAGCGGGGGTCACTCCAGGGTCCCAGAGCAGCAGGTCAAAGGTGAGGAGACCAAAAAATGGACATGGAGTCATATTCTTTTGCAGTACCTTTATTTGTTTCTATGTTTTCCTGCAGGGATCCTGAGTGAGCTGCTGCAGAGAGAGAACAGAGTGCTTCATTTCTGGACTTTAAAGAAGCGCCGTCTGGATCAGTGTCAGCAATTTCTCATGTTTCAGAGCCACGCACAGCAGGTAACAGACAAATACACCTCAAACATACAACAAAATATTATAATTTTTTATAAATTCTAAATCTATATGATCTTTCTTTTAAGTCTTTAAATTTTTTTTACTGAAAATAACTACTTTTTTACATTTACATTTACATTTAGCAGACATTTTAAACTAGTCAGTTTAAACCCAGCGCAGTATACAATGCTAAGGATAAGAGAATTATTTTTTTTTTCGATAGGAATCGATAGAAAGGAAGTAGAACTCAGTGTTTGTCAGTCAGGTGTTGACGGAAGAGATGTGTTTTCAGGCGTTTTTTAAAGATGGCTACAGAATCTGCTGATCTTGTAGCAGCAGGTAGATCATTCCACCAATGTGGAACAGAGCCAGAGAAGGTACGTGAGAGTGATTTTCTACCTTTTTGGGACGGTACCACCAGACGTTGTTCATTTGCAGAGCGCAGGGATCTGGTAGGAACGTAGGTCTGTATTAGTGAGTGAAGATGTGAGGGGGCAGAACCAGTGGTGGTCTTGTAGGCCAAGAGCATAGCTTTGAACTTGATGCGGGCGTCAACCGGGAGCCAGTGTAACCTAATGAATAGAGGTTGAACGTGCGCTCTCTTTGGTTCATTAAAGACCACTCTTGCCGCTGCATTCTGGATCAGCTGCAGAGGTTTGCTGCAGCAGGGAGTCCAGCCAGTAGAGCATTGCAATAATCCAGTTTGGACAAGACAAGAGCCTGGACTAGAATTTGCGTAGAGTGCTCTGATAGGAAAGGTCTAATTTTCCTAATGTTGTAGAGGATGAATCTACAGAACCGGGTGGTGCTGGCGACATGACTTGTGAAGTTTAGCTGATCATCAATTACCACTCCCAGATTTCTGGCAGTGCTGGACGGTGTAATGGTTGATGGGCCTAGTTGAACGGAGAGGTTGTGGTGGGTCTTTGGATTGGCCGGAATCACAAGCAGTTCTGTTTTTGCAAGGTTCAGCT
The DNA here is from genome assembly GCA_024416835.2 of Perccottus glenii. Taxonomy (NCBI): domain Eukaryota; kingdom Metazoa; phylum Chordata; class Actinopteri; order Gobiiformes; family Odontobutidae; genus Perccottus; species Perccottus glenii. The sequence continues at coordinate 1,125,595 of CM044567.2, forward strand.
GCAGGTGATGGTCCTTCATCCAAAGTGAGATGTCGCTCAGACATGCCGAGACGCGAGCAGAGACCGTCGGATCGTCAGGTTGAAATGACAGGTGGAGTTGAGTGTCATCTGCAGCAGTGATAGGAAAAGCCATGCTTCTGAATGACAGAGCCAAGGGATGTCATGTATATGGAAAAGAGTAGCGGTCCAAGCACTGAGCCCTGTGGCACCCTGTATTGAGATGTTGGGACTCAGAGACCTCGTTTCTCCAGGATACTCTGAATGACCTATCCGAGAGGTAAGACTTGAACCATTGCAACGCCATTCCAGAGACACTTATCGCCCTGAGAGAAGACAGGAGGATGTGATGATTAACAGTGTCAAAAGCAGCAGACAGATCCAGTAAGATGAGTACAGATGACTTGGATGTTGCTTTTGCCAGTCTCAGAGCTTCAATGACTGAGAGCAGGGCAGTTTCGGTGGAATGACCGCTCTTGAACCCAGACTGGTTCTGGTCCAGGAGGTTGTTCCGTGTGAGAAAGGGTGAGAGCTGAGTAAACACAACTCGCTCCAGAGCTTTGGCAATGAAGGGAAGGAGGGAAACCGGTCTGTAGTTTTCTAGCAGAGTAGGGTAGTAGTAGTTAAGAGTGGGTTTCTTCAGTAGTGGTGTGATGCGGGCCTCTTTGAAAGCTGTGGGGAAGGACCCAGTGGAAAGAGATGAGTTGATGATGTGGGTGAGAGCAGGCACGACAGATGGAAAGATGGCCTGAAGGAGATGTGTGGGGATGGGATCCAGCGGGCAGGTAGTAGGGTGGTTAGAACTAATGACCTTGGAGACATCTGCTTCAGTTAGAGGAGAGAAGGAAGTGAGCAAACACATATCAGGGGTCTGAATGAGCTCGACAGGTGGTGGCGCAGAGAACTGACTGCTGATGGCGGTCGTTTTCTTTATAAAGAAAGACGCGAAATCATCAGCTGTTAAATCCGATGAAGGTGGGGGAGCAGGCGGACAAAGGAGGGCGGAAAAGGTTTTAAAGAGAGTGCGCGAGTGAGGTGAGTTGATTAACTCTGAATGGTAGTAGACAGTTTTTGCAGAGGTGACATCAGAGGAGAAAGTAGAGAGGGGAGATTGGTAGATACAGAGGTTAGTAGGATCTTTTGACTTGCGCCATTTTCTCTCAGCTGACCAGAGGCTGGCGCGGTGCTCGCGTAGAACATCGGATAACAAGGGGGCAGACGAGGATGTACGGGCTGGTCTAGATGTAAGAGGGCATAAGTTGTCCAAGCAGGATGAAAGCGTGGAGCACAGAGTATCGGTGGCGTTGTTTGTGTTTAAAAGAGAGACCTCCTCAGAAGAGGGGAGCGCAGAAGAGACAGCAGAGGAAAAACGGGAGGGACTGAGTGTACGCGGGTTGCATCGGAAAGTGACCAGCGGTAAAACAATTGCAGTGTCTGGAGAAGTTAGGTCAAGGTCGAGAGTAATGAAGAAATGATCGGAAGTGTGCAGTGATGTGACCTGAGTGTGCCGAGTGGAGCAGTATCTTATGTAGATAAGATCTAGTTGGTTACCAGACTTGTGGGTTGCCAATGTGGAAACCTGCTTGAGGTCAAATGATGCAGTTAGGTTAATGAAGTTAGCAGCCTGTGGCTTTTCAAGGTGGAGGTTGAAGTCTCCTAATACCACCAGAGGGGTACCATCCTCAGGGAAGGATGAAAGAAGCGCATCCAACTCCTCCAAGAAATGTCCAAGCGGACCTGGGGGCCGATAGATAACTACAAAATGACTTTTAACAGGGTGGGTGATGGTAACAGCATGGAACTCGAAGGAGCTGTTGTCACACAAGAGTGATAGCTGTTTGAACTTACAGTCGGTAGGAATAAGTAGTCCGGTCCCTCCGCCCCTTCCAGTGAGCAGAGGACTGTGGGAGAAAGTGTGAATATGGGAGAGGGCGGCGGGAGTGGCAGAGTCCTCTGGTTTGATCCATGTTTCTGTAAGTGCTACAACTGAAAGACCAGAATGTTGAACAAAAGCTGTAATGAAATCAGCTTTCCCTATTGGGAAAGTAGAAGGGGCAGTTATTGACAGTGATACAACATGCAGATTATTATGGTTGCGTCGCCTTTTGCGTGAAACAGATGATAATTTCCGTGTTGAAATGACAGTAGTAATTTGAAAACACATTTAAGAGCCGAAGAGGAAAAAAATACAAGAAATAAGTAATAGTAGAAATAATAAATTATAAGTGCAAACAATTAGTACAAAAAAGAAGTGCAATACTCAGGTCCTCTGTCGGTGTGTCCCTGTTAGGTGGAGTCGCGTGCAGGTAGAGTCGATGGTCTTTACTCTCTTCGGTCTTCACACAATGACAGCTGCCGCGGTGGTTACTCCCACTTAAGTACCCTTCTTTTCAAGTAATTGAATTCAGCAGGTCACGCCTCCAGACGGCCACAAACAACTCAAACGAAACCAGCCCGCTAGCAGCTGAGACTAGACACCGGTACACCACGTGACAGGGTCGTAGTAAACACACTGTGCGGTTTCTCAGCAATAACACGGCACTATAAGCTCAAAGAGACAAGAATTACATACACTCACACAGTTCTGTAAACTTCTGCTGCTAAGTTGCTTCTCCTTTTTGTTTCAGGCCATGGATTGGCTGGCGCAGTCAGGTGACTGCTACCTGGCGACTCACACATCGCCGGGGGCAACTGTCTCTGAGACTCAGGAGCTGCTGAACCAGCACCGGGAGTTCTGCATCTCTGCTAAGGTCAGTGAAAACAGCATTTTATTAAATATACAATAATGTTCTTTAAATGTATTTGTAACAAATGAGAAAATCATAAATAGAGTTTTAAAGAGAGACTTAATATTTTTTTTAAATCTGATCAAACTTTTGTTTCTCCACAGCATACGCAGGAGAAGGTGCACCTGCTGATTCAGTTGGCCGAGAGCATGTTGGCAAAAGGCCACACTCATCGAACCGAGCTGCGCCGCTGTGTCTCCACCGTTGACAAACGATACCGAGACTTCACTGTCAGAATGGGACAGTACCGCCACCTGCTGGAGACGGCGCTGGGAGGATGTGCTCAGGTACAAGTTTATAATGGATCTGAACAAGTATTAGTTGGATTTGCATGTTTTAGTTGGATATATCTGTATCCTAATAACATATAATTTTTTGTGTTTCAGGACAATAAAGATCTGGAGCTGGAGTTAATCCCCAACAGTTTGTCAGACTCTGATCCTGAGGTAAATTTGTCTGACCCCAGTCACCAGGTCAGCGATGAGAAACGCCGCTCTGCCAGAAAAAAAGAGTGAGTACCTTTAGCGTTGCAGAGCCTTTTTTCTCCACAACAAGCAAACTTCAAGATCAGTGTCTGAGCTGAACTCAACTAGTTCCACTAGTTCCATAAGGCAGGACTTTAAACAATTTTTTTCATTACTCGCTGCGTAAATTTGTTCTCATTAAAGGTCTCTTTCTTCAGCTTCCAAGTGTTCAGCAAATGGCACACTTCACACAATACAATCACACTACAGAGACAGTGGCACAAAAAAGTACAAAACATGGACCTTGCTGTTCTGCTGAGACCTGTTCATCATCATCTTGTGTTGGCCACCATAATCTCTGTTGAAGGAAGTTGAGATTTCGGTGGACAACAGGCCAGTGAGACGTGATGAATGGGCCCACTGAAGCACCTCTGAATGCAGATGGTCAGACACAAACAGAATTACCTCTGAGCAGCTTGTACCAGGGTGTTCTTGCCATGTTATAGCTGCACCCAGGTGAGACAAGGGCAGGATGGACTCTGGATCAGGTTAAGACTCATCCTCTTTCTCCGGAAATTGTTAAGAACCAGGGTGATAGGACAGGGTAAACTTGAAACGTGTGAAGAATAGGGACCAAGACAGGAGCTCAGATGCGTGGCAGAACAGATGTATTCAAGATTTTTGTAGTCAGTCCAGACAAGAAATGACTGTAAAACTCCTTCTAACCAGTGACATTCTACAAGGGCCAGCTTGACTGTCAACAGTTCACGAGTGCCTATGTCATAGTTTTTCTCTGCTGGGGACAAGCCGCAAGAGAACACCGATATCTGGGGCATCACTTCAACAACAAACTCTTGTTGTGTCTGGAATGGTGAGGACTGGAGCTGAAGTGGACCGGACCATCTGGGCAGTTAAGGTGGCCTGAGCCTCGTCTGACCAGTGAAAAAGATCTGTCAATGGGTCAGCCATGGAACTGTAGGCATGGTTGAAGCGTCGGTAAAAATTGTCAAAGGCCAGAAACTGTTGCAGCTGCTTCTGTTTGGTCGTTGCTAGTCCAATCAAGAACAAGCCGTTAGCTTTGATGGGTCCATCTGGATCTGGCCTTGGTACACGATGTAACCCAGGAATGAAATGGCAGGGATGTGTCTTTTACATAATAAAAGTTTCTCAAGCTGCCGTTGGAGGACATGGTGGACATGCTCTATCAGGTCTCAAGATGCCATCTAGGTACCCAAAGACAAACTTGGTGAGCCTGTCCCTAAGGATGTTATTTATGGCGCGGTGGTGGTAGAGGGGTCATCCTATAACTGGAAGGTTGACAGTCAGATTCCTGCTCTCCCCAAACTTCATACTGTCGTTGTGTTCTTAATCAAGACACTTAACCCACCTTACCTCAGCTCAGATGCCTGACACAGCTAATGCATGAGAATGTTGCAACAAGAATTTCATAGCACTACTCTGATGGTTACCTGTACCGAGAAGATGACCAACACGGGCTCTGGCAGGAACGAGCTTTGGCAAAGGTTTTTGTGAGAGACCTACTTAGTAGCAAGACCAATGTCCATAAAACTGGCATTGGTGCTTGAGTCAGTAACTGTGGTGCTCATGTGCATCTGACAGAGGAGAGGTGGATCTTGGCTGCTTTTATACTGGGTTGATTTAAATATATATGTATTCATATGAATACCAATATTTCAGCTCCAAGTCCAATAAAGCAATGCAAATCACTAATAAAACATGTTTAAATCCAACTCCAGGCAAATGAAGTAATCTCAACGTAAGCTTGTATGTTGTGTTGTGTTCAGGTACATTATGGCAGAGCTGCTGCAAACGGAGAGAGTCTATGTCAGAGACCTTCAGGAGTGTATTGAGGTAATGTTTCTCCAATAAAACAGCAGTGATTCCTCAAAGGAAATTCTACAAATGTGTCTCTAACCAGTGTTTTTTAAAATAAAGACGTATCTGTGGGAGATGACGAGCGGCTCCGAGGATGTGCCGCCGGGCCTCAGCAACAAAGACGACATTGTTTTCGGAAACATCCAGGACATTTACGAGTTCCACAACAGGTTTGTTTACTGGAATAAATCTATTAAGTTACTTAGAAAGACTTGGCTTTTCATATTAAAGTGTCTTAATGATATTGTTGTTCTGCTTCTTGCAGTATTTTTCTGAAAGAATTAGAAAATTATGAGCAGCTTCCAGAAGACGTGGGCCACTGCTTCGTTACATGGGTAACCTCCTGGACCAATCAGATGTGTTCTTTACAGATTTAAATAAATGTAAAAAAGCTGATTGGTTGATTATTTTCCTATTTCAGGCCGATAAGTTCCACATGTATGTGACCTACTGCCGTAACAAACCTGACTCCAGTCTCCTCATCCAACAGCACGGCACCACTTTCTTCGAGGTTGGCTCACACTTCTTCTTTTTACTTATGTCTTTATTGTTTAGTTTTTTCAAACCTTAAATATACACACACACACACACACACACACACACACACACACACACACACACACACACACACACATATATATTAAAAAAACTTTGTCCTTCACCCTCCGCGGGTGGTCTCATCCTTCGAGCTCGGGTCCTCTACCAGAGGCCTGGGAGCTTGAGGGTTCTGCGCAGTATCTTTGCTGTTCCTAGTACTGCACTTTTCTGGACCGAGATGTCTGGTGTTCTTCCAGGGATCGCTGTAGCCACTCTTCCAGTTTGGGGGTTACTGCCCCGAGTGCTCCGATGACCACAGGCACCACTGTCGCCTTCCCTTCCAAGCCTTTTCCAGCTCTTCTCTGAGCCCTTGGTATTTCTCTAGTTTCTCAGGTTCCTTTTTCCTGATGTTGCAATCACTTGGTATTGCCACGTCAACCACAACGGCCTTCCTCTGCTGTTTGTCCACCACCACAATGTCTGGTTGGTTCGCCATTACTATTCTGTCAGTCTGAATCTGGAAGTCCCACAGGATCTTGGCTCGGTCATTCTCTACCACCTTTGGAGGTGTTTCCCACTTTGACCTCGGGGTTTCCAGTCCATACTCTGTACAGATGTTCCTATACACTATGCCAGCCACTTGGTTATGGCGCTCCATGTATGCTTTCCCTGCCAGCATCTTACACCCTGCAGTTAAGTGTTGGATTGTCTCAGGGGCCTGTTTGCACAGCCTACACCTCGGGTCTTGTCTGGTGTGGTAGATTTGGGCCTCTATTGCTCTGGTGCTCAGGGCCTGCTCCTGTGCAGCCATGATGAGTGCCTCTGTGCTGTCCTTCAGTCCGGCCCGTTCTAGCCATTGGTAGGATTTCTTGATATCAGCCACTTCAGTTATGTTCGGTGGTACATCCCATGTAGGGGTTTGTCCTCCCATGATGGTCCCTCCTCCAGCTCCTCTTCCTCTGTTCCCCATTGCCTGAGACACTTAGCACGTCATCTGTTGGGGCCTTATCTTTGATGTACTTGTGGATCTTGGATGTTTCATCCTGGATAGTGGCTCTCACACTCACTAGTCCACGGCCACCTTCTTTACGGCTAGCGTACAGTCTCAGGGTGCTGGATTTGGGATGGAACCCTCCATGCATGGTGAGGAGCTTTCGTGTCTTAACGTCTGTGATCTGTATCTCTTCCTTTGGCCACCTTATTATTCCCGCAGGGTATCTGATCACTGGCAGGGCGTAGCTGTTTATTGCCCGTGCCTTGTTCTTGCCATTGAGCTGACTTCTTAGGACTTGCCTTACTCGTTGGAGGTATTTGGCAGTTGCTGTTTTCCTTGTTACCTCTTCGAGGTTGCCATTTGCCTGTGGTATTCCAAGGTACTTGTAACCATCCTTAATGTCTGCTATTGTTCCTTCTGGGAGTGAGACCCCTTCTGTGTGGACTACCTTCTCTCTCTTCGTCACCATTTGACTACACTTCTCAAGCCCGAATGACATCCCAATGTCAGAGCTGTAGATCCTGGTGGTGTGGACCAGTGAGTCGATGTCCCGCTCGCTCTTAGCGTATAGCTTGATGTCATCCATGTAGGGCTGTAGTAATCGAATATTTGGGTAATCGAGTATTCTACCGAAAATTTTATCGATTAATCGAGTAATCGGATAAAATGTATTTTTACTTAAATAAAGTGCAATATTAAATATGCAAGAGAAAATAAGACTCTAGGTCTCTTAAAAAGAACAACTACGTTTCCTTTTTTAAATAAAATTTTAATTATTTTTTTAAATGCATAGAATGCAATGCATACATCAAAAATAAACATTTAGTTATTACCCATTGTTTCTCTGTCTGTACTTGTACTGTGAACAATAAAAATAAAGTGCATTCAAGTGCCATTTATTTGAGGTTTTAAATAAAGCATTTTCTGAGATGCAAAAACAAATAAAATGAATTACTTTCAAATTAGTTTTTAAAGTATCAAAACTAAGGCATACATTAAATTAATAATAATAATACAAAAACACTGCCTTTTAAGTCATGCAACTTAACTTTCAGAACTAAAAGTTAAACGTTCTGAACATAAGTCTTCTTCTTGGTATGCTCTCTGAAAACTCAGCTGCTCAGTGGAACATGAAGTAGCTGTCCGCACATCTGTTCACACGAAGCTGTGATGATTTACTGAAAAAGAGGTGAAAAAATAATAATAATAATTATTGATATTTATTACTAAGTAAGCTATAATATCATTATTATACAGCAAGTTCATGGCTGTGTATTTATAAATCCTATTCATGGCAATCAAACTAAATACTTGTGAATACTAGAATAATTTGTATTACGGCTGCTCGATATTGAAGAAAAATGTGATTTGCGATAACTAACAAGATGCAATGTTCGATATACAATCATGGAATAATGTTTTGAGTGTGTAAAATAAATTTAAATGTATATTTAAAAACTGTAAATGATATAACCAACATGCATGTTTTCACATTATAAATGATCTAGTATACTTCATTGTAAAAGCCAATAACAACTTGTTTTTGCAGTAAATTAAGTCCTTTGGTAGCTGTGGTATAAACTGCTGTTAAATAATCTGGTGGTGTAACCCCTCAGCAAATGGGTGCGGTTTATTTTCTCATAATTGTACTGCCCAACGTGGGTTGTCCATGACATAGTTAACATACTTGATTTAACAGCTTTCATCTTGAATAGCAATCACATTTATTTAATGCTGCATTGAATTTACCTTGTCCAGGGTGACGGTCCTCCGGTCTGAGTAGAGTGGATGTTTTCTGTTGCTGCAGCATGGCCCTCGTGCTGTTGTGGTATGCTAGCTCGATCTTGCAATGGACACATACGCCACAATGTTCTCTTTACGTTTTAATATGAAACCCAAACCTTGGACAGTTTGAGTCGTTTTCTTCTGTTTGTTTCTTTGCTCATCGCTATTGTTATCAATCCCTTCCAATTTGCAGTTCGCGCGCGCAGCGCACCCTCAAATCAAAACACCGCTAACTCCTTCCATCTCCTTCCCATGCTCCTTCCGCTTTGTGGGTGACGTAAACGCGCTGTGTCACATAAAAAAATCATTGCGAAACAAACTGACGGGAGCTTAAAAATAAATTAAAAGAAGCTTCGAGGCAGAGGAATTTGCCTTTTTGTAATCGAGTTACTTGAGTTACTCGAGGAATCGTTTCAGCCCTACATCCATGTAGAGGAGGTGACTGATGGTGGCCCCATTCCTGAGTCGGTATCCATAGCCAGTCTTGTTGATTATTTGGCTGAGGGGGTTCAGGCGTTTGCAGAACAGCAGTGGGGATAGAGCATCTCCTTGGTATATGCCACATTTGATGGATACTTGTGCAAGTGGCTTGCCATTGGCCTCAAGGGTGGTTTTCATATGCTTTCTTGTAATCAATCCAGGCAGTGTACAGGTTGGTGTGTTGGGTTCTGCAGTCTTGGGTGACTGTTCTGTCAACCAGGAGTTTGTGTTTAGCTCCTCTGGTTTCTTTGCCGATGCCCTTCTGTGCTTTGCTCATGTATTGATCCATGTGCCCACTTATCTTAGCCGCAATGATGCCTCACATGAGCTTCCATGTTGTGGAGAGACAGGTTATTGGCCGATAGTTGGATGGGACTGTACCCTTTGTGGGATCCTTCAGGATCAGGATTGTACGCCCTTCGGTAAGCCATTCAGGGTGCGTCCCATCCCTTAGCAGCTGGTTCATTTGTGCTGCAAGGCGCTCGTGGAGTGCAGTGAGCTTCTTTAGCCAGTAGGTGTGGATCCTGTCAGGGTCCGGTGCTGTCCAGTTTTTCATACCTGAGAGTCTTTCTTGGATGTCTGCCGCTGTGATGGTAACTGGATTCTGTTCAGGGAGGTTGCTGTGGTCCTCTCTCAGAGCCACCAGCCACTGTGCATCGCTGTTGTGTGATGCCTCCCTCTCCCATATACTTTTCCAGTATTGTTCAGTTTCCAGCCTTGGAGGGTCTGCTCTGCTGTTATTACCCTGCCACTGAGCGTACACTTTTGCAGGTTGAGTTGCGAACAGCTGGTTTATTCTTCTGGCTTCGTTCTCTCTTGTGTACCTCTTTAGACGGCTGGCCTAGGCTTGGAGCCTTTGTTTGGCAGTTTCAAGTGCTTCAGGTATGGGCATCTGGTTGTACCTCTTGGGTACCTGTTTTCTCATTGCACCTTTCTTGGCCTCTGTCAGTTGGCTTACTTCTCTACGTGTCTGCTTGATCTTAGCCTGCAGCCTTCGTTTCCATGGTGGGTACTGTTTCTCATGGCTCCCATGGTTGCTCTTATAGCCAAGCATCTTGAGGATCACTGCTGCTGAGTTGTATAGCAGCTTATTGGTTTCAGTGATTGTTGTGGTAGGGATCGCACTCGATGCTGCATTCACATCTTCAAGGAGACTTTCTGATGGTACTTCACTTAGCCGTTGTAATTGGCTTTGGGGTTGCCTTGCATTCATTCTCACCATGATCTTGTCTTTCAGGTCAGCCGCTGCCTCGTTCAGCATTATTTCACTTGTTGGGGCTTCATACTAGGCCTGCACGTTTTCAAGTTTTTCATTAACCGTTAACCAAGGCCCTTAGCGGTTAATACTCGGTTAACCATAGTGTGCGTCAGGGTTATTTTTAGTTTATTAAGTTGACGACGCCATCTCCGTAGTGAACGCGAATATAGAGAGAAATGCACATCATGGATTACATAATCAGAGAGTAGCCTATTTCTTCTCGTTTTAAATTTTTAAAAGACATTTCAAGCTATCTTAAGATACATTTCATGTCTGTGAGGCCTACGCTGAGTTTCGTTAAATTAGGATGAGATGCGCTCCAGTTCACGAGCAATGCAAGTGGCCGCGAGGGCGCCTGCATGATTAGACCTATGTCTGCTATATTTGCTTCTTATAGCACACTCTTTTTTAGAAAGTTTGTGCAAAGAAACAGTCAAATAAATGCGTACAACAACATGTACTTGAAGTATATCTAAGCACTGCATTGCAATACTTGCATTTTGCCCCGTCACTCTCAATTTTAAAGTGCTCCCACGCTGTACTTTTCTTTGCCCGCTTCATGCTAGAAAACTGGTCATGACTTCTTCTTGTGGATATTACAAATGTCTGGGAGCGCTCTGGCGGTCTTTAGTGGTGGAAAAATATATTGCAACTAAATTCAAAGCACGCCATTGACGCCGCTTAACAGAGCAAAATGTTTCACTCGGTTACGCAATTTTTAACGGTTAATCGGTTAACCATGGACACCCCTACTTCATACCCAATCTCCGGTTGGGGAGCCCCCGTTGTCTCCCATCTGACCTCTCGTCCTGGCTCCCCCTTGCCGTAGCATTTTTTGTGTTGTATCTCGTCAATCTCAAGTTGTGATAGCAGTTGCCGCTTGTGGATGTTGGAACACTGAGCTACTAGTTGCTTTGATGTAAGCCTGGATTGTGGGTTTCGTAGTAACCACCCACATTCTCTTCATGTAACCCCTCTGACTACGGTTACTGGAGTAGTAGCATTCCAACAGAGCCTTGTTATCGCATCTCGCCCATCTCTGTCTTGTTCCAGTAGCCCATTTGTCATCAAGTTGCTCTGGTTCCCCAACACCTGACGCAGACCTTGTTTGGCCAGGCGTCGTCTGATCCGGCTTCTCATAGCATTCATTGTCTCTCATCATTTTTATGAGGTAGGCAGTAGCGTGAATGGTCTTGCCTAAGGACCCACACTGGATAGCACCCCGAGGGGGATTCGAACCTGGGTCCCCCGTGTGAAAGGTCTTGTCCTTACCAGCTGATATATATATATTTATTTATTTATTTATTTTTTTTGTGTATTTCTGTTCTTCAGGAGGTCCAGAGGAGACACGGTTTGGCCAACTCCATCTCGTCTGCTCTGATTAAACCTGTTCAGAGAATCACCAAATACCAGCTGCTGCTCAAGGTAATGACAAAATCAAGGCATTATTCTCAATCATGGTTTAGTCTGTTCTGTGTTAATGTAGTGCTTATTTTATTTAATTATTTCAGGAGCTGTTGGGCTGCTGCGAGGAGGAAAGGGGAGATAAAAGAAGGACTGGACGTGATGCTGAGTGTACCAAAGAGAGCCAACGACGCTATGCATGTCAGCATGCTTGAAGGTAGGACCAACATATACTAAGACTCATAGTAAAAACACTTTAATATAGGTATTATTGGCTATGATTAGGTATTATCCTCACTTGTGTTTTATCTGAGCAGGTCTGGAGGAGGGTCTGGAGGTCCAGGGAGAGCTGCTGCTCCAGGACACATTCTTGGTCTGGGAGCCCAAGTCTCTGATCCGAAAAGGACGAGACAGACACCTGTTTCTGTTCGAGCTGTCCCTGGTCTTCAGCAAAGAGATCAAGGACTCGTCTGGACGAACCAAGTACCTGTACAAGAGTAGACTTAGGGTAAAAACAAAATATATTAAAATAATATATCATACTAATGCGTTTCTGAACAGGTTTAAGTTGGATTTAAACAGGTTTAAGATGGCTTTCAAAAGGCTTAAGTTGAATTTGAAGAGGTTTTAGATGGACTTGAGCAGGTTTTAGATGGACTTGAACAGGTTTATTTGGATTTTAATAGAATTTATTTGGATTTGAACAGGTTTTTGATGGATTTGAACAGGTTTTAGATGGATTTGAACAGGTTTTATTTGGATTTTAATAGAATTTATTTGGATTTGAACAGGTTTTCGATGGATTTGAACAGGTTTTAGATGGATTTGAATAGGTTTTATTTGGATTTGAACAGGTTTTGGTTTATTAAGAAAAGGTAAGGTAATTTCTGTCACAAACTCAATTGAAATGTGAATATATTTATATATGTATTTTCAGCCTCAGATATAATCCAACAAATCTTCCCTGAGATTTCTAAAGAAGCAGCGATGTATTTATTCGTTTACGTTCTATTATTCCCAACTTTGGACTGTTTACACATTCTACCTACTTCCTGTATTATATATTATAAGTATTAAGTCTTTTTTTCTGTTTGTCAGACGTCGGAGCTGGGAGTGACTGAGCACATCGAAGGAGACCCCTGTAAGTTTGCTCTGTGGGTCGGACGAACACCAACCTCAGACAACAAGACCGTTCTAAAGGTACGCTTAGAACCCTAAGCCTAACCATTCCAACCCTGACCCTAGTCCTGGTTTAGTCCGGGTTTTGCAGATATATAGAGCCCTGTTTGTCTGTAATCTTTAGGCTGCGTCGCTGGAGCTGAAGCAGGAGTGGGTGCGCAGTATTCGACAGGTGATCCAGGAGCGGAGAGGTCACCTGAGAGGAGCCCTGAGAGAACCCATACCTCTGCCCAAGACCCCCAACCCCACTTTGGGACGACAGCGCAGCATCAGCCGCAGGTAATGAGGACCAGACTGGGATTTACTATACGTTTTTTCACTTTTCAGGTAAATGTGTTTAAATTAATTTGAGCATGCCTTAGATGGATTTAAACTGGATTTAGTCGGATTTGAACATGTTTCAGATCAATTGAAGCTGGGTTTACTTGGATTTTAGAGAATTTAGTTGGATTTAAACAAGATTTAGTTTATCCCAGTTACTTTGTCTAAAATATTTTTAATTCCTTTTTAATTACTTTACATAATAATTTTGCCTAACACAGGTCAGTAAAGTGTGTTAAGCTAAAGCCGGTGTGGGACAGAGTATAAACTGTAGAGGACCAGCTCTGGCCCCTGGGTCTTGTGTTTGACAGGTGTTACAGGTGATACAAGTTTCAACAGACCCTGACCTTTTCCTTGTTTATTATATTTTATTAATTATTTTATTATTCTGGTAATAACTACAGATAAAACATAAGTCCGTTGCTATTTCTATCTGAGGAGGGCATTAACACAAGTTGTACATCATCTAATGGGCTGTATTTAGGTATTATTGGTCTTTATGTTCAACAAGTTCCTGAACGTCTCATGAGCCTCTCAGTGATCTAGTCGCAAGACTCGGGTCAATCTCACTAAACTTTGCTTGAATGAGTTGTCGGCGTTGGTGCGAGGGAGAACGGTGGAACAACAGACACCGTTTCCTCTTGGGCTTTATACAACAATGCTTTCAGCAGCAGCTCTTCTAATGTTTGTCTCCACTCGCACAAATGTGACATCCTTACTTTTTCAAACATTCTAAAAAAATAGTCGCATATGAAACCTAGTCTGCAGTCTAGAGCCCTGAAATATGAAGTTTATTTTTCAAAATAATATTAACCATGGATTAATGTAATATTTTCGCCAGCGATTTATGAAACGAGACATTTAATTTAATTTAACGTGGTGGAAAAGTTAATTTATATAAAATCCAGGTTTCAGTCTATTCTTTTGTTTTTTCTGATTGAGCTCATGTGGCTCGATTAATTAGGATAAAGTAATAAACCCTGTCTCACAATAAGTCTCTGTCTGATTCAGAGAAACCAGTGAAGACGCAGACAGTTTGGGCGACGCCAGCAGCCAACCGGACACCGTCTCCATTGCCTCCAGGACGTCCCAGAACACAGCCGACAGCGACAAGGTAATCACCGACCAACCTGCATTCAAACAGGTTTTAGATGTATTCGAAAAGGTTTTATGAGATGAGGTTGAGGAATTGCTTTGGAAAGTTTATCAGATCTCTCCCAGAGACAGATCCTGAAATGCGTGAGAAGTGTTGACGCCCGTTACAAATGTAGGTTTTAGTCTGACCAGTGTTTCCTGCCTCAGAACTGGGTGTTTATTGAGAGAAATGTGTCCTGAAGCTGAGGGTGTGTCTGTGAGTTGCATCATTACAGCGTCGTGACATCAGCGAAGCTGTCAGTCTGAGCTCAGTCTGAAAGAGGGTCTAAGGGACTTTCCTCTTCAGTCTGAACTACTCTTTACTAAAGTTTATTTTATTCTCCTACAGCAGCTGCTCTACTTATTCAGGTAAACTCCATGTGGTTTTATTTTTGACCTGGAATAGCTCAATTTCAGCTGATATTATTTAGAAAAATGTAAATTTTTTACTTCTAACAGTCATAGTTTAAAATTGTGTTAATCCTAAACAGTGCAGGTTTGATGTGTTTTATATTGTTTTGAACAGGTTTTAGTTAGATTTAAACATGTTTCATCTGGATTTGAACAGGTTTTATTGACTGTTGCTTGGCTTTTTTAGCAAATAACAGATCCTTTAACGTTCTCTAATTCCTATATTATTTGTCATAATTGTTATATATTTATATATATATATATATATATATATATATATATATATATATATATATATATATATATATGATATAATTTATAGACAATATAAAATGGAAATATTTCTCAGAGTAAAGGGTGTTTTTATAGGTGTTTGTGATTTAACTGAGAGTAGAGCAGTGTGAAAGCTACAGCTGTTTGTGATTTAAAGGGACACACCCCTCTGTCCCTGGAGCGGTCTCTGAGTGTTTCAGGACTTTTCTGCCAAATACAATAAACCAAAATCATTTCAAGACAAATGTACAGAGCTTAAGTGAATAAGTTTGAAGTTATCTAAGTAAGAAAGAGGTATATCAAAAGGATGATATTATTCTTATTTTTGAACCAGTCCACAGCCTTACACAGCACAGTTAATGTTGATGATAATGGACAAACTCTGAAGGAGTATAGGGTTAGCCCTATATTTGAGAGCCTCCACTTTTATTCAGAGGAAAAACAGATTCTGAAATACAATCTAAAGTGTCTAAACCTACAGCTGAATCTCGTCTGTGCAGTTGTCCGGAGGCTGTGAACTGGTGGTGGTTCTCCTGGACTTCACCTCGGCTGTTCCCGGAGAGCTCAGTGTTCGCTGCGGTCAGACTGTGGAGCTGGTGGAGCGCTCTGCAGACCGACCGGGCTGGTGTTTAGCCCGGACTACAGACCAGCAGACACAACAGGTGAGAGATACAGACCAGCAGACACAACAGGTGAGAGATATCATTAGAAAAACTTAGATATGGTCAGTGTTTTGTTTCCTGTAAAGTTTTTAAATGTTACAGGTTATAACTCCACAAAATTGATCACAAAAAATGCAAAACAGTTCAAAGGTGGTCACAGATGTGGTTTGGTTTCAGATGTATCTGATGTAAACTAATGTAAAGATCTGACTGAAGTGAATTTCCAGCTGAAGGATCAATAAAGTTATTGTTTCCTAATATGGACAGAATACAGTCACTGTTTAGCACTACCACACACAGAGAAAATCCCACTTATAATAGAAAAAGCTCTTAAATTTAAACTAATATCACTTGCCTTCCTCTAAACGCCAACCTGAGCCTGTGTTTTTGTTGGTCCAGGAGGGTCTTCTACCGATGAGCGCCCTCTGTCTGTCCCACTCCCACAGTGCGACTGATATGGAGGCGTTGGTACCTCCCTCCACCACCAGCACCTCCTCCACATCTCCTCCGGCCAGCACCGCAGCGCCACCTACAGGAGGCAGCAGCCCAGCGCCATCCAGTTGCAACAGCAACAGTCTCAGCTCTGTGTTAACAAACAACAACTCAACACACTGCACGACAAACAACAGCAGAGGTAGGTCTAGATACAAGGCTATAATTCATCCAAGTCTTGTCAGATTATGTATTTTGGTCATGTCACTGGAAAAGATTGCCCTAGAGCTCAGTCAGACAGATTAATACGGCAATGTCAAAGTGAGTACTAGTGTCTTAGTGCGTGTTTTTTCATTTTATTTTCCGTCAACACTATTCAACACCACAGAAGCAGGTCGGGCTGCATAATATATATCACAAATGTATCGTTATCGAAAAAAAAGTCTATAAACAATGGACATAGACTGAATAATAAACTGTTTTTATATTGATTTTTCAAAGCCAGAAATCTCCAAATTTGGGCAAAAGCTCAGAGTTTGTGATTGTCTTGGTTTAATCTTGGTTTTGTCCTGTTTTTAAAGTTAAACCCCTTCGACATTGACATCTTTGTTGCAGCTGAAGAGTGGAACATGTTCGTTTCTTTCTTTTTCTCTTTTACGTTGTTGTGAGTAAATATTTAGTGGCAGAGACAAAGGGAAAACCTTTTAACTCACCTCAGGCAGAGAACGGAGAATGTTAAACAACACAAAATTGACATTGGGGCAAACTTAGGAAGTCCTGCAGAGAGATGACACATTTACACTGCTGCATCTAAACGCTATAGGTTTCCAAAAGTGGACCTGGAGCAGTGTCTCTTATGGAACCTTTTTATTATATTATGACCAGATTAACACCAAAGACATTTAATTGACCCAAAAACATTTAATTGACCCAAACACAGAAGAGAAGATTTTAGGGTTACAAAATGTAACCCTAAAATCCTGTGCCTTCAAAGCAAAAAGAGCAAAACCTATTCATGACAGAATTTTCATGTGTGTCTTGAGACCCTCAGAGATTATTGAATAATCTCTGAATCTGTTAAACATTGACGTTCAGACTCAACAGGAGTCTCTCTGTGTTTCCTGTTTCTCTGTTTAACTACAACCTGCTGCATCTTCTTTCCTCTGTCTCTGAGAACAATGGTCTGAATGTCTCGAAACACTCCACAGTTTAATTATTTACTCCTGTTTTTCCTGCTCACACACTGTGACCTTCACCTCAGAATGGATTTGTACAACACGTCAGGTTTACTCCAGATCCTCAACAGCAGCTGGAAATCTGAGAAAAAGACAGAAAAGAGATGTGACAAAGTTAGAGATTGAATAGAATCAGATTCAAATACATACAAAGAACCAGCCAGCAGACAGTAGACCTGGTAAGATCTGGTTTAGTCCTTGTTTAGACCTGGTTTAGACCTGGTTTAGACCTGTTTTAGACCTGTTTTAGACCTGGTTTAGTCCTTGTTTAGACCTAGTTTAGTCCTGAATCTAACCCAGATTTAAACATCAGAAAAACAACAGCTTAACATAAAGTTAAATACATCTCTTTCCATGATTATTAGTGAATATTTTTATAATTTGAACCAGTGTAGTTATTCTAAAAGGGGCTGACTTTGTCTAATCCCTGCCCCCTCTATGACATCACCCTCACCTCTTCCTGAGCTAAGCCCCGCCCCCTGAGCGCTTCCTCAGTGTGACATTCAGGGACATACGCTCTGTTTGTTTCTTCTCCTCTCTTTAGTTTCCTTTTTGCGTTGTCCCTTGTTTTTTTATTATTATTTTGCGGAGCATGTGGTGCGGCAGCAGAAGTGCATGCTGGGATTGCGCCGTCATTTGGGGCTGGGTTTTAAAGCGGAGACCTGAAGTAAAAGGTGGGTTTAAACTTAGGAAAATAGCAGAAAAGTGGTTAATGAATGACTCAAAGAAGCTCGAGACAAACTCAAGACATTTCTGACTCACGGTGAAAATATTTGAAATGCTATTATTTGAAATTTTCCATTATTTCTGTTTTGCTTATATTTTGTTTTTACTGTTTCTATTATCAGTTGGACTTTTCTATTTTTTATTTGTAATTTTTACATTAATTTTCTAGTTTTTATATCTTTCATTCATTTTTTTTCATTTATTTTATTATTATCTTAATATTATTTATGTAAATTTATAAATGTTTCTTGAATATTCTGAATTATTTTTATATATTTAATTTCTGACATAATGATATTGTTCTTGTCTCCAGACTCGAGTGTGTTTAACTCTGAAGTGTCAGGACTCAACTCTCAGACCAGCGTTCACAGTGAGTCACACACTTTATGGCCTATTGTCTAAAGAAAGAGTCTCTCCTGCTCACAAATGTAATAAAAAAGGTTATATCCATTTTTCTTTAGCCTTCTGCTAAGTCCATTAACAACCTCACGTCTCTGACCTTAGATTTATTTTATTCACTTCTCACAAGATCACGGAAATTCACCAAGTTTGTATTAATTTGTTTAAATAATTCACAAAGTAACAATTATTTCCCCTATCTTAACCACACATCACTTATCTTATATCATATACTATACTACTTGTATATTATTACAGAATCAGACGCTAAAAAAAGTCTACAATACCATCAATCCTAGGCAGCTTACATCTCCATATCCTGCACGTACGCAACCATTGTATATATCCTGCACTTTACTGCTATTGCACTTCTGGTTAGACCTAAACTGCATTTCGTTGCCTTGTACCTGTACTTGTGTAATGACAATAAAGTTGAATCTAATCTAAATCTAATCTAATCTAATCTTTCTCAATTCTTTTTACAAAATGTAATAATTTTGAAATAGTAGATCAGACGAAGCTTTTTAAATAGTGGTCTTTATTTACAATAAAGCAATAAATGCACAGCAATAAAGGTAGTTGTGCTGTCAGAAACGTAGCTGTTTTTTGTGTCTGTCTTGTTACTTCCTAAAGTGTATGGAGTAGGCGGTCCTCCGGCGGGCGCCGTGGGATCACCAGGCCCTAAACGCAGCGGCTCAGGGACAGGGAACACGCTCAAGGTAAGAATCCAATTAAAATACAAAGACATACACCTGTTAACATGACATCTTTACTATTAATGTATTTTTTACCTGGTTTATTTCTGGTTTAGTTCTAGGTTTAATCCAAATTGAGCCTTAATTTAGTCCCGACATAGGCCTGGTTTATTCCTTAGATGTTAAGTTCTAGTTTAGTCATTGACTTAATCCTTAATTAGCCCTGCTACAGACCTTTCCTTATTTTCAGAATATAACTGTTGAGCGTTAAAAAAAGGGTCTTATATACATATACAGTTGTGCTCATAAATTTACATACCCTGGCAGAATTTGTGAATTTGAAATGACGGGTCGACTTGGCCTGTGCTTTGGATCATTGTCATGTTGGAACATCCAAGTACGTCCCATGCCCAGCTTCCGGGCTGATGAGTGCAAATGTTCCTCCAGTATTTTCTGATAACATGCTGCATTCATCTTTTCCTGTGTAGCTCACACATCCCCAAAACAATCAGCTCTACCTCTATGTTTCACAGTAGGACTGTGTACCTTTCATCAGAGGCCTTGTTGACTCCTCTCCAAATGTAATGTTTATGGTTGTGACCAAAAAGTTAAATATTGGTCTCAAGCCTCCAAATGACTTTGTTCCAGAAGTTTTGAGGCCTGTCGCTGTGCTGTTTGGTGTAATGTAAGCTTAATGCTTTGTGGCATTTGCGTAGTATTTGTGGGTTTTTCTTTCTATCCCGAACAATTTTCCTCGCAGTTGATGCTGAAATTTTTGTTGGCCCACCTGACCTTGGTTTGGATTCAACAGAGAATGTCAATCACCAGTATCCAAACGCTGGTGATTGATATTCTCAATTCCTTGGATATCTTTTTATATCCCTTTCCTGTTTTATACAGTTCAATTACCTTTATTTTCTGTTGTCATTATGATTTAAAAAGAGTAAACACAGTTTGACAATAAATAGCTTCATCCAACCACTAACTATGAGTGAAAACGCAGTGGACGCAGTGGCCCAGAGTGGTCGTCCTTCAACCGGAAGGTAGGCGGTTCGAATCCCGAATCCCCACAGTTCATACTGACATTGTGTCCTTGGGCAAAAACCCACCTTGCCTCCAGTGGTGTTCCAGCTGTAACACTGGTGAATGGAACCTTAATGTAAGTCGCTTTGGATAAAAGCGTCTAAATGACTAGGTTGTTTGTCAATGTCTATGTTCACTGTCTATGTCTAAATGTCAGCCCTGCAACTAACTGGCCACTGTCCAGGGTGTACCCCGCCTCACGCCCAAAGCTGCTGGGATAGGCTCCAGTCACCCCCGACCGCTAACGGACAAAGCGGTAGAAAAAAAAAAAAAAAAAGAATAAGTGATGTATTTGTTTGTGATGTGTATATTTTTTGTGTGCTCAGCGGTGGTTGACGAGTCCGGTTCGACGACTGAGTCAAGGCAAAGCTGATGGACAGAAGAAACCAATCAGAATAAGGAGGCGGGACAATAGAGCAGAGCTGCCCACACCCCTCAATGCCAACTCTCAGACGGTAAGCACTCACAAATCCACTTTACAGACAGTCTGATGGATATTAGTGAGACAAGTTACTCTAAATAAGATGGAAAAAAGTTTAATGGGGGCTTGTGTTTTTGCAGAAGGCAAGGAAAGAGGACTCGGTGCAAAGCGGAGGAGAAGAGGAGCCTGAAGAGGAGAGTCAAACCCTTCTACCTCCACCAATGCAGATCATCAAAGACCCCAACAACCCTGAGGTAAGACCAACAAAGACCCCAACGACCCAGAGGTAAGACCCACAAAGACCCCAACGACCCAGTGCTAAGACCCACAAAGACCCTAACGACCCAGAGGTAAGACCCACAAAGACCCTAACGACCCAGTGGTAAGACCCACAAAGACCCCAACGACCCAGTGGTAAGACCCACAAAGACCCAGAGGTAAAACCCACCTCAAAGACCAAGAGGTAAGACCCACAACTTCACTTTCAGAACTAAAAGTTCTGAACATAAGTCTTCTTCTTGGAATGCTCTCTGAAAACTCAGCTGCTTGCTCAGTGGAACATGAAGTAGCTGTCCGCACATATCTGTTCATACGAAGCTGTGATGATTTACTGAAAAAGAGGTAAAAAAATAATTATTGATATTTATTACTAAGTAAGCTATAATATCATTATTATACAGCAAGTTCATGGCTGTGCATTTATAAATCCTATTCATGGCAATCAAACTAAATACTTGTGAATACTAGAATAATTTGTATTATGGCTGCTCGATATTGAAGAAAAATATGATATGCAAAAACTAGCAAGATGCAATGTTCGATTTACAATCATGGGATAATGCTTTGAGTGTGTAAAATAAATTTTAATGTATATTTAAAAACTGTAAATGATATAACCAACATGCATGTTTTCACATTATAAATAATCTAGTATATTTCATCGTAAAAGCCAATCACAACTTTTTTTGGAAGTAAATCAAGTCCTTTGGTAACCGTGGTATAAACTGTTGATAATCTGGTGGTGTAACGGCCCCTCTGCATCCGCGTGCAGTACATTTTCACATAATTGTACTGCCCGTCGTGGGTTGTCCATTACATAGTTAACATACTTGATTTAACAGCCTTCATCTTGACTAGCAATCACATTTATTTAATGCTGCATTTAATTTACCTTGTCCCGTCTCAAATCAAAACACTGCTGACTCCTTGCGTCTACTTCCGATTTGTGGGAGACGTAGGCGCGTTGTGTCACATAAAAAAATTATTGCGAAACAAACTGACGTGAGCTTTAAAATAAATTAAAAGAGGCTTCAAGCAGAGGAATTTGCCTCGATAATTTTTTGTAATCGAGTTACTCGAGGAATCGGGTAATCGGAGGAATCGGAACGACCCAGTGGTAAGACCCACAAAGACCCCAACGACCCAGAGGTAAGACCCACAAAGACCCCAACGACCCAGAGGTAAGACCCACAAAGACCCCAACAGCCCAGTGGTAAGACCAGTCAGAGGTTTCCCCAGCACTACAGATGGATTTAAAACAGTATTGGACTGGGTACACACTCAAAAGATAAAGACCAGCCTCAAATAAAAATGATGTTACAGCCTTGAATTTAGACTTGAATTGATCCCAATGTGAAGAGATTGTAATTTATCTATCTCATATCTACAAACTCCTTTGTCTCTGTGCAGGCTCTAGACTCAGACCAAGGCTCCAACGAGTCAGACTCAGAGCAGAGGAACAAGGCTCTGAGAGGACGAATGTAAGACTCTGCATTAATACTAACATTAAACACTGGATAAAAGCAGATTTTAGCTGATTTTAATTTGATGTACGGGCTGTTGTTTCATAGGTTTGTGGTCAACGAAATGGTCCAGTCAGAGAAGGACTACGTAAAGGACCTGGCCGTTATTGTAGAGGTGAGATCAATTTAAAAACTCATATTGTTGGAGCCATGAGCTATTATTATTCTGTATGAACAATGCTTTATATTTAATACTTAACATCTATCTAAACTATTAAAATCTCGTTTAGAATCAATCAGTTACTGACATTTTCTAAAAAAAATAAAATAGAAGAGAGAAGTGTGGCAAGTTTAATATAAAATGTTTCAAGTGGGGCGGCAGTAGCTCAGTGGGTAGAGTGGTTGTCTTTCAACCGGAAGGTAGGGGGTTCGATTCCCGCTCTCCACACAATTCATACTGTCGTTGTGTCCTTGGGCAAGACACCTTGCCTCCAGTGACTGTAACACTGGTAATTACATTAGAACAATGTAAGTCGCTTTGGATAAAAGCGTCAGCTAAATGAATAAATGTAAATGTAAATGTAGTAAGGACAAGTTTGCAGTAATGTTTTTTTCTGTTTCCAGGGATTTATGTCGAGGCTGGAGGTCAGAGGGATACCTGAAGACATGAGAGGGAAGGACAAGATCGTGTTCGGAAACATCCAGCAAATCTACGACTGGCACCGAGAGTATGTCTGATAATATGGCCTAGTTCAGTAGTTGCTCTGCTGCTCTGATGGTAAAACCACAGACACAGGTTAAACGTGAGGCAGAAAAAATGTACCCGAACTCTAAATGTAAACTAAAAAACATGTTGGCCTAATCCAAATTAAATCCAACCAAAGCTACATGTCTAAATGTCAGTGAATGAACAAAAAGAAGTGCCCGTGTGTTTTTAAAGTTGGACCTTACAGTGAAAAATAAGTATTTATTCCAATAGATATAATTACTTCAATATTAATTGGGCCACGAATAAAACAATGGAAAATAGTCTAAACATGTCACTAATTAAGAATATAGAAGGTAGAATCTGTTAATATCAAGTTGTTATAGGAGAGCTATAGAAAAAATTACACTGAAGTTATTAGGGATGCACCTATACCGATACTGGTATCTGGTATCGGCCTCGATACCACATTTTCAAAAGTACTCGTACTCGTTAAAAGTCCCCCGATACCGGGGGCGATACCACGGTCTGAGAAATGTCTATGTTTGAGCGCCGTGCACAGGCGCCGAGTGCCCGCCCCCAGGCCCCGGCTGCAGCTCAGAGCGGGGAGAACGAAGGCAAGACGAGACATGCCAGCCGTGTGGAGCTATTTCAAAGCAAATGAAGACAAAACAAAACAAAGGCGGACTGCAAATTGTGCTCAGCTAAATTGTCCAGAGGAGGCTCAAAAGGTAGCGCATTTAACACAAGTAATTTAATCAAGCACCTAAAATCCCAACACGACAACGAGTATAAAGAGTTTACCCACGCTTCTAAACCAACACAACCCACACTGCAGCAAACTCTTGCAAGACGAGAGAAAATGTCCAGAGACAATCCACGTGCTGTGAAAATAACACAGGCAATCATCGAGTACATTGCATTGAGTGACCAGCCACTTTCGGAGGTAGACAATGTGGGATTCATGCGTCTCCTCCATGTTCTGGAGCCCAGATATGATGTCCCAAGCCGCCGCTACATGACTGACACGGAGCTGCCTAAACTACACATCCACAGCCTACTGCAAGCCTCCTCTTCGTTTAGTTTCACCACGGATATTTGGACAAGCAGTGTTTGCCCTGCCTTGTTTTTGTTAAATTATATGACTAAAGCTGTTACCTGTAAATTTAAATCATGTTTTTTTTATTAAGTACTCGGTATCGGCGAGTACTGAAATGCAAGTACTCATACTCGTACTCGTTTTCCAAAAAAGTGGTATCGGTGCATCCCTAGAAGTTATGAATATAAATGTGTTTGTGGTTTCAGTTTCTTCCTGGTGGAGCTGGACCGATGTGTTCAGAACCATGACCTTCTCGCTGATCTCTTCATTCGACACGTGAGAAAACACTGAAAACAAAAACAAAAAGACAATGTTTTAGTCTTGATTTGGTACTGAGGTCTAGAACCTCACTGAAAAAAGACTCACATGGGCCTATATAGACACTACAGTATATATACAGTATATATATATACACATATACAGTATATATATATATATATATATCCAGTGTACAATATTATAGTATCTGTCCAGACATTTCTACATTTCAAATAGTCCTGAGTTAACCTTTATTCTAAGTTTAGACTTTCTTTAACTCTTGTCTTAATGCCTGTTTCTTTTTTCTTTTGCAGGAGCGGCGTCTGCACATGTACATAGTTTACTGCCAGAACAAACCCAGGTCAGAGTTCATCGTCATCGAATACGAGAAATTCTTTGAGGTATGAGCCAAAATTTACAATATTTTCACTTTTTTTTCCCCTTAAATCAGCAGTGCAGCGTTCTTTTACAAAATATAGCCTTTCTATTTTACGTTGTCGATTTAATTTGCTTCTACATTTTAAAACATTGGCTATATATAATTATCAACTAATCCTAAGAGAAAGCTTTTAAAAGGTCAATAGTTTGAGATTTTTACCCAGAAGCCCTAAAAATTAACTGTTTCTTCTGTCTTGTCTTTACATTTGAATGTTTAGGGGAAGAATCTGATGATAAATGGTTGAATATTTTTGCCATGACTGTTGTTTTTGCAGGAAATCCAACACGAGATCAGCTGCAGGATGTCCATCAGTGACTATTTGATCAAACCCATCCAGAGAATCACCAAATACCAGCTGCTCCTTAAGGTTTGAGCTCAGTCATGTTTAAAACATGCCACACATTCTCCCTTCTCTCTGTTAACCAAATTTCAACTCAAATTCAAAAATCCAAGTTCTCCTTTTGCAAATTGAACCCACTCCCAACTGTCCTCGTCAAACCCACATTACCTTCTCTGTCCCCTCTCATCACTAACATTATTTACACCTTCCTCTCCTCTGGATCTGTTCCCTCCTCTCTCAAAACTGCTGCTATCGCTCATCAAAAAACCTGCTTCAGATCACACCAACCTTAATAACTTCTGCCCTATCTCTAATCTTCCTTTCATCGCTAAAATTCTGGAAAAAAACTGTTGCTGCTCAAATTCACAATCACCTATCTCCAATCTAGCCTTCGACCCCACCACACTGAAACGGCCCTCCTTAAAATAACTAATGACCTTCTCCTCTCTGCTGACTCCGGCTCACTCTCCATCCTCCTTCTGCTCGATCTAACTGCAGCCTTCAATACCATCTCACACCATCCTTGCACAAACTCTCCATCTATCGGCATCACAGACACAGCCGTCACTTGGTTCCACTCTTACCTCTCAGAATGCACTCAGTTCATCCAGCTCAAATCCTTCACCTCCCATCCTGTCCCCGTCACCACAGGTGTACCTCAGGGCTCGATACTAGGGTCCCTACTGTTCATCATCTACCTTCTCCCCCTTGGTCACATCTTCCGAAAACATTACATTGACTTTCACTGCCACGCTGATGACACTCAGCTCTACCTCTCAAGCAAGCCAAATTCCTCTCACCCTCCTCCCTAATCAACTGTCTCTATAAAATAAAATCCTGGTTCACCACAAACTTCCTTAAATTAAAGTGATAAAACTAAACTGCTCCTAATAGGCACCAAAACCACCCTTAAGACAATCAATAACTTCTCCATTACTTTTGAAAACTCCACCACCAATAGTCTGGATGTCATCCTCAACAGCACACTCCTACACTTCCCACATCAATAATGTCATCCGCTCTGCCTACTTTCACCTCCACAACATCCACCGCCTTCCCCCTCCCTCGCCCCTCACTCTACTGCCGTCCTTGTGCACAGCTTCATCACCTCCCGCCTGGATTACTGCAACTCCCTTCTGTTTGGTCTCCCTCAAAAAACCCTCCATAAACTTCAACTCATCCAGAACTCAGCCGCCCGCATCATCACATGCACCCCCTCCACCAATCACATCACACCCGTCCTGCAACAGCTCCACTGGCTCCCCATCACATACCACATCAACTATAAATAAAATAATATTAACCCCTCCATATCTCTCCGAGCTCCTCCACATCTCCACCCCCTCCCGCTCCCTCCGCTCGTCCTCCTCTCTATGGTTTTCAGTCCCTCCTGCCCGTCTTGTCACCATGGGGAGTAGAGCCTTCAGTTGCTCTGCTCCCCAGCTTTGGAACTCTCCCCTCTGACCTCTGCAACACAGACACACTGCCACCTTTCCTATCCAAACTCAAAACACATCTGTTCAGACTGGTCTCCTCACTCCCACCATAACTGCACTGTCCTGTCATCAATATAAATGTTGTCTTTTAATTGTTGCTTTAAATTGTTGTTCTTATGTATTTTTAATTACGTGCTATTGTGTTTGAATGTCCAGAAAGGCGCGTTATAAATAAAATGTATTATTATTTTTATTATTATTAATAAGATGTGCTTATACAATTGTATAAATGATAAATGGTTTCTGTGTTGAAGGATTTTCTGAAATACACATCCAAAGCAGGGCTCGACTGTGAAGAAGTCGAGGTGAGTTGCTCAGTTTTTTTATTTTTTATTTGTCAGTAAGAATCTGATTTGTGCCATCAGCTGTTGCTGGATTTAACTTATGTTGACATTTAGACATATGTTGTTTTCTATATTAAACTCATACATAACTCAAATTATATCAATTCTAAGCATGTAACGATTCACTGAACTCGCGATGCGATACGATTCACGATACTGGTTTCACGATACGATTTTCCCACGATTGTTTGTACGAAATGAGATTTAAGAAAGATAAATGAAAAAGTTTGCTTTTATTATTTCAATCTCACTCAGACAAAATGCTGTACATTTCTTTCTGAAATTGAAATATCTTTGTCAAATAACTTAAATAAATTTAGAGCGAGTAAAATAAATACAATTTAGAGACCGTAAAATAAATACAATTTAGAGAAAGAGTAAAATAAATATAATAGGCTACCTGGTTCTGCAACATCAGTACAGCTTTCTCCTTCAGTCTGTGGAATACATCATCGTGTTGGTCTGTCTCTAGATGAGGCAGAGCCCGGAATCTGGGGTCTAATGCGGTGCACTCCAGCAGGTGGTTGTACTCTGAAGTGTATCTGTTGTAAAGGTTGTTCAGTATAGCTCTCTTTATGTTGCTCACAGTGGGCGAATCTTCTTCGTTGGATGCCATGTTATGCTCGATCATATGCTTTAAGGGCACAATGAGAGACACATTGGGTTTTTTTTCGTCACACAGCACAGTGGAGGCCGTTTTGAGTGGCTTTAGAAGCTTCACTATGTCCTCCGCATCACGGAACGTCGTTGCTCAGTAGAGTTGCTGTCACAGCCGCTTGCTGTTCGAGATAGCGTTCGATCATATCCAGACTGCTATTCCAGCGCGTAGCGACATCGATGATTAGCTTATGCGGTGGAAGCTCCAGCAGTATCTGTTTGGCTGCGAGCGCAGCTGTGGCTGTGGAGCTTCGGTGAAAACTTGCCGCCGCCATTTTTGCTACTGTTTAAAGTTACAGCTTGTTCGCTGCTATCGCGCCTGCAAAGCGAGGTCAAAATATAGGCTACTGCTTCAGCGCACCCTGCTGTTTAAAACGTGTATCGCGATTCGTTTAACATCTCAACCGACACGAATCGTCACATATTATTATCGATTTTCAACCGACTCGGAGTGCATCGTTACATCCCTAATCAATTCTGATAAAGAAATTTAGGGGGTTTTGGTTACATATAGGAAAGGAAATTGTTAAATTTACTAAATAATTTTGAGAAAGATTTAAACAGAAATATGTGGGGGGGTGTTGTGAGTAGTGTTGTCAAAAATATCGATATTTCGATAAATATCTCTGAAATATCTCAAACGATACAATACTCATTTCCCGAAGTATCGATACCAGCTGAGCTTTGGATTTTACTTGAAAATACAAGTTTTTTTTATTACTTGCACTATTGGTTTCGGAATGTATGTAGGCCGTTGAACAAGTGCACTACCTCGGGGGTCTTCAAAAGGCGGACCGCGATCTGGACCGCAAGACATTATTCATAATTACAAGCGCATTGTGTAAAACATATTTTTGAACCGACACTTCTAGGACAGCTACGTCTACACGCGGGTCAGTGTCAAAGCTGAACAACAGCCCTTTTATCCTCTAGTCCCGGCTGCTTTGATAATCAGAGAATGAATCCAGAACTGAACCAGGACTGGACAGTTTTCATGTCAGGATTAAAAACACTCTAGCTCGGAGGAAAGTGAGGACGTCTAATGTGGTGAGTTGTACATTTGTCTGTCAACTTCTTTATTCTGTCGTAGGTTAAGTATTGACTCGTTCGTTGCATATTTGACCTCATTTACAAACAACGTGAGTAATTAGCTCACGCTATTCACGTTCATTTGAACCTAACACATGTTCATTTGGGTGATTAAAAACAGAAAAGGTGTGAAAGGAGGGTTTGGAGATGAGTGACACGGGTTAAGTCTTTCTTAAGTTGTGTCAGTTTCTGTGTGAATCCTAAATCATGTTACAGAACTAATCATAAGCATTTTAATTCAAATGTTACCCCACACGGGGAAAATACAGGAAATAAATATTTCTATTCTAAATTTTGAAAATGTTTAAAGATGAACCTGCTAATTAAACAGTTAATTATTGGCAACAGATAATGCTAAAGAAATGCTCAGTGCTTTTTCCCTTGTTCCTGTTGTTCTAGAGGAATGACAATAGAAAGAGATTATTTATGACAGGCATCTTTGTCATATTTGTTTAAGACCCCCTCACTACCTCAAGACATTCTTGTTAATATACCTCATTGTCATGTTCTAGCTAGACAGGTTATATTTATCTTTAAATAAAAAATAAAAAAATAATAATATTGTGACAGTTGTTTTCCCTTTGGTATCGAAAATGGTATCGAATATCGATATTTTTGAAGGTATTGTATCGGAGTTAGAAATTCCAGTATCGTGACAACACTAGTTGTGAGATCATAATACGTCATCTAGACAAAGATTTTGATAGATGAGGATGTTCAACAATAACGGGTTCTTTAGCCAATCACAGCTGAAAAAAGGAGAAAGTGGTTATTTTGCTGCTAAGTATGTCTTTTACAGAGAAACAGCCACAAAAAGAAAAAATTGGTAAGCAATGTAAAGCGTAGATACATTTTGGCAATACACTGACCAGGTGTTTAACGAGAGATAATTACAGGATCACATTGTTCTGACGCTGATAGTTTAACTTTGTGTGTTTCTGTTTTTTACAGAAAGCCCTGGAGCTGATGTCGCTGGTTCCCAAACGCTGTAACGACATGATGAACCTGGGACGACTACAGGGATACGAGGTAAACTCTCTGCTCTTTACTGCAGTTAGAACATGAATGATTTAGTTTAGAAGCTGTATATATTTATAGAATCATTAAGGTACTCAGCTATTTTATTCTAATCCTTTACTTTTATAATTTGTCTGTCTAAAAAACTCTTTCTGTCCCGAACGTTTGTCTCACCTCTTTTTGCATTCTTAGGGGAAACTGACGTCCCACGGGAAGCTGCTGCAGCAGGAAACCTTCTGTGTTTGGGAGCAGGACGGAGGGGTGCTGTCCCGGAGTAAAGAGCGGAGGGTTTTCCTTTTTGAACAGATCGTCATCTTCAGTGAGCTGCTGCGGAAAGGATCTCAGAACCCAGGCTACCAGTTCAAGAACAGCATCAAGGTCAGGACCGTGCAGAGAACTTCTCTTCAGGAAATTGGGGGCATGATAGAAAACTTCCAACATAGATTTTACTGGGTATAATTAATTTTAGACAAAAACCTGACCAGATTTGAGCCACTTCAGTGATTATTTACTCTATGGCTCCAAAATGTATCACAAAAGCAATGTTGTCTGGACTAAGAGCTGAAACTAGAGTAATTTTTTTAGCACAAACAGTAAAATTATTCTGACTGTGTTTCAGGTGAGTTACCTGGCAATGCAGGACAGCGTGGAGGGAGACCCCAGTAAGTTTGTGCTCTGGTCTCGAGGTTCGGCCGAGCGCTTCACTCTGCAGGCCTCGTCCAGCAGCATCAAACAGACCTGGGTAGAGACAATCGCCGCACTGCTGGACGCACAGAACAACTTCCTGTCAGGTGAGATGCCGGGGAAATACAATTGTAGTGGACCAGTTCTAATGAAATGTCAAAGCAAATATTGTTAATTTAGCTAATAGTAAATTGTGAATGAAGGATTTTCTAAACCTGAGTAATAAGATGTAATGCTGTGCCATAAAAATATGTGCCATAGGAATACGGTGAGGTTACAGGGAGGAGAGGAGAGAGCAGAGCTCACAATGTTGAGGTTCTCTTTGGGAGTGACGAGGATTAATAGTAAAAAGAGGAAGCGCGAAAAGGAGGATTATGGATGTAGTGAAGGAGACATAAAAGTAGTCTGAAATGAGGATGAGAGGGACAGATAGAGGCAGATGATTTAACATTAAACCCCTGTCACACTATGGTTTTGGCTCTCGTCACTGATTTTGCCACTAATTAATTTGTTGTGGCTTTAAATTGGAGGCACAGTATCCCAGGATTAAAGACAACCAAAAATATCTGTAAGTGTCACAAATTTAGGAGAATCAAAGAATCCTGGAATGACTATGTAACCCTATTCCTCCTTTGTTTTCTCCTTTTTCTTATGACATGAACGTCACTCAACTTTTTCCTGCTGTTGTCTGTTGTTGACCAGAGTTGAATCGTAGGCTACAACGCACTCGTCTTCTCTAATCGTACAGTCCGATAGACATCTGATTGATGGTCGCAGTGCCACAGTAAGATTGAAAAAATTGTACGGTGTGACAGGGGTTTGACAAGAATCAAGACAATAAATATTTGTAGCAGTAGATTTTAAGTAGCTTATATATTCCAACTCAAAAGCTATTAAACTGTCTAGAATCTGGACATACTTTTAAAGCTTTTACATGTTTTAGTTCTTATCTAAACTCCTGAAAAGAGAAGGAACCCAGCCCTTACTTTAATTCCATTTTCCTGATTGTTGTGAATGTCCTCCGTCCAACAGCTCTCCAGTCTCCAATTGAGTTCCAGAGGAAGGAGGGGGGCATCTCCGTGACCCGCCCACTGTCATCAGGGCGACCTCCATCAGCCCCGCCCACTCCAAATGGCCACGCCCCTCAGCCTCCGCCCGACAGTGACACTGACGACCAGGTACAACCCAGACCTACTGTTTTGAAGTAAACAGAGCTGGGGGTTAAATATTTATCTTGTCACACGTTATTTATGGATTTATACCAAACACGAGTTTTATCACTGAAAAAGGGAGAAAACACGGGAAATAAAGTTGCACTGTGGACCTGCAGATTTAAATTTGGAATCACACCACAGTAAGTAACGTTTAAGGGAAAGGAAAGCAGATTTTTATCTAATCAGCAGCATGTGTCCTACACAATATTATGCATTTGCATTTATCATTATTGCAAAACCTTGATAAAATAATGTGACACATTCAAATTATAAAGTTAAGTTTAGACCTGGTTCATTCCAACATTTAGTCCTGGTGTAGTCCTGGTTTAGATTTGTTTAGACCTGTTTAGATCTGTTTAGTCCTAGTTTAGATTTGTTTAGAACTTCTTAATATTTTCTACATCAGTTCAACTTTTTACTATGTCAAAAATCATATCATTACATCAATTTTATACTGAGGCTAAAGATTTTATAAGACGTTAGCATAATCACATGTTCGAATGACACCATCATTATAATGAATAATGTAGAGCTATTGTTTTATTGTTTTATTTTTAGTATGTTGTTATATTTGTTATGTATGAATGTGTGCACTTCATTTTGTCTGTATAATGTATTGTTTTATGTTATATATATATAAAAAAAAGAAAAATTGTTGAAGTCTATCGACCCCAGGAAGAATAGTTACTGCTTTTGCAGCAGCTAATGGGGATCTTAATAAACTAAACTAAACACCAGAGAAGGGTCTATTATGTTGTTTTCCCAATGTTACCCTCTTGACTTCTGCAGGAGCTGGTGCTGGTAATGCAAGACTTTGTGGCGGTCCGAGAGGATGAGATCTCTGTGTTCCAAGGCGAGAAAGTGCAGATCCTGGCTTCGAACCAACAGGGTCAAAGTCTTGTATACCGTCCGGCAAACAGAGACTCCCCAGCGGCAGAGGGCTGGGTCCCACGCAGCATCCTCAAAACCCACTGACGACAACAGAGAGAACAAACAGGACAACAGGCGTTTAAAACCGGGACGTGAATGCAGTTTTCAGAGGATTTTAGAAAGAGAAACTGACAGCGTATTAGAGCCTACGGTTACATAGCAAGTTAATTTACTTTCATTTATATTTAAAACTGAAATCTTGGTCTTTCATTACACATGTAGAACTTCTGCATAAAATATTATTACTATAGAATTTTAATTACCAGAGAAAATTTACCTTAAACTTAACAAAGAAAACTTTAAAAAAAACCTTCACTAAAGAAGCACTTGACGGCAGTATTTGAGCCTAACATAACCAATTCTATCTTTAGTCAATTTTATTGTATATTACTTAAAACAGGAAAAAAATATTATTATTATTATTATTACCTATTTGTGCAGATTTGAAAATTTAGTTTTAAAAATATAAGTCTTTTTTTGCTGTTGACAAGAATTTTTACAATATGAAATATTAAGTTCTTCATACATTTTTTTATAATTATATCAATAATGAATTTCAGAAGGGAAGGGAAAAGCCTAAATTTTTTAGGTTGAAATTTATAGTTTCCCTTCAATTGACAAATTTTTTTTTTTTACAAATCTTCTTGAAATAGCACCTTAAAAATAAATCTGGCCTATACGTGCAATAACATTTTTTGTAAATCTACAAATAAAATAAGAAACCTTATAACCATATTTTCAGGTTCTAAACCGATTACTTTTCATTTTGGCTCTAATCCGCTGTTGTTTTGGCCTCATTCGCCGCACACCAAACCCACAGCAGCAGGTTCTGTTCCAGGTGCTTTTACTCCCCTTCTCCCCCAATCAGACGCTGTCACCTGTTTACAGCCCAGCCAATCGCACGCCGACTGAGGCACAAACTCTTTACCCTTTGGAAGAATTTTTTTGGCGGCACATCATGTGAGAAACATCATTAGTAAAAAAAATGAATTAAAACAACCATGACTCCTCATTTACAGACTTTGGACTGGGGAAATCTTCCTAGCAACAAGAAATGGTAACTTGGAAAATCTTCCTAGCAACAAGAAACAATAAAGGCTAAGTCAAACCACATTGGACACCAAGTTGAAAAGATTTTGAGTATAGAGAAATATTATTGATTGCTTTTGAGTTAGGCTGTCATAAAATTTGATGCAAAAAATATGAGGATAGACACATTTTTATTGACTCTAAAACTCATTATTATGAATTATAAATTCAGTAGTTCCTCCACAGAAATTACTGAAGTTTGGTCTACTGATAAAAAACTGGAAGAAGAAAATATTCTTTTCCTGGTTTTCATGGTGAAATATGTTGCAAACAACAATTCCAGTTCACAAAGCAAAATTAAACAAAATCAGTAAGCTTGCTGTCTTAACAGTATCTGTTTTATTATTTTCTTAAAGTCAACAACAAATGTGGAAAGTAACAGCTCAAACATTAAGTAAATCATAAATTAGACTTCTATTCAAAACCTCTGACTTACGACCAATAGGGACCTGACTTAGCTTCTCAATGACTAGCAAAATCTGCCTAGCAACAAGCAAAGAAAGCCTCCCAGCCGGCCAATCAGAACTCTGCGTGTCCTCCTGTGAATAGTGTGTATAAAAGGACAAAAATGGACGCACATAAACTGCATACGCTCCACTGCTACGACAAATAAGAAAATGATTACTATGATATTAAGAATAATAAGAGCTTGTTTTTCACCTCAATAGAAGAATTTGTCATATTAACGTAACGTGAGTGAGAGAGATTGTGTGTGCGTTTTTGTGTCTTGTTTGTGTGTGTGTTTTTCACGGACAGTTCACGGACAGTCGAAGATCGGTCGGTTCGTAGGTGGTGTCCCCCCGGTGTAGCGTTGCCATTGCGAATCGTGTTTTTACATTTTCTACAAAAGAATTAACTTAATTACCCAAAAAAAAAGAAAACAAGAACCAGAGTTGTTGCTGCCATTTTAACAAAGAAAATGTCTTTCTTTTCAAAGTTTTTTCAATTTATCATATAATTTATTAAAACATGGGTTTAGTCCTAAATTAGTTCTGGATTAGACTTAATTAAATCCAAGTTTACGCCCTCTAGATTTTTTTTATTTTCTCTTATTATAAATTGAAATAAAATTCAATTTTGTCATAACTTCCAACCACAGCCTTCACTGAGTTACTAGTCAACTGAGTTATTTTCTTTCTGCCATTTTGTTCACTTACCTCTTTTTTTTTTTTTTTTTTTTTATAAAATGGCTGCAACTGTTACATAATTGGCATAAAGTTTATTCTAGACTCTGGTTAAATAATGTTTTATTTTGTATCTACTCATTATGTTCTCCTGTAAATAGACCAAAAAGATGTCCTACCAACAGCTAAAACTAAGACACGAAAAAAAGAAAAAGGTCTATTTGTCGTCCCTAGCAATGAAGACGACAGACTCCGCCTACTGTGACCTACTTCCTGTCTGCTGTCTCTATTTTCTGTCTTTACGGAACTCTCAACACAGCACTATCTCTTTCTCTGAAAAAAAAAAAAACGGTCGTCAGAAGTAACTGTGACAAAGATAAACCTGGGTATAGTCCTGGTTTAGAACTGATTTGACCCCAGTTTACGTTTATGTCTAGTACTTAGTTATGTCTATTGTGCTTTGGTTTAGTCCCAGTTTAGTCCTTGTTAAGTCTTTGTCTGGTATTAGGCTGAAGCCTGGTTAAGTGCTTGTTTAGGCCTACAGTATGTTAAGTCCTTGGCTTACTCCTGGTTTAGTCCTTGGCTTACTCTTGGGTGGAGCCTGGTTTGTCCTTGGCTTAATCTTGATTTGAGCCTGGTTTAGTCCTTGGCTTAATCTTGGTTGGAGCCTGGGTTTAGTCCTTGGCTTAATCTTGGGTGGAGCCTGGTTTAGTTCTTTGCTTAATCTTGGTTGGAGCCTGGTTTAGTCTTTGAATTACTCTTAGTTTGAGCCTGGTTTAGTCCTTGGCTTAATCTTGGGTGGAGCCTGGTTTAGTTCTTTGCTTAATCTTGGTTGGAGCCTGGTTTAGTCCTTGGATTACTCTTAGTTTGAGCCTGGTTTAGTCTTTGGCTTAATCTTGGGTGGAGTCTGTTTTTTTCCTTGGCTTAATCTTGGTTGGAGCCTGGTTTAGTCCTTGGATTACTCTTAGTTTGAGCCTGGTTTAGTCCTTGGCTTAATCTTGGGTGAAGCCTGGTTTAGTTCTTGGCTTAATCTTAGTTTGAGCCTGGTTCAGTCCTTGGCTTACTCTTGGTTGGAGCCTGGATTTAGTCCTTGGCTTAATCTTGGGTGAAGCCTGGTTTAGTTCTTTGCTTAATCTTGGTTGGAGCCTGGTTTAGTCCTTGGATGACTCTTAGTTTGAGCCTGGTTTAGTCCTTGGCTTAATCTTGGGTGGAGCCTGGTTTAGTTCTTTGCTTAATCTTGGTTGGAGCCTGGTTTAGTCCTTGGATTACTCTTAGTTTGAGCCTGGTTTAGTTCTTGGCTTAATCTTGGGTGAAGCCTGGTTTAGTTCTTGGCTTAATCTTAGTTTGAGCCTGGTTCAGTCCTTGGCTTACTCTTGGTTGGAGCCTGGGTTTAGTCCTTGGCTTAATTTTGGGTGGAGCCTGGTTTAGTTCTTTGCTTAATCTTGGTTGGAGCCTGGTTTAGTCCTTGGATTACTCTTAGTTTGAGCCTGGTTTAGTCCTTGGCTTACTCTTAGTTTAAGCCTGGTTTAGTCCTTGACTTAATCTTGGGTGGAGCCTGGTGTAGGCCTTGGCTTAACATTGATTTGAGCCTGGTTTAGTCCTTGGCTTAATCTTGGTTTGTGCCTGGTTTAGTCCTTGGCTTACTCTTGATTTAGTCCAGGATTTAGCCAGTTTAGTTTGGAGACTAAACTAGGTGTGGACTTTGTTTCGTCTTAATTTATGCCTGGTTCTATTTAGTCATTATTAAATCTTGTTCCAAATCTTAATTATTGCATAGGTCTGTTAGTTTTGGTTTAAGCCTTGGATTTATCATGGTTTACTTCTGTTACCTCTCTTCATTGTTCAGTCCCAGTTTAGACATGCTTTAGGGCAAGTTCAGTCATGTTTAAGTCTGGAGACTAAACCGTTACTCAATATAAACTCAACCCAGTCTCCTGTTATAACTTCAGCTAATAATGATGTATCTATCTGTAAAAGCTATAATTCCATGGCTCTCATTACTTATTTGCGTTTGGATGTTTAGTACATTTGTTTCTGCCGACCGTTTTCTCTGTCTCTCTTCTACCTCTGTCTGTCTTTATTCTGGTGCCATTCTCTGACAACACCCCGGTCCTTAATCAACACCACGCACGACGCTCGTTCAAACTCTTACAGTCTCACAGGGCTCCCACACAGTTTACATTTAACTTTTCCATATTGTAAAAAAATTTAATGAATTTTCATCTTCTTAAAGCAA
The DNA here is from genome assembly GCA_024416835.2 of Perccottus glenii. NCBI lineage: Eukaryota > Metazoa > Chordata > Actinopteri > Gobiiformes > Odontobutidae > Perccottus > Perccottus glenii. The sequence continues at coordinate 1,162,631 of CM044567.2, forward strand.
CACTATATCAAACCTATAAATGGGAAAAAAATAATAGGCTTAATAATTATTTGTAGCCTGGCCAGCCGCAACTAACTCTTTTCCTATTCTATACAAAGAAGTTAGCCTGGTACTCTGTTGGTTGCATTTGATTTCAAGGGCGGGGTTTACGAGCATAATATTAACCAATCAGAGAAACATGACGCAAAGAAAGACGAAATCATACAGTCGTTTGTCAACAAGGAAGCCATGTGAGCACCAATAGTTACCATGGCCAGCAGTAGAGCGGACACCAGAGTCGTTTAATCGTTTTTATACTTTGCTGGTTATCCAAAACTGAGGCAGGAGCAAAATAAAATGGCCTCATCGCCATGTTGAATGTTTTTGTCAAGCCGCGCAAGCCAAGTCACTTATGTATGACGTAGCCAGCAAACCACACCCTGCTGCAGACAAACGGCTTGGGATTTGTCCGTCCACAAAATCGCCAAGAGAAGTGATTCGCTGTGAGAAAGGAAACTGGTCTGGTATGCCAGGCTAAATTATTTAGGCTCTATTATCTTCTGAGGACACACATATTTATAAAACCAATAAAAAGAAAAAAGATAACTGAAGATTTTTGTTGTTCCACTTTATGCACATTAACAATGTATTTTATCCCCAACAAGCAGATAAAAATTTTAGTGGTAGTTATGGATATTATAATATAAGGTTGGAGATTTTAAAAAAGTAAAATCTGTTTATGTAAATGCATCTATGTGGGATCCCTGGAAGCACTGTTGGACCAAAACAGTTTATAATCTCACAAAATCACTCAAAATGGTGCATTATATAAAACAATATCAATTTGAATGGGTCACAAAGCTGTATTTTAAACGTCACGTAAAGGTCTGAAGTGGAGTTACAGTTGTGCTCATACGTTTTAGTTTTTTTTTTCTGGGCCATTTTTCAGACAAAATGATAACACAAAAACTTCTTTCACTCATAGTGTTTTGGTGAAACCATGTATTGGCAAATAAATGTGTTTACTCTTTTTAAATCATAATAACAGAAACTACCCAAAGTACCATGATTAGTGTTCCAGCTGTAACACTGGTGAATGGAAGCTCAATGTAATGTCGCTTTAGATAAAAGCATCTGCTAAAATGACTAAATGTAAAATGACTAAATGATAAAAAGTTTACATACCCCAGTTCTTAATACTGTGTTTTGCCACCTTTAACAATGAGAGCTTGAAGTCTTTTGTGGTATTGTTGATGAGGCTCTTTATTTTCTCAGTTGGTAAAGAAACCCATCTTCTTGGCAAAAAGCCTCTTGGGCTGTCTTGCATGATCTGCTTGTTTGAGATCTCCCCAGAATGGCTCAATGATACTGAGGTCAGAAGACTGAGGCCAGTCCACAACCTTCACTTTATGCTGCTGTAGCCAATGACAGGTCAACTTGGCCTGTGCTTTGGATATTGTCATGTTAAAACGTCCAAGTACGTCCCATGTGCAGCTTTCTCCAGTATATTCTGAAAACATGCTGCATTCATCTTTTCCTGTGCCTTTGTAGCTCACACATCCCCAAAACATCAGATCCACCTCCATGTTTCACAGTAGGAATGGTGTACCTTTAATCATAGGCCTTGTTGACTCCTCTCCAAATGTAATGTTTATGGTTGTGGGCAAAAAGTTTAATTTTGGTCTCATCACTTTAAATGACTTTATTCCAGAAGTTTTGAGGCTTGTCTCTGTGCTGTTTGGAGTATTGTAAGCGAGATGCTTTGTGGCATTTGCGTAGTAATGGCTTTCTTCTGGCGACTCAACCATGCAGCCCATTTTTCTTCAGGTGCCTTCTTATTGTGCATCTTGAAACAACCACACCACTTTTTTCCAGAGAGATCTGTATTTCATCTGAAGTTATTTGTGGGTTTTTCTTTGCAACTCGAACAATTTTCCCGGCAGTTGTGGCTGAATTTTTTGGCTCTTGGTTTGGTTTCAACAGAATCCCTCATTTTGAACACTGCTGATTGACATTCTCAATTTCTTGGATATTTTTTTATATTCATTTCCTGTTTTATACAGTTCAATTACCTTTTCTCGCAAATCCTTTGACAATTCTTTTGCTTTCCCCATGACTCAGACAGAAACGTCAGTGCAGCACTGGATGAAAGATGCAAGGGTCTGTCAGGAGCCCAAAAACTCACTGACCTTTTATACACACACTTTTTACAAACAGATCACAGGTGAGGATGGTTACCTTTAGGAGCCATGCAAACCTGTTCAACTTGTGCATGTTATCAGGCCAAAATCACCAGAATAACTTTTGATCAGGATAATTTGGGTATTTTCTGTTGTCATTATGATTTCAAAAGAGTAAACACAGTTGTTTGACAATAAATGCATTCACCCAACAACACAACCACAAAATCACAAAAAATAAATAAATAACAAATTCTGCTTATGAGCACAACTGTATATCGGAGCTGAACCACGTTTACGTTGATTATTTTGGTTGATAAATGGGAAAGGCTTCTCTGAGGTTGTGTGATGTTATGCCTGGTTGTATAAAAAGCATGTTCAAGACCTGGATTGTAGTTTGATTTAAGTTTTTTTTTTTTTCTGAAGCTATTTTTCATCTGTTTTTTAAAATGGTAGAGAGCCCAAGGATTGACGATCTTTTTAAATAAAAAATAACCAGGATTTGTGGAAGTTTTATTGTGAAAAACGCCATGAGGTTAATAATGATGCAGTCTGAATATTGTCGCATAGATCAGAAAATGGTCTAATCATGTCTAAATGTGAAAAATAAACTGTTCATTGTTTGAGATTTTAACGATAGAACAAAGGCTATACACCTTCAAATAAAGCATTTTACATGATTTACTGTTTCATTTTAATGAGTCACAAAAGACCTGGTTTAGACCTAAATAAGTCCTAGTTTTAGTCTTATAATTAGAATACGCTTTGGTTGTAGTTTGGTCTTGGTTTAGTTCAGGATTATTTTTTGATTTAGTCTGGGTTTTTGTACGTGGTTTAGTTCTGGTTAATCTCGGTTTAATTTTCTGATTTACTCTTGATTTCAGACCTCAATAAGATCTGGTTTAGAACTCTTTTTGAAGATCTTGTCCTTGGTTTAGTCCTAATTAAGCCCTGGTAAATTTTGCGTCTAGTTCTGGTTTAGTCCTTAATTTCTCATGTTTTAGTCTGGCTCCAGGTTAGTCCTAGTTTAGTCTTAGTTTAACCGTAGCTTGGTGGTGGTCCTGGTTTAGTCCTTAAATTCTGGGTTTTAGTCCTGGATAAATCTTAGTTTAGCTCTTTTAACAAAAGCCAAATTGTTTAAACTTTGAACAGAACGATTAGATGTTTAAAGAGCTAGTCCTCACAGAACCTAGAGACTTACTGCAAAAAATCTTTTCTCCAAATGAATATGAATCAATCTCATCTATCTTCTATTCTTGGTGTTTTTATCAGTAAAAGTCTGAGTTGGCAACAGAGGTGTTTGAACTCTAGACTCTACACTGATTGTATAATTGGTTTAATCAGTTTATGACTTTATGGTCATTATCGGTCTGTTTTTACACGTCCCACACCGATACAACAACACAACGATAAAGCAATTAGACACACATATAATCAAGAAATTGGCCATGATATGGGACATGAATGCATCCCACAAAAGCAATAAAAGGATGTGCCAGTCTTTCCTACAGATTGAAAAGACTGCTGTACACTTTACAGCATTATGGTCTCAAAATAAACAATAAATGATTATAGATTATACGTTTTGATTATTGCATTTTGTGGTGGTAAATTCCGTTTGTATGTTAGCGTTTGTTACACTGAGTTTGTTCCCATTTACAAATAATAGACCTTTTTTCATCAAACAAATCATACTTGGCTTCATGTCTTGCTTCATAAAATTCAACTTGTACAAAAGCTTCAAAGTGGTTCATAAAACATTAGCGTTTGGCAGAGACGAGAATGCCGTTGGTCTGCACTACCTTTGAATGCATTGCGTCCTGAAGATGAGAAATTAGTTTCTCTCTTTCTGCCACCGTGAGAAACGTACAAAAATTTCAATACTAAATTTGCATCGTCTTTTAATTTGCTGTCGTAGAAGTCATGTCTTAAATATGTTTATAACTTCTGACCAATTCCACAGTCGCTCCTTAAAAAGTTCCTCCATCTTCATCTTTGAGTCGAGCTCATCACTGCCTCGTACAGACCACCGCAGGAAAAACAGACCGAAGTGTGGAGAAAATGATGATTACTCTGTCCGTATCTGAAAGTGAATCTAAGATAATAGATCTGTAGATAATGAAAAATTAAAAAGATCTTATCTGTTTAAAGTGGGTAACCTTGTGGTTGTCCTAGTTTTGGCCTGGTTTAGCTCTGCACTTCTCCTGGATAAATCTTTGTTTAGCCCTGGTCCAGTCCTAGGTAAGAAGTTTAGATTTTATTTGCCCATTTTATTGTAATGTTTATTGTTGTCAGTGTGAATAATACATCCATTTCCTTTTCTTCCACTCTCATAACGCTGCTGACCGTGACACAGATATGGAGTGAAGTTCAAAGGTACCATTTGTATAAATCCCAACTCACTCCCTCCCAAAGTCCGTCTAAAGTCCAGGCTTTATGTAATCCTTACCTCAGTCTGAACTAGACACCTGGGATCAATCACGTACAGACTCTTCATAAAACTTAGCGCCGTCCTCTCGCTCAGAGCTGCACCTGGAAACACAAACATGCAGACAATATTTGGCAAAAATGGCAAAGAGACACTGGAACCGGTCCAGGCTCAAGTCAAAGGTGGGACTTCAACTTCAGTGCAGATTGAAATTTTGCTGCTTGCTATATACTGTATATTATGGTTTATTCCTGGTTTAATCTTTGTTTTACTTCAGGTTTAGTCTTGAATTATTCTTGGTTTAGTTTGGCTTTATTTCTGAATAAGTTTCCATTTAGATATGCTTCAGTCCTTGTGGTGGATTCAACTCTTGGAGTTATCAGGTCATAAACACATAAATAAATCATTGATAAAATAGTTGTAAAGTCTTTTTAAACGGGTTCTATGCAAAATACGAAGTGCACAAAGCCAGAAGGAATAGTTTTATTTTAATTTTTTAAGTTTAAGTTTTAGTCCCATTTTCAACAAGTTTTAGTTGAATTTGAACAAATTTTTAATTGGTTTTAAACATGTTCTATATGGATCAGAACAGGTTTTAGTTGGATTTATTAAATGTTTTTGAATTTGAATAAGGTTTTAGTTATTTCTATGTGAAGTCATTATAAGTGAATAGTTTTGTCGTCTCACCTTCAGGCAGCCTCCCTTTGTGGCTCGAAGGGACTCTCCTCAGAAACGGGCCCGGGCTCTTTTCTGTAGGAGACTCTCAGTACAACCACTGGTTCGATGGACTCTCCTTGATCCACAGCTTCACGTTCAAAAATGGTGAGAAAACCTCAGAAAACCACTAGGCCTAACAGTCTCTGGCCAACAATGTTTATTACACAGTTTATTTACAGAAAGACTTTCTCTTCTGCCAATCAACATGAGGATCAATGGGTAAAATCTGTTACACTAGGTTTTAGTGTGTTTTCTTTAATTTCTTTCTTCAGGTGAGGTGAGTTACCGGAGCAAGTTCCTGGAGAGCAATACATTTAAACGGAACATAAAGGCTGATCGAATCGTTGTGTCTGAGTTTGGGACAATGGTTTATCCAGATCCCTGCAAAAACATCTTCTCCAGGTTTGACACAAAACAAAAGAGAAATGTGAAGGAGTGTCTATTTATTCCTAGTCCTACTTTTAATCTTTGTTTCTTCCAAGGTCTAGTCCTTGTAATAAACTTATTTTCTATTTCTGCAGGTTTTTTACTCACCTCTCCAACATGATCCCAGACTTCACTGATAATAACTTGGTGAACATCATTCGTTACGGAGAAGACTTCTACGCTGCCTCTGAAATCAACTACATCAATAAGATCAACCCTGAGACCCTGGACACCACCAGACAAGTAAGTATAACTCTACGACAATTATTTGTAATGCTCTTTTTAGAGGCTACATATTGCTTTTTGGGGTCTGGAGGCAGGGAACAGAGAACAATGGGGCACTGGCAAGGGATGCAGGAACAGGTTGCGTGGGAACAGGTACTCGGGGACAGGTTGCGCCGGAACAGGTTGGCCCTAGCAGGCACGCGGGAACGGGCACTCGGGAACTGGCACTTGGGAACAGGTCAGCCGGAATTTGCACTCGGGGAACGGAGCCCTCGGGTATGCAGTAATCAGGTATGCAGGTACGCAGGAATCAGGTATGCAGGACGGGCTGGATTCCACAGGTGGGTTCACGAAGAATTCAGGCGGCGTCACACAGAATCAGGCAGGAACAGGATACTCAGGAACAGGTACTCGAGGACTCGGGATACTCAGGTACTCGAGGACTCAGGAACAGGTTAGCAGGAACAGGCTGCTTCCTTCAGTTCATGTCGGAGCCAACTGCCCTAATCGTCCTGTTGCTGAAGCTGTTGTCCGTGGGCCTGAGGAGCAGCACGAAATGGGTCTGCGGAGTCCATTTTATGGCCAGTTTGTACTGTCAAGATCTACTGTCCGGAACAGGCAAGAAGACTTGCAATGCAGGACCCCACAATGGCATATGTATCACACAGGTTTATTTCCAGGCAAAGGTACAGAATTATAATTCAAAGACGAGGTCGAAACAAGGCTATGGTCAGAACACACTAAAAGTCCAATTCACTAAACATGAGAAATACACTAGAAATACAATACACTAAACACACAGAATACACTAGAAATTCAATACACTTAACCGCAAGAAAAACTGACCCGCAAACTCACAGCAAGGGTGAAGACAAACTGGCCCTTAACAGGGAAAACACACAGGCTATAAAATGAAACACAACGAGGGACAGGTGGAACACATTAGGGGCGGAGTAGGTAATCACAAAGGAGGTAAAGACACAAGGGCAGGAGGTCAATCTGACACTTCACAATAAGACACAGGAAATAAAATACACTACATAAACAGACTGACTAACAAGAAACACGAGGGTGGGACATGACAAATCCGGGTTTGGTCCCAGTTTAATCATTTGCTTTTCCATGGTTTGGGCCTGGTTTTGTCCCAATATACTCCTGGTTTAGTCCTACTTTAGTCTTAGATCTAGTCCTAATTTTGTCCTAGTTTAATCCTGTTTTAAGTCGCAGTTGTTACAGTTTAGTCTTGGTAGATTTAGTCCTAGTTATATATTACTTAAGCCCTTGTTTAGTTCCGTTTCTGTCTTAGGTTCAGGCCCAGGAGTCACGGTTTAGGCCAGTTTAAATCCTATATTTAATCTTTGTTTGCTGCCACTCCTATCTATGGCCACTTCCTTAGCCACACCTGATCCCTGGTAAAAGATTGCATTTTCTGTCTACCAACTACGAGTTTTACCTGCTACCTGTGCTGTTAGCTGCCAAGCTACAGTAGAGCTGGGCACTATGACAAAAATCTTTATTTATCTAATATTTTGATATTTATATTTTTCCTGATTAAAAACACAGACATTAAACAATAAAATATGAACATTAAACTCAAACCTTCGAGAACTACTAAAAAACAAAACGCAAATGAATGTCTACAAACAACAAAATATTCTGTTTATGGCACTTGTACAGTCAAGATTGATCAGGACTCAAACGCTCAATACAAAGAGGGTTCAGAACAAACTTTATTGAATAGTAGTGAACAGCAGATAGCAAGGAATCCAGACTGGAGCTGGAGCGTCGGACCGGAGGTGGAACTGACGTTGGAGCCGAAACTGGAGCGTAGGATTGGAGCGCCGGACTGGAGCTGGAACTGACCCTGGAGCCGGAGCGTAAGTAGGTTCTGAGCTGGTGATCTGGCTGGAGTCTACTAGAGGAAGTTGGCCAGATGTACATGTAAGACTCTGCTGGACAAAAGCCAGTAGCAGAAATTGGTAGCAGTACCAGGAGGCAGGAACAGGTAACTGGACCAGGTTAGCGGGAACAGGTAGCTGGACCGGGTAGCAGGAACAGGTAGCCAAACCATGTTAACAAGAACAGGTAGAAAAATCAGGTACCTGGATCGGGTTAGCAGGAACAGGTAGCAGTACCAGGTTAGCAGGAGCAGGTAGCTGGACTATAAAATGAGATGGCTCTTATTTTTAAATGGTTACAGGAAATGTTACGTTGATGGCGGAACTTGTTTAGGTTTGTTGCAACTGTTCACAGGTATTTCAGCAAGTTTCTGCTTAGTTCTAGAGTTCAGGCTTCAAACTTGTGCGTGATTTGAGCAGAACCGTCACAGAATCTGAAAATTGGGAATTTATAATAATAATGATAAACTTTATTTTATAAAGCGCCTTTAAAGGAAACTTCTCAAAGCGCTGTACAAAAACAAGCAATACAAAAACAAGCAATACAAAGTTCAAACAATTAAAAGTAACATCAACTATCAAATGCTAATTTAAAAATTTAAGTCTTAAGTCTACCTTTAAAAATGTCATAGCCCTGTGCTTCCCTAAGATCAGGAGGCAGAGAATTACAAAGGACAGGAGCATAGGAAGAAAAGGCCCTGTCACCCATAGATCGTAGGCGTGTTTGAGGTACAGCCAACAAGTTGGATTGTGATGAACGCAGTCTCCGAGTTGGGGTATAGGAAGTTAACAACTCAGATAAATAATAAGGGGCCAAGCCATGCAACGCTTTGTATGTCAGCATCATAATTTTAAAATCTACTCTGAATCGGACTGGGAGCCAGTGTAAAGACTCCAAAACTGGAGTGATGTGATCGCAAACCCTGGTCCCAGTCAGTATCCTGGCGACCGAATTTTGAACATATTGTAGTTTGTTAAGTGTGGATTTAGAGACTCCGGCTAGAAGGGCGTTACAGTAATCTATCCTAGAGATGACAAAGGAATTCATCAGCTTTTCAGCTACTGAGAAGTTTAGCATAGGACGTAGTCTAGCTATATTTCTGAGGTGAAAAAAAGATAATTTAACTGTACTCTGGACAAAAGAATCAAATGAAAGCCTGGTATCAAAAATAACTCCAAGATTCCTCACTTTAGCTTGAGTAGCCAAGACAGAGCCATCAATAGTCAGAGAGAATGAACCAGCTTTTGAAATTTGATGACGGGAACCAATAAGCATAACTTCAATTTTACCACTATTCAGACACAAAAAATTTGTACTCATCCATTTCTTTATCTCAGAAACATAGCCAGACAGAAAATCAACATCAAGATGTTCACCAGACTTTGAGTGTATATAAATCTGCGTATCATCAGCATAAAAGTGATAATGGAGGCCAAGCGATCGCAACAACTGTCCAAGTGGTGCCAGATAAATGTTAAAAAGCAGAGGGCCCAAGACTGAGCCCTGAGGAACCCCAGTGGAAACAGAGCTAATCTCAGACCTGAAACCGCCCATAGAAACAAACTGAGAACGGTCAGTAAAATAGGATTTAAACCACTTCAAAGCTGTCCCCGACACCAAAATCTTGTTCAAGACGGGCGAGTAATAGACTATGATCAACAGTATCAAAAGCTGCTCTTAAATCAAGAAGGATGAGAATGGAAATTACACCAGAGTCAGAAGCCATCAACAAATCATTGGTAACTCTGACCAGAGCCGTTTCAGTACTGTGGAATTTACGAAAACCTGACTGAAGAGGATCAAACAGGTTATTAATTGCGAGATGGTTACGTAGATGAAAGGCAACAACACGCTCAAGTATTTTTGCCATGAACGGAAGGTTGGAGATGGGTCGAAAATTATTAAAATCCTCCAGAGTAGTATTTTCTTTTTTTGGTACTGGGGTTACAGCAGCAATCTTTAATGCTGCAGGAACCTCTCCCGTCTGCAATGAATGATTCATAATACTAAGGACAGTAGGGCTCAAAACATCAAAGCAAGATTTAAATAAGCTTGAGGGAATAGGATCAAGCAAGCAAGTGGTAGATTTCATGCTTGATACCTCCCTTTTCAGACCCTCAGAATCAAGATGTGGAAAATTAGTAAAAGGAAAACCAGTAAACCCAGATGAACAGAGAAGTGAGACAGTGGGAGCAGATGCAGCAGAAATTTGTTTGCGAACACTATCAATTTTAGAGTTAAAAAATTTAAGAAAAGAATCACATAGCTGTTGAGATACAGGCAAGGTGGTGGCAGCATCAACCTTAAGCAGTCTATTTATAGTTTGAAACAAATGTCTGGGGTTTCCTTGGTTGTTTTCAATAGTCTGAGAAAAATAAGAAGATCTTTCAGTCTCAATTAATGCTCTGTAGTCACCCAGAAGGTCCTTCCAAGCCAAATAATGAACATTCAAGCCAGTAAGACGCCATTTACGCTCCATTTTACGACACACAGCCTTCCTAATGCGCAAATCATCATTATACCAAGGAGCAGTGCGGGCTGAAGTAATCTGACATGACCTTAGAGGAGCATAAGAGTCAAGATTAGTAACAAGTGCATTGTTAAACTGTGAAACTTTCTCCTCCAAAGATGTTGAATGCTGGTCACTTAAAGTGGATACAACAGAATTAGAAAAAACTGTTTGATCAATAGACTTCCACTTCCGGAATGTTGCAGTTCGTTTTGTAGGCACACTTGAAAGATGCATGAGCCAAGCTATGAAATGGAGTCAACAATGATTTAATCTCCACACGGGGTACTAGTATTAAATTACGTTGATCAATACCAGTGTAGAACAGGTTGTTAGTCTTACGTCGGCATGTAGAATTACAAATGCTGGGAGAAGATGAAACTGTAAAGCTTCGCCTCAAACCCCGGTGAATATACCGTTTAGGACGTAGCAAGCCAGCGTCACGGCACAGATCGTAAGAGTCTTTAGCTAAACGAGATAAATTCTGTTTTAAATTCAACAGTTCGCGTGCAGTGTACCTTAAGGCCATAGTCATTAAATCCACAAACTCGGCTGGTTCTAGGCGTTGAATCCCCGTAGCACACCGTGATCTTGATGTCGTAAAATCCACATACACAGACCAACGCGTTGAATTCCCCGTCGCTCGTTGCAAATTATTCCATTGCAGATGTTCCAGGTGGAGCACAGAGATAAAAACAACAGTCCAAAACAAGTAAAATGGCACCACCATTTCAAACATAGAGGCGCTGAAAATAAAATTAAAACATTACTAGAATAAACAAAACGGTGAGAGGAGCGGCAGCCAAACGCGCCAGCGTACCCGACCCGGAAGTGATACATTCAATTTCTCCTGTGCTCCAGGAGAGAACAGATAAGGACTACAGCTTTTTACACATTATTTAAGTGAGTGGTCACCTTAAACCTCTGCCGTGCTGATCAGTGTTTGTATTGAATAAAAATGTCCAAAGCTATATCGTCGAGATCAACATTGATTTTATTTACGATGTAGCATAAAAAATTATATTTGGCACAGCCCTAAGCTACAGTGAAGCACTTATGGTTGTTCTGCTTCTAGTCCTGCTTAATAAAGTTTTTGCCTAAGTGTCCTGGTTGTCAGTGTGCTGCATTTGGGTTTAGTGCACACTTCCTTGCCACAGTGTTGTTTTTACAGAAGGTTGATTTTGGTTAATTTTGAAGGTGAACTACAGGAACCACATCGCCCTGAACCTTGCCACGGCTCATCCTCACTACGATGAACAGGGAAACACCTACAACATGGGCACAGCCATCATGGCTCTGGGACGTCCCAAATACGTTGTCTTCAAAGTCCCCCACAACAGCTCGGGTACAGTCTGAGATAAACATAAAGTTTTGGTTCAATCCTGTTGTATCCTGGTTTAACCCTTTTCTTTTTTACAGATGCAGAGCATAAGAAGCCCGCTCTGAGCGAACTCAAACAGATCTGTTCAATCCCGTTCCGCTCCACTCTTTTCCCCAGTTACTTTCACAGTTTTGGGATGACGGAGAACTACATTGTTTTCGTGGAGCAGCCTTTTAAATTGGACATGGTCAGACTGGCCACGGCGTATTTCAGAGGAGTCAGCTGGGGCAACTGCCTCAAGTTCGACAAAGACGACATTGTAAGAACTATTCTTATATTCAAAAACAGTGACTAAATAACGTATAATTTCATTCCTTCTGACAGCCAGGGATTGGTGCTCTGCACCCAGATATCCCACCCAGGCACTTGCGCAAAGGTTTAGATGTTATCATCTACGGGCAGAGCTCCCAGAATTGGCCAGCATGACCGTCTTGACCGTCCCCCAAGCCATCGAAGGAAAATCAAAAGCTTTGGGAAAATCCAAATGGGCGAAGTAGTCATGTAGTCAGGCTTTGGGTTCAGACCCGTGGGTGTTTTCAACCTTGTCCAAGGTTTACAATATTCAGTTCAAGCTCTGTCCTCATAAGTTCAATGGTGTGAGGATGCCAGTTGTTGGCGACCCAGCAAGGTTTCTGGTCCTTTGACAGGAAGTTTTGGAGCTCCTGGGAAAAGGAGCCTTTAGCATCCAATCAATGAGAAGGCCAGAACTGATGGTTAAGTGACTTTTATTGCCGTCCTTGTCATAACCAACGTAAGAGCTGAGTAAAAACAAATAAACCATGTATTACCATCACATTTCGAACGTTACAGCTCATTACATTAGTTTCAATCCGACAGCTTTGCCAAGTTATACATTTTACGATACACATTTCAATTAGCTCAAATATATTTCTCTACAAACCTTGTTCCTCAATTGACTGAAGCTAAACCTTGTAGTTAAAACTGTTTTTAACCGTGAATCTTTTCAGACTTTCCTTTCGTCTTTTCGCCTTTTTTCAGGTTCATTTCCGTCACCACACTTCCGGTTTCTTTTTATCAAAATAAAAGCCCAATACCATAATAATAAAACATTATAGCGTAGCTATAATCAAAATAGTGCTTAACTACTCTGTTGACCTTTATACTCCCACCAAATTATTTGCTGTTACATACATAAAAAACACAAATAATTTCTACAAATTACTTAACCAGAATGCAGAAATAACCTTATAAACATGTTACAACTGTAACTTCATCATTTCAATACACTTAAGCATTGTAAATTTACCTTTTACAATCTTCTAGTAGCACTAACTTATGTACTGGGCGTCCTAGTACAGACATTTTATTCACCCGTTGACCTCTTTTGTCAAGATTGCTGTCTGCAAAGCCTATTTTGACTTTTCCGCCATCTGTATCTTTTACAGTGTCCAAGATTCGTCCAAGTTTCCACTGTGATCGTGGTTGTATTTCATCTTTGTCCATTACTATGTCGCCTATTTGCATGTTTCTTTTAGGCTTGTGCCATCTTTGTCTGACCATTATGTTCTGCAAGTAATCCCTTTATTGCAAGTACTGTACTTGACGCCATCGTTTTTGTGCATATAGGTCCTCCTTAACGAACTGTCCTGGGGGTTGCAGAGGAGTTGAGGTTTTCATTGTGACAAGATGAATTGGAGTTAGTGGCTCCAAACTGTTTGGATCGTTGAGACTGTCTGTTGTAAGGGGGCGGCTGTTTACTATAGCAGCCGCTTCATACAAGAAGGTTCTGAGTGAAGAGTCGGTGAGTCGACCTGGTGTGAGAGCCAGTGTTGCATTAAGAACGTTTCTCACAGTCCGTATCTGTCATTCCCATACTCCACCTGCGTGGCTAGCATGAGGTGTGTTTATTACAAAATCACATTGATTTTCTGCAAGGAAAGTTGTCAGTTTGTCAATGTCAATTTCACCTTGTGCTGCACTCAGTTTGTTTTTGGCACCAACAAAGTTAGTACCTTGATCACATTTTATTTGTCTGACAGAGCCTCTTAAAGCAATGAAGCATCTGAGTCCATTTATAAAAGTGTCCGTCGATAGGTCTTCTAACATTTCAACATGAATTGCACGTGAATAAAAGCACGTGAAAAGGAGGCCATAACTTTTATGTTCTTTATTTGCTTGCTTGGTCAGGAACGGTCCAAAAATGTCCATACCACAGTATGTGAAAGGCGGAGTGTTCAATTCTTTCTGTGGGTAAGTCTCTCATTTTTTGTCCTTCCACAACCGTTTGACTTAACTTTGGAATCCAATAGCCAGTGGATCGTATCTCATTCATTGTGTAGCCCTTTCCCTGATGATTGACCCTCTCGTGGCAATAAGCAATTATCAGTTTTGTGACATGATGTTCTCTGGGAATGATTGTTGGATGTTTAAATGAGCTGGGAAGAGATGAATGATGGAGCCTTCCTCCCACCTTAAGCACATTGTTCTTGTCCAAGAAAACATCCAAGTTGTACATTTTGTTGTTCTTTGGAAGTTGTTTGCCTTTGTTTAATGTCTCTATTTCATTTTGATATGCTCTTCTTTGTAAGTCTTTGATGATCACAGTTTCTGTATTTTGTCTTTTGGTTACAGCTGTGAGTGTCTTTGATTTGTCTTTGAGCACGTGTCGTCTAAGACGTGCGACTGCGCTGACTGCACGGGACCAGGATGAGAACCTTGTGAGTCGGTCACTAAGGCTTGTATGTTCAACCGTTTCTGTGTTTAGTGTCTGTACCTTTCTCACCTCTGGGTCTCCTACTGTAAGTACAATGGTCTCTTTTGTTAGAAACTGTATTTTCTTTTCCCACAGGAAGTGAGGGCCTGTGAACCAATTAGATGAAAACAGTTCATTTACAGATGTGCCCCTGGATGCTATATCTGCTTGGTTTTCACTGGTAGGCACATAAAACCATTGTTGCAGTGAGGTACTGTTGCGGATTTTCTGCACTCTATTAGCAACAAACGTGTGAAACCGCCTTGCGTCGTTGTTTATGTATCCTAGAGTGACCTTCGAGTCTGTCCAGAAGAACTCCTCAACATTGTCATAGAGCAGTTCATCTCTTAGCGTGTTACTTACAGCGACTGATACTGCGGCAAGCTCTAACCTTGGGATCGTGGTGAATTTTGTTGAAGAGACGCGTGCTTTGCCCATGATGAAGGTACAGGAGACTTCTTCCCTTTTGTTTATGAGTCTGAAATAAGAACACTGTCCATATCCTGTGGCACTTGCATCACAAAAGTGGTGTATTTCTCTTTTTACCACTTCTCCAAAATCTGCAGGAACATAACATCTGCTGATTTGCACATTTTTAAAATTGTGTAGATCTCCTTTCCAGCCCTCCCACCGTGGCATGAGCTGCTCAGGTAGCGGGTCGTCCCAGTCTGTTCCTTGACGACAGATTTCTTGGAGAATCCCTTTTCCCTTGAGTACATAGGTAGCAATGAGGCCAAGGGGGTCGTATTTTTCTGCGACTGTGGTAAATAGTATGCATTTATATAGCGCATTTTTGCACCCTTCTCAGGCATCCAAAGCGCTTTACATCTTGCTTCCACTCACCCCATTCACACACATTCACACCTGGGGCAGACAGAGATGGAGGCTGCCATACACACGGCGCTCAACCTCCTCCGGCCACCACCAAACACACCTCTACAGTCACACACACACCATCATACACCAGTGCTACAGACACTGGACAAGATGCCGTGCCTGGTTGGTGGTTGGTCCTTTAGCAAGATGTTAAATGTAAAGCAATCCTTAGCATCCAATAAATGCCAAGTGCCCTTTCAGTCTGTGTCTCGTTAAACGTCAAGTCCTTTGTTCTTGTATCTGTTGCATGCTCTGAAGCTGGAATGCTTTTTAAAACTTCTGAATTGTTGGACACAAATTTGTGTAACCTTAGTCCACCCTTCGCACATAGTTCACGGTCTTCCTTTACCTTTGTTGTATAGCATCCTTTACTGTCTCTGCGCTCGTGACTCCGTCGTCTACATAGAAGTCTCTTGCTACAAACTGTGAGCCAACTGGATATGCAGAACTGTTCTCTTTGGCTAAATGTTTGAGTCCATAGTTTGCACAACCGGGTGATGAAACAGCACCAAAAAGGTGTACTGTCATCCTGTCCGCTTGTGGTTGGCTGTTCATATCTTCGTCTTTCCATCATACAAAGCGTAAGTAGTTGCGATCATTTTCTTTGACTTGGAACTGGTGAAACATTTTTTCAATGTCGCACATGAGAGCTACTTGGTGCTGTCTAAAGCGCACAAACACACCAGTTAAGTTGTTGATCATGTCCGGACCATTCAATAAATGCTCATTAAGACAGGTGCCTTTGTGCTTTGCAGAGCAGTCGAAGACCACTCGCAACCTTTTTGGTTTCTTTGGATGATAGATGCCGTGGTGCGGTATGTACCATCAGTCTTTTCAGCGTCACCTCTTTTGATGATGTCACTCATATATTTCATGTATTCCCTTTTGTATTTTTCATCTTTCAGAAATTTGCGTTTGAGCTGATTTAGCCTGGTTTTGGCGAGTTGTCTGTTATCCGGCATTTGTGGTCTTTCTTTAAATGGTAATGGCATTTCAAAATGTCCATTTTCAGTTTGTGTTATGCCATGCTCGAGTTTCTGAAGGAATACTAAGTCCTCTTGCGACACCGTCTTTTCATTCCGGTCAGTCTCTTTGAAATCTCTCTCCAAAACGCGTATTGCATCTGATAGAATGGAGGGAGGAATTTCTTTAACAATGATTCGGTGACAGAGACTGCTCGCTGAATCGGTTTTGTTGTATGGTGTCAAGTTGCCCACTATGCTCCATCCCAAATCAGTGTGAATGGCATAGGGCTCATTTTCTTTGCCTAAGAATACTTGTTTGGGTGCGAGAGCTCTAGGACAAGTATAACCTATGAGGAGACTTACTTCACAACTGAGGAGTGGAGGGACCTCGTCTACAATCGGTAGCAAGTGACTCCACTGTTTGGCTGTTTCACATGTAGGTATCTGTTCTCTGTTAGCAGGTATGTATTCCTTTGTGTATGCGGTGGGGAGCTTTATGACTGTGGCTGAGTTATATCCTCTCACTAAGAGATCAGACACCTTTCCACTGCTTACAACTGCATTTCTACCCATCATAGTAGTTAGTTTCATCTTAACTGGCCAAACATCTGCCTGTAGCTCATGTGTGACATCCTGATCAATTAATAGTGTCGCTCTGTGTGTCTAATAACGCATAGACCAGTTTTTCATTGAGTGGGTTAGTGGTAGTGGACAGCCACACTGGAACTATCATTGAGGTGCTGACTGACTGTTCAGATCTGGCAATATTGAGAGACATGGCTGTTGCTGTTTCAGGTGAACTACCTTGAGCTGCATTGTTTGTGCTCGCGCATGTTTCTCTTTGCAGACCATTCCTGTAGTTTTCATCATGAAGACATGTTGGGTGTCGCTTTGTGCAAGTCTCACAAGTGAGGCGGCGTTTGCAGTCCTTAGCACTGTGTCCTGGTTTTAGACAGCCATAACAAAGTCTATTGTCTTTCACATGATTCTTTCTGTTTTCTAGAGATATTTTCAAGAGGTCAGGGCACTTGTGAAGTTGATGAGCAATAGAACCAGTTCAGAGTTCAGACCAGTCAAAAGGGTTATATTGGCGGAGCAAGGAGTACGCATGCAGTGGTGTTCTCCTTTGTTCTATTGTCATTGAGGTTTTTAAACAGCAGCCTCAATGTATGAGAATGGCACATGTAGCACTTTAAAATAAAGTACTGTACCCAATGTTTTCATTCCTTATTTATGTAATCCTTATTAATGTCTGACTTTTATTAACAATGTGAGATAAGTGCTGTTGGATGTATTTAATTCTGGAGGCTGTATCACAGGTGGAACGTCCCATGCGTGGGACGGACAATAAAGTTTAACTTACCTTAATGTCGGGTTTGTAGCGATGGACCCCAAAAGCAGACAACAACAGGAGAATACTTTAAGCGTCTTTATTGATCAAACTGTGAACGAGAGCTTAAGTGCTGGGAGTCGGCATCAGTCCTGGGAGCTGCGACCGGAGCGCGTTGAGCCGGTGTCGGCCTTTGTAACAGAGGCTGAGGACAGAGCTTGAGCCGGTGGTTCTGGTCCGAATGGACCGTAGCCTCCAGCCCGAGGGTAGTGACTCAAATAGTCCATGTCCAGGGTGAGAAGGGTTGGTTGTGATCCAACCTGCTCATCCCCGAGTCCTGGAGACGTACAGGTCCTGGAGAGATGGAAGGCCGCAGCCGGTCACGTTCTCTGCAGCTTGCACAATGCGCTGTCTGTCCCTAGCTGTGGCTCCAGCGTACCACACAGTGATGGAGGAGGTGAGAATGGACTCAATGATGGCCGTGTAGAACTGCACCATCATCTGCACTGGCAGCATGGCTTTCCTCATCTGCCGCAGGATGTACATTCCTCTGCTGGGCCTTCTTGATGAGGGAGCCGATGGTGGGCTCCCACTTGAGGTCCTGAGTGATGGTGGTACAGAGGAAGCGATCACGGTGGTGATGGGGGAGTCTGTTAGGGCGAGGGGAGGCAGGGATGGCAGGGGGGTTGTGACATTCCTGAAGTCCACGATCATCTCCACTGTCTTCTGGGCGTTAAGCTCCAGGTTGTTGCCACTGCACCAGGACACCAGCCGGTCCCCCTCCCTCCTGTAGGCAGACTCATTGTCGTCCGAGATGAGCCTGATTGAGGGTATTCCGTTTCACGGGAATCGTGGCTGGAGGTGCAGCAGTTGGTGTACAGGGAGAAGAGTAGAGGAGAAAGTACACAGCCACAAAAAATGGCAGGTCCTGGCCTGTAAAAATGTCTGTGAAGACAGGAGTCAGCACAGTGTCTCAGGGTGGCGGGAGAGACACTGTCTGGAGCGGGTGCTTTGCAGATGTTTTGTCTCCGGAACTGCTTCTGCAAGTCATGTTCCAGAACTGAAATGGCAGTGGGGGAGGAGTGGGTGTCCAGGTTGGGCCTGGCTGAAGTGTCCACTGTAGTGATTGGGGTAGGGAAGGGGTCTGAAGTTTGAAAATGTGCATAATGTGAGTTCAGATGATCAGCCAGTTTTCGAACGTCAGCAGCACAGGGGGCTCTAGGCCTGCAGTTTGTAAGAAGCTAGAGCCCCCTCCACACAGAAGCAGTTGTTAACAGAGAGCTGCTGCTCCAGACGTGTATTGTACTTAGATCTAGCTCTTGACCCCTCCATGCTAAATTAGATTAGATTAGATTAGATTCAACTTTATTGTCACTGCACATGTAAGGTACAAGGCAACGAAATGCAGTTAGCATCTAACCAGAAGTGCAATAAGCAGTAAGTACAGAATATACAAGGTCTATAATATGTACAATAACTATACAGATAAGTATTATGGACATAATTGACAGATTTTAAGTACTATAAGCATGATATACAGGTAGGTGTACTATGAACATACTATACAGATGGATTATGTAAAAGTGTATGTACACTATAGGCAGAACTATGAACATATGAACATCATTTACACTAGTGCAATGGACCGTACAGTGCATAGAAAATATTACAGTGTGCAAATGGATGTAGTGCAAGTAATAACAAGTTTACTGTTTGCTTGCTGTAAATAATAAATAAATCAGTCAGACTCAGTGGTGATGTGGGGGAGGAGTCTGTGTGTGTGGTGGTGTCAGAGGGCAGAGTTCAGTAAGGAGACAGCTGTAGGGAAAAAGCTGTTCCTGAATCTTGTGGTCCTTGTCCGGAGGCTCCTGAAGCGCCTCCCGGAGGGCAGGAGGTTAGACAGTCTATGGTCAGGGTGAGAGGAGTCCTTAAGAATGCTGCGAGCTCGACGTAGACAGCGTTTCCTCTGGATGTCCTCAATAGCAGGAAGTGGTGTCCCTGTGATGCGCTGGGCAGTTTTCACCACCCCTCTGCAGTGCTTTGCGGTCAGCCACTGAGCAGTTTCCATACCAGACTGTGATGCAACTGGTCAGGATGCTCTCGATCGCACACCGGTAGAAGTTCAGCAGGATGGCTGAAGACAGCTGGTTCTTCTTCAGTGTCCTGAGGAAGAAGAGGCGCTGGTGAACCTTCTTGACCAGGCTGGAGGTGTTTGTGGTCCAGGACAGTTCCTCCGAGATGGTGATTCCCAGGAACTTGAAGCTGGAGACACGTTCAACAACCATACCATTAATGTGGATGGGGTCATGCGTGCCTCCTTTTTTCTTCCTGAAGTCCACAATGAGCTCCTTTGTCTTAGTGGTGTTAAGGAGCAGGTTATTGTCAGCGCACCATGTGGGCAGGTGCTGTACTTCTTCCCTGTAGGCAGTCTCATCGTTGTCTGTAATGAGGCCAATCACCGTGGTGTCGTCTGCAAACTTAATGATGGAGTTGGATCCATGCACAGGCTTGCAGTCGTAGGTGTAAAGGGAGTAAAGGAATGGGCTCAGCACACAGCCCTGTGGTACGCCAGTGTTAAGGGTGATGGTGGTGGAGTGGGTGTAGCCTGACCGAACATGCTGAGGCCTGTTGGTCAGAAAGTCCATAATCCAGTTGCAGAGGGAGGTGTTAATGTCCAGGTCTCCAAGTTTTGTGGTCAACTTGGAGGGAATGACGGTGTTAAATGCTGAACTGAAGTCAACAAACAACATCCTAACATATGTGTTGTTATTGTCCAAGTGTGTGAGTGCAGAGTGCAGCACTGTGCATACTGCATCCTCTGTGCTCCTATTTCTGCAGTAGGCAAATTGGTGTGGGTCCAGTGTGGGTGGGAGGCAGTCTTTGAGGTGTGCTAGGACCAGTCGCTCGAAGCACTTCATAATGATGGGAGTGAGTGCTACGGGGCGAAAGTCATTCAGGCACATTGGGGAGGAGTTTTTTGGTTCTGGCACAATGGCTGTGGACTTAAAACATGTTGGCACAGTTGCTTGGGTGAGGGACAGGTTGAAAATGTCTGTGAAGACCCCTGCAAGCTGCTCAGCACATGCCCTAAGCACACGTCCAGGAATGCCATCCGGGCCTGCAGCCTTGCGTGCGTTGATCCGGCTCAGTGCAGTGTGGACATCTGTGGAGGTGAGTTTGAGAGGTTGGTGGTCTGCTGAGGGTGAGATTTTGGTGGCCGTCTCCTTGCTGTCGCTGTTGAAGCGAGCATAAAAGTCATTTAGCTCGTTCAGGAAGGAGACGTCCGTGACCGTTGGAGTGGAGTTGCTTGACTTGTAGTCACTGATGACCTGGATGCCCTTCCACATGCGTCAGGGGTCAGAGTTAGAAAAATGTTCCTCTACCTTCAGCTTGTAGCGGTACTTGTCCTTTTTGATGCCCCTTTTTCAGGTTAGCCCTGGATTTACTGTAGGCCTGAGCGTCATCTGACCTGAAGGCAGTGTTGCGGGCTTTCAGCAGAAGTCGCACCTCCTTGTTCATCCATAGCTTCTGATTAGGGTATGTTGTTATCTGTTTTTCTGTTGTAACACTGTCAATGGTGAAGTTGATGTGATCCAGTACAGAGGAGGTGTAGATATCAATGTCCGTGTGAGAGCCACAGGCAGCCTGAGAAGCAAACATACTCCAGTCAGTGTGTTGAAACCTGTCCTGAAGTAAAGAGTCTGCTCCAGTTGGCCACACTTTGATGGTCTTCACTGATGGCTTCACACGATTGATGAGGGGTGAATACTTAGGGGTGAGAAACAAAGAAAGGTGATCAGACTGTCCGAGGTGGGGGAGGGGGGTCGCAATGTAAGCTCCATTAATGTTTGTGTATACATGATCCAAAGTTTTGTCTCCTCTGGTGTGGCAGGAAACATGCTGGTGGAATTTGGGGAGCACTGTCTTTAATTTGCAGTGATTAAAATCACCCGCGACAATAAAAGCAGCCTCTGGGTGAGCAGTCTGTTGTTTACTAATGGCTGCATGAAGTTCGTTCAAAGCAAGCTTGGCATTAGCATCCGGTGGAATATAGACTGCGGTTATTATGGTGGAAGTGAACTCCCGTGGCAGATAAAAAGGTCTACATTTAACCATGAGAAACTCTAGGTTAGCTGAGCAGTGTCTCCCAACAATGACAGTGTTCATACACCAAGATTTGTTGACATAAATGCACAATCCACCACCTCTTGTCTTACCGGAGTCCTCTGCTGTTCTATCTGCCCGGAGCGTGCAGCGCCCGGCTAGCTCAATAGCATTATTGGGTACGTCGCTGTGTAGCCATGTTTCTGTGAAAACCATGACATTGCAGTCCAAAAGTCTCTTACTGTTGGTGGTGCAAAGTCGTAACTCATCCATTTTGTTCACCAGTGACCGCACATTAGCAAGGAAAATGCTGGGTAAAGAGAGCCGGAGCGGTGTCAGCTTTAGCTTAGCTCTTAGACCTCCGCGCTTCCCCCGCCTTTGTTTACGATCTCAACGCCGCCTGCAAGCACTTCCGCCCGGCCGGGTAGAGTGCTTAGCCTCGGGTGTTCTGACGATCTCAGGGATGAGTCGAAGATTGGTGATAAAACTGTTGGAAAAGTCCTCACCGATATCCAAAAGCTCATGTCGGGTGTAGGATGTTAAAGCAAAACTGTTCAGTACGAACAGACCCGAGATGAGCAGGAATAAAACTGCAAAATTGCAAAAACTGGAGAGACGCTGAGCCTCGTGATGTGTACGCGCCGCCATCTTGGTCTTTTCCATACTTCTTTTCCATCTTGGTCTAAATCCATACTTCGCCTGCCTGTAGCTGCCCCAATCTCCAATTCTATGGGCTGCTTCCTTTTGCTGCCTTAGCTGTCTCAGTTTAGGTGTGAACCAGGGTTTGTCATTATTGAAAGTCACTTTGGTGCGTGTTAAAAAAAGGTTAAAGTAAAAGCATCTGGACTCAGTTTTCAAGGTAAAGACGTTTCGTCTCTAATTCCAAGAGACTTTATAAATTATGAGAGTGTAAAGTCATTAAGGCAGAGTGGCAGGAATTAAAATGCGTGTTCTGGGGCTCGAAGAGGTAGTATGGCTTATTAGTGTCTCCATTGTCACTGACGAGCCTAGTCTTTTGGCCAAGTCGGACACGTGGCGAGAAAGTGTCCAAATTTCCCACAGTAGATGCACTCCCCCGCCAAGATGTGGTGCTGCTGCTCTGCAGGCGTTCCCCTGGCACAACTCAGCTGTATAGGCTCCTGTGAAGATGTCGTCGCATGGGAGTGGCCCGTGACCGGAGTGGAACACTGGACTGGAGGAATAGGAGATGCGCAACGGACACTCGATGGGAAGGGGCCCGGACGGCGAATGCGCTCTTTTCAGCGCTCACGAAGACAGTTGTCAATCTTAATATCTGCAGAAATCACAGATTCCACGTCCTCAGCGTCCTCTTTCAGAGGCAACTCATCTTTTAAGGGCTCCGAGAGTCCATTGTATTTCAGTTCATCAGTTCATCTTCTCTGCCAGATTGTTCCTCGGTTAGAGCTACAACTAACGATATTTTTTCTGTCGACTAATCTAACGATTATTTTTATGATTAGTCGACTAATCTAACGATTATTTTATTTTTATTCTTTTTATTAATCTAGTGTTTTTTATAAACTGTAAAAAAGAACACTAGATTAATGTATTTTAAAGAGGGTAGTAAATATGCATATTTTTAAATGAACTGAATGTGATTATTACAATGTTTAATGTGATTACTTTGATTACAATTTTAATTGTATTTCAGAGAGTATAATGAATTTGTCATTTTATTATAAAATATAAAAAAAAGCACTTTAAACTCTTTTTAACTAAGGAGATAAGTTATTAATCACGTACTTATGATTGTTTTATTTAATTGGGTTGTCCCAAAAGTAAACAAAAATCCATCTTATTTGCATACCATGGCATTATATATTGGCGGTTATGTTATTATACATATTATAATAGTTTTTTTTCTTTTTCGTCTTTTTCAGAAATTAAATTATTAACAGTAACTTGTAAAGCAAAATTAGTAAACTATAGTACAACTACAACTTCTAATATACCATAACTAGTAAAATGCATGAAAATAGATCTGAGAAATATACACATGTACTGTAGGTGTTTGGTTGCAGAAGCTTTATCTGTTCTTATCCAAAAGGCATAGTTAGTAGTTTTTGTGTGTGTGGGACCTCTCATAAGGCACAGCACACAGCCATCACTTTTATTACTATCGCTGCTTTGATTAGCGCATTTGCGCTGACTATGCCTCTCCCTCCTCTACTGGGTAAAGTGTCAGGATGTCACAGCTGTCACTGGAAGCTGCAATATTCCCGACCTCCATCACTACCGCGGCCACGGCGAGTACACCCGCCCCGGCTTCTATCACCTGTGCTAAAGGTAAATCAGAAGGTGCTACGCGCACACGGCTTCCCTTCCCAACCTACCCGTCACTACCGCGGCCAGAGCGACTAGTTTCCTCCCGTTTCTTTCACTGATGTTGGGCAAAGTGTGGGAAAAACGAAGTGTGCTTTATGTTCACTGAGAGAGGCACCAGCAGCTCCGTCGCTGTCCAAGTCACAGACGCACTCTCACTCTCGCTCATTCTCACTTTCACTCCGCTGAAAAGACTCAGACTCAAAAGAGTCAGACATTACTAATGCCAAAGCTTCATCACAGGTGTATTTTTTATTTGTCATTTAAGCGTTTACCCGCTCGCGTGTAGAGGTTGAGGCTTCTACTGAGCCGGTCCTGACACGCCCACTGACGCGTCGGCGCATTTTATGCAAGTCGATGTATTTTCTTAGTCGACGATGTGTCGTTGCAGCACTATCCTCTGTGCTTGTGTTAACTTCCATACAATCCATCCATCCATCTACTACTGCATATCCGGGGCCGGGGTGAACTCAAACACATGGAAGCTGAGCTGGGGGCGAAAGAGCAAGCCCACACAAACCCGCCGCCTCTCACCGCAGGAGAGTCAGCCTCTCTCAAGGAGTTGGGTTCCAGAGCCCAAGCTGTGCGTGGAGGTGAGCCCGACAATCTCTAGTCGGTATCTCTCAACCTCCCGCACAAGCTCAGGCTCCTTCCCCGCAAGCGAGGTAATATTCCATGACCTTAGTGCCAGCCAGTTTTTTGTCAGAAAAATGCTTTATTTACTGGTTTAAGTTTGCTCCCTGCTCCTGGTATTTCCTTTGCCCTGTGCTCTTATTGGTGGCGTCACTTGTGGAACGGTCTACAGACGTCCTTCTGCTCGCTGCTTGTGACCAGAAGTGCCTTCATTTGTTTAGCTAAATGTGGAAATTGGTTACACTATACATATCTTTCTGTATATGGAAATTGTATCATGTATTATCATTATCATCATAAACATTGCTGTAAATTTATGCCTAGTTTATTTGCTCTTTTCCAGACGTTGTTCCATGTGGTGAACAAAAAAACAGGAAATCTATTATCTACTCGTTACTACGGCGATGCTTTAGTGGTTTTCCATCACGTTAACGCATACGAAGAGCAGAACCACGTGGTGTTCGACCTCATCAGCTACAAAGACACTAACCTGTACGACATGTTCTTTATCGAGAACATGACCCAGGACACGGGCAAACTCATCGAGGCCAACAAGTGCTTCAATCCGCCTGTCTGCCAGAGGTTCGTGCTGCCGCTCCACATCAACAAGGTAAACGCTGTAACACAGGGAGAAAAAACAAGAAAAACTGAGGGAGAGTAAGGGTGTTCTGTAGGAAAAAATTACCTTCACTGTAAAACTTAAAGATGCTGAATAAAAAAAAAAGTGGAACAAGTGGATTACCTACAAAACTAGAAATAGAACAAGGAAACTAAAACCAAATTTGGGTCCAAAAAAATAAGTAAATATAGGATTGAAACTGGAATATAACAAAGACTAAATGGGACTAAACAGGGACATTCAGGACTAACCCGTGAGAAACTAATCCTAGATGCAAAAATGCAACCAAGACTAAACAAGGTCCAAAGTCCAAACTGTTTACCATGGACTACACTATTACAATTTGGACTAAACAGAACATAACAAACAACTAAATCTGAGACTCAACAGAACTAAAACAGTGCAAAGCAAATTAACAACAATGAACTACAGATTAGCTGTTAAGATATAGTCTGTTACAAGCATCTCTACTTCAGTTTAATGTACATTGTATGCTGTCCTAAAAACAGACCAAAACAGAACAATCCTAAAAACCTACTGTGGCCTTTTTCTTCATTTGAAAAATCAGTGACAATTTGCTCTGTTTTCCCCTTTCTCTTCAGTCTACTGTTCTGTGAAAAAAGTCTCAAACACCAAAAAAAAAAAAAATTTTAAATGTATTAAAAAGCTGCTTTGCTGTTTTCTCTGTGTTTGTCAGGAAACAGAGCGAGGAACTAATCTTGTGACGCTCAAAGACACGACGGCTTCAGCTGTGGTTCAAGACGACAGCTCCGTTTACTGCAAACCTGACAATGTCTTCCAGGGTATGGAACTAAACTAGACACTAAGTCTCTTTCTGGAAAAGTCTGTTGTGATTGGGCAGATCTCTAACGGCCTTTGGATCTGATTGGTTGTTATATCTGTTGTTATTTCAGGATTGGAACTGCCTAGAATCAACTACAACTTCAACGCCAAGAAATACAGATACGTCTACGGCTCCAGAGTTGAGTGGTCTCCTCATCCAAACAAGGTCTGAACCAGGACTGAACCGGCACTGAACAAGGACTAAACCGGGTCTAAACCAGGCCTAAATCAGGAATGAACCAGGACTAAACCAGGACTAAACCGGGTATGAACCGGGACTGAACCGGGACTAAACCGGGACTGAACTGGGACTGAACTGGGACTAAAATGGGACTAAACCAGGACTAAACCAGGACTGAACCAGGACTGAACAAGGACTGAACCAGGACTAAACTGTTGTGGTCCCACAGATCGCTAAAGTGGACATTTTGAACCGGACTCACATCGAATGGGTTCAAGAGAAATGTTATCCCTCAGAGCCTGTGTTTGTGGCGTTGCCGGGGGCTACGGAGGAAGACGACGGTAAGACAATGAACCAACACTGTAGACCAGGACAAAGTGGACACAAAACATGAATGAAAAAATAACCCCGGTGCCTCTGCTTTTACCTTCAGGTGTGATCCTGTCGTCGGTGATCTCTCCAGACCCTAGCATCTCTCCGTTCATGTTGGTCCTAAACGCCCGAACTTTAGAAGAACTGGCCCGAGCCGAGATCCCAGCCAGCGTCCACATGGATCTGCACGGATACTTTATCCCGGCCTCGGGGTCTCACTGAAACCAGAACCAGGATGAAACCAGAACTGAAACCAGGACTTACACAGGGACATTATTTATTATTGTACAGAATAGATCAACTGTGTATAAGCATTATGTTCTAGACATATATGTTAAAAAGTTAAAGTAAAGAGACATAACTATTATAGATGCTCATTTTGATTAATTTTCCCGACCGACAACCGCCGCTCCTTAATCGATTATTAACCGTTAATTGATAAGATTATAATATTGAATTGGCATTAACGGCTTAGTGTACAACGTCCCGGTCCCGGGACGTAAACACGCTACAAAAGAAAGCCTGCGTTGTGCTTGCACCTCGTCATGCAAACCCCAACAATATATATACCAAATTAAAGCTTAAAGTCTCATCTTTCAGACGATATAAACCATTTTAACACGTTACAACCACAGCGCCCGACACAAAGCCTTTTATAGACAAGCACAAAGATTTAGTTTGGACTTGTCTTACCTTTGACGGGTCTCTTGGACTGAAACAGCAACAAATCCACATAAGCTTGGTGTCTTTCTGTCCGTAAAGGTCCAGGGAATAATATCCAGTAAAATAATTAGATCCACAAGACATGTTATATCCTCCAAGGCTCAAAAACTGCAGAGAAGTATTTCCAACTTGAAATCTGCTGCAACATTTTTTGTCATTCCTATTGATAATAAAACCCATAAGTCCTTTCGAGGCCGCGAAAAAAGCTACTAAACTGCTAACAGGAAGTGTTAGCCTTCGATTGACACCTTTTTCAGCCAACTCTGACGGGTTTTGACCGGGCATGACCTGGATATGCACCAATGGCCGCACAGACTGTGCAACGATTACGCACCACGTAAACGCTTCCAGCACGTTCGTTGTTCTCGTAGGCTCTTTTATTTTTAAACCATGCAGCAAACCAAAAAAAAAGAACCTTAAAAAAAAAACGTTTTAAACCGTTTAACTGATAGTATTAATCGGTCAAATTTTTACTTTAGGTTAACGGTTAAACGGTCAATATGAGCATCCCTAATAACTATAATTACTAAACCCTGGTTACAGATTTGGTAATTGTAAATAACTTTAAAAAAAATAATTAGGAAAAAAAAATACTAGGCTAAATAAGCAATAAAACAGACTAAACCAAAGGCTGAACAAAATCCAAACCTGTGATAAAATAAAGCATGCCCTAAATAAGGACTAATTACAAACTATTTGAGACTAAACTAGGTCTAAAACTGGTCTAAACCAAGTCTTAACCAGCGAACAAAGCCACATTTACTCTTTAGGCTGCTTATGTTTACGCTGTTTATTTATTCATTCATTTTCTACCACTTAGTCTCGTTAGGGGTCATGTGATTGGAGCCTATCCCAGCAGCTTTGGGCCTGAGGCAGGCTACACCCTGGACAGTGGCCAGTTAGTCGCAGGGCTGATATTTAGAGACAGACAATCATTCACTCTCACATTAATTCACTAGGGACACTTAGAGTTGCTAATTGACCTGTACATGTTTACAATGTGTGCTTTTAAATTAACTACAACTTATTTATTTACATTTACATTATATTTAGTCATTTAGTTGCTTTTATCCAAAGGGACTTACATTAAGGTCCCAATCACCAGTGTTACAGCTGGAACACCACTGTAGGCAAGGTGGGTTAAGTGTCTTGCCCAAGACACAACAACAGTATGAACTGTGGGGAGAGCGGGATTCGACCGCTCTTACCACTGAGCCACTGCGCCAAATATTTATCTTCTTGTTGTTGATTCCAAGTCTTATGGGAATTCTTTGATAGGAAATTAATTATTGCTTTACATTTGAGGGCTTTCAAAGATTAATAATATTTTATGGTAGTCTTTGTTTAGTTATTAGTTAGGGAAGCAGAAATATTATATATAATGTTTATTAATTTTGATGCAAATAAAAAGAAAACACATCATTAATATATTGGTAATAACCTGGTTTAAAATGCTATATCCTCTATGACCCAGACCCATTTATGGCACTTCTTCTTTGTTTCTGAGTTTAACAGCATACAAAAAAAGAAAGAAAAATCTAATACTTTACTAGTGGAAAATGTTTTTTTTCTTCCAACTTATAAAAAGTTGTCTCTCTTGCATAAACAGCATTTAATCTATTTGAAATGTGCCTTTGTTAACAACTTACCCAGATAAAAATTAGCATGAATCAGCAAAAACTAGCTTTAGCTCCCTACGCAAAAATAAAAGATAACTGTTTAAGACTCACCTTTAGGTTATTATAGTTTTTTATAGTTTTTACCACACTCATGTGCGAACAAAATCTCAATTAACTTTGCCTCTGTTGTGACCTCCTAGGTTAACTCTTTCTAATATCAAATTTTGTGTTAAAACTAAAACTTTTTCCATTTTCCATCGGCTGATAAGCACAGGCAACTTTGGCGCCACCCTGCGGAGTAATATGTCCTGTGATAAGGCAGTACTAGGGCTCCAATATTCAATTGCAAAAGTAATAGAGAGTGTAAATTATTATTATAATGAAGTATAATTTTATTTTGTGCTCAAACTGGACAAAAACAAGTCTAAGACAAAACGAGCTTAATCCAGGACTATATAAGGGTCTAAAAATCTTGACTAAACTAGGTCTAAACACTGTCCTATTTTTTCTTATTCATTGATTTATTTTGGTTAAATTATAAAAGTGCATGTATATTAGAATCGAAAATTACAGTATATTATGTCTTTTTTATATTTATATTTTTTTATAATTATTTGAAATATTGTTCTAAACTATTTTAAATATTTTAAACAGTTCTAAACTGTTTGAGGGAAGTAGCATATTATATCTTTTACAGTTTATTATATTATTATATTACAGTTTAAAATATTATTTTACAGCCCTTATATATTTTTTTCTTTCTTTTTATTATTTACAGTATGTTTTGTCTCTGTGTTTAAATGTGGACTCCAAGAATAGAAGTTAATGATATACAAGGGCTGTTCAAATCCTAAATCATCACATTGTTAATCTTAAATGTGTTGATTAATTAATTGTAAACTGAATGGGTAATGTCATGCATCCCTATCTTGTGTCTTTGGACAGTATAAGCTGGAAAATTAAGAGATTTCTTAAAATGAAAATTCTAAGCTTTAGGTCAGCTGCAAACTGTCAGATGTTTATTAAATATGGTGCATGCAGAGCTGACTCTACCCTTGCTTTGACCCACACGCATTTTTCCATTAAAATGATCTGAACAGTGGAAGTCAAGTTCTTGAGTCAAAACACATGGAGGTCAGAGTTTGATAAAGAAGACAGAGTAAGTCCAGTCTTAGACAAGATCAAGACCAAGACCTAGTAAAAAAAAAAAAAAAAAACTATGATTCAACCTTAAAAATACATCAATACAGATATTCAAAAATCACAGGTCATATTGTTTATGCAATATTCAAAATAGTTACTGCATCTTTTTCTGATATTGTGCCATCCTTTTAGAAATTACACTAAGTGGAACAGTATCAATAATGCAGTCTTCCACAATTAAAATCTTTAAAGACTGCCTGAAATAAAATATGATCATCTTCTTCATACAAAATCATGATCCGATGATATAGTGACCCTGACATTTTATATTGTTTGAAATCACAAGCTAATTGGTTTATGAAATATTGGTTTATGAAAGTATGTATGTGTAACCAGAGCCAAGGTGAAAGTGGATCCTTTAAACAGGTCTTACTGCATGCATCCACTTAACCTTCTGTTTCCTGGAAGACTCTGTAGACCTTTTAAATCCTTTGCAAACATTTAAAGCTGTGTGTTGTTGAAGTTAGTTTTTGGACTAGATTAACGGAAACTCCAGCCACTGCATTTTTAAGTTGGTTTCAATAATGTCTAATTAAGTGCCTGGAACTAGTGGTGTTTAGTGGTGTTTTGGCCACTGTCCTCAGCTTTTCTGATTTGGTCCGGGGAACTGTCCAGGTTTGCTTCAGTGTATTCTTCTTCAAGGCCCCCCGCTAATACCTGGGAGAGCGTTGCAAATCCGAGGTAGCGATGTTTTACCTCTGTCCTGTCTGATTTAATTGGAGGTATGATGACTGTTGCATGTTTGCCACAGTTGAACGCACTGCTTTTATACAGTTTTGGTTGTGGCGCTATCAAAGGCAGAGATACGCTACTTCTAGGCTCTCCAAATGTGGTCTGATGCCCTACTATCCTTAGATGAAGTGCCAGGAACTGCAGGTAGGATTGTCACACCTCTGTTTTCAGGTTTACTTTGAGCAATGACAATTGGTCTGAATTGTGTTTAAGACAGTCAGATCTTAGGGATAAAGTAAAGCTGACAAAATGGGGAATTTTTCTACTTACAACTGATTCGGTAATTCTGATCACACAGTGGTCTGATGTAAGGAATGAGTTAATTTTTCAGTGGGATGGCAATTTTTTGGTGTTTAATATTTGAAAAAAAATAATTACATCGAGCCCAATGTTTTTATGTTCTCCATCATGACGGTCACTTAATGTGACTGTAGGACCTCGTTGTACAGACGAGTCTGCATCTGTGAAACGGTTTCATATAGAAATGTAAAAAAGATGAGAGCCAACCAAACTGCCACAAAAGTGAATATTTATTATTTATGAATGCATTTTTTTTTCTACAGGTTTGTACAACATTTACAGAAGTGCTGTAACAAAATGTGTCCAACTGCAGTTAATATTTCTTTTATCAAACATTGGAGTGAAACACGTTATAAATGAAAAGCCAAATGGTTTACCTAAAAATATTTAAACAAGTGCCACTGTCGACAAAACGTCCACTTCAAAATCCACCCAAAACCTCCATTAAACTTTCAGCACTTTAATAAACTCTGACAAACATAATCCAACTGAATTGCCCTTTTTTATTTTATTTATTTTAAACCCTTTTCCCACAAAACCCTTTCACAATAAAAGCTCTCAAACATCTTAACAAACCCAGTATTTAATCTCACTTTCTTTCTTTTCGAACAGTGAAATATGTGGGCAATAAAACTAAAACAAAAACTGCTAATCTCACGTTAAACAAGGTGCAGAGTGTTAAATGAAACCAGTGGGTGGTTCTGTATGAAATAATATGACTCAAAAATCTTAGATTTGGAAATAAGCAGGTTTTAGTTGGATTTAATCGGTTTATAGTTGAGCCCTACAAAGCAGAAAGATCCCTCAGAGTGAACGTGCAGCAGCTGGATTCCATGTCCCTTTTTTTGTTTTATTTCAAGTAGCCGCCGCAGCTTCATTAAGAGGGACTGGTTTCTGCTCCGTGTGAGATCTGAGCTGAAAAGACTGACTCAATCAATAAAGACTCATGAGAACCTAAAAAGGCCTGACACCCCACACAACCTGTTGTCAGGCTTTAATTTAATTCAGATTATAGTTGGATCTAAACTAGTTTTATTTGGATTGAAATTGGTTTAAGTCAGATTTGAACAGGTTTTAAATGGATTTTTCTCAGTTACTTGGAGCACCTCTACAAAAATCTTTTTGACCCAAGGCTTGAAAACAAAAAACAACAAAAAAAAGGTCAAACTTTATAAATTCACTGGAACGAGGAGAGCCTGGGCTTTATTCACGTCTAAAACTGCGCCCGGACGACAACAGCCCAGTTTAACCTCAGGTAAAGCTGGTTCTACACTTTTAATCGGATTAGAGCTCGACAAAGACTCGTATTTCAAATCTACAGGCCGTTCGAGGTTAAAAGAAGTGTTTTTAAGGCCGCACTGGAGTTGGGGAAGATTTGCGAGGCACCCAGGACACAAAAAAGACCAGGATATCGAAGATACACCGTTGTACTCTGGATGAATGTGACCCACTGAAGCGAGAAGAGACCCCCAAAGACAGAGAATAGTTTTTGAATGAGACAAATGTTTTTGTTGGTTTTTGTGGTGAATTTGAGCTGGATTTTGACGGTTCAAGCTCTTATTTGTTAAAACACAGCAGGGACGTGACGAAGAGGAGGCAGATTTCAGGTCTGGCTGAGGGGTTTGGAGGTCATCTGAGAAAATAGGAGCAGGCAACAAAGGAGTGGTCCTGGAGAGATGGAGCTGGTGGAGGATGGCGCTGGTTCCAATGAGGCCAGCCACAGTTGTTAGATAAACGAGTCCGATCATACAAGAGAACTAAGGAAAGAAAAAGAGGGGTTAGAGGGATTAGAACAGGATTTAGTGGGACATGGCCAGGTTTTACTCAGATCAGACGCAATTGTATCTAGACTAGATCCGGTCTTCCTCAGATCAGTCCTGGTTTCAGTGGGTTCAGACCTGGTCTTCTTTAGACTGACCTTGGTAAAGTGCTGACAGATAGAGGCGAGGGCCTGGCTCCAGGAGGATTTTTCCAGAAGGACACAGAGGTCAGTGTAAGTAAACCAGCCTCGTCTCAGGCCCTGACGCTCCGCAACACTGACAAAATTAAACAGGAAACACTATTATTTATTTTATTTAAACAGGGAAAAATATTGAGGGAGAAAAAAAAAAAAAAAACACTTATTTTGAAAGTAAACCCAGTAAATATACAGTTCAATATAAAAATAGCCTGACCTGGTCTCCAGTTCACTGAGAAGGTCGAAGAAGTCACTGGGCTCCGTGAACAGGCTCCAATCCTGAAACAAAAACAAACCGGTTCAAATCCAACTAAAACCTGTACAAATCCAACTAAAACCTGTACAAATCCAACTAAAACCTGTACAAATCCAACTAAAACCTGTTCAAGACTCACAATAGCATTTAAGAAGTTCATCTCCAGGTTGTTGATTGTCTTCACGTCCATTTTTCCCGCTGCTCCCCACTCGTCGTTGAACACCTCCTCTTCCTCACCTTCGTCGTACAGGTACTTACTCGCAACCATCTGATGTTAGAAAAAATATATAAAACACGTCAACACTTTCTGTCAATCAAACAGGCCACATTTAGAGCGAACTTAAACCCCAGAGTCAGAGGCGTACCATTGAAATCAGAAAGAGGTCAGAGGAGGAGATCTTCTGCAGGTATTCAGGATTTCTGTGTCGGAGCCGTTCAATGTAAACCAGTGCCAGCATCATGGCGCAGGGCGAGATACAAGCCTCTCTAAAGGAAACAAATTTAGGTGAAAATAAAGTCTGATTTCAGTTTAAATGTGAGGATTAAAAGAGACAGACCTGGCAACATGAGAGGCGTACTTCTTGTGGAGTTTTCGGATCGGGCTGGGAGCAGATTTTTGAAAGATTTCAACAGCAATATCTGGAATAGAACAAGACCAAAACTATCCATTTAAATCTTACTATTTCTCTCTCTCTTAATCCAATCCTACATCATGTGACACCTAAGCCCAAATTTTGGCGCAACTTTTTAGCTAACTTTTCTTAGCAATGAAAAATGTCTAGCCATGTCAAAGCTGTTTTTTGTAGCTATTTAGTGAATGGACGAACCTGTGACGGGGCCAGAGAGAGCGTCCAGGGAAACATCTTTGTCCAGGCCGTAGTACAGTCGTTTTCTCACTCGTTCTGTCAGCTTCTGGTGTCCAGGAATGAACTGGAAAATATGGATATAGAATATAGTAGAATGTAATTTAAATATAGTGAGAAGATTAAATAAAGCGAATAGGAGGTAAAAATTTTAAAGCTAAAAACAACAGTACGTAAAGTATTTTTGGCAAGTGACCTGTATTAATGTTATTTTAAAGTACAGTGTTTTTTTCCTTTAGTGATAAATTAAATCATTAGTTTACTTGACTTGATTAAAAGAAAGCCTTTAAATCAACCCGCTTTTAAAGATTTTACCAACTTCTATTAATAGATGTTGTACAACGATTGGACCAAACGGGGAAGTTTTTGTTTTGACACCTGTCAGTTTACTTTAGCGGCTGACACTAGCTACTCATAAAAATAAAGCGCATTAATAATAAAACGTGAATCAAACCAAAGAAAACAGTCAATCAATCTAAACTTATAACAATCAAACCAATATCCAAGTTTTTACAGAAGGTTTTTGACTGTAAATAAGAAAATCACCTGACATTTAGCTTCGGTTGGTATCTATGCGCCTAATGCGTAGTTTAGCATTAGCTTTAGCAGTTTCGCGCCTAAAGAGGAATACAAATAAAGAACATACAGAGAACTCCTGGAAATCCGAAAACTGAAAGGCCTTTTCGTTAAATAATGCGTCGAAATCCATTATTGCTGCATATGAACCATTTGTCTGAGTAAAGAAAACCACTGTGCCCCCGGGACCTGGACTCTCTGCGTTACCCTTAGCCTCAAACACGCCCTGCTCACAGCCAGGCCTGACACACAGCGTTACAAAGTGAGCCCGCCCCCTACTGCAGCGGAGGGTGTGCTTCAGGTTAATAAATTACTTTTTTTCTACTTTATTAAAATAAAATGCAATGTGAAATGCAAAAAAAATAGCATATAGTGCCTTTAGTTAGAAATAACACAATAGATGGTAAAGACAATAATACAACACAAGTTAACAGTTGACTTTTTAAAGCCTGACAGGGCATTAGGAGCAGCCCCAGTTCCTCCTTCTGACTCTGTTCCAGCTCCAGTCAGACACATACCTCCCTCCACCATGTCCTAAAATAGACCCTGCAACTTAAAAAAAAACTCAACATGGAGCTGCTCAGAGTCACCTCCTGCTCTTCTTTTCTAATTTAAACTTCTCTTCAAATGGCACGAACACATAGATCCTCCTCCTTTTCAGGTAAAAACTCTACTTTTTAATTCATCTTTGTTTTGTTTAAGTAAAGCATTATTTTTAGACGAAATGTGAAGGGGTTATTTGTGACATAGTGATGTGTGGGGAATGTCTTTTGTAGAAGTCATGCCCCGAAAAGACACAGGAAGCACTTAGAGCAGGTACAAACAACAAAAGAAATAGTTTTTGGAGCTGTTTAGATGTTTGTCTTCATTAAAAAAGCATAAAAACAAACTGAAATACTTTATTCTAAGCATTTTACTATACAGTCAAATAAAATGTGAGTATGTTCATATTCACTTTGAGTCAGGACAATACATACAGTTGTATTTGTTGTGTTGTATATATTTAGATGTAGATGTGTGTTTTTTTTCAGAGCCTGATGCAGATGTCACAGTTTATTTGGAGTTCATGCAGAAACACAGTTGTTACGAGGCCGTTCCCACCAGCTCTAAACTGGTCATCTTTGACACTAAACTCCAGGTCAGTCCCTCTGGACACACTGTTTTTTTTAGGTCTACGTCTTTATTGTTGTTTTATTATTTTATCAGGATCCCCATTAGCTGCCCATTTAATGGCCGCCAATCTTCCTGGGGTCCTCTTAAAAATCTCCATTATACAAGTCAAATATAAATCAGAAATGCATTACAAAACATATCCAAGCATTCCATAATAAAAAACAGAAACATCAATGGATATACATGACTAAGAAAGGAAAAAAGAAAAAGTTTTAAGGCAAAAAATGTTTATCTGTCATCATCTGCAGTAATTGTAATGTTAATGTCTTTTTGAGTTTGTGTTTAACTTGGTCTGTACGTGCAACACTAGGGAGCTGATTCCAGTTAAATATAGCTCTGTAAAACACAGTTGACTTTAGAGAATTTGTTTTAGGGCGGGGAAGTTTGAGGTTGCCACCTAGTGACCGTCTAGTCTGATACCTGTGAGTGTTTTCAACAAAAACCATCTTCTCAGCAATAAATGTTGGCTGTTTTAAAAATAGTGCCTTCCAAATAAATAAGATAAGCCGTAGATAAAAGTTCTGTTGCTGACTGTGAGCCGTGAGAGGCATGCGTGCATTAGATCCACACTGGTCTTATATGAACACTGAAGAACGGCTCTGGCAGCTCGATTCTGAGCCACCTGAAGTTTATGAAGCTGTCTTTGTGAAGCACATGACCATATGACTGGACAATACTCTAGATGACACAAGACAAGAGATTGTACCACTTGTTTAGCTACAGGCGTGGCTATGTATGCCATACATTTCCTTGTCATGGCAATACCTTTACCCATTTTAGCCACTATATTATCGATGTGTGCAGACCAGGACAAGAGTCCAAGGTGACGCCTGGTAATTTGGTTTGCTTCACCTGTTTCAGCTGGAGCCCATCAATCGACAGTTTCAAACCGTCATTTGTTAGTTTAGATTTGTTACCAAACATGATGGATGTGGTTTTAGTTATATTTAGGGCCAATTTATTGTCCTTTATCCATTCACTCACTTTTTTCAAATCCAAATTAAGTAAGTCTGAAACACGTTCCACTGTTTGTGCTGCACAGTACAAAGTCGAGTCGTCTGCATACAAACCACAGTTGAATTTTGCAGTGAACAAGGCAAATCATTAGTAAAGATGGAATATAAAAGAGGGCCAAGGCAGCTGCCTTGAGGCACTCCACAGTGTACAACTTTCATAGAGGAATACAGACCATTAACAAATATGCATTGCTTTCTATCAGATAGGTAGCTGCCCATCCATGACAGAGCTGGAGATGAAAAACCAGCATTCTAATTTTCTAAGTAAAATTTCATGATCAATCAGGTCAAATGTGGCGCTAAAGTCTAACATGACAGTATCTACTAATCTAGTAGAGTAGTCTAATCTAGTAGAGTAGTCTAATCTAGTAGAGTAGTCTAATCTTGAATCTATTTCCTCTAACCACTGGTCTGTCATGAGTTAAAGCAGTGCATGTGGAGTGTCCCTCTCGATATGTATCTGATACTTTGCGATTAACCCATTGTAAAAAAAATATTGATGAATCTGTTCAGATGCAATCTTTTCCATAATTTTGCTCAGTACAGGAAGTAAACTGATTGGTCTGCTGTTCTGCCCAGTAAATGTGGCTCTTTTATTTTTACATAATGGAATAATTTTTGATTCTTTCCATTTTTCTGGACAAATTAAATGTGATATTCTTAGATTCACTAAATGAGTGATGGGAAAGGATAGCGTTTTGGCAGCTATACTGATAAGCTTAGAG
This sequence comes from Perccottus glenii, assembly GCA_024416835.2. Taxonomy (NCBI): domain Eukaryota; kingdom Metazoa; phylum Chordata; class Actinopteri; order Gobiiformes; family Odontobutidae; genus Perccottus; species Perccottus glenii. The sequence goes on from CM044567.2 coordinate 1,200,497, forward strand.
TCCAAATGGTCTATTCCAGAGGCTTTTCCATCAGGAAGAGATGTAAGAACTTTTTCAATATATTCTCTGTCAACAAGGTTAAATGCAAACTTACAGTTTTTGTCATTCATTATTTTATTTAGGATAGTATCATATGATGATGCTGACTGATTTGTATTCATTCTACTCCTTAGTTTATTTACTTTGCCTGTGAAATAATTATTAAAATAGTCAACAAGTTCTTGTGGCTTTGTGAGAAAAATCCCGTCATGTTCTACGTATGATGTGACCCATTATCTCATTTAATGTGTTCCATATATTTTTACTGTCTTGTTTTGTTCTAATTATCGTTTCCTGATAATATTCTCTTTTCTTTTTATTATTTAACTACATTATTTCTTAGAGTTCTGTAATATTCTTTTGTTTTGACATTATCTCTTGACAGCATTAGTTCTTTTAAATATGCATCTAACCACGGGGCGCCTCTTTTTCTCAAAGGAGTGTGCTTATTCACAATTTTCATTAATATTTCCATAAACCTGTTGAGGGCCGAGCCAGGATTGCCGTCTTCACAAACTGTTGACCAATCGGCAGATTGAATTTAATTTATGTACAAATCTTGATTAAAATGTTTATATGATCTTTTATGAATTATTTTACTGCCACATTTAGGTAATTTAGTTTTTCTTGTGACACCTATAATGTTGTGGTCACTGCAGCCAGTTGGAATTGAAACAGCTTTAGGGCATTGTTCTGAAACATTTGTAAAGATGTGATCTACAGCTTTCAAAGAGGCCCGCATCACACCACTACTGAAGAAACCCACTCTTAACCCTACTCTGCTTGAAAACTACAGACCGGTTTCCCTCCTTCCCTTCATTGCCAAAGCTCTGGAGCGAGTTGTGTTTACTCAGCTCTCATCCTTTCTCACACGGAACAACCTCCTGGACCAGAACCAGTCTGGGTTCAAGAGCGGTCATTCCACCGAAACTGCCCTGCTCTCAGTCATCGAAGCTCTGAGACTGGCAAAGGCAACATCCAAGTCATCTGTACTCATCTTACTGGATCTGTCTGCTGCTTTTGACACTGTTAATCATCACATCCTCCTGTCTTCTCTCAGGCGATGGGTGTCTCTGGAATGGCGTTGCAATGGTTCAATTCTTACCTCTCGGATAGGTCATTCAGAGTATCCTGGAGAAATGAGGTCTCTGAGTCCCAACATCTCAATACAGGGGTGCCACAGGGCTCAGTGCTCGGACCGCTACTCTTTTCCATATACATGACATCCCTTGGCTCTGTCATCCAGAAGCATGGCTTTTCCTATCACTGCTATGCAGATGACACTCAACTCCACCTGTCATTTCAACCTGACGATCCGACGGTCTCTGCTCGCGTCTCGGCATGTCTGAGCGACATCTCACTTTGGATGAAGGACCATCACCTGCAGCTGAACCTTGCAAAAACAGAACTGCTTGTGATTCCGGCCCATCCAAAGACCCACCACAACCTCTCCATTCAACTAGGCCCATCAACCATTACACCGTCCAGCACTGCCAGAAATCTGGGAGTGGTAATTGATGATCAGCTAAACTTCACAAGTCATGTCGCCAGCACCACCCGGTCCTGTAGATTCATCCTCTACAACATTAGAAAAATTAGACCTTTCCTATCAGAGCACTCCACGCAAATTCTAGTCCAGGCTCTTGTCTTGTCCAAACTGGACTATTGCAATGCCCTACTGGCTGGACTCCCGCCTGCACAACCAAACCTCTGCAGCTGATCCAGAATGCAGCGGCAAGAGTGGTCTTTAATGAACCGAAGAGAGCGCACGTATCTCCTCTATTCATTAGGTTACACTGGCTCCCGGTTGGCGCCCGCATCAAGTTCAAAGCTATGCTCTTGGCCTACAAGACCACCTCTGGTTCTGCACCCCCATATCTCCACTCACTAATACAGACCTACGTTCCTACCAGATCCCTGCGCTCTGCAAATGAACAACGTCTGGTGGTACCGTCCCAAAAAGGTACAAAATCACTCTCACGTACCTTCTCTGGATCTGTTCCACATTGGTGGAATGATCTACTGCTGCTACAAGATCAGCAGATTCTGTAGCCATCTTTAAAAAACACCTGAAAACACATCTCTTCCGTCAACACCTGACTGACAAACACTGAGTCCTACTTCCTTTCTATCGATTCCTTTCTAAAAAAAAAAAAAATTCTCTTACCCTTAGCATTGTATACTGCGCTGAGTTTAAACTGACTAGTTTTTTGTGCACTTATGCTTTTTGTACCTTGTGTTGTTAAAATTGCTTCCATTGTTATCCTAAATGACTAAATGTAAATGTAAATGTATCTATACAGGTAGATGAAGTTCCTACAGCATTGGTGGTGACTCTAGTTGGCTGGGTTATTATTTGCTTTAGGCCACATGCAGTAGTTATAGAGTGAAGTGTTTTATACATTGGACAATTTGATGATAGCCAGTCTATATTTAGGTCACCTAAGATAAATATTTCACCATATTGATCACAAACTGCATCAATTATATCACATATTTCATTCAGATATTGGGCATTTCCACCAGGGCGATACAAAAAACCCACTAAGATAGGTTTTAAATGTAGCAAGTGAACCACAACACTTCAAGATTCTGCCATACAAGGTTTTTTCTTACTTTTACTGGAATATCATCTCTAACATATAATGCACCACCACCATGTTTGTTTCTGTCTCTCCTGAATAACTTGTAACCATCCAGCTTTAACTCTGCATCTGTTAAAGATGAGTCCAAGTGTGTTTCAGACAAGGCTAAAATCTGAATACCATGTGTACATATAATGTGATTAATTTCATTGATTTTATCTCAAACTAGAGATGTTCAGATGAGCTATAGTAAGACCTTAACATTTAAAAGAATTCATAACATTTTAAAACCTTTTTAAAAAACTGGTAGAAAATAGTAAATGTTTAAATATCCTTACATACATTTGACTTTATGTTTGGGGTCCTCTGTTCCTGGGTTTTGACCAGTTTGTCATGTTTGAGAGTGGCACGTAGCTTAGGCAACAGTTCTTTTCTCTTCTTCAGTACAGCCTCAGAGAAATCCTCATTCATGTCAGACAGGATAGTCTGCTTGTCCTCAAAACGTAAAAGTTTAATGATAATCTTTCTGGGTCTCCCCCCTTCTTCATACTGAACCAATCTCCACATTTTTTCCATCTAGTCCCATTTTGTTCTCAAACATGTGCCTGGGAAACATGCTTTCTGTCTGTACACATGACAATAAACACTTTGAATTTGAAATTTTCTTCTCTGATGCATCCCAGCTCTCACCTCTATCCTCTGGAATGCCATCAACTATGTTTCTTCTTGATTGGTTTTCAGTGTAGTCCAGCTTCAGAAATAACTTTTCCAGGTCCCCTTTTGATGTCAAAATTTCCATTTCAAGCTTTTTCAATTTGTCCATTTCTTCTTGCACTTTTGTAATTTTGTCAACTTTATCTTGGATAAATTCGAGGCTTAGTTTTATACCTTGAACATCTTTAAAGACTTTTGCTAGTGCCATCCATAATAAGCTGAACAAAAGACTTAGGGTTGTCCTGTTGTTGTTGTCTCCTTATAAAAGTCGAGCATTTGCATTAACATGCTGTTGGTCACAAGGGGCTCATCCTCTAGAGGTGTTGCTTTTGGTTGTTTGGGAGGGATGTTGTTTCTCACCCCAAATGTGCACCTGAGTCTTAGCTGTATAATCAGGGAAATCCTGGGTGGCTCTAGGCCTGCGGCCTACTCAGGTCCTTATTCCAAATAAACCAGAATTGGAGGGTGATCAAACACTTTCTTCAATCAATTTAGTCGAATAAAATTGGTTTAAGTCTCCTTTTACCAAGTTTTGAAAGAAAGGTGAAATATAACAAAGGATTTTAGGAATATTCACAGCCAGGGGCTCTGTGTCCTGTGAGCCTGTAGCTACTAATGTACGTCTTGTTCTGGACTTATTCTCCTGGCTCTGGTCTGCTTTATTAGTCCACATCAGGGACATCAATTTATTTATTATTATATATTATTATTATTATATTTAAAATGTAATACTTGATAAGTCAGCTTCATTGGGTTAACATCAGACAGTATCCACATTTTAAGTCTAAATAAAACTTAGACACATCAGAAGGCCTCTAACTTTTGTTTTGGTGCTAATGAGTTACAGGCATTTTAGATGTTTGGCATTGATCATAAACCTCTTTAAACCCGTCAAAATATAGTGAAAATTAGTTTAAATCAAATTGAAAACAGATATAGTTCAGAACAAACTGCTGTCAAAAAACATGCAAAACTGGTTAAAGTCTGAGTTAAGTCATTAAATCATAATCACACAATCCATCATTTCAGCCAGATTTTATTATGGTTTGTTGTTGCTTTGTCTTTATTTGGTCATGCTTTTGTCCTGAATTGATATAGTAGCTGTCGTTCTGCATCAAAGTCCAAATTCCTCAGACCAAGCGCTTTGTAAAGTCATCTTCAAAACAGTTATCTCTGCAATAAATGTGTTTGTGGTGTTTTCAGGTGAAAAAGGCGTTCTTTGCTTTGGTGGCAAACGGCCTCAGAGCAGCTCCTCTGTGGGACAGCAGCCGGCAGAGGTTTGTGGGTAAGAAACCCTCTCCTTTAAACCTCACAGTATTGTTATAATGAACAATAATAAAAGTCTGTCTCTGTTGAAGGGATGCTGACGATCACGGACTTCATCAACATCCTCCACTGCTACTACAGGTCTCCTCTGGTGAGTCATGGGCAGAGATGCTGTCTCCAGTTCATCAGTAACACTGTAACAGACACTCACACTGGTCACACTCACTCTCCAGCTGATTTAGTCCCAGTTAGACTCAGCTCCTGTTTCCTGCAGGTTTAGTTCTCAGAGTCTCATACAGGAAAGAGACACAGAAGCTTTTAAGAGAAGTAGATTTGGCAAAGCTAGAGTCTGTCAGTTGCTTATTAAAGTGAATATTGGCCCATGTTTGGCTCCGGTGCTTTTGTGGACAGGTTCAGATGTACGAACTGGAGAGCCACAAGATTGAGACTTGGAGAGGTGATTCATTTCAAAGTAAAAGCTCATCACATAGTCTCATTGTCTAACATGTTGGATTTTCATTTTAACTCTTTATTTTCTCTTTACAGATGTTTATTTGAAATATTCCAACCCCTTCCTCATCAGTATTTCTCCAGAGGCCAGGTAAACCCTCAGCTCTGAGCTAGTGGCAGTCAATTATGTGCTTTTATTTATAATGTGTCTTTTATTTTAAAAAACAGTCTGTTCGAGGCCGTTTATTCTCTGCAGAAGTTTAAAATCCACCGTTTGCCGGTAATCGACCCCGTTTCAGGCAATGTCCTGCACATTCTCTCTCACAAACGCATCCTCAAGTTTCTGCACCTGTTCGTAAGTCCAACAAAGACCAGCGTCAGACCAAGTTTAGACCAGGTTTAGACCAGGTTTATATGAGAGTTAGACAAGGTTTAGACCAAAGTTAGACCAGGTTTAGGCCAGGTTTAGACCAGGTTTAGACCAGACTCAGACCAGGATTAGACCAAGTTTAGACCAGGATTAGACCAGGTTTAGACCAGGTTTAGACCAGGTTTAGGCCAGGTTTAGACCAGATTTAGGCCAGGTTTAGACCAGATTTAGGCCACAGGTTTAGACCAGGTTTAGGCCAGGTTTAGGCCAGGTTTAGACCAGGTTTAGACCAGGTTTAGGCCAGGTTTAGACCAGGTTTAGGCCAGGTTTAGACCAGGTTTAGGCCAGGTTTAGACCAGGTTTAGACCAGGTTTAGACCAGGTTTAGACCAGGTTTAGGCCAGGTTTAGACCAGGTTTAGGCCAGGTTTAGGCCAGGTTTAGACCAGATTTAGGCCAGGTTTAGACCAGATTTAGGCCAGGTTTAGATCAGGTTTAGACCAGGTTTAGGCCAGGTTTAGGCCAGGTTTAGACCACGTTTAGGCCAGGTTTAGGCCAGGTTTAGACCAGGTTTAGGCCAGGTTTAGACCAGGTTTAGACCAGGTTTAGACCAGGTTTAGACCAGGTTTAGGCCAGGTTTAGACCAGGTTTAGGCCAGGTTTAGACCAGACTCAGACCAGGATTAGACCAGGTTTAGGCCAGGTTTAGGCCAGGTTTAGGCCAGGTTTAGACCAGACTCAGACCAGGATTAGACCAGGTTTAGACCAGGTTTAGACCAGGTTTAGGCCAGGTTTAGACCAGGTTTAGACCAGGTTTAGACCAGGTTTAGGCCAGGTTTAGACCAGGTTTAGACCAGGTTTAGACCAGGTTTAGGCCAGGTTTAGACCAGACTCAGACCAGGATTAGACCAGGTTTAGGCCAGGTTTAGGCCAGGTTTAGACCAGACTCAGACCAGGATTAGACCAGGTTTAGACCAGGTTTAGACCAGGTTTAGGCCAGGTTTAGACCAGGTTTAAGCCAGGTTTAGGCCAGGTTTAGGCCAGGTTAATTTGAACATGTATTCCTGTTCCCAGTTCCAGAAGATGCCTAAGCCCTCGTTCCTGCACAGACCGATCATGGAGCTGGGGATCGGGACGTTCTCCAACATCGCGACGGTTCAGCAGACGGCCTCGGTGTTCACGGCCCTGTCGGTGTTCGTGGAGAGGAGAGTGTCCGCGCTGCCTGTCGTCGATCATCGAGGTTAACTCAAGATTTACATTTTAAACTAGGATCCACATTTCTTCCACTAATGTACGATATGTTTTCAAGGGTCTTATTATAAAAACATTGATGTTTGTTATTACTGTTTCAGGTCGAGTGGTGGCGCTGTACTCCAGATTCGATGTCATTGTGAGTATTTATCTTTTTTAAATCACTTTTACTGAAAATGTTCAAACTAGGGCCCTTTTTCAAACCTATTGTCAAGTCTTTAATAGATGTAAAATAGTGAAATCAACTGATGCTTGCAAACAATGGTGTTATAGAACAACAATTAATAAGAAATCTAACACAATATTTAAAAATATGACCATTATTATTCTTCTGAGGCCTTCTGGTCTGAGAGCCTTTATCTGTGTCCGAGTAGAACCTGGCGGCGCAGAAGTCCTACAACAACCTGGACATGACGATGTCTGAGGCCGTTCGCAGAAGAGCCTACTTTATTGAAGGAGTCTTCAAGTGTTACCCTCAGGAGAGTCTAGAGACCATTATCCACCGCATCGTACGAGCTGAGGTCAGGGGTCAACATTCTCTTTAGAACATTTCATTAAAAAAGATGAAACAAAACGGGATAGTAAAGGTGGGATTCATTTAGAGAAGTGACTGTAAGTGCTTTGGTCCAAATTAGACCACAAACATAATCTACTGTTAATAAGCTGCTCAAATCCAACTCAAACCTGTTAAACCTCTTCTTTTCTGTCTCAGTTTGTTTCTTTGTGTCTGTTTCTGTCTCAGGTCCACCGGCTGGTTCTGGTGGATGAGTCTGACGTGGTTAAAGGGATTGTCTCTCTCTCAGACCTGCTCCAGGCTCTGGTCTTGTCTCCTGCAGGAATCTACACTCTTCTGTCGTAGATCACCTCCACCTCTTTATTCCTTCACCAAGACCTCAGTCCAGCTCCGCTTCTGTTGAAGGTACCCCCCACCCCCCTAGAGCTGACCCTGACATGTGTCTGAGAGCAACACAAACCCTGTTCCACTTTTAAACTCCTCAGACACATGTGGGAGCTGCCTGTAAACAACATCTTGTGGAGTCATATTTTTAATGTGGCAGGTTATTTTGACTTTATTTACTTATGTATGCATTTACTTGTATTTTATTACTCTTTACTTTTATAGCAGCGTGAATAGAGATTACACAGTATAAGTAAAAATAACAGGCTGGTTGGAGTCAGTTTATAGCACATAACTCAGTGTAAAACTATGATGACATATACTCAGGCCATATAAACTAAGGATCCTCTGACACTCGCTCAGTACGGGGTTGGTGTTGTACTCGGGTTTTTGTTGCTTGTCTGTGTGTTTTTTGTTTTTCAGAAACCTAGAGAAATAAATTTTTGACACAACAATCTCTTATAGCATGCACCAGGAGACAGAAGGGGCCTAAATTCCAACAAAAACCTGTTTAAATCCAACTAAAACTTGTTTAAATCCAACAAAAACCCGTTTAAATCCAACTAAAACCTGTTTAAATCCAACTAAAACTTGTTTAAATCAAACTAAAACCTGTTTAAATCCAACTAAAACCTGTTTAAATCCAACTAAAACCTGTTTAAATCCAACTAAAACTTGTTTAAATCCAACTAAAACCTGTTTAAATCCAACTAAAACCTGTTTAAATCCAACTAAAACCTGTTTAAATCCAACTAAAACCTGTTTAAATCCAACTAAAACCTGTTTAAATCCAACTAAAACCTGTTTAAATCCAACTAAAACCTGTTTAAATCCATCTAAAACCTGTTTAAATGCAACTAAACCCTGTTCTGTGTTTGTTTTTAGAGCTGAATGTAGAACCTGAAGAGGAGGAGTTTTCTCTGAGACCTGCTGTTTTCATAAGACGTGGTTTATTCTGTTAATATTTAATGTTTGTTTAAGTGAAAACGAACAAAGTGAGCTGACCTCCTGCAGAAAGGATCCAGTTCTTTGTTCTTTTCTGATTTATTTGATCACATTGATCAGTGTGTTGTATATGTTTAAATGGATCCTTATTATTATCCTGTATTATTTATGCATGCTGTAAATCACAGCTGCAATATTGTACATTCTTCATAAATCTATATATTTTTTATATTCTGTGTGCTGTGGGAAATGTACTTTTTTGTTATTTGCAGCAGGTCCAAGGTTGTGCATGGGCTGTGTTATGTTCTCAATGAATTTGATGTTATGTCACAATATGATGATAATAATAAGCTGCAACGCTCTTCAATGAAGTCATTGACACTTGTCTTTATCGCCACAGCAGCTCATGATGGGTATAAACATGTTGTAATAAAGAGTCTATATATGTCTTTGTGTGTCTTTGTGTGTTCTAAACCCTGTTTTTTGTGGCTTGATGGAATTGTACAGGAAACTATAAATGGCAGCAAATATGGTAAATATAAACTGCTCAAAAGCCCAGAGCCTCCCGCTGCAGCTCTAGGTCTGTTCTTTATGTAACTGTAAGTATTTCTTTAGAAAAACACACAATAGATAGATAGATAAATAGATATAGTTCCTCTGGGCTTTAACTCCGTCCAGTCTTTACGGTAAACAAGGAAACACGTGACTGCGTTTCTCTGACGTCACGCCCCTTTCCGTCTCTTCTTCTGTTTCTGCGAAGTTACCTTGAATCTGCACGAATCAGGGCGGAAACAGAAACCAGACTTCAAAATAAAAGCACCATTTATCTAGTTATTTTACCATTTATACGTGTCTCTTTATTTTTTTTTTCTTATGATAAAAAATGTTTAGCATTTATTTCCATACAGATGTATGGGGCCGGGAGGGGGAGGGGTACTTTGTAATGTTTGACGGTTGCCCTAACCCTTCCGTCGTCATTTATTTTTTTTTGTAAATTTATTTTGAAATTCCCTTCCGGCAGTTCCATCCTAACACCTGTTCGCGTGACTCCTCCCTGAACTCCGTCTTTACCCCGTGATCTCTCACAAACACAACAAAGTCAGGGGTAAAAACATGGCGAGCACGGAGCAACCCAGCGGACGGCCCTCGGAGGCTGCGGCCCGGCTTGGGGACGCTCTGCCGGTGTCCGCGGAGGACGCTCTGGAGGCTCTGTTCCCCGCGGGGCCGGAGGAGCAGGGCGGCGGGGACGCGGACCCGGAGCTGGCCCGCCTCACGGAGCTGGTCCTCGGCTGGTTGTCGCAGTACGAGCCGCTGCTGCTGTGGCTCCAGCGGCTGTTGGTTTGGGAGAGGCCCGTGTACAGCGTCTCTGCGGCGGTCACTCTCAACACGCTCTTCTGGTAACGCCCTTGTCCGTGAATTTAACCCCACTTTTTATGGGTTTCAGAGGGAATTATTGCAGTTTTAATTCTTAAATGTCAGGTTAGTTTAGCTAATCCCGTGTCTTTAGCTTTGACAGCGGCTAACGGCCCGATGCTATCCCTATTAATAAACGTGTTTCACAAAACATCCATTTAATTAAAATTTCTCTCTTCCTTTTATCACTTTCTTTGATTTATTTACTTTCAGACCCTTACTAATGCCATTTAACCATTCGCTGTTTCTTTCTTCATCGTTTTATCCTCATTTCCACCCATGTATTTCCCTTTATTTTTAATGCTCTAACGTTACCATTTCTTCATATAACCTATATATAATCCAGATTTCCCATGTTAGTCTAATTTTGCATAGATCTGTTGGGATTTTAGCATTTTAAATGCTCTAAATAAAATCATGTCTTTAGGCCTTTGCAGCTTCCAAGTCAAACTAATGTTCAGTAAAAAAAGGTTTTCTTAAAAATCTGACATAATTTGTCTAAATACTGTATAAACCCATAATAATACAGTAAATACAATAAACTGCAGTCTAAGTGGGTAATTACAGTTTCACGTAAAGTATTAAATCAACATTTTAGTGAAGAATGAAAGTCAAGGAACGTTTAAATCTTGAAATGTCAGTCTTATTTGAGAAAACAGTCAGCAGCACCTGTCCGTCTGAAAAGAAGAGGACACCTCAGACCAGTTTAGTGTCTGACGGGAAATGCACTTGGCACACTTATCATTATAGAATTAGGAACGTAAAGAAACCCTTCCAAGTGGGTTCTGTGGAGCTCTGTCTGTGGGTTTTCTCACTCATCCAGGTCATTAATGGAATATATTTAAAAGTCAGGTCGTAAACGGGCATTAATATACAACATTCATGCTTTAACGTCTAACCCTCGTCCTCTTCGTCAGGCTGCTGTCGGCCACGTCTCTGCGGCCTCTGTTCCTGCTCAGTGTGTCTCTGCTCGGGCTCATGCTGCTGGAGCGATGGAAGCCCACGTTACCCCTCATCAACGGTGACAACCGAACCTGAGCTAATGTACACTTTTACTGGAAAACAGACTTTTATTAATGACGTTCTGTTTTTTCTTTTTGTGGTCCAGTGCAAAAGGCAGAGGCTGAACGGAGACAAAGGTAAGAACTGTCATATCACAATATATAGTTGTATTTTAACAACCCTTATTAGTCTTTGATAAAAGGCAAATCAAATGTTAAAGTTACCTGGTGATCACTTTAAAAAATGACTCCATACAATACACTGCAATGTTATTAACATTGGTGCATCAAGTAAGTCATAAATGTTGCTTTCATCAATAAAATGTTTTGGTCTAACACTGAGCTAACGCTGCCAAAAGAAAAGTGTAAAGAAAATGAATAAATGTAGGATTTGGTCCATAAGTCATCTCTGTGTCGGCAATAAAAGCCTGATATAAATGTCACTTTATCCTGAACATGATTTCAGACTGTTTTTTTCTGTAGTAACATCTGTTGTGATTAACATTTGCAAAATAGCTGTAATAAAGAAAATAGAGCTGTGATGATGACACATTCGGTTTGAAGCTGGAGACAAAAGTAGAACACACAAGTCCTCTGGAAAAGCTGTTAAAGCAATAATATCGAAGAAACATGATGTGGACATGAACTTATCTCTTGCTTTAACTCTGCTTTAGTTTAGTTTACGTGCATTTTTCTCTAAAGGTTGTTAAATACAGGTTCTGGTCTCACAGTAGAAGCTGGTTTCTTGTTTGATTTGATAGATATTTATATTTGTTTGTCAGTGAGGCGATGGACGGGGAGCAGCATCTCCTCAGTGTCTCGGAGCTGAGCCACTATTTGGCCGAGAGTTATCTGACCTGCTGCCTGTATCTGCAGGAGACGCTCCAGTACAAACGACAGAACCACGGGAAGGTACTTTAAACACACTGACCTCTCAGGACGCACACACACTGGGGTCACTTTATTCTCCTGGATCTGAGCTGACGAGGAAAATGAGGAACAAATTCAAACAAAGGGTTTTATTCCAGCGCTGGCTTTGTCTGCTCACAAAGTTAAAAAAAGAAACCATACACTCCTGCGATTTTTCTTTTTTGCTCAAAGTTAAAAATAGACCCTATTGTTGTTGTGGTCTGACCTCGTCAGGTGCTGCATTTGAACAGCTCATCTTTGTCATAAAGACACAACAAAGAGAGAGAAACCTGTGCAGATAACCAGACAGGATTATATAGTGGCCTGTTAAACCTGATAATATCCTGTTAAAACCTGATGAACTCTTTAAGTTTGTGAGTCAAAGTGTAAAATCTGCTGTTTCCTCTGATTGTGAACCAGCTCTCTCCTGTTTGTTTCTCAGTTCTGTGGGATGATGTGCAGCAGCTGTGTCCTCCTGGCTGTGGTCGGACACTACGTCCCTGGACTCATGATCTCCTACATCATCGGTCAGTTAGTGCTGTGCTGGTCGAACTCAGAGGCTGTGAAAGGTTTTGTCTGAGCAGCGGCTGGTTTATCTGGTTTTTATTGTCGTCTGTAAATATTATGTAACTCTCTCAGATACTTCGTCGGGAGCTGTTTAAAAGTGAAGTAACGCCTCCTGAATACTTGAGTAGTTATAAAAGACAAATGAAAATATGACTTGTGAAAATCCAACTAAAACCTTTTTAAAACCAGCCATTTATTCTTATTGATACCCAGAGTTTAATTTTCCCAAGTTAGAAGTCAATCCAAGATGCTGATGTGGGAAATGGGAATGAGCCAGAATGTGTTTAGTGTGGAGTTTAGTTTGAGGTTTATTTTGTGTCTGCAGTGCTGAGCGTGCTGCTGTGGCCTCTGGTGGTCTACCACAAGCTGATCCAGAGGATGTACACCGGCCTGGAGCCCATCCTGATGAAACTGGACTACAGCATGAAGGGAGACACCGAGCACCGCAAACACGACAAGAGAAGTGAGTCACTAAAGAGTTCTGAGCTTTTATTTCCTTTTAGTCGGCTAAATGGGCAGGTGCAGTATCGGATTTCGTTGTCAAAATGGCCTCCACAGTTTTTAAATCTCATCTTTTTCTTCTTGAGCTTTAATCCGACAGAGCTGTGTCTTTTCTGAGCTGTGTTTGTGTTTTGTGTTGGACAGAGGTGAAGAAGGAGCTGGAGGAAGGAGACGAGCCTCAAGCAGAGACTGAAAGTGAGAGTGAGGAAGAGGAGCTGTCCTGCTTCGCTCCAACGGTTTGTACTCTCAGACGTCTACAGTTTATCTGTTTCTGGAGTCTAAAGCGGTGTTGTGTTGTGTCGTCAGGTGGATGTGATGACCACGGCTCTGGCCATGGCCATCACAGACTCCGAGCTCTCTGACGAAGAGGCATCCATCTTAGAAAGCGGAGGCTTCTCAGTGTCACGAGCCACGACCCCTCAGCTCACAGACCTGTATGAAGGTGAGGCTCAGTCCAGATAAAACCTGCTCAGATCCTTCTAAACTAATTGTTTCTCGTTTCTTCCTCAGACCTGGACCAGCAGAGCGTCCACAGTGACCCTGAGGAGTCCTACCTCCGAGACCTTCCAGAGTTCCCGTCTGTGGAGGAGTTCCCTTCCATCGACCACAGCCTGCTCCACTTTCCTTCTCTTCGGGGTTTGTCTCAGAGCGATCCCTCGTCCTTTTCCTCTGTTCCCGCCTTGGACAGGGAACCTCTGAGCCCCACCTCCCTCCTCTTCCAACACCTGGCTTCTCCGCTGCACTTCGTCAACACGCACTTCAACGGACATGGACGGCCGCCGGGGAGCGACCAGGACAAGGCGGTGACGGAGCAGACGCAGAGGTCTTTAGAGGCTCTGAGCGAGGAGATTGTGAGCACTGCCATCTCCACTGTGGTCCAGAACACTCTGTCGGCGCTGCTGCGGTCCAGCGAGGACAGCGAGGAGCCCGCTTTGGCCGAGTTTCTGCCCAACGAGACGCTGCCGGGAGCTCTGGAGGCGGCAGCTCCGGCGGAGGAGGAGAGCAGAGCCGAAGACACGCTGGTCCCCACTGAAGACGAGGACTTCGAGCTGTTGGACCAAAGCGAACTGGAGCAGGCGGACGACGAGCTCAACCCCAGCTCCTCGGACACAAACCAGCCGCTGTCGTAGCTTCTCCATTTCATCTCCGACGCACAAATGTTCCGTTTTATCTGGTTTGTCGAAGCCTAGTCCACTCAGATATTTGTATCAGCCTTTTCTTTGTCAGAATATAAACCGTCCTGACAAAGCCAGATTCTGATCAAAGGGGAAAATGACTTTTAGATTTAAAAACTGTTGTAGGGGCTCTGCTTTACAAAAGAGAATGCATTTTATAGTTTTAGTTGGATTCAAACAGCTTTTGATTTAATTTTAATGTATAAATCCATCTAAAAAGAGTCCAAATCCTACTAGAACCTGTTTAACCTGGACCTGGAGCAGCAGAGTTAGTCCTTTACCGAATCTAAAGAGTCTCTGAAGTGATGTAAAGCCTTTGGGAAACGTTCGTTTACAGAATTATCTGTGTGGACTTGGTCTGAGTGCTCGTGCTTTATTTAAAACATTCATCAGAGACTTTAACCCGTTTAATTCTAACAGTTATAATTAAAGGAGAAGTGAGTGGCGTGTTTGTGATGGAATTACAGTTAAATAGCTGTATATTTAAAAATATATACTGTTGAAGGGAATCTGTAACAAACAGAATACATTATAGTTCTAGTTGGGTTTGAACATGTTCTAGTTGAAATGAAACCATATATAATCACATTTTATCCAATATTATTATGACTGCATCAAAAACTAACACAAACACTCACTCATTTCTCTGATTTAATTACTTTTCTCAGTGTCTTTATGATTAAATGGGTTAAAACCGTTCGTATATGATGAATGCTGTTTTTGTTTTGTTTTTTAAAAAGCCTCTTATACTCGACTATTTACGCCTCTCCTGTTCAGCCAATCATATCCGTTTATCTAAAAGAGGCGGGCTTTACGTGACATTTCTTCTCTGATTGGCTGTATTGGTTAAAATGGCTGCTCAGACTTGTTTAAACCATAAGAACATCTACAAATCTCCTTTTTCTGATTATACCATTGACATAAGAGCTTTTATTTTGAAAGGTCAGTTTCCTGTGATCATAAATGCAGATGTCCTGTAATTAATTTTGTATAGCTCATAATGTTGCCTTTTTCTTGCTTATCAGATTTTTCTCAAACTAAGGCAAAAGAAAAGACGGCGAGATTATAAAACGAATAATATATGAGAAGAATAAGTTATTTTTAATTTAAAGAAAAAACCTCAGGAGTTTAGGTTTAAAATAAAGTGGGATTATCTGTTTTTTGTGGAAAAAGAGACACTTTTTATTATTTTGCTTTTTCATTGTCCACACAATTTTCTTCTAAAATAGATTGTTTTTGCGTCCACACTTTTTTAAGGATCTGGTTTAGTCCTGGTTTAGTCCTGGTTTAGTCCTGGGTCATTATTAAATGAAGAAAAAACCTCTCATAACATTTTCTTATTTTCCTTTTATTTCTTGGTCTCTGAAGTCTGGTTTTATCTGGTCTTTACTACAACACTAGAATCAAAAGCAGCCACAGCAGTTTGTCCTTTTCATCGTTTCCTGTTCTTCCTCTCGTCTGTGAATAGTGTAGATATGTTCTGTACAGTGCTGCTGTAAAAACGCCTTTGCACAAACTGAAACAAACCCCTTTTTTTTAGTTTTCTCTGAATGTGTAAAAAAACAGCCTCATATTTATCTCACAGCTGAGGAGTGTAATGTGTAAAGTGTGTGTTTGCTTCGTCTAAAAAAAATAATCTAAAAAAACAGGCACTTACATAAAGACTGTACAATTATAAAAAGGATTATATTTTCTAATTGCTCTTTTTTTTTTTTTTTCATAAAGGTCTCAGTTTGGTCTTTTTCAAATCAGCAGCTCCTCGTGTGGAAATAAAGAAAATAAAAGACAGACTGAAGTAAATCCTGTTTCATGAGCGTTCTTCTTTGTTTGAGTTGCTCTGAGGAAACCTGTCCTGGAAAAGCAAAAAAAAACCTGTTAGGTCTGACATTCTAAGATATAAGACATGATTGATTGACTTTGAGCAGCTCCTGGGCATGTGCAGAAATGGGAATAGTGCATGCAGTAAGATTAAAGATAAAGAAAAGTAGAAAGATTAACAAAAGTAAAATGAGTAAATAACAAAGGAAAAGGTTAGAAGAACTGGAGGTTCTTGGTCGTCCAGGTCGATTCTCAGAGAACAGGACTCATTCTGTTCCTTATTACCTTAAAATATATAGATTTGAAATCATTTTGATGGTTCTCTGACTTGAAATGAGGAGAATAATATCATAGGCAAAAAAACAATGTTCCCAACAGAACACATTTTACTGTTCGAGGTCTAAAGGGAGAAGAGGAGCAGGTTCTAACAGGGAACTGCAGACATGGTTTTTAAAGCTTCCTGAGTCAGACCTGGAGGAATTCTTCTGCACAAAGCTGTAGTTTCTCCTTTAACGTGTCGTCCATGTTCAGATCAGACAGAACGCTCCACTCTCCGTCTTTAAACCGGACCGGGACTGAGAGGACCAGGCCGTCTGGGAGACCGTACAGACCTACAGAGACACGACAGAACACGAGACTGTTAAGAGTTACATTTCATCTAAAGGCATGTTAGTGTTTGTTCCCGACCTGAGCAGTCCACTCCCACAGACAGAACCGTCCCAGGACCACTCTGGCTCCAGGCCTTTATCAGCGACAGGATGCCGTTGGCTGAAGACATCGCTGCAGAACGACCGCTTCTGGAAGACACCACCGCACGCTGTCGACACACCAGAGCCTGGAGCTCAGTCTTGGCCCATTTACTGAAAAAAAACATAAAGAGGTTTAATGTGTCCAGTGTTTTTACAGCAACACAGATTTAAAATGTCAAAGGAATCAGGATAGACTTCCTTTTTGCTCTTTTTATGAGTTTATATGAGATTTAGAGCTATAAACAGAAGCCAGTGAACTTCTCATCCTTAACACCTGACTTCGGTGACGAGCCTCAGAGGGAGCCCCACAGACGGAGGACATGTGATCGCTCTGTCCAAGTTATACACCTGAGCTCTCTGGACGTCGATGTAGAACCTTCCGCCAATGTTTCCCCAAACCATCAGGTCCCTCACGTCTGCAGCAGGAGAAGAAGATCAGGTTTTATTGAGGTACAGTTCCTAAAAGGCGTCTGAAGCTTTCTGAACCCACCCTCTGTGTTGACTCTGAGTCTGTCTGCGAGCATGACCCTGGCCTGGTTCTCCACATGAGTTCGCCACCGTCACAAAGTTCCTGCTGTTCTTTGACGGAGCGTTTTCTATAAGCAGAGCACACCTGAGGTTCACCTGAGCATCTCCAAACACAATGACTCTGACGTGTGTCTGAGCGGCCGCCTCCATTTGTCGGCCGTACTCTCTGAACCGCTCTTTGTTTTCTGAGACAACGTCGAGGAACAGGACGAGGTCTGCTTCTTTAAAGGCTTCGTTCAGGTCTGTGTGAACTGTTACCTGGAGGAAAGTCCCATTCAGACAGGTTTTAGATGGATTTGAACAGGTTTTAGATGGATTTGAACAGGTTTTATATGGATTTGAACATGTTTAAGTTGGATTTGAACAGGTTAAAGTTGGATTTGAACAGGTTTTAGATGGATTTGAACAGGTTTTAGATGGATTTGAACAGGTTTAAGTTGGATTTGAACAGGTTTTAGATGGATCTGAACAGGTTTTAGATGGATCTGAACAGATTTAAGATGGATTTGAACAGGCTTTAGATGGATTTGAACAGGTTTTAGCTGAATTTGAACCGGTTTTAGATGGATTTGAACAGGTTTTAGATGGATTTGAACAGGTTTTTTATGGATTTGAACATGTTTAAGTTGGATTTGAACAGGTTTTAGATGGATTTGAACAGGTTTTAGCTGGATTTGAACAGGTTTTAGCTGGATTTGAACAGGTTTTAGATGGATTTGAACCGGGTTTAGATGGATTTGAACCGGTTTTAGCTGGATTTGAACAGGTTTTAGCTGAATTTGAACCGGTTTTAGATGGACTTGAACAGGTTTTAGCTGGATTTGGACAGGTTTTAGATGGATTTGAACCGGGTTTAGATGGATTTTAACCGGTTTTTGCTGAATTTGAACCGGTTTTAGGTGGATTTGAACAGGTTTTAGTGGGATTTGAACAGTCTACGTGATCCTCAGTCTCCATCCTCAGAGCCTTCAGCTCCTCCTCGTCTCCGTCTAAATCCAGCAGGTGCAGAGAGACGGCAGAGACCAGAGGGAACAGGTCGGGACTCATGAGGTCTGGGATCAGGAACAGAGCGACCGGACTCAAGGCGCTGTGGACGCAACGAGAAATAATATACAAATACTTTCCAGTTCATGTTTTCTGCAGCTCCTTTGATTGGCTCTTTACTCAGACCTGCAGATCCAGATGTGCAGAGGCTGGATGAGGCCGAGACGCTGCTGTTCGTCCTTGATCTGATCCAACATGGCCGCCATGTTCTCCTCTGAGAGCTTCAGCATCATCTCTGTCGACATGTCTTCAGTGATGTTGTAGTAGCTCTGTCACATAAGAGTTGAAACAGGTTTTTAGATGTATTTGAACAGGTTTAAGTTGGATTTAAACACCACCTGACAGTGCTCCATAAACTCGTTGACTCCTCCGAGCAGGATGCCTCTACTGCCCTGGCCCACGTCTCTCCAGATCAAAGGAGACTTCTCGTGTCTCCAGCCGTTTGTTGAGCAGGTCTTTTCCAGCCACTCCTGAAGAACAAAACAGAAACAAAAAAACAAGATGAAAAATAAGGACTTTGGGGCCTCTATTACTTATTATAATAGTGTGTTTTAATTTTAAAAAATCCAGGTGTTACCATAGGACTTAATATAGAACCATATGATTAAACGTTTTGACATAGTCTGCTCAGATGTCTAGCAGGGGTTGTAGAACAGGTTTAAAGTGAATTTGAACAGGTTTAAGTTTTGATCAGGTTTTACAGATAGTTTCGAGATATTTCTGAAAACTGTAAGAGGTTTGAAATATAAATAATAAAATTATTATAAGTTATAAAATATAAAGCCTCTGCGAATCCACTGATCACAAATAAGCCCATCTAACTTAAGTGTAATTGTGTGGAAAAGCCAAAAAGCATGAGATTGTTTGCAGAGAATTCGAACCTGCCACTGTTCGGGTAGGATCGGTATTTTCCGTATCCTGAAGTCTGGGAGACATTTCTGACATTTATCTGCTAAATATTCTGCTTTGGCGTAAAATGGACAGTCCGTTTTACCTGAAGAGGATTATAGTATGATTAATAAAATATATTCAATGTGTAATTGATTAAATATAAAGCATTGAAAGGGAAATTTTACCGGCGAGCACGAATCTAGCCATGTCGGTTGGGACTGGCGCTGCTGGTTGCTAGGAAACGTGACGCTGCGTTTACGTCAACCCCGGGAAAACGCAACACAGATACAAATTTATAGTTTTTATCTGGTTTATTTGTATTTACCTGACTTATTGTCCAAATGCTATACTGGTTAGAAAACATATTTAGTCATGTTATCTTTGTACGTTAAGCGTTAGACCTGTCAAGCTCATTAACTAGCTTAAATACATATTTGAGTACTCAATCACATTCAGTCGTGATTGGAACTAGAGCTAACTGTAAACTTTAACATTTTATTCTTGTTTAATGCTATTAAATAAATTATCTTACAAATTATAGAAGTACATTTACATTTAGGCCACCACTTTCCAAATTAAAGCTCACAAACAAAGCGAAGTCAGAAAAAACAACAACTTGAAAAAGAATAAACGTAGTGTAAATGAAGACGTTAAAAATCACAAAATAATCGTGTTAAAACCCTAAAACTTTACATAAACGGTAACATTTTCTTAATTTCAACGAGACACATTTTTAATAGAATATATTGATATTTGCGTGTGTAATAAAAGCTAATTGTTCTGTTGTATGTAACGTTAGTAGGAACCAAAGACTGTAGCTGGGGACGGTTAACGGGAGCGCACACAGGAGCAGCAACATGTTAGCAAGTGGCTAACGTAAGAGCAATTATTTTCATCATAATGCGCCCTTGTTTTGGGTTGATTAAGTTGTTTTCTCTGTCACGCGTGGAATGAAAACACGGAGAGTCTGTGCATCATCTGAGGGGGTTTGGCGGGTTAACAGGAGCTGAATAAAAGTGAGGTTTTTCTTTGATAACCTTTGGCTAAAGTTAGAGTTGGTTGTAACAGCTGAATGACAGAAGACAAGCTACTGGATGTATTTTTAATTATACCAAAAAAAAGATGACATAATATACGCTTACATTCAAAATTGACTTGAAATCTAAAGACATGCGCTGAATATTTACTTTACTTACATTTAAATGTTATGGTTTCTCGGTTTTAAGTCACATAGTTCCCTGGTTTCTTCCACAGTATCTGACTCCTGACAGTTTAAATGTGTTCACTTATATTTCTACACTTATAAAGAGTTGTGCTTGTCTGGCAGCCATTGTTGGTTACTCGAGAGATCTTTTTCTCTTTTTTGTTTCTTGTTCCTGTACAGCAGTATTTCTTTATTTTCGCTTCAAAATAAACTTTTATAATAGGACAAAAAATATATATAAAACCAGAAAATATGGATGCTTTTATTTTATTTGACTTGCTGCATTCAATAGCTTTGGACTTAGATCTTGGTGGTTGATGATTTCTTGTTTGATCACTCACACAATTCTTTTCACAAATGTTTTTCTTTTAATAACCTTGTATATCTTTCTTCTTTTGCAGTTTTTCTTTAAACTTGACGATGTCTCGGGTCACGGTGGACGTCATGAGGAGGGCTCTTGGTTTCTGCAGCCGACGCTTTTTATTCCAACACCATCTTATTCCGGCTCAAACCTTCTTCACAGACGGTGAAAACTCCACTAAAGCGACCCTGGGTTTGTGTTCAGTTCGTCCTGTGAGGTTCTTTTCTGACGTCAGGATTAATTACGAGGACTCTGAAGAAAACCCCGCTCTGCGTAAACCCTCCAAGTCTCCGTTTCTGGAGAACCTGCTCGTCTGCGGCTCTCCGTCCGACGTCCTGGACCTGACGAGTCGCGGCGCCGACGCTGCGTCAGGTCAGTAACTGTCTGTCGCAGATGTGGCGCTCCACCAAGAAGATGTCGGAGGAGCAGCGGAGGTACGAGCTGCGGCTCATGTTCGAGCACGCCGCCTTCGAGAAGCTGCTGCAGCAGGCCATGAGCGGACTGCGCTACACGCCCAACGAGAACCTGGCCTATTCTCTGCTCGCCATCATCAAACTGGGAGTGTCTCCACAAACCAGAGTGGTCCAGACCTTCCTCAGAGCCTGTCAGGTAAAGAGAACAAGGATCTGAACAGGTTTTAGTTGGATCTGAACAGGTTTTAGTTGGATTTGAACAGGTTTTGGATGTTTTTTCCGTTGGTTCTTAGGAGAGGGTTAACGACTTTGACGAGAAGAGTCTGTCTGTTCTGGCGTCGTGTCTGGAGAACCTGGAGGACAGCTCTAATGTTAAAGCTCTGAAGGACGGCATGAGGTCAGATTAGGTTCAGACACAGACATAACTCGTTTTTTTCTGCCAAAATCAGACCAATTTTTCTCAGGATTCTGGTGGAGGCCCGTCTGCCCAGGATCAATAACGTCATCCACCTCCAGACCATGATGCGACTCGTGGGAAAAGACGCTCCGCTGGAACTCAAACGAAAACTGGAGGTGAGTTTAACACTCAGAGTCTTTAATCCGAGTGTCCAGTGTCAACCCGAGCTGTTTCTCTCCAGAGTAAAGCCCTGTCGATGTCGGATCAGTTCTCGCTGCCCAACGCCCAGTACATGGTCTCCACGATGGCTGCCATGGGCTTCTACTCCAAACCTCTGCTGAGCGTCTGCAGCAGGAAGATCTCAGGTAACATCACAAATGAGCAGCTTTATTTCATTCTGAGATCTGTAAATGTAATCTTTATTATTGTGACAGAAAACCTGAGTGGGATCCCCTTCAACAGACTGTTCACGGTGTTGGTTTCCTGTAAAGAGCTGCTCTACAGAGACCTGCAGATGCTCAGAAACGTCTCAGAATACGCAGCGTCGATGGTGGACGTCTGGAGCAACAAACAGGTCAGGCTTAAGGCAACTTCTGTGTCTGCTTTGTTTTAAAGAGCCATGACATTTATTCTCTCGGGCCACTCCTCTCAAAGAGCCTGGGCTCAGAATGTTCTTGAGTCTGAACTTGAAATCTGAGCAAAGGTTAGCTGTTTTTATTTGTAAGAGAGCTGAAAGTATTTAACCATTTATTACTGTTTTCGATCATCATTTTTATCTTAAGCTCTAAAACAGAGCACATGACTCCCTGGGATTATATAGTTTCTGATTTAGTGTAGTTCCAGTTATTGTCTACTCTGTTTTTGTTAAAAGTGCCTCTGAAAGCTCCCTTAAGTCCTCTCCAGTTCTAGGTTTTTACCTTTAGTGAGACCCGTTTGTGTGATTGTGAACAGAAGTGAGTGTTTGTTGCTTCAGGTGATCCTGCTGCTGTCGGTGCTGGAGTCTCTGTCCTTCTGTCCGTCAGCTCTGATGGAGGCGTTCTCAGAGAAAGTGCTGTCGAACCCTGAGGCTCTGACTCTCAAAGACCTGCTGTGTGTCCTTAAAGTCTACTCCTCTTTAAACTACGAGCTGCAGCAGCACTCACACAGGTGACACATCCGGCTCTTTCTGTCTTGTTCTTTCTCTGGTTCCAGTTTGTGAGAATGTTTCTGGTTCCTTCAGGTTCCTGGAGAGTCTGACTGAAGCTCTGGAGCCGTATTTACTGAAGATGTCTCCTCCTCAGCTCCTGAAGGCCGTGTACTGTTTCTGTTTGATGGGACACTTTCCTCCGGCTCCTCTTCAGCTGCTTCTACAGAACAGCACCGTCCAGCAGCTCCAGACCAAAGGTCAGGCTCCTGCCATAATCATTTAATTTAAATTCTGCTCCAGCTCTAAAGGGCCCAGAACCAGGTTGGCGGTTTGATTGAATGAATGAATGTGTGTGACTGTAGAGGTGTGTTTGGTGGTGGTCGGAGAAGGTTGAGCTCCGTTTGTATGGCAGCCCCCCCCCTCTGTCTGCCCCAGGGGTGAGTGGGGTGAGTGGGGTGAGTGGAAGCACGATGTAAAGTGCTTTGGGGGCCTGAGAAGGGTGCAAAAAAGCGCTATATAAATGCATGTCATTTACCATTTACTTTGAGAGCACAAATTCAGGACGGTCCAAGGCTGAAATATGAAAATAATAACCAATAAACATATCCTTTGAAAATGTTGGTCTATAGATTTAGTGTATACTATTTTAATAGTAGTATAGATTTGTAAATGTCCACTCTTATCTTTATATTTAAATGATCTGGTCTGTCCCCGGTCTTCACAGAGCTCAGATTGATTCAGACCCAGTTCCAGACCCTGGACCTGTGCCTGCGTCTGGACCGTCCCATTCTCCCGGAGCCTCTCTCTGTCCCCGGCTCGGTGTTACCCGTCGGCCCTCGTCCTTCTGCCTCCAGCCCTCAGCTCAGTGCGGCTCTTCAGACCCTGAGGGAAAACCTGGAGGGCTGGACTCTGCAGGAGACTCTGGACGACTGCTACCACATCGGTACGAGCTGAAAATCTGCTTTAAATATGGAATACTGCAGCAGGATATGTTTGATGAGGATAACTGATTGTTTCAGATGCAGTTTTAATTAAAAACGTGTCACCAAGTGAAACGGGAGAAAGTCCTGCAGCACAAAGCAGTCAAAGGTGAGCATTTAACAGTAACTGTGTGAAATAAATAAAAGTAACAGCTCGACCCTCGGGTGAGCCGCCTAAGATTCTGTTCTGAGTTATTTATGTTCTTATTTTTTCTACCTTTTCTTGACCTGTTCCTTGTAATAACCGCTCCGTCGACTGAACTAACTCCACGTCTTCCTGACTCCTGACTAATACATTGTCCACGTGCTCACAGCTGACAGCTTGTGTTTTCGTGGTAGGATCGCGGTGCTGTGTGTGCCTCCTTCTGGATTCTGTTACGGGACGTCCCATCCCAGAGGTCTGCTGGCTGTGAAGCTGCGTCACCTGAGGATTCTGGGATATAAACCTGTCCTGGTGAGTCTAACGTGAGCATGTGTAGCCCGAAGGAAGAGAAGAGTCTACATTGTGCTGTTTGTTTCCAGGTCCAAGAACAGGAGCTGCTGTGTGTGTCCGAGGACACGAGAGCGCACGCTCTGAGAGCACGAGTGTTCACCGACGAAAGCATCTCAAATACTCCACATGACCTCCAACCTAAAGACTGTCCTTCATTCACAAAATAAATCCAGTCTGGGGCTAAACCTGAGTCCAGTCAAATCCATCGAAAACCTGTTCAGAACCAACTAAAACCTGTTCAGAACCAACTAAAACCTGTTCAAATCCATCTAAAACCTGTTCAAATCCGTCTATAACCTGTTCAAATCCATCTAAAACCTGTTCAGAACCAACTAAAACCTGTTCAAATCCATCTAAAACCTGTTCAGAACCAACTAAAACCTGTTCAAATCCATCTAAAACATGTTCAAATCCGTCTATAACCTGTTCAAATCCATCTAAAACCTGTTCAAATCCGTCTATAACCTGTTCAAATCCATCTAAAACCTGTTCAAATCCATCTAAAACCTGTTCAAATCCATCGAAAACCTGTTCAGAACCAACTAAAACCTGTTCAGAACCATCTAAAACATGTTCAAATCCATCTATAACCTGTTCAAATCCATCAAAAACCTGTTCAGAACCAACTAAAACCTGTTCAGAACCAACTAAAACCTGTTCAAATCCAACTATAACCTGTTCAAATCCATCTAAAACATGTCAAATCCATCTATAACCTGTTCAAATCCATCAAAAACCTGTTCAGAACCAACTAAAACCTGTTCATAACCAACTACAACCTGTTCAAATCCAACTATAACCTGTTCAAATCCAACTAAAACCTGTTCAAATCCAACTAAAACCTGTTCAAATCCATCTAAAACATGTTAATCCATCTCAACATGTTAACATCATGTTCAGAACCAACTAAAACCTGTTCAGAACCAACTAAAACCTGTTCAGAACCAACTAAAACCTGTTCAGAACCATCTAAAACCTGTTCAAATCCATCTAAAACCTGTTCAGAACCAACTAAAACCTGTTCAGAACCAACTAAAACCTGTTCAGAACCAACTAAAACCTGTTCAGAACCATCTAAAACCTGTTCACAATCCATCTAAAACATGTCAAATCCATCTAAAACATGTCAAATCCATCTAAAACATGTTCAGATCCATCTAAAACATGTTCAGAACCAACTAAAACCTGTTCAGAACCAACTAAAACCTGTTCAGAACCATCTAAAACCTGTTCAAATCCATCTAAAACATGTCAAATCCATCTAAAACATGTCAAATCCATCTAAAACATGTTCAGAACCAACTAAAACCTGTTCAGAACCAACTAAAACCTGTTCAGAACCAACTATAACCTGTTCAAATCCATCTAAAACATGTTCAAATCCATCTAAAACATGTTCAGAACCAACTAAAACCTGTTCAGAACCAACTAAAACCTGTTCAGAACCATCTAAAACCTGTTCAAATCCATCTAAAACATGTCAAATCCATCTAAAACATGTCAAATCCATCTAAAACCTGTTCAAATCCATCTAAAACCTGTTCAAATCCATCTAAAACTTGTTCAAATCCATCTGAAATCTGTTTGTTAATTTTTATCTCAACTTAACATCATTTCCTGCATAGAAAGAGTTAAAACGACACCCGTGCTGTTTCCTGTTCCTCCCTGAGCCTCTTCCACAGTTTTTTTTGTGTGACTCTGTTCTTTCTGCTGCTGTTCAGAGGGACTTCACCTGAGACTCACCTCTGCAGCGTCTGTGGTTTGACTTCCTCCAGCTACTGCACTTCTGCACAGTCTGCATGTGTGCAACGGTTTATCCAAGAAAGAGCTGACAGTGGAGTTTAAAAGATGAGACACTGTAAAAATCTACGGGTAAATATTTGTATTTGAAGGTTTTTAGTGGAATTGGATAAAAAGGGAGAGGAACAATGCAGTAAACTGGGCAAAAAAAAAGGAAATAGAACAAACATGATTTAAATTCTGGTCTAGACTTTCTTTTATGTTGTCTAGCCCTGGTTTATTCCTCATTTACTTAAAATAATAAACCTTGAACTATGAGTGAAAGAAAGGGTTTAGTGTTATTCATATTCTCCGAAAAAATGGCCAAAAAAAAACAGATTTAAACTGTAAACTCTGAGAAAGTCCTGGTTTAGTCCTGGTCTAACCCTGTTCTTACCAGCACATGGGTCCACTCTGGACCGACTCTCTCCAAGGACCAGGACCTGCTCTGGTCCGAACTTAGTCCGGAGCGGCGGGGGAAACGTGGACTTGCACTCGCAGATGTAGAGGCCGTGACTGGACTGGTCCTGGACTTTCACAGTGAACCCCAGCTGAGCAGTCTGATTGGTCAAGGAGACGGAGGGGTTGTAGCTTGTATTCTGGCAGGTGTCAGCTGACTGGTTACACAAGTATGACGAAATCATATCCTTGTTTTTGAAAAGATAAAACAGTAAGCCCTCAGAGTCCAGACTGGGACATGGGACGAAGACCAGGTCTGAGACTCCAGCAGAGACCATCCTCAGGTGATCTGTAGAGAGGACAAACATGTTCAGATCCAGCTAAAACCTGTTCAGATCCATCTAAAACATGTTCAGATCCAGCTAAAACATGTTCAGATCCAGCTAAAACATGTTCAGATCCAACTAAAACATGTTCAGATCCAACTAAAACATGTTCAGATCCATCTAAAACATGTTCAGATCCATCTAAAACATGTTCAGATCCAACTAAAACATGTTCAGATCCAACTAAAACCTGTTCAGATCCATCTAAAACATGTTCAGATCCAGCTAAAACCTGTTCAGATCCAACTAAAACCTGTTCAGATTCTGCTAAAACCTGTTCAGATCCATCTAAAACCTGTTCAGATCCAGCTAAAACCTGTTGAACTGTTATTTCCTCACTCATGTCTCTGTAGTTCATCCTGTTAATTCTCAAGAACCATATGAGACCTGTGGCTGAAAGTGTCGTGCCCACGTGGGAATTACAGTAACTGCACATTTTCCACTTGTTTTTCACCAAAACGATGTAGTTTTGGTTTTAGTCAAACCTCAGGACTCGCTCTGTTCTTGATAATGTTTTTGAGCTGGAGCTCGACAGAAGCAAAGTGAAAACTCATTTACAGATTTTTATCTGAAATTCAAATGAAAGCCCAGCTCAGTGCAGCAGCAGCGCGTACTTTTTCAGGCTTTTTTATTTTAATGTTTGCAACAAAATGTTTAGGTTATCGCCAAAGGGCAATTATTTAAACTTTATTCAATCTGAGCAGGCTTTAGATCCAATAATATATTTGACTGTATAATTATAATAAAAACATGTCTCTTACTGTTGCAGCTGCTGGACGACTCTGAGCTCAGGCAGAGCCCCCAAACCAACAAGAACACCAGATCTCTGCAGTGCACCCTCATTTTACTCCAGACCAGAGTTAGACCAGAGTTAGACCAGAGTTAGACCAGCGTTAGACCAGCGTTAGACCAGAGTTAGACCAGCGTTAGACCAGAGTTAGACCAGCGTTAGTCCAGAGTTAGACCAGCGTTAGTCCAGAGTTAGTCCAGAGTTAGACCGGAGTTAGATGTAAAAACTCTTGTACTTAAACAGCTCTGTGTGAGTTGGGCTCCAGGTTCAGTGGAGTCCCTCCCACAGACTCGGTGAAAACATCCTGTGCCAGTGAACGCCTCTTCTCTCAGAAATCGTCTGTATTCATGAAGATATGTCAGAGATATCTTTAGATTTACGGTTGAAGCTGTCACTGAGTTTCTGAGACAGAGTTTCCAGTTTCATTTGTGACAGCTGTTTTTGTGTTTTTTTTTGTTCTTTTACTGAAAATGGCTCATATTTACATCTTTGCAAAGCGCTGCAGATCGTGAGAGTTTCTGTGAGACATTCTTTTTTTTACTGACATGTACAGAATATGTGACTGATAGAAAGTTGAAAATAGCATGGAAAAAGATAATTTATGTGTTGTATTTTTATTATTTTCTAACTTTCATGCATCCAAAAAATGTCCAAAAATGTAATCAAATTTAATTTCTGCAACAGTCATTTTTATTTAGGAGTCATGTGACCTGAGTGAGGGATAAAATTAAATAATTGACCTACAACCGCTTCTTTAACACTATGAGACTCACATTTATATTTCCAAACAGTTTATAGATATTTATTTTTTAAGATTATAATAAAAATGTCGACTCAAACATTCTCGGTCGACTCTGGTCTTTCTGTGAGGAGTCCTCCACGTGTTACTGTGGGTTCTCTCCGGGTACTCCAGTTCCTCCCACCGTCCAAACACATGTATGTTTAGGTTATTTGACAAATCTAAAGTGTCCCTAGTGAATGAATGTGAGAGTGAATGGTTGTCTGTCACTGTCTATGTCTAAATGTCAGCCCTGCGACTAACTGGCCACTGTCCAGGGTGTACCCCCCCTCAGGCCCAAAGCTGCTGGGATAGGCTCCAGTCATCTGACCCCTAACGGGACTAAGCGGAAGAAAATGAATAAATGAATGAATAAAAATGTCCTTAGATTAGACAAAGAGAGCAGTAGCTCAAGTGTCCAGTAGATGGCGGTAGAGGGTTGTTGGTTAAATGAGTTTTAATTATTATACAATCTATGGTTTAAACGCACACTTTGAAACACATGTAAATGGAGCAGGGTTAAAGCAGATTAAAGGCTGGAACAGGTTTGGGCTTCAACACTGACAGAGCTCTGGAAACGCACTGGGATTCTATTTGTGTCATAATCTGCTAATCTGAGCCTAATCTGTAGCTGGCTCTGGGTCAGTTTTAGATTGAGTTCTGCAGGAAAAGCATCATTCAAGTGAAACTCAGAAAAGACATGACACTCAACTCCTCTTTTCTTTTTATGGCTCTTGTGTACATCCTTTTAATGACGCATCTGGGTTTTCCTTCTTAAAGCCACTCTTTCCGGCGGAGCCTGAAGGCAGCACTGGTTCAGGGCTGGACTATGGCTGGACCGGTGTTGTGCCCAGACCTGGACCCCTCTTGTTTAAAGAAACAAGGACATTTAACATTTAACAGACCTGCTTTAACCTCACATCCAAGAGGAGCACAGCCTGTTGTAAGAACTAGAAATAAGTTTATACAGTTAATAAGTAAATGACTCCCACTTCTCTTTGATCGTGAAAAAAAACTCCTTTCTTTTCTTTTTTAGCGCGTGTCTGTTCCAACTGAAATGTGATGATCCTAAAAGCGGTTACAGACTCTCCGCTCATGTCTGTCTGATGTCACGTGTCCTGGCTCTAACGGGCCAGGTCCATCTCTCGCGACTCTAACGGGAGGGGGGTAGATCTGAGCGGAACACCGGAAACGACGGCGGAACCTCTCCAGCTCCTTTCCACCAGAATGGGACTGTACCGAGACACCGGGCGTAAACCATGAGCCTCACGGACACCTTCTGACTTACTCCGGTCCCTTTTCTCCAGAACAATCCACGTTTCGTTTGGATTTTTATTCACAAAGACCGAGGACTGCTTTAATCCCGTCTGTTCGGATTTCAACTGTAAGTATATATTTCTCCTTTTCCCAGCGCCCTCTTTATATTCTCCATCTGAACACTGAAAACAACAGCTCCAGACTCAAATACAAGCTCATTATCCCTTAATCTTCCGCCCGTCTTTGTCTGAAAACTGAAATCTGCTGCGCAATTCTCTGCGCTAACTACGCCTTTGTTGATTTTCTGAATGAACCTGGTCCGTGCTTGACTTTTACAGGCTTTGTGTGGCGTTTTCAGTTTGAATGAAGGGCTTTAAATGCGGCCATTGAGCAGCAGCAGGGACTTGTTGGAGAATTAAAGACATCAGGGAGTGACATTAAAACCTGTTGGAGGCTTTTGTTTGCGGTGAACTGTGTTTTTTGAGCCTGGTTTTGTGCCAGAGGCTGAGGATGTGGGATAAATGTGGCTGGAGTCTCCACCCTGAGCTGTGGGAGGGGGCTGAGAGCCGCTAATGGCCGCTGCTGCTGTGGGCCCTAATGTTTTTGTTCTGCGTAAAAAAAAGGCGTGTGAACGTTACATTTGCGCATGTTTTGGTGTAATTGAATGGTTTGGCGGTGTTTCTGAAGGTGTAGCAGGGTTTGTGGTGTTCGACTGAAACAGGGATGAGTCCAGGGCGCATTTGGAGCCGCTTTGTTGTAAAAAGACACCGGTTTGTGGCCCTTAGAGAAAGAGAAGGGTCAGAGTCAGTGTCCATCCAGAGTTAAACTGGACTCAGTCAGAGCCAGAGGCGACATGTTTCTATTTGAGTCTCTGAGGGTCTCTGTCTCTGTCCAGTCTCTGTCTTTGTCCTCACTCTGTCCCTGTTCAGTCTCTGTCCTCACTCTGTCTTTGTCCAGTCTCTGTCTTTGTCGAGTCTCTGTCCTCACTCAGTCTCTGTCCAGTCTCTGTCTCTGTCCTCACTCAGTCCAGTCTCTGTCTCTGTCCTCACTCAGTCTCTGTCCAGTCTCTGTCTCTGTCCTCACTCTGTCCAGTCTCTGTCTCTGTCCTCACTCTGTCCAGTCTCTGTCTCTGTCCTCACTCAGTCTCTGTCCAGTCTCTGTCTCTGTCCTCACTCTGTCCAGTCTCTGTCTCTGTCCTCACTCTGTCTCTGTCCAGTCTCTGTCTTTGTCCTGTCTTTGTCTTTGTCCTGTCTTTGTCGAGTCTCTGTCCTCACTCTGTCTCTGTCCAGTCTCTGTCTCTGTCCTCACTCTGTCTCTGTTCAGTCTCTGTCCAATCTCTGTCCTCACTCTGTCCTGTATCTGTTAAGTCTCTTTCCAGTCTCTGTCCTGTCTCTGTCCAGTCTTTGTCTCTGTCCAGTCTCTGTCCTGCTCCGGGTTTAGTCTCTGACCGAGTCCTGTGTTCTTGCATAAACAGGCTCAAAGACCTGGTTTAGACCCGGTTTAGTCCCGGTTTAGTCCCGGTTTAGTCCCGGTTTAGTCCTGGTTTAGTCCCGGTTTAGTCCTGGTTTAGTCCCGGTTTAGTCCCGGTTTAGACCCGGTTTAGTCCCGGTTTAGTCCCGGTTTAGACCTGGTTTAGTCCCGGTTTAGTCCCGGTTTAGACCCGGTTTAGTCCCGGTTTAGACCTGGTTTAGTCCCGGTTTAGTCCTGGTTTAGACCCGGTTTAGATCATGTGACTCGGACTAGGCTGTTGTCAGGTTTAGTCTTGAGGTTGAACTCATGATGATCCTGTTGTGTTTTTTGTTTTGGACCAAATACAATTTTAGAACAAAAGAATAGCATGAATGCTTAAAGCCAGAGGCTGCAGTAGTTTCCTACATTTCAGAACCGGACTCTTGTCCTGCTCCGGTTTAAGAGACAGACACTGCAGTGGGTTTAGTCGTTCCAACTGAGAGCTGCTCAAAGTGGGACACTCCAGCTCCACTATTTTAAGACCCAGTGAACCTCTTCTGACGATGGAAGGTCAGGGCTAAAACACCACAAATATCCAACAATATCCCAGTGTCCCGCCTCAGGACCAGGTCTGAAAGTGTTCAGTGAAAAAACACTCCCAGACTCTGCTTTTGTCCATTGTTCTTTGCTTCTGACCAATGAGCAGCTGCCGTTAAAGGTCAAGAAAATGTTACCACAACTAGACCTCGATGGGACCTTGTAGTCCTCCAGTATTTGGAAGAAAGCTGAACTCTTGGTAATATATTGGCGTTGTTGCCGTGGACTTGATAAATCAGAAACATGTGTTTAACCAGAGCCAGAGAGGTTCTTCCAGAGAATCTCATGATGAAGCTGAAAACAGTCTTGTATAAAATGTCCTGCAGCTGCTCTTTCATTATATCATCAGGTTCAGGGGCCTTAGGAGAGCTCTGGAGGAAACTGAAGGGTCACAGGTCAGTCATCTCTGACCCAGGATCAGTTTGTTCTCGTCAGAGCTCAACACACTCCAGATCAGATGCAGTTCTTCCGTTTGGTCAGCTGTTTTCTCTGGAGTTTGAACGAGGACTGTTTGGTTGCAGCTCGACTACAGTGTGTTTCTGAGGCTCGGCCCGTCTGTGAGAACTCTCAGATATTAGACTTTTATTTATGCCCCACTTTTCCTGCAGCAGCTTCAGTTTCTGCTGCAGTGGCTCATGGTTCAGAGCCTGACATTAGTTTTCCTTTTGCCGCACAGAGTGACCAGAGTCAACAGTTTCTTTTATGTGTTATTTATTTCCTGTTGATAACCTCTGACTCTGTCGTGTCCTGTTTGTTCAGAGTCCAGGCTCTTCTCACGACACAGTCTCATCAGATCCACGTGAACCTTTTATTTCACTTTGGCCAGACAATAATGTCCATGTAGTGTACAGAATTTCAGTTTCTTTGTCAGATGTAGTGTCTGTGGAGCGCTGCCTAAGCTCCAGACTTTCAGAAGAACAATCTCAACATGATGTTACTACGGCGAGTTTGTGGTGAAAACTCCTGTAAGTCCTTGAGTTTTCTGGTTTGAGGGGTTGTGTGCTCTTTTTATTCAGAAGTTAAAGATGTGAGAGAGAAAAGTAGGCTGTGATCAAAGACAGTCTGAACTTCACTCAGACACGCTTCAAACTGAGAGAATCTTTAATAAAGCTGTGCTCTGGAGTTCAGTTTGACTCTGGAGACATGTGTTTCTATCAGAACGAGCTGTGTCTGTGTCATGGCCCCAGGAGCTGCCCCTGGCTCCTTCGTCTTCACTCACTCCTGCTCAGGCTTTTCTAAAACCCCTGACTCCATTTCCTCTGCTACAGCACAATCCCATCTTTATTTCCCGCAGTGACATCACCCTCCACTTCCTGCGCAGACAGGAAATGAGCCACGTCACTGAGGCGTCTGGATCCACCACAGGAAGTGAGTCGTCCTCATGGAACTCAGGGAAAGACAGGCTTTTTCTGAAAGAGACCTGATGGAAAGAACTCAAACTAGTCTCGAGCTCTGACATCAGCCTCAGAGCGATCACCAGCAGCTGATTTCCGCTCACAGTAGAGAGAAAAGCAAACACATGGAGGGAATTATGGGAAATATCTGTGTCAGGAATGTTCCCACAATGGCTCTGATTGAACTCAGGCTCTCCCTCCAACAATCACCTCTTTACTCATGAATAATCACCATTTATTATGTTTATGAAGAAAGAGTTGAACCCTTTGAACCCTGAGCCAGTCTTTACTATTTCTCTCACCTTGATTTTTCTGCCTAAAAAGCTCAATAAACAGAATTCTTTTGACGCTTTAATGCTCTAAACTTGGGCTACATCCTCCTCCAAGTGTACTCTGTCTCAAAATCACAATTTACAGTTCACTTCTCGTCTTAAAAACTCAGGCTCACTTATTCCAACATGTGTTATGACTTTACTTACTTTATTTCTTCTCCTTCTTGTATTTTCTGGAGAATCCTGGACATACTTTTTCACAGCCGTAATAATATTGCAGCTGTAGTTTCATAAAGACTGTAGTTTCTGTTGGATTCTGTCGTCACCTGAAACTGTCTTTGTGGCTCGTTTGTTTCTTGCTAAATCTGGCCACAATGTTTGAGCTTTATTTGAGTTTTATTGTGAAAGGTCTGCTCTCTCTGGGTTGTTGCAGCAGCAGCTTGTATTTGTCACGACTCATTAAAACCCATGACTTTGAATGACTGGACGTAAAGATAAGTCGGTATTTTAAATGAAACCTAAGTTTGTTCAGTTTTTTTTCTTGTGTCGTGCTGAGACGGAGACAGCTGCTGTAGCCCTTCGGCTGATGTAGGCCTTCGGCTGATGTAGGCTACTGTAGGCCTTCGGCTGATGTAGGCTACTGTAGGCCTTCGGCTGATGTAGACTGTTGTAGGCCTCGGCTGCTGTAGACTGCTGTAGGCCTCGGCTGCTGTAGGCTACTGTAGGCCTCGGCTGCTGTAGACTGCTGTAGGCCTCGGCTGCTGTAGACTACTGTAGGCCTCGGCTGCTGTAGACTACTGTAGGCCTCGGCTGCTGTAGACTACTGTAGGCCTCGGCTGCTGTAGACTGCTCTAGGCCTCGGCTGCTGTAGACTACCGTAGGCCTCGGCGGCTGTAGACTACCGTAGGCCTCGGCTGCTGTAG
This sequence comes from Perccottus glenii, assembly GCA_024416835.2. Taxonomy (NCBI): domain Eukaryota; kingdom Metazoa; phylum Chordata; class Actinopteri; order Gobiiformes; family Odontobutidae; genus Perccottus; species Perccottus glenii. Next base: position 1,234,606 of record CM044567.2, read on the forward strand.
ACTACCGTAGGCCTCGGCTGCTGTAGACTGCCGTAGGCCTCGGCTGCTGTAGGCTACCGTAGGCCTCGGCTGCTGTAGACTGCTGTAGGCCTCGGCGGCTGTAGACTGCCTTAGGCCTCGGCTGCTGTAGACTGCTGTAGGCCTCGGCGGCTGTAGACTGCTCTAGGCCTCGGCTGCTGTAGACTGCTGTAGGCCTCGGCGGCTGTAGGCTACTGTAGGCCTCGGCGGCTGTAGGCTACTGTAGGCCTCGGCGGCTGTAGGCTACTGTAGGCCTCGGCTGCTGTAGGCTGCTGTAGGCCTCGGCTGCTGTAGACTGCTGTAGGCCTCGGCGGCTGTAGACTGCTGTAGGCCTCGGCTGCTGTAGACTGCTCTAGGCCTCGGCTGCTGTAGACTGCTCTAGGCCTCGGCGGCTGTAGGCTACTGTAGGCCTCGGCGGCTGTAGACTACTGTAGGCCTCGGCTGCTGTAGACTGTTGTAGGCCTCGGCTGCTGTAGACTACTGTAGGCCTCGCTCGGCTGTAGGCTGCTGTAGGCCTCGGCTGCTGAAGACTGCTCTAGGCCTCGGCTGCTGTAGACTACTGTAGGCCTCGGCGGCTGTAGACTGCTGTAGGCCTCGGCTGATGTAGGTCTCGGGCTGCTGTAGACTGTTGTAGGCCTCGGCTGCTGTAGACTACTGTAGGCCTCGCTCGGCTGCTGTAGACTGCTGTAGGCCTCGGCTGTTCTCTTCTGTTTGTCTCTAAAACCAACTCTTGTCTTTAGACTCAGAGGGACTTTAAGACCCGAGAGGCCACAGAAGAGCAGCTGCAGTCAGACCTCAGTCTAAAGGACATCTACAAAAGAAATGAGTGTTGGACTAAAGCTGCTGGAAACATGACAAAGTGTTTTGAGCACATTTAGTCAAAGGCTGCTGCAACATTTTCATTAAAACATTTGATTGTGTTGGTTTTGGGTGAAAATACAAACTTTCACTGGTCAAAACAAAGTCTCGGATGTTTCCTTTGCTGAAAGGCGGTGGTATTTATTTGGTTCAGTCACTTTTGGTTTCACTCAACACTTTTTAAAAGGTGACTGTCAGCAATGTCACCGAACATCCCAGTCGAGTCAGAACCTGAGTTTATGAAGAACCTTGTTGTGTCTCCAGGTGGTATTCCTCTGGGACTTTGTGCTTCTCACTGACGTCTGCACAGTTCACACTAAACCAGCAGCAGAGGGGTGTGTTTGAGTGGAACAGCAGTGAACAAACACAGGTCCTATTGAGCAGCTGTGACTCTGACACATGCTCTGACCGACAGCTGCTGGAACTAAAGCAGACCACATTAACACGAGGCACACACTGGACAACAGACGAACCCCAGCAGCAGCGACAACACACCTGGCTCCAGTTCAACAACATTTACTTTTCATTTATTTAAACCCACTGTGTTATGCCCACTGTAAAAAATAAAACACTGGCAGCTTGCTAATCCAGTAAATTTCTTCAGGTGACGCACTGTTTTTGACAGTCTTTTACTGTAAATAATGAGGATGTGTTTGCTCTGGGTTCTTTTGGATCAAACACTAAAGGAATGAAGCACAGTCGGGGATTATTTCCAGACGATGACTCGGAGCGTTTCAGATTAAATTGAGTCGAAAGCATGAGTCAGCAGAAAGTTAAAGAGTGGTCAGCAGCAGAGTTAAATGTGCTGAGTCGTTGTTGTGAGTGTCTGCTGCTGGACCTGAGTTATTAAAGCCCTCTCAGATGAGTGCTGGAGTCTGAACACAGACCCTCCTGAAGTCAACACTTACTGTAAAAGCTGCACTTATTAAAATCTCTAATCTAATAATAGTTAAAGTTTAGTTTTAGCCTCGTGTTCTTTTAGAGTCAATATTCTGACCTGGTTTAATTTCATTATGTGTTGTGTTCTACAATGTATTTCATAATAAACAAATGTATATTCCTCACATCAAGGAACACATGTCCACTTGTGACAGATTTAAACCAATATGTACTTTCTGGACCAAGGTGACTCTTCTGTCGACAGAAACGAGAGAAAAGTGACAGTATTGTTCTTTTGTTTAAAACATAATTTTCCTCAATATTCTTTAATGTAAGAGCCATTTTCTTTCAGCTTCTTTGCAGAACTGTAGCTGCTTTGGTCAGATATGTTCTGAAGGTGTCTGACTGACTGGATCTTTTTCCTCTCACACTTTTAATGGTGTTTTAAAAGCGTTTGGATGGAAACACTTTATTCTTTCTGGGCCTGTGGATGTTGGAGTTATGTCAGTGTCTGAGGCTGTAGAGCTTGTCTCTGATGAAGACGAGCGAGGCTTGATTTCTCTCAGATCTGTTTCTCCTGCTGCTGGATCTAACTCCAGGTTTGTCTTGGACGTTTCAGAGAATAAAGCTGCTGCTGCTGCAGAGTCTGACCTGACGTTGAGCTCCAGAGGAAAACACTTCAGAGGTACGTCCACACGACAGCGTTTTCTGGTTCTCTGCTGCTCTCCACAACATCACCGAGACTTTGTTTGTCGACCTTTCTGTGACATTCCCCAAGAATATCACAAATTAAACCTAAAACATCAGAATTCTTTGCAATAATCTGACCATCTTTTTCCATTTAACTGATCTGCTTTTACAGATTCATGAATGTGTCGTTTAAGCCTTTTTTTCCTCTAAATCATCCACAATATCTTCGTTTTTTAGCTAAATGTTAAAAGTGTGGATTTTTTGTGGGTTCAAGTATTGACGTCCAAAAACCAAATAATCTTTGCCTTTTCTTGGAAGTTTTTCTGGTAAATCCCTGTTGTTCTGCTGCGTTTGCCGTTTGTTCATGAGAAACAGTCGCCTGGGTTTAACCCCCGTCGTTCTGTTTCCTGTAAAACCCCTGAAAAAGGTGCCTCCGTCGGAGTCGTCTCACTGTAAAGATGTCTCAGACTAAAGTGGAAACATGTGACCAACAAACTGTCATCAGTCTCTTTTTTTTTTGTCATTTTAAGCTTTTAATCATCGGGTCCTGATGTGCTCAAACAGAAGAGACTTGGTGTTTTTGTGAAGCTGAACTGAGGACGCTCCAGGAACCACAGACCCGTCCACAGGCGTCTACACAACTGTAAATGACCAGTTGGGCGTTAAAGTCAAAAGGCTGTGGGGTAGTTTTGAGTGAGCAGCAGCTGTCGGTGAAAACAGAACCCTCTCTGTGGCACATGTTCCAGAAAACACATGTTAGAGAAGAATGTTGGAGAACACATAGTGAAAGATAACTCCAGCGACAGCAGCTTCCTCCTGACACTCATCAAGCAGCTGAGAATGTCTCCTTCACTGACTTTACTCTGTCTCAGACCCAGAGGTCAGTTTTTAAAATAGTCAAATATTTCATAATCTTAATCATTTGGAAATAAAACCTCTAGAACTTTAAATTTGATCAAAAATTAATGATTTCATTTGCTGTTAGACCAACAAAAGGAGAAGTGCTGTAAACATAGACCAGAACCATAAAAAGCTTGTTAATATATATAATCTTGTCTGTAAAATGCTCCCAGATGGACTCTGCTCAGTTACACCTGGAGCTTCAGTTTCAGTTTGCTTTGTTTCCTCTTCTTCACTCTTCGTCTGCTGCTGATCTTCTTTCACAAACAAACAACTATCTCCAGAGCTGCTTTAATCCACCATCCATCACTTCTCTACAGCTGCTGTAGTTTGAGTTCTGACTCTCTAAAGCTGCTGTAGTTTGAGTTCTGACCCTCTAAAGCTGCTGTAGTTTTAGTTCTGACTCTCTAAAGCTGCTGTAGTTTGAGTTCTGACTCTCTAAAGCTGCTGTAGTTTGAGTTCTGACTCTCTAAAGCTGCTGTAGTTTGAGTTGTGACTCTCTAAAGCTGCTGTAGTTTGAGTTCTGACTCTCTCTAAAGCTGCTGTAGTTTGAGTTGTGACTCTCTAAAGCTGCTGTAGTTTGAGTTGTGACCCTCTAAAGCTGCTGTAGTTTGAGTTATGACTCTCTAAAGCTGCTGTAGTTTGAGTTCTGACCCTCTAAAGCTGCTGTAGTTTGAGTTCTGACCCTCTAAAGCTGCTGTAGTTTGAGTTGTGACCCTCTAAAGCTGCTGTAGTTTGAGTTCTGACTCTCTAAAGCTGCTGTAGTTTGAGTTCTGACCCTCTAAAGCTGCTGTAGTTTGAGTTCTGACCCTCTAACGCTGCTGTAGTTTGAGTTGTGACCCTCTAAAGCTGCTGTAGTTTGAGTTATGACTCTCTAAAGCTGCTGTAGTTTGAGTTCTGACCCTCTAAAGCTGCTGTAGTTTGAGTTCTGACCCTCTAAAGCTGCTGTAGTTTGAGTTGTGACCCTCTAAAGCTGCTGTAGTTTGAGTTGTGACCCTCTAAAGCTGCTGTAGTTTGAGTTATGACTCTCTAAAGCTGCTGTAGTTTGAGTTCTGACCCTCTAAAGCTGCTGTAGTTTGAGTTCTGACCCTCTAAAGCTGCTGTAGTTTGAGTTGTGACCCTCTAAAGCTGCTGTAGTTTGAGTTCTGACCCTCTAAAGCTGCTGTAGTTTGAGTTCTGACCCTCTAACGCTGCTGTAGTTTGAGTTGTGACCCTCTAAAGCTGCTGTAGTTTGAGTTCTGACTCTCTAAAGCTGCTGTAGTTTCAGTTGTGACTCTCTAAAGCTGCTGTAGTTTCAGTTGTGACTCTCTAAAGCTGCTGTAGTTTGAGTTCTGACTCTCTAAAGCTGCTGTAGTTTGAGTTGTGACCCTCTAAAGCTGCTGTAGTTTGAGTTATGACTCTCTAAAGCTGCTGTAGTTTGAGTTCTGACTCTCTAAAGCTGCTGTAGTTTCAGTTGTGACTCTCTAAAGCTGCTGTAGTTTGAGTTCTGACTCTCTAAAGCTGCTGTAGTTTGAGTTCTGACTCTCTAAAGCTGCTGTAGTTTGAGTTCTGACCCTCTAAAGCTGCTGTAGTTTGAGTTCTGACTCTCTAAAGCTGCTGTAGTTTGAGTTCTGACTCTATAAAGCTGTTGTAGTTTGAGTTCTGACTCTCTAAAGCTGCTGTAGTTTGAGTTGTGACTCTCTAAAGCTGCTGTAGTTTGAGTTCTGACTCTCTAAAGCTGCTGTAGTTTGAGTTGTGACCCTCTAAAGCTGCTGTAGTTTGAGTTCTGACTCTCTAAAGCTGCTGTAGTTTGAGTTCTGACTCTCTAAAGCTGCTGTAGTTTCAGTTGTGACTCTCTAAAGCTGCTGTAGTTTGAGTTGTGACCCTCTAAAACTGCTGTAGTTTGAGTTCTGACCCTCTAAAGCTACTGTAGTTTGAGTTGTGACCCTCTAAAGCTACTGTAGTTTGAGTTGTGACCCTCTAAAGCTGCTGTAGTTTGAGTTGTAACTCTCTAAGCTGCTGTAGTTTGAGTTGTGACTTTCTAAAGCTGCTGTAGTTTGAGTTGTGTCCCTCTAAAGCTGCCGTAGTTTGAGTTGTGACTCTAAAGCTGCTGTAGTTTGAGTTCTGACTCTCTAAAGCTGTTGTAGTTTGAGTTCTGACCCTCTAGAGCTGCCGTAGTTTGAGTTGTGACTCTCTAAAGCTGCCGTAGTTTGAGTTCTGACTCTCTAAAGCTGCCGTAGTTTGAGTTGTGACCCTTTAAAGCTGCTGTAGTTTGAGTTGTGACCCTCTAAAGCTGCTGTAGTTTGAGTTGTGACCCTCTAAAGCTGCTGTAGTTTGAGTTGTGACTTTCTAAAGCTGCCGTAGTTTGAGTTGTGTCGCTCTAAAGCTGCCGTAGTTTGAGTTGTGTCGCTCTAAAGCTGCCGTAGTTTGAGTTGTGACTCTCTAAAGCTGCTGTAGTTTGAGTTCTGACTCTCTAAAGCTGTTGTAGTTTGAGTTCTGACCCTCTAAAGCTGCCGTAGTTTGAGTTGTGACTCTCTAAAGCTGCCGTAGTTTCAGTTGTGACTCTCTAAAGCTGCTGTAGTTTGAGTTGTGACCCTCTAAAACTGCTGTAGTTTGAGTTCTGACCCTCTAAAGCTACTGTAGTTTGAGTTCTGACTCTCTAAAATTGTGTTTTCTTCCATTGTCTTGTCCTCAAACATCACAGACTCATCTTTAAACCTCAGTATTTGTCAAAAACTGAATATTGTTCAAATATAACTTTTTTCTGACTTCTGCGTCAGTGTTGTTGAGTCGACACAGAACCACACCCAGTGTCTGGTAATGTCACATAAACCTAATTCAAAGAGTCCATTCATAAACTTTTTTGGACTTTGCATTTGTCTGTGTGATGTCACAACTCAGAACAGAAGCTGTATTAGAAGTGTATAATCCTTGACACATTTAATTTTATCAGCCTCAAAAACCAAATCTATGACCACCTTTAACCCCTTTCTTCCTCTCAGTCTTTGCTCGTCTGTCGAGGGATCACAGTCTGAAACTACTGCCGTTTTATTTGACAGAAAAAGTCATATTTAGACATGTTTTATGTTGTTTTGTCGACATAATGAGTAAAAATAAGCCTAGTGCTTTTAATAATTGATACTATGGAATAATTTGTGCTTTTATTTTGTAGATCCACTAACACTGTCCAACTAGAGGACTGTGTTAAAATATCTCTTTTAAATCTTCCAAAATGTGATGAGATCAGTTTGATATTTTCTGATTGGCCACAGCAGAAGTATCTGTCGAGTGGGATGTGTTTATGGCCCTGAGGAAATGAAGACAAATGTTTAAAAGGGCCATAAATGCTCCGTTCCTCACAAACAGAAGAGGCTCGCTGCTGAACGTGCTTTTTGAATGTGACACAGATATTATCAGCAGTGGTTTTATAGTTTTTATGGCTGTGAAGATAAAGGAAAAAGTAAAAGTGATGGACGAGAGGTTCTGTCGAGGTCTGACGCATGAAAGAGTGATAGGATCAAATAAAAGGAACGTGTTTATGTCCGGGTCGAGGTCAGAAGCAAAACACACAGAACAAAACTCTGCAGATATTAGTCCTGACAGAGCTGCAGCAGAAACATACATGAGACTAAAGCCTACAGGAAGCGGGCTCAAGTGGAGTTAAAGAGGCAAATCTAATGCAAAAGCAGGTCCTGGACAGACAGAGAGGCTTTATGTGACACCTCTGTTTCCTGATGGATATGGAAATATTAAAATGTTAGACACAACCCTGGGGACACCAACAAACACCTTACCTTTTAGCTCCAAGGCAACATTTAAGGAAAACTTAATGAGCAGCAGATGTACAGATTCATTAAAACAAGCAGATGCTCCACTGCCTCTGCTTTTGTCTCGGCCTTCGTCCTGATAACTGATGAAAGTGAACAATTGGATTCAATAAAGCGAGCTAAGAAGCATCTGTTGTGGGTAAAGTGTTGGTCAGAGCATACAGAATATATCGGCCTGTGATGGATTTGTGTCGGAGCTGAAGCTGAAGAACAGCTGCAGTTTCCTGTTGAACTCGGACCAAGAGGGAAAAGAGGAATTCACCAACAACATCCTGTCATTTCCTCCAGAATCACTCTGAGAGAACGATACAAGGCTCTGCAGACAAAACACATGACACCGAGCCCATTTTCTAAAGTGTGTCCACGTTTATCTCGTCCTTAAGTAGTTCCAGACACAAACAGAATGACCCTGATCCAAAAGTGGGCTGTAAAGGCAATAGACCAGGAAGTAAACCAAAAAGATGATGGCTGCAGTTTTGCTGTTGGTACAATGAAAGTGCTGAGCATCTTAACGCAGCCTGTGGAGCCTTTGTCACAGATTATGTTTGACTGAATTTCCACAGGATCATCTCTGCTTTTTGTGGATAATGTTTTTCTGTCAGCTTCATCAAACCTGGACAAACTGGAGAGAAGTGTGGGCGTGTCTGTTTCGACCGCTGCCTTATAACTCTGTTAAAGCTGCTGTTCCACAACTATTCTCGTCCAGAGTTTGTGTGTCCAGCGCCTGTGTGTCCAGAGTTTGTGTGTCCAGAGTTTGTGTGTCCAGAGCCTGTGTGTCCAGAGCCTGTGTGTCCAGAGTCTGTGTGTCCAGAGCCTGTGTGTCCAGAGTCTGTGTGTCCAGAGCCTGTGTGTCCAGAGCCTGTGTGTCCAGAGCCTGTGTGTCCAGAGTTTGTGTGTCCAGAGTTTGTGTGTCCAGAGTGTGTGTGTCCAGAGTTTGTGTGTCCAGAGCCTGTGTGTCCAGAGTTTGTGTGTCCAGAGTTTGTGTGTCCAGAGTTTGTGTGTCCAGAGTGTGTGTGTCCAGAGTTTGTGTGTCCAGAGTTTGTGTGTCCAGAGTTTGTGTGTCCAGAGTGTGTGTGTCCAGAGTTTGTGTGTCCAGAGCCTGTGTGTCCAGAGCCTGTGTGTCCAGAGTCTGTGTGTCCAGCGCCTGTGTGTCCAGAGTTTGTGTGTCCAGAGTTTGTGTGTCCAGAGTGTGTGTGTCCAGAGTGTGTGTGTCCAGAGTGTGTGTGTCCAGAGTTTGTGTGTCCAGAGCCTGTGTGTCCAGAGCCTGTGTGTCCAGAGTCTGTGTGTCCAGAGCCTGTGTGTCCAGAGCCTGTGTGTCCAGAGCCTGTGTGTCCAGAGTTTGTGTGTCCAGAGCCTGTGTGTCCAGAGCCTGTGTGTCCAGAGCCTGTGTGTCCAGAGCCTGTGTGTCCAGAGTTTGTGTGTCCAGAGCCTGTGTGTCCAGAGTTTGTGTGTCCAGAGCCTGTGTGTCCAGAGCCTGTGTGTCCAGAGCCTGTGTGTCCAGCGCCTGTGTGTCCAGAGTTTGTGTGTCCAGAGTTTGTGTGTCCAGAGCCTGTGTGTCCAGAGTTTGTGTGTCCAGAGTGTGTGTGTCCAGAGTGTGTGTGTCCAGAGTGTGTGTGTGTCCAGAGTGTGTGTGTCCAGAGTTTGTGTGTCCAGAGTTTGTGTGTCCAGAGTTTGTGTGTCCAGAGCCTGTGTGTCCAGAGTTTGTGTGTCCAGAGCCTGTGTGTCCAGAGCCTGTGTGTCCAGAGTTTGTGTGTCCAGAGCCTGTGTGTCCAGAGCCCGTGTGTCCAGAGCCTGTGTGTCCAGCGCCTGTGTGTCCAGAGCCTGTGTCCACTGCTCTCGTCACTGTGGCTATGAGCTGTCTCTGATCTGCTGCAGGACCACATTCCTGTCGGCTCTGTGTTTGTTTGATTATCTCTGACCCACTGCCCATTGATGACCCGCTTTTATAACTCTGCCATAACACTTCCCAAAAGCTGCACATACAACGGTTTATCTCAAGAGAACGCCTCTGAAGTGAGCAGACAGACCTCACAGCAGGTCATGTTTGTGACATTGTTAATCATTCTCCTCTTGGATTCAGAAAAACTCCACAAACCCTTCCCTCTGAGCCTGTGTCTGCTCGTTATGTCCAACACCAGAGCTTTACATCGAGTGTGCAAGTCTGTGACGCTTTATCAAACCATCTCAAGACCAAATCCACCAGTCTAACATTTGCATAAAGTGATCATATCAAACAGGAGCTTGTTATTAATTTTATTCATATTTAAATACTTGGACTATTTATACACCTGCATTATTTAAAATAAACAACATTCAGGTGTGGTCCTAGAGCAATAAGGACTTCTGGGTGTCCCTCTGTGTCCACTAGAGGGAGCTGTATCATTAACATCTGGGCTCAGCTGTTCGATCAGTAAAAGAATGTCCAGTTGTATTAATCCTCATAAAAATTAAACAAAAGTCATTTCATTCCCGATCCCTGAATCCTGGAGCCTTATTGAAGCTGCTGTAAACCTGTCCACATCCAGTTTTACTCCTTTTATTCTTCGGTTAATAACATCCTCTGTAAACCACCAGCAGCTGTTCATATCTTGGATACATGTCTAAAGTCTTAATGCTGTTCGTGTTCAGGATGAATCCACACTTTCAACACGCAGCTCTGAGACTGTTGTCATGGAAACAGGCATCGACACGTTCATTCTGTTTGGTTTTAATGTCTCTGCTCTGACCATGTGGGTTTTGATTATTGTGAAAGAGCAGCATCTTTTTCAGTTTTCCGGACGTTTTCCCTGTCTCGAGTAAATGACCCTGTGTTTGTGTCTCAGATGGAGCAGGTGTCGGACGATGAGCTGGACCACGGCGCTGAGGAGGACAGCGATAAAGAAGACCAGGATCTGGACAAAATGTTCGGGGCTTGGCTCGGAGAACTCGACAAACTCACACAGGTCGGACCCTAGCCCTCCAGACGGACACACACAGGAACAGTGTCTAAAAATAAATTCAAATTCAGACTTGATCGATTATAATCTCATAAACACCACACCTAATCCAGATAAACCACACTTACCTGTGAAAGGTCAACGGTAAAAAAGATGATTGTGTATATGTAATTATATATATATATATATATATATATATATATATATATATATATATATATATAAAATAAATAAAAAGTAAAAATTACAGTTCAAAAAGTAATCGCACACGATTCTGAAAAATTTGAAAACGATTACATTGGAACAAATTTTTATTTTACTTTTATTTTTTCTACAATTGGTAAACATTTGTAAACAATTTGTGTTTTTTTTAAGTTAGACTAGATCAGCTCTCCCAGGTGAACATTAACCTCAGAGTCAGAGCAGTGAAGTCTCCATGGCAACCGTCACACTGATAACCCACCTCCTGTCGCCTAGCAACCGCCTTCCTCTCCATCCTGAGTGTGAGATGTTTACACTGGAGACTACTGTAGTTGTTGCCAAATAGTGTGCCACCATTATCTTCAGCCTCGTTTCTTCTGTGGGCTCACTATTTGGCATGTGTCTGACCGGCTTTATGTCCACATGCTTGTGACACATTTATCTCTGTGTGTTGGACAGAGTCTGGACGACGGCCGGCCTCAGAAGACGGTCCAGAAGCCTCCTCTGAGACAGGAAACCAACATGGCCAACTTCTCCTACCGCTTCTCCATGTACAACATCAACGGTGAGAGACAACCAGGACTAAACCAGGACAAAACCAGGACAATACCAGGACTAAAACAAGGTCTAAACCAGGACAAAACCAGGACAAAACCAGGACAAAACCAGGACAATACCAGGACTAAAACAAGGTCTAAACCAGGACAAAACCAGGACAAAACCAGGACAATACCAGGACTAAAACAAGGTCTAAACCAGGACAAAACCAGGTCTAAACCAGGTCTAAACCAGGACTAAACCAGGTCTAAACCAGGACTAAACCAGGTCTAAACCAGGACTAAACCAGGACTAAACCAGAACTAAACCAGGACAAAACCAGGACAATACCAGGACTAAAACAAGGTCTAAACCAGGACAAAACCAGGACAAAACCAGGACAAAACCAGGACTAAACCAGGACTAAACCAGGACTAAACCAGGTCTAAACCAGGTCTAAACCAGGACTAAACCAGGTCTAAACCAGGACTAAACCAGGTCTAAACCAGGACTAAACCAGAACTAAACCAGGACTAAACCAGGTCTAAACCAGGACTAAACCAGGACTAACCTGGACTAAACCAGGACTAAACGGAGACTGGTCTGTGCAGATAACTAAAAACACTAATGTCTCCATTGTACAATAATAAACCTGGTCTGTCCCGTCTGTGCAGAGGCCTTGAACCAGGGTGACCCCGTTGACCTGGATGCTCTTATGGCCGACCTCTGCTCCATTGAACAGGAGCTCACCACCGTCTCCAAACCGGGGTCAGGGTCTCGGGGTCAGGGTAAAGGGCAGCAGCAGAGGACCCCCGGGGGCCGCAGTAACAGCAGCAGGACCACAGGGGGCAGTGGAGGAGGAGGTACAGAACCAGAGGAAACGTAGGGCGCTGGTTCCAATCCCGACTGCCCAAGAATAAAACCTGCATGTTTGTTTTCCCTCTCTCAGGAAGCACATGCAGCAGCACCCGAGCGTCTCCCGCCAACACCGTTCGAGTGTCCGGCTCTAACTCCCGTCCCGCCGCCTCCAACCTGTCCCTGGACGACATCACGTCTCAGCTGGAGCAGGCGTCCCTCAGCATGGACCAGGCGGCTCGGGAGACCTCCTCTTCCTCCTCCGCGTCCTCCTCTTCCTCCTCCGTGTCCTCGTCCACGCTCAGGAGACCCTCTGCCGGGTCCACAGGCAGCGCCGAGGTTCACCCACAGACGACGGGCTCGATGGGAGGGGTCAGCGAGCGGGACACGCCCTCACAGAGGTCCAGCGTGAACTCGGCCTCGGCCTCCAGCATGGACTCTCTGGACATCGATAAAGTGACAACAGATGGACCGACCGGACAGAACCAGACCGAGGTACCAACATGCACGTTTATGCTCATCTTTTTCTTTGTCCTTAAACGTAAGGACAGAGTTCTGCAGTCGTCCAAAAACAGACAGAGCTGTCCTCAGAGTGAGGCTTGTAGAGACAGAGCCAGATGTTCTGTAAGAAAAACAAGTGTGTAAAACTTCAGTCTGGTTTAAACTCCTGAGTTAAACTAGACCAGGGCTAGACCAGGATAATCTCTTAAATTGGTCTGAAATCCTTTTCTTTCCTCTCAAATCCTCTAAAACCAATCAGATTCACTGAAATGGGCGGGGCTTTAAGCAGCCTCTCTGATTGGCTGTGTCTAATATAAAAGGTATTGGTAATGTTCTGTTTGGGTTTACAAAGACCAAAGTCAGGTCTGAAGGGTCCAGTCTTGTTCTCGGTGGACACTAAAGCCTGTGACAAACCTGGGCCTAAGTCTCATGACGCTGCTGTGAAACAAGTTTGAATATTGCTTTTTTATGCTTTGCTGCTCTTTTATATTTATATATCTCCAGGTTTATGCTCTGTTTTCTGATTAAGCTTGATTTAACTCCACTGCTTTAATCTCGCTTCACCCTTTCAAAATAAAACCTACATTAATTTCTTAATCCTCTGATGATCCTCATCTCTTTTCTCTCTGCTCTGTTTTTCCTCGAAGCACTCGTATCTGGACAGAGAGACGTCGCTGATTCTGAAAAGTATCGCAGGAAAGCCCTCTCACCTCCTGACCAAGGTGAACACACTGCAGCTGCTGCTCTTTCTGCTTCACACGGCTTTGCATCAGCACCTTTTATCTGCTCACGCAACAAATAACACACTTTACATTTATATTCTCAAGTCTTCAGTGAAAACTCCTGAACACAGTCCGGTCTGTGTACAGAGTCTTTGTTTCTTTCTCTGTTGTGCTGTTGTTAAAGTCTTGGCCTGATGTCTCAGTGGTTTGTTTGTTGCAGATGTTTGCTCTGCTGCACAATCTAGAGGTTTCTAGATTTGAACAGGTTTGAGTCTCTGTCTGACCCTGTGGACTGAACTGTTCATGTGGAACGTGTGTCTGGCTTAAATATTGATCATCGTCAGAGTCCTCGTGCTACTAACCCAAATATGACATGTATCTGTGTTTACCCAGACCTGGTTTAAACCATTAAAAACACAACCCCTTCACAGTAACAGGACAGTATTGGACATTAATAAAAGATGTTAGTGTCCTCCAGAACTTCGGGGCTCTTTAAAATCCGAAGCATGTCTGAGGTTTGTTCAAAGAGTGGAATGTGTTGGGTTTGAGCAGGTTCTAGTCAGATTTAAAACATTTTAGTTGGTTTTAGTCTAAAACCACATAAATACTTTCTCTATAAATCTCCTTCAATACTATATTCTGTTCAGATCAGACCAACGCTATCATTTTTCTTTCACAAATTCCACCAAAGTTGAGGTGTATCTGTCCTTAATCCGCATTGTCACATAACTTCTCTCTTTCTTCTGAATTCTTCTGCGTTCTGATCTCGGCCGGTCACGCTCTCGCCCGTCCTCCTGGATTTTCAGACCCTTTTCTTGTGGCAGGGATTATGTTCTGTCGATTGGGCATGCTCCAGACTCCTTCGTTCTCTGTAGAAGCAGACGAGCGGCGTACGGAGATGACGAGGAGGAGGCTGAAAAAGGGGTCTGGAGTGAGTTTTGGGGGAGGGTCGCTGCTCGAATGCTCTTTTATTCATCGTCTCGTGCAGCTGTGAGTCAGGGATGCTGCCCTTTTTCTTTGTGGAGAACATTTCGATCTAAAGTCAGCTCTGGGAGAAGTTTATGAAGGGTTTTTGTTTTATGGATGGATACAAGGAGCGTTTTTTGGGATTGAGTCGACCTTTGGGAAGATGTCGCCATTGTCTCCAAAGATCAAAGAGTACAACCTCCTTTAAAACCAAAGCATAAGGAACAAACCCAGCATCATTTGTGAGGTTTTTTTTAATCTAACGTCTGGTAAAAGGTGATAAAAAGGTAGAATCCAAAGATGATGATGGCGTCTTGTTGGAAAGGGCAGGTAAGATTTGAAACAAGAGCTTTGAAAGACCACAAGCTTTAATCAATGGGTTTTTGAAATTCTGAAGTAAAAACTGAGAGACCAGTGAAGGTTTGGGGGGGGTCCGTTAATAAAACATGGCTAGAATATGTTTGGAGAGTAATCATGTGGAGAACGGATGGTTAATATGTCGGACAGTGATTCTGTGGATTTAAACAGCTTTAGTTTTAATTGGATTTAGTTGGACTTAACCAGGCTTTAGTCGAGTTTTTTTTTTTGCCATTTCCACTCACACTGTCTTAAAACACTTATATCTGACCATCAAATTTTCTCTCAAATCAAAGCTTCTTTCATGAGTACCCTCAAGGTCTAATAATACATGTGTGGACAGTATTAGCTGGTGTTTCCTCTGGTCATATTTTCTTTAGGTTAGAACTATTCCCACAACCAGGGAGAAGAAAATGGATAGAAATGTGTATTTTTGTGTTGTGTGTCCGCAGGAGGAGCAGGCGGCCAAACTGAAAGCCGAGAAGATCCGAGTGGCTCTGGAGAAAATCAAAGAGGCTCAGGTTAAAAAGGTAAAAGCCTGTGTTGGTCGTGAGTCTGTGTTTCCTTCAGACTCGAGTCGAGGCAGAGAGACAGAAAGTGGGTCAATGCAGCGTTTGATTTTTGTGCTTGAGGGAGAGAGCAGCCGAACAAAAAGGATGTGTCGATGTGAAGAAACAGAGCGACTTGTGCCGTCTCAATTTCAATTGGAGAGAGTCTAAAAAGAAGAGAGCTCGGCTTTATTTAGAGACTGAGTAAATGAACGAGTGTGGCTCAGAAGACTGTCAACATTGTGCTCTTTATGGAACAGAAAAACAAAAGAAACAAGTCCAAACTGATCCAGAACGAGGCTGAAACCCCCACTTTCAGCTCATCCAGGACTTCTGCTTTACTCATGTTTATTAATAAAGTCAAGACCAGAGCCTAGCAAGACCAAGTAGAGACCAAGTCCAGGGCAGGAAACAAAACCACAAAGTCCAAGTCAAGCTTTAGACCAGGTCCAGACCAGGTTTACACAAGTCTTTTTGTTGCTGCAGCCAACAGCAAAAGAAATGGGACCAGCCTGGGTTCGGCATTTGTGAAACATTTACACATCTACTCTCTGGGGGTGTCCTGACCTCTTTGACCCTGTTTATGAGCTTATTATAGTCACAGTGCAGCCACTGAGCCTTTAATCTGAAATAATCCCAGAGAACTTTCAGGCTTGTGAAGAACTAAAGCCAAATGTGGCAAATAACACGCGCCAAATCTGCATTAAACCTGGTTTTAAACAGTTTTCACCTTTTTGATTTCATGACCTACTGGGCCTCAGAAAAGGCTCTGTGAAAAGTGTTCTGTCTTTGGTGGGTAATGGTACTTTCTTTTGTATAGCTGGTGATCCGAGTGCACATGTCGGACGAGAGCTCTAAGACTATGATGGTAGACGAGCGGCAGACGGTGAGGCAGGTCCTGGACAGTCTCCTGGACAAGTCTCACTGCGGCTACAGCCCGGACTGGTCTCTGGTGGAGACTATCACCGAGCTGCAGATGGGTGAGTGTTTAGACTTAGTGACTATGAACATAAGAAAGAGAGTACAAGGCATAACTTGGCAATAGAATGGTAATGTGAGTTATATTAAGGGTGCAGTCAGTCCAGTAAAAATAAGCTAGTTGTAAAAGCAGCAGGAGGAACTCTGATCCTGACAGACAGAAGCATAGAGACAGGGAAGGTTCGAGGAGAAGCAGCCTTAAGTGCACTCATCTGAAGAGGGCAGTCCTTGGGTCGTTCCATTAGCCCGGTTATGCAGGTTCCAGAGAGAGGAGCTTGAAAACCCTGCTTCCTCAGAGCACAAGGGTCTAGCTCATGATGAGGCACTTATTTAACCGGTAACCTCTGTTCTTTTTCTTCTTCAGAGCGTATCTTTGAGGACCATGAAAACCTGGTGGAGAACCTGTTGAACTGGACCCGAGACAGTCACAACAAACTCATGTTCATTGAACGCATCGAGAAGTACGCCCTGTTCAAGAACCCACAGGTTGGTCGGACTCTTGTTCTGCACACGTCCTCTCAGTGGGGTTTGGAGTCAAACGCTGAGAGGACTGATGTTTAATGCAGGAGCGAGTGAAGAGGAAGTGGATCAGAGCTGAGAGAGAGGCCAGATGAATCTTTGTTATAAGAATTCTATATCCTTATATTATCCAGAGAGACACGGAAACAGATTATATTATAAAAAGTGAAAGGCCAGGTTTTATTCTTGCAAGAATGAAGCAAAGACACGTATCAAAGGTACAGAGTGCGTTTTGCTTCCTGAAGTAAACAAAACATGAGATTTTATATCACTGCAGTGGGGGCTGTTAGAAGGAGGTGTATCTCTCATACACCCTCCCCAAGGCCCCAGCTGCAGGTGCAGAAGGCCCCCGGCAAGCCATGTCTCTTGTCATGTCTACTCCATGCTTGGACTAACATGGAGGACATGACCTGTAGAGAACTATGAGCACCCAGTAACTATAAGCAATATAAACAATTATAATAATAAAAATTATTATTATAACAATCTTTTATTTATTTACTACGAAACAAGGACTGGTGCAGATGAGACCACATGAGGACCGACAACATGGACTAAACTAACTAAAGTTGAGCTGAGATTAAACTAAGACTAACATGGGTCTGAATCAGGTCGGACTAAGTTTGAAACCAGAGCTAAACAAAGACTAAGCTGCAAATGAATTAGAACTAAACCAGGACTAAACCTAAAAAGAAGTGAGTCCTCCTGAGGAGACAGGCTCAGTTGTGCTCTTGGTCGATCTTTATTTAAAATCCACAGACCTTTATGTTCCAGAACTAAAGGTGGTCCTACAAATCTAACCATTTTCTTTATTTCTTCACAGAACTACTTGTTGGGGCGGAAGGAGACGTCAGAGATGGCCGACAGGAACAAAGAGGCTTTACTCAAGGTCAGATTTAAAACCTTTTTATTTAGGATTTTGATACAGTCCCAAATAAACTGTCTAAATCCTCGTATGTCCTTTATGTGCAGGAGTGTTTCTGCGGAGGCTCTGTGTCTGTGCCTGAAATCGAAGGCGTCCTGTGGCTAAAAGAAGATGGGAAGAAGTCGTGGAAGAAGAGATACTTCCTGCTCAGGGCCTCTGGGATTTATTACGTCCCAAAAGGCAAAGCCAAGGTCCGACACACAGTATTCTGACCTAACTTCTCAGCTTTGGTTCAGACCCTGGTCCTGATTTCAGCTGAACTCTCTCCTGTCTCCTCTCTGCAGGCGTCCAGAGACCTGGTGTGTTTCCTGCAGCTGGACCATGTTAACGTCTACTATGGACAGGACTACCGCTCCAAATACAAGGCTCCCACTGACTACTGTCTGGCCCTGAAGGTACAACCACTTTCTCTGAAGTCCTGACCCTCTGAGGCTGTTGTAGTTTGAGTTTTAACCCTCTGTGTCATACCATTGGGTGGAAGTTCTTCCTCTTCTTCTTTACTTTTACGTTTACAATCATTTATACTACCAATTGTAGTGGCTAATAATCGTTTTTTAATGCTTCTTATTTATCATTTGTAACCACTTCTAATAAATGGACGATAGACTGTTTTACGCGTTGAACAGCAAACCCCTTTGCTGCACGTTAAAACAACCGTGTTGCTCCGTCGTCCATCTTTTTATTGAACATGTGTACAACACATCATCTTCTTCTACAGTCAAAGGTCAAACATACAAACCAAAAGAAATACAGCAGGTCTGTGTGAAACTCCTCCTGGTGTCCATATAAATAAATGAATTTCAATTGTCTCTAGTTTAGAGTTTCTAGTCCTTTACTATTATAAATCAAATATTCATGACATGCGTATAAAACCCAAATACCTTTTTAAATGATATTAAGCCCGATAAAATGGCACTTACATCGATGTCGGCATTATTTCCACAGCATCCTCAGATCCAGAAGAAGTCCCAGTACATTAAGTACCTCTGTTGTGACGACGTGCGGACGCTGCACCAGTGGGTCAACGGGATCCGCATCGCCAAGTACGGAAAGCAGCTGTACGTGAACTACCAGGACGCCATGAAGAGGACAGAGGCAGCCTACGACTGGTCCTCTCTGTCCACGTCCAGCATCCGCTCGGGCTCCAGCTCCAACAGCATCCAGGGTCAGTGTCAACGTCTCAGCTGATCCACAGGTGAACGTGTGTTTCTGAGCTCTGATTAAATCTGGATTTTAAACGCTTTTAGAGTCCCAGTCCAACCACTCGGGACAGTCGGACAGCGGAGTCGACACGGGCTCCTCTCACGGCCGATCTCAGAGTGTGGTCAGCTCCATTTTCTCTGAGGCTTGGAAAAGAGGGACACAGATCGAGGAGAACACAAAGGTACAACAGGTTTTAGTTGGATTTGAACAGGTTTTAGTTGGATTTGAACAGGTTTTAGTTGGATCGGAACAGGTTTTAGTTGGATTTGAAAAGGTTTTAGTTTGATCGGAACAGGTTTTAGTTGGATTTGAAAAGGTTTTCGTTGGATTTGAACTTGTTTTTCTGCAGCAGATGCGAATGGAAGCCGCCCGAGGGGCCACCCTTCCTCACAGCTCTCATGGACACCGTCATCACAGCCAGCACTCGCTCGACCACCTTCCTGCAGCTGCTCCACCTCAGCCTCCACAGACACCGCACCACCCCTCAGCCTCCCATCATGCACCTCTCCAGTCTCCGACCCCACCTCCTCCAGCTCCACCTCAGTCCCATCAGCCCCTGCAAACTCCACCGACAATGACCAACAGCCCCATCCACGCTCCAACACCACCTCCGCAATCTCCCATTCTACCGACTCCACCTTCGCCGATTACAAATAATCATCCAACATCCTTGAATAATCATTTCCCGCCTCCACCTGTGACAGATGAACCTCCATCTCCCCCTCCTCCAATCCCCAGTGTCGCCGAAACCCCGGTTTCTCCTACGCTAACGGCTATCGACCTTCTACCCCCTCCGCCTCCGCCTCCTCCTCCACCTCCACCTCCTCCGATCCAAAGCGTCTCTCCCCACACGGCGGCACTCCACTTGTACAAATTCAGCACCATCACACGTCTCCAGAACCAGAACAACCAGAACAAGCAGCAGGTTCTACCCCCAGCCCCTCCACCTCCGCCCGTTCAAGTCGCAGTCAAACCTATCAACGTTAACCACATCGCAGCTCGGACCAATGTTCCTCCGCCGCCGCCTCCTCCTCCTCCTCTTCCTCCACAGGCCATGCCCACGCCTGGGTCGGCTATGGCGGTGCTAAAGCGAGGTCCTCTGAGTCCAGCTTCCTTCCCAAATGGATTAGCTTTTCCGCCTCCACCACCTCCTCCACCTCCATTAGCTCCGATTAGCAACTTAGCATCGCACACAACCGGGCTGAAACAGGCTTTAAAAGAGCGTTTCCCGAGTCCGCCACGCGACCTACTAACGCCGAACGTTAGCTCGGACGACTCAACCCCGCCGGCTCCAGCTCCACCACCACCCCCGCCTCCGCCCCCACCGCCCCCTCCTCCACCCCCTCAGCAGCTCACATCGTCCGCCCACTTTCCTCCACCACCACCACCTTTCCAACAAACATTAGCAGCTAGCTTCCCACCTCCGCCCGCTCCCAAAACCTTCACTCCAGGCTTCATCCCGAACAAACCTGTATCTCCCGTTTTGCCATTCCCGCCTGCTCCACCTCCTGCAGCGGTAGGATGTCCAACTCCACCCCCTCCACCTCCCCCGCCTCCGACAGCACTGTTTAAAAAGCCGTTTGGCCTCCAGACGTCGAGCCACCAACCACCGCCAACTTTACCCAAGCAGCACAGCCTCTCAAAGCCTACGTCAAACTCTCTAGTTAAACAAATAGCTAGTCAATTCCCAGGGGCCTACACCCCTTCCACTGCCCCCACCCACGCAGACACCCCAAAAGCCCCTCTTTCTCCACCTCCACCTGCAGTTAAAACCAAACCAAAATGGCAGCCGGGGCATCACTCCCCAGAGTTCCCTCCTCCTCCTCCGTGTGATAACAGTAACTCTGGTTTCCCTCCACCACCTCCTCCACCTCCTCCAGCTCCAATCACAGGAGGCCCCGCGCCGCCTCCACCCCCTCTCCCACCTGGAAACTCCTCTCCTTTAAAGAAATCCCCGCCTGGAAACTTCAAGAAGCCACCTCCGACTCCTCAAAGAAACTCCAGCATCAAACTCGACGCTTCTCCTTCGTATCAGGAATCGAGACGGAATCTGCTCAGTAAATTCAGCTCTCAAAACACCACCCAAACTCCATCCCCACCCTCTCCATGTCCCAGTAACAGTTCTCCATCTAAAGACCCCTCTGCTGGACCGCCTGCTCCACCCAAACCGGGCAAACTCAACTTATCCCACCTCCCTTTAGCGCTACAAGCTAAAGTCAACCAAGCTAAAAATGACTTCCCTCCTCCTCCTCCTGCTTCAGAGCTGTTCCTGCCTCCTCCACCTCCTCCCAGCGACACCCACAACAGCTCCGTAGCTCCTAAAGTTGCTGTTGTAAACCCTCAACCTCAAGCTCCGCCTCCACCACCGCCTGTTTCGCTCGTTAGCAACCTCTCCTGGGGCAAAAGTTCGCTCAAGAAAACGAATCGGAATAACACCCCAGAGCCTCCGCCTGTCTCTCCGCCCCCGTCCCCGAAGGGTGGTTCTGGAGGGCAGCCGAACTTCTTGGAGGATCTACACCGGACTTTGAAGCGTAAATCCGTGGGTCGCCAAGGCTCGCCTGTGAAACTGGACGTGGTGGGGGCCACTATGGACGACATGGCTCTACCGCCTCCGCCTCCGGAGCTGCTCCTGGACCAAGGGGGCAACATCTCAGGCTATGCAACGCTACGGCGAGGAGGACCCCCGCCCGCACCGCCTAAACGGGGGGACGCCACCAAACTCACCGGAGAGTGTTGAGACTGCACTGAAGACGCAGCAGAAGAAATGAAGTGGACTTTTTATTTGGGAGAAACTGTGTAAATACAAACCAGACAGAGGCTGAAGGCTGTGTCCTGAATACATTACACTCTTTACACACTATTATATCATAGAGCAGACACATTATACAGCTTTTATGCATTTGGTCTTGTGTTGAAGTTTAGAAAACAATATTTCTAAAGACCATTGTCAGGGGTTTGTTCACTTTAAGTGTCCTTTAATGATTCTTAGCATAGTTTCATTCCTTCTTACCGCTTTCTTCCTGCACATGACCGATCTTTCTCTCATTTTCTGCCAGAATGCTAGAACATGTGAGAGAGAGCAGATGATGTCAAAACTGAATCTGGAGGGTAAAAAAATGGCAAAAAGGTCTTTGCCAGTCCCAGACCATTCTTTAGTTCAGCATGTTTTTTTAAATTTTACTTTGTCTTTAACAACAACTGGAATAAAAGAGTGACCTGCTGAAACGGGCTCTGGACTAGTTTGGGACACAGCCTACATTTGCAGCATTTGTTAAATCTGCTTTGATTTTTATGTCTCAAAGCAAATTTAACCAAAACGGTGCAAATATTCAGCCTCGGATCAGGTCTGAACCAAAACCATGTACCTTCTTCTCGCCGTGAGTTTGTGCCACAAACCGGAGACTTTAACGTTTTCACCTGGACGTCTACAAACTGTTAAACATGAAGCTGAAGTGAAGAGATGCTGACATTAAACGAGGGCTAGGTGTTTTGTGAACGGGGTTCTGTGAGCGGCTGCTTTTGGGGGCTTTATATTCTGCCCACACTGGAGTTTGGAGAAAAAGACGTGCTTTTATGAAGCTGAAGCTGAATATTTTTATAATGTTTTACTCACGGCTGTTATTTACCCATGTCTCCTGAGTCCACTTTAGATTCTGACTGGACTACACCAGGTCTAAACCGGGACTAAACCGGGACTAAACCGAGACTAAACCGGGTCTAAACCGGGACTACACCGGGTCTACACCGGGACTAAACCGAGACTACACCGGGTCTAAACCGGGACTACACCGGGACTAAACCGGGACTACACCGAGACTACACCGGGTCTAAACCGGGACTACACCGGGTCTAAACCGGGACTACACCGGGACTAAACCGGGACTACACCGAGACTACACCGGGACTAAACCGGGACTAAACCGGGTCTAAACTGGGACTACACCGAGACTACACCGGGACTAAACCGGGACTACACCGGGACTAAACCGGGACTACACCGGGACTAAACCGGGACTACACCGGGACTACACCGGGTCTAAACCGGGACTACACCGGGTCTAAACCGGGACTACACCGGGACTAAACCGGGACTACACCGGGACTAAACCGGGACTACACCGGGACTACACCGGGTCTAAACCGGGACTACACCGGGTCTAAACCGGGACTACACCGAGACTACACCGGGACTACACCGGGTCTAAACCGGGACTACACCGAGACTAAACCGGGACTACACCGGGACTACACCGAGACTACACCGAGACTAAACCGGGACTACACCGGGTCTAAACCGGGACTACACCGGGACTAAACCGGGACTAAACCGGGACTAAACCAGGTCTAAACCAGGACTAAATGTTTTTGCTCCTGTCTTCTTCTCCAAACTTGCTCAGCCAATAAAAGCTCTTTCACAAAACTCCCAACTTTCCGTCGAAGTGTTGATGTAGTAAACTTATGGAAGGTAATTTGCTTTTTTTTTTTTTTTTATAAGATTATTTAATGATTTAATTTTGGATTTTTGTACGATTGTCTTTTTTTTTTTTTTTTTTTTAAGGAAGATAAAAAACTGGAGCACATCTGTTTCTTTGGATTTTTAAATTTCCCTCCCTTTGTTTAATGGAGCTTTACATTTTTTATTTTCCAACACAAACCAAAAGAGCTGAAAACACAGATCTGTCCATTTTGTTTATTCGTAGTTTGACACAATGCACCTTCTTTTTTTGTACAGATTTAAAAATGTAATGAGACAGATTTGCTCCGAAAGGGCACAAACAGAGAATGTATGAATTTAATGAAACATTTGCTTGAATCAGGACGAAGCCTTGTTCCCAAAGTTTTTGCACGTCTCTTGAAGCTAAAGCCTGGACTGTGCACAAACGTTTTTTAATTTAACAGAAGAGGTTGTTGGTGATGTGCCGTCGTGTGGACTCAGTGTGGACCTGTTCTTTCTGTACAGCTGCTATACGTCATTTTGGGGAAAAAGTAAATGCCTCGTCCGTTTCCTTTTCGGTGCCTGCGGTTCATTTTACAGATGTTTTTACGGTGCTATGGCTTGGTCTTTTCTCGTCGTATTCCAGGAAAAACATATCAACGTTTCAGATTCTACTGTTGGGATTTAAAGGTCACCTGTTCTGCTTTTTTATTCCAAAATGGGACAGTCTGATGCCATCATTTTGGGATACTTTTAAGCAATTTTGACTGATTAAAAAATACTATAACTCTTGGTGGAGACTGTGCTTTCTTTCCTCATTGGGTCCATCTATAAATACAAACTCATAAACAAATGCAATAGAAAACACATATGGCTCTTCATTTGAAATTTAAAATCAACTGTATTTGGAAAAAAAGCAGAATATAAGATCTTTAAAGATGGCCGCCGTGTTTTTTTTTTTTGTAAAACTATCATTTCATATTTACTCCAGAACAGTATGTAATTTATTGATGTGGTAAAAGTCGGGGCCAAAACAAATGGGAGACAAACGACTGAAGGTTCCAGATAAACTGTCCCACTGCATCAAACCCACAAAATAAATGTTCAAACTCTAAAGTGTCCGAGTCGTTTTTGGCTCGGACGGAATTGTGTTTCTTTGATGGAATGATTTTATGATTTGCTATTTAATATTTCTAACCTTGTGGGGAGACTCATCATTGAACCCTCCGCCCCCACAGCTCAGGCTCTGGTTCAGGTTCTGCTGAACTCGGGCCGGTTCAGAGAGGCCTGCTGCGGTGAGTGAGGGTCAACAGAGCCTGGGAACATGGAGGGTCAAGGGTTTAAATAAGACAGGTTTACACTGAGAAGGAAGTTAATGTGACGTTCTAGTGGCTCTGCAGGGTTTAGTCCTGGTTTAGACCTGGTTTAGACCTGGTTTAGACCTGGTTTAGACCTGGTTTAGACCTGGTTTAGTCGTGGTTTAGTCCTGGTTTAGACCTGGTTTAGTCGTGGTTTAGTCCTGGTTTAGTCCTGGTTTAGACCTGGTTTAGACCTTGTTTAGACCTGGTTTAGGCCTGGTTTAGTCCTGGTTTAGTCCTGGTTTAGACCCTGGTTTAGTCCTGGTTTAGACCTGGTTTAGACCTGGTTTAGTCCTGGTTTAGTCCTGGTTTAGACCTGGTTTAGTCCTGGTTTAGACCTGGTTTAGACCTGGTTTAGTCCTGGTTTAGACCTGGTTTAGTCCTGGTTTAGACCTGGTTTAGTCCTGGTTTAGACCTGGTTTAGACCCTGGTTTAGTCCTGGTTTAGACCTGGTTTAGTCCTGGTTTAGACCTGGTTTAGTCCTGGTTTAGACCTGGTTTAGACCTGGTTTAGTCCTGGTTTAGACCTGGTTTAGACCTGGTTTAGACCTGGTTTAGACCTGGTTTAGTCTTGGTTTAGACCTGGTTTAGTCCTGGTTTAGACCTGGTTTAGACCTGGTTTAGTCTTGGTTTAGACCTGGTTTAGTCCTGGTTTAGACCTGGTTTAGACCTGGTTTAGACCTGGTTTAGACCTGGTTTAGTCCTGGTTTAGACCTGGTTTAGACCTGGTTTAGACCTGGTTTAGTCCTGGTTTAGACCTGGTTTAGACCTGGTTTAGACCTGGTTTAGACCTGGTTTAGACCTGGTTTAGTCCTGGTTTAGACCTGGTTTAGACCTGGTTTAGACCTGGTTTAGACCTGGTTTAGACCTGGTTTAGTCTTGGTTTAGACCTGGTTTAGTCCTGGTTTAGACCTGGTTTAGACCTGGTTTAGACCTGGTTTAGACCTGGTTTAGTCCTGGTTTAGACCTGGTTTAGACCTGGTTTAGACCTGGTTTAGTCCTGGTTTAGACCTGGTTTAGACCTGGTTTAGACCTGGTTTAGACCTGGTGATTGGTCCAGTTTGTTTTTAAATAATGGAAATGAGAGAAGCCTACATTATGTGTCAGTTCATTTTTAATGGTCAGTTCCAAACCCACTTCATTGTTGAAATAGTGAGCAGTCCTTTTCTATCGCTCCAGTGACACCATTAAGGGCTCCATTGCAGCTAAAAAACTGTCCTCAAACTCCTGATCCGAGAAGCGTGCGACGGATCGACGGGCGTTTTCTCTGATCTGCAGACGGACGGATGGAGGCAGAGCCAGGATCCTCTCGATGGCGTCCGCATAACTGTCCACGTCGTCGGCCAAAAAGCCCGTCTGCTCCCCCTCGAACGGCACCACAATGTCCCGCTGCGGACCTCCAGATCTGTGGGCCAGGACCACCTTCCCTGCCGCCATGCATTCCACCACTCCTGAGGGAACACGGGGAGAGGAGCAGGTAAAACTGGGATCAAACTGCACTAAACCTGGTCCACGTCAGTATTAGATCAGATCAGCTTAATTTGTAAATAAATCAGAGACATTTTCACAGTTAAACCTTTATTTTTGACTCGACACATTACATTTTATTAAAATGATTAGAGAATAAATTAAAATTTTTAATCTGCACTTTGTCCATAGGCTCTATTTTATTTAATAATTATTGAACCAAACAGAAATAATCCTAAAGATAAAGACTAGAGCTGCAGCTCATTAAACGTATTGTAGCAAATAAAACCTGACGAGTGGAAAGAATCCATTTAATAAAACAATATGAGCACAGTTAAATCTGAATCATTCGACACAAACTTCATTAGAATCACTTCTGAAAGACTTTTTCAGACGGACACTCAGTCGGACACACTTTAATCTCTTTGGTTTTAGCTTCACCTGCTTCTCCAACAAAGAAATAAGGAAAGACCTTCTCAGTGAAAGTGTCTTTGTGAGAGCAGACAAGAGTCATGTGATCAGTGTCGTAGAAGGACACCTGTCCCCGTCGTAGTCCAGCTGCACCTGGATCTTCTCAGGACGCCTCGTCAGGTTCAGTTTTTTACCAACAACATCTGTGTATTCTACTATGTCAAGATCTAAAGACCAGAATCCATTTTCTGGTAAATCATCATCATCACACTCCTCCTTCCTCTCGACTGACTCTTTAACCAAATGCTCCACTCAGGATGGTCCCCCACCTCCACGTCCCACTGGTGTCTCCCTGAGCTGAAGCCCTCAGAGCCCAGGACAGTGGGGTAGTTAGTGAATCTCTCTGGATTTAAAGGGAGCTGCTCATCTTTAGTTTCTCCAAGTCTCACGCTGCTCAGATCCTCAGACAGATAGAGACATCTGTTTGCAGTGTTTGGGTCGAGAAGGACAGGGCTGTACTGGACCAGGCTCCTCATCTTCTCCCAGACTTTAAAGCCCAGGTTTCCCAGGACTCGGGCCTGGTTTATCAGGAGTCCTGACCGCGGCTGTGGGTGGGGCTGTGAGACCTGGGCCTGGCTCTGAGTGAGGCTGTAGTGT
Organism: Perccottus glenii; assembly: GCA_024416835.2. Taxonomy (NCBI): domain Eukaryota; kingdom Metazoa; phylum Chordata; class Actinopteri; order Gobiiformes; family Odontobutidae; genus Perccottus; species Perccottus glenii. Next base: position 1,261,332 of record CM044567.2, read on the forward strand.
GTGAGAAAAGCCCTGCTGTCTCTCTGCAGCTGCTGCTCCACAGCGTGGATGCTCTGGGACAGAGAGGACAGCTGCTCCCGGATGCTCTCCAGCTCTGGGTTCAGGCTGTGGGCCTGGCGCCGCTGCTCCTCTCTCAGATCTGCCAAACCAGACTTCTGCTCCTCCCTGAGGAACTGGTGCAGCCGGTTGAACAGGGATTGGATCTGTCGCTCGCAGTGCTCCGCCTGTTTCTCTGAGTGTTGCACCATTTCCTCGTATCTTTTCTTAACTTTTTTGACCCGCTCTCTCTTTTCTGTGAGAGACTGGAGGTCTGATCGGAGCTGCTCCTTCAGCTCACTCACTGCAGTCTCCACAGGAACCACCTTGTGCTGTTGGTGCAGAGAGGACTCACAGACGGAACACAGCACTCGGGCCTCGTCTCGACAGAACAGAGGAGGCACCTCTGGGTGTTTGTTGCAGAGCTTTTCTCCTGTCTTCTTTAGAAGACCTCCTTCTACAAACAGGGCAGTTCCTGGTTCTGTTCTGGTGCCAGTGGATCTGGAGGCAGCTGGAGCAGAAGCTGTGGCCACAGCCCAGAGTCACAGGCTCTCTGAACGTCTCCAAACACACAGGACACTTCAGGAAACTGTCCAACAGAGCCTCAGCCATAGTAATCACACTTTATCAAAACTCACCAAATCCTCTTTGAATGTTTCAGAGAAGAGCTGCTGCTGTGAGTTTTAGAGACACACGTCTGTGAAGTCAACACAGCTCTGTGTCAAAGGAACAAATACTTTCTATTTCTCATATTTATCTGGAGTCAGTCACACCCAGGTGTTGTTCTGTGGTTCTCCAGCAGGTAGGGCTTGGGTTATACAATGACTGTAAATATGGACGTCTTCCGCCCATTGGTCCCCTATTCACCAATATTGTCATTATAAAATGGCGGTTTTACTCCATAGTAAAACAATAGTTTTTAGATCGCATAAACGGACCCCCCCAGAGTTGTCATGTAGTAAAAACTTAGCTCCAGAGAGACCAGAGCCATCTTTTGTACCAGGCTGTAAACATGAGTTTTACACTTGTAAAGTCGCCATTGGGTTTCTCTTTATATTTCTGCTTTTGGAGCCTGCCCTCTGGTGGACGGAGGTATATCGCTGTATATCGCTGTAAAATCACCGTATGGTGGCGCCCTTTTTCGAGGACCGTTTAAGAAGTGTCATGAGAGAGGCTCACTGCCCTGTCTCTGTTCTATCCTATGAGCTGATATCAAGCCAATCTCATGGAACCTAATGTAGGCTAACAGAAGTAACACAGTACCACAGTCCTCCAAATCTGGGCTCGATATCCAAGATCTGGATGTGCGACCAGTAAACTGAAGCTTAAAACTGAATTTTTAACTGGGGGGGTGTAATGTGTTATGTTTGAGTAGTTCAAATTAAAATACAACATATTCAGTTTCTGTTTCTAGTGGCACAAATATCAGCCCATAAATAGGGCAGTCGAGTGTTTAGTAAAAGTGTGACTGAGATTTTTAGTCATGGTAACTTTCACATTGATCATGTCTGCTTTAAACTAACTCAAATATAAACTAGAGCACCAAGCTGGAGTAAAACCAGTCTAAACCTAGTCTAAACCTTGACTAAACCTGGTCTAAACCTGGAACAAATCAGGTCTAAACCTGGACTAAACCTAGTCTAAACCTGGACTAAACCTAGTCTAAACCTAGTCTAAACCTGGTCTAAACCTGGTCTAAACCTGGTCTAAACCTGGTCTAAACTTGGTCTAAACTTGGTCTAAACTTGGTCTAAACTTGGTCTAAACCTGGACTAAACCTAGTCTAAACCTGGTCTAAACCTAGTCTAAACCTGGTCTAAACCTGGTCTAAACCTAGTCTAAACCTGGTCTAAACCTGGAACAAATCAGGTCTAAACCTAGTCTAAACCTAGTCTAAACCTAGTCTAAACCTGGTCTAAACTTGGTCTAAACTTGGTCTAAACTTGGTCTAAACCTGGACTAAACCTAGTCTAAACCTAGTCTAAACCTGGTCTAAACCAATTCTAAACCTGGTCTAAACCTGGTCTAAACTTGGTCTAAACTTGGTCTAAACCTGGACTAAACCAGGACAACAGTATCTCGGTTTTTAGTGTCGGTCAAAACCCTAAACATAGTTCCAAGATGTTCTTGTGATCAGTCAGATACGTACCAATCCCGAAGTGCTCATTCCACATGGTGTGCAGTCCGATCGTAGCCTCTCTCATCTCCTTCTTCAGCTCCTGGAACGACACGTTCACTTTAAAGTCCACTCGGTCGCTCAGCCCCAGCTCCTGACATAACCCTCTCAGCATCAACACTCGGTTCTCGTCTTCTTGGTTCCTACATCCTCCGACCAGCACCAGCTTCAGCTCCTCTCTGCCTCCTCTCCGCCGCTGCAACACTTTCTGAAACGCTCTGATCTGCAGCCTGTGGTCCTTTTCGGCTCTGAACTGCCCCACAGATACGACGGAGTGGCTCTTCTTGTCTTCGTCGTCCTCCACGGGGATGTCTAAGAAGGCGCTGACGTTGCAGGGGGGGTACAGGACACTGGTGCGGTTCGGGCAGCGCCACAGGGACAAGATGTGGTCCAGGGTCCAGGAGGAGTTGACCAGGACGAGGTGGGAGCAGGAGCCGGCGGCGCCATAGAGCAGCGCAAAAATGCAGTAGTAGAAGAGCTTCACCGCGCTGAGGAACAAGCTGTTGGACACCAAGTCTGGGTTATTGAACCTGAAATAAAAACAGGAAATGGGTTATAACTCATAGACAAACTATAAAACACACTGCGGTCCCTAATACACCAGCTGGTGTGTGCTGGATTTAGAGCTGTATAAAATAGGGATGCACCGAAATGAAATGCTTGGCCGAAGGCCGAATACCGAACGCGGTGTTTCACATTTTTTCCATTTATTTTGCCAATTTTTCAACATTACAATAATTAAATAGTAAAAATTTGCTTTTTACTATTTTGTGTTGCTTTTCAGATAAAAAAATCAAAAAACAAAAATACAATTTTAAAATATTTATTGAACTAACAATGAGCAATACATTTGTTATGGTATTTATTAATCTTCCTTAATGTAAGATAATAAAAAAAATATTTAGTTCATGTTAGTATGAGTGCATTCACAATTTTAACAAATAGGCCTACCACTTTTGATACTTTTTAATTCAAAAATTACAAATGTGATACTTAATTTTAATACTGTATTAGTAAATGTTAACATTAAGATTAATAAATGCTTTTAATAAGGGTTTTTCATTGTTAGTTAATGTTAAAAATAGAAACTACTTATAAAGTGTTACCATAATCCAAAATATAAATAAAATCTTAAATTAATTTCCCATACAAGTAGCCTACCTGCGTGCCATCTGCGCCAGGTTGGGAAAGCGGCATGTCAGACAGCGAGACTGTGCGCGGCTCAGCTGTAGTACGAGCCCGTTTACTCTCTGCGCTGTTTTCATCTCCTGCGCTGTGCATCACCTGACCGTCTCCATTACCTAGCGGCTTTCCCAAATCCAACTTGGCCTGGATCATTTCTCGTGTGTGCATCTTTTTCCCACATCCAAGTAATGATCTTTATATCGTGGATCAAGCACAGTCACGATGCAGTACAGGAGTTCTGAGTCTGTCTGACTAAATCGTGTGCTGACAGCTTCTAAGAGCGCACTTTTAGTTGTTTTCACTCCGTGGTCTGTTTCACTTGAAGTAAGTTTTTGCAGATGCACCCCGTCTGGACAATTCAGCAGAACAATGTCTGCAAACGGCCGTTTTTGCCTCTTTCTCTGACACTGCTGACATGTTTGCTGCATAAAGCCCGCGCCTCTCACTCTACGCGGGTTATTTGATTGCGTCATTAAAAACGTCATTGTTCGGCAAAATTTATTCGGCCTTTTTACTTATTCGGCCGACCACCGAAAGTGCTTTTTTTGGCTATTTTCGGCCGAATAATTTCGGCTGCCGAACATTCGGTGCATCCCTAGTATAAAACATTAATAAGAATAACAAAAGTAACATGAATAAATGCAGAAGGATTTTACCTGGGGTTTCTGTCCCGGACCACAGAGAGCATGTCGGTGCTGATGGTGGGATAGTGAACGTAGCTGACGACGCTGCAGCCTCCCAGGAACCGAAACAGGGGCAGAGTGAAGGCGTACCCCATAGAGTCCACATACAGATCTGGGACAAACTCGATCAGTGCCTCCCATCCCAGGAACACAGACCCCACGCTCTGCCCCAGCAGCATGAATTGAGGAAACAGGCCCATCTCAACCAGGAAACGGTTCTGGAGGAAGACGAACTGAACAGGACGAGGCAGGATGATGTTAAAGCGACGCCTAGCTCCGTCCAAAATCTGAGGACCGCTTACTCCCAGGTCTCCGGTGTAGACGACAACATTTACCTCAGGATAACTGTGAACGTACAAACGTAACTGGTGTTATTTCAGCCAATTTTAAGGTTTAATAGAAAGAACTGACAGGCCAGACAAAGAGTGGTTCAGAACCCTTTATGGAGATTAAAAATTAAGGACCGTTACGTCACCCGGTATAGCTGACCTCCCTCGGGCCCACCACCTGCCGGAGGAACCGTAAGGGGCCAGAGCAATGGGAATTGGGTGGCAGTCGAAGCTCAACCAGTCCACATGTGTTTTGTGGATCTGGAGAAGGCATTTGACTGTGTCCCTCATGGCGCCTTGTGGGGGGTGCTCTGTGAGTAAGGGCCCGGTACCCTTTGCTAAGGGCTGTCCGGTCCCTGTACGACCGGAGCAGGAGCTTGGTTCATTGTCGGCAGTAAGTCAAACCTGTTCCCGGTGCATGTTGGACTCCGGCAGGCTGTCCTTTGTCACCGGTCCTGTTCATTATCTTTATGGACAGGATTTCTAGGTGCAGCCAGGGGCCGGAGGGAGTCTGGTTTGGGGACCACAGGATCTCGTCTTTGCTTTTTGCAGATGATGTTGTCCTGTTGGTTCCATCAAGCCAGGACCTTCAGTGTACACTGGGACGGTTTGGGATGAGGATCAGTACCTCCAAGTCTGAGACCATGGTTCTCAGTCGGAAAAGGGTGGATTGCCCCCTTCAGGTTGGTGGAGAGCTCGTATCTTGGGGTCTTGTTCACGAGTGAGGGAAGGAGGGAGCGTGAGATTGACAGACGGATCGGTGCAGCTTCTGCAGTGATTCGGTCGATATACCGGTCTGTCGTGGTAAAGAAGGAGCTGAGCTGCAGGCTACGTTCCTACTTTCACCTATGGTCATGAGCTTTGGGTCAAGCGGTCTCATTTCAGGCGACTGAAAGGGAGGGGCGCTCCCTTATGGTTCACACCAAACGCGAATTGCGCAAATAAATTGCGCTATTCGCGCATAGTTGGATGCTTGAACATTTTGAGTTTACTCGCTTCATTCGCGCGTGAAATTCACTTAACAACAGACGCGAATTCGCGAACAGCAACTACTGACACTGTCCATCTCCAATTTTCGGCAAAGTTAAGATTTTTCAACTTGCACGTATCTCGTCATTCGCGCGAATCGCGCCGCATGATTTCTACACGAGTCTAATCACGTCTTTGCATTGACTTAACATGTAAATCACTCGCGCTTAACGCTTAATTTGCGTTTGGTTTGAACGCACCTTTAGAGAGCACAGTCACTCGGGAGGAGCTCAAAGTAGAGCCGCTGCTCCTCCACATCGAGAGGAGCCAGCTGAGGTGGCTCGGGCATCTGTTTATGATGCCTCCTGGACGACTCCCTAGGGAGGTGTTTCGGGCATGTCCCACCGGGGGGAGACCTCGGGGAAATCCTAGGACACGCTGGAGGGACTATGTCTCTCGGCTGGCCTGGGAACGCCTCGGTATCCCCCCGGAAGAGCTGGAGGAAGTGTCTGAAAGAGGGAAGTCTGGGCGTCTCTGCTTAGACTGCTGCCCCCGCGACCCAGCCCAGGATAAGCGGTAGAAGATGGATGGACGTTTTATTGAAACTGCCAAAGGAACAGGTTTTAGTCCGATGGGTTTTAAAAGGTTTTAGATGGATTTGAACGGAGATTTTGTTGGATTTAAACGGGTTTTAAGATAGATTTGAGCAGGTTTTTGTTGGATTTGAACAGGTTTTTAGATGGATTTGAACAGGTTTTTGTTGGATTTGAACAGGTTTTAGATGGATTTGAACAGGTTTTTGTTGGATTTGAACAGGTTTTTAGATGGATTTGAACAGGTTTTTGTTGGATTTGAACAGGTTTTTAGATGTATTTGAACAGGTTTTAGATGGATTTGAACAGGTTTTTGTTGGATTTGAACGGGTTTTTTTGTATAAAGCTGCTGCTGTTGGAACCTGAACATTAGTCTTTGTCAGATGGAGGACAGTATATTGTTTTATTGTGTCTTTATTCTGACCCACTGGACCTGTTCTGCAGAGCTCTTACGGCGCACCACAGCACCCTCTCCCCTCCTCCTCCTGCGTTACAGAACGGATGGAAGAAAGCTACTGCCGGACGAGGGTCCTGGGCTCGACGAGCCTCTCGGTTTCTGTTCAGCCACAGACGAACTCCCAAGACCAGCAGAACCACAGCCGCCAGCAGCAGAAGACAGAGGAACAGCAGCGGCAGCAGCAGCTTCCACAACAACCTGAAGGAAACATCAAGACACCGGGAAAATGTGTCATTGGTTATTACTTACATTTAACATTATATAGTGGTCAAGAAATGCTATACTCCCATAGTTATCACTAAAGATAGAGTATAAATGAATAAATCAATATTTAAATAGACAAAACATTAATGAGTACACTAAGAAATAAGAGCTAAACCATCAAAATAAACACTGGTTATCACGTGTGTGTAGATGAATAATGTAGTTATTACGCGGTATTAAAAGTAGTTTATCTCCTCCTCTTTGGTTCTGAGGAGTAAGATGAACAGCTGGACTTGAGCAAACGCATTTGTGAAAAACATTATGAATGAAAGACTGTTTTCCTTAGAAGCAACTTTGGTATGGCTGTTATGCGGGCAGAAACTAGCATAAAAGCTAAACATGTTCGTAAAAACGTTCATTTATTATTAATTTATTAAACAGACACGTCTTACCGCGTTATTTCACATAAACAGTAAACCAGCTGATCGTGTGCTGTCATTTTAACTCCAGAAACCAGACAACGCTGCTCTGTTTACGTCGCTGCCGGACTTAAGCAAGAGGAGGTAGTGCGCATGCGCTTTCTTTTTGAGATACGGTAGCACCACTCAGACAAACAACAGGACATTGCCACTTAATTTATTAAACAATTTAATAAAGTGCTATATTAAAACCATTGTATATTAATAAAATGAATAGACTTTATTAGAAAATTATATAATTCATCCATCCATCTTCTACCGCTTATCCGGGGCCGGGTCGCGGTTGAAAATATAATTATTCAAATATTTTCTGTTTGCTTAAGCACGTCTGTAGGTAAAAAAACAAAAATACATTTAAATATATAACACATGGGATCAATTTTTGTACTGTATTTATACTTGTGTTACACAACTGTTTTTAACGCTGTTTATTTGAGTTTAAACCTGTTTTAAATGGATTTAAACAGATTTTAGGTTAATTTGAACAAAGCCAGTTTCTTTAATTTTTATTCAGTCTTTCCCCTTGACCTCTGACCTCTTTCTTCACAAAAGTAAAGTTCATGTAAATAAACACTTTTAAATCAATAGAGTTCTGGTTCACTCTGTGTCTTTTTGCCCACAGGACTCTAACATCATGAAGGCTCTGTGGACTCTGACTGTCCTCTTACTTTTGTACAAAACAGGACACACTCTGGAAACACAGTAAGTACACTTTAGTAATTAAATTAAAGACTAAATATATACTAATCAAACTCTTCTACTATTTTCGGTTTTCTCTTTCGTAGTGACCAGGTTTTATCAGTGACGCCCAAAACACAGGAACAAGTGGAGCTTTTGAGAAACCTGTCCACTCAACATGAGGTACATTTACAGAATTTAATGATCACCTCGTCTACACTTTGTGTTGTTTTAATTGTACATGTCCTGCCTCAGACAGCTCTGTGGCAGCCCGTCTCTGCAGAGTTCATTAAAGAAGAGGTCCAGGTTCATCTGTTTGTTCCAGTCAACAGCTCTGAGACGGTAAAGGAGCTGCTGCAGAGATACGGCCTGGACCACCAGTGAGTTCTGACCCCGCCCTGGGCTTTGTTTGAACTTCACAGGTTTCATTTAAGTCTGCTGATTTCAGGGTTTTACTGGACAACACTCAGGAGCTGATCGAGATGCAGACGAAGAATGACACGACAGATCCACGAAGCAGCACCACCTTCACGATAGATACCACAGTCTGGAGGACGTAGGCTTTAGAACAATTTAACCTCTGTTTTCTTAACGTTAAGAGAAAAGGGTGTAATAAAATGAAAGTTAAACAGTTGGATTTGATTTTACTGGACAACACTCAGGAGCTGATCGAGATGCAGACGAAGAATGACACGACAGATCCACGAAGCAGCACCACCTTCTACGATAGATACCACAGTCTGGAGGACGTAGGCTTTAGAACAATTTAACCTCTGTTTTCTTAACGTTAAGAGAAAAGGGTGTAATAAAATGAAAGTTAAACAGTTGGATTTGAGCAGGTTTTAGTTGGATTTTAACAGTTTTTTTATGGACCTGACCCATCTGTCTCTTGTACAGATCTATTTATGGATCAACAGAACGTCACAGGACAATCCAGAGAAAATTAAAGTCCTTCTGCTCGGATCTTCGTTTGAGAAAAGACCCATTTATGCTCTCAAGGTGCACCCTGCTGTCGTCACGTCACTGGACACACCTCATTTATTTTATTCTGACTGGTTCTGTGTTTTCTTCAGCTGTCTATGAATAACAGACCAAATAAAAAAGCCATGTGGATAGACTGTGGGATTCACGCTCGAGAGTGGATCTCCCCGGCTTTCTGCCTTTGGTTTGTACAATATGTGAGTACAAATAAACTAAAAGAACGGAGAACTAGTAAATATACTGTAAATGGTGAGTAGCACAGAAGAGTTTAGCTACAATAATAAGCCTGCTTCCCCTGTGACCTGGCCCCAGGCTCAGAGGAAGAAGAGGATGTCCTTTTTATATGTCCATGTATGTGACCACTTTGATATTTCTTCTTTTTCCCAGTCGTTGGGGTTTTATAACCAGAACGCAGACATCGCTCAGATTTTAGATCATCTGGACGTGTACGTGCTGCCGGTGCTGAACCCAGACGGATACCGCTTCACCTGGACAAACGTGAGACACACTCAGAGCTTTCTTCACTGTGTATCAGGAGAGCTTCTAAAGACAAGCTGCTTCATCTTTTCCAGAATCGAATGTGGAGGAAGAACCGCTCTGTGAGTCCTTACAGCAGATGTATCGGAGTCGACCTCAACAGGAACTTCGATGCAAACTGGTGCAGTAAGTTTATTCAGTCAGACAAAAGCATGCCTGACGTCATGATTACTATTACAGCCAATAAACTGTGGTCCTCAGCTGTAGGTGCCTCAGATGCTCCCTGCTCAGAGATTTACTGCGGCTCGTTCCCGGAGTCAGAGCCCGAGTCTCAGGCCGTTGCCAACTTCCTGCGCAGCCACAAAGACGAGCTACAGCTGTACGTCAGCATCCACTCCTACTCCCAGATGCTGCTGTTCCCATTCTCCTGCTCCACAGACGAGGCCGAGAACCACAATGAGCTGGTGAGAGGAGGAAGGAACTCAAACAGTTTACCCCTAATGTGCGAAAGATGTTTTAAATGTTTTCTTTTGGCTTTGAAGAGACAGATTTCCATTTTTATCTATTTATTTCCAAGTTTAACAAGTTTATGTTAAGAAACATCTGATGTGTGGGTACAAATAGTTTTCAGTTTCTGTTCTATTAACACAACCTTTCATTTTCTTTAAAGCTGGAAATGGTCAAGGAAGCATCTCAGAAAATCCGAAGACATTACAGAAACACGTACAAATACGGAGCCGGAGCCAAGACTATATGTGAGTCATTAAGAGTAAATGTACAAACACTTTTATTCATTTAAGTTAAAGCCCTTTGGTTCTTCTTCTTCTCTACCCCAGATCTCGCTCCCGGAGGGTCGGACGACTGGGCCTATAACCTGGGCATTAGATACTCCTTCACCTTCGAGCTGCAGGACACGGGGCGCTACGGCTTCCTCCTGCCTCCGTCCCACATCTCCAGAGCCTGTAACGAGGCACTGCTGGCTGTAAAGATCATCGCTCTGAGGGTCATCGAGAAAACACAGAATCGGACAGGGCTCAGCACGAGGCCCATCGACTGACTGAGAGCTTTAGGGCTGTGTGTGAGTGCTCTATATACTTTGACCTCTGACCTACTCTATAGAAGCACATTAATGTACATTAGTATTGTATTGGAATTAAAATATTACAGGCATCATTATGGTGTACATTTTGATTGTAATACATTTGTTCATAAATAAAGACATTAGAAAACTTGTTTTTCGGGTGTGGTTTTTACACATTTTATTCATTGCACCCTTAAACTGAAAATAGACCTGTCGGATAACTCACTAAGATATAAATGTGTATTTTAATTCATATTGTTTTAAATAAAATTAAAAACACGAAAAATCATCTGGCTGTAGAGTTTTTATTATGTTGCTTCTAATAGTATATGCTCCTACAACGTAAAAATACTATCAGTGCAAATATGTGTTGTTTTAAAAGGATTTACATGACTTTATTTTGACATATGACTCTTAGACTCTATGATCCTCAGAACAAGGTCAAAATATAGCACATTTTTCAGCAGAATGCCTATATTAAGTATATATTCAAACAACATGGCTGTAGTTCAGTGTTAACGGCTGTTTTATGCTGTTTCTTGTTAATATTGACAGTTTTATTTAATTAGAGTTTGTGTTTATTCACCACAGCGGACGTTAGCACTAGAGAGCTAGCCTCTATTTACAACTGCCCTTTTTAAACCAACGAAGAAGAAGCGGAATCAGACCGGATATGACATCACTGCTCCGCCAACATGAAGGCGCTAGGCGCAGTTCGTGCCTTTGAGATAAAGGAATAAGTGGTGTATATTCTGCAAATATTAAAACAACAAACTGGACTGAAGTCGATGCATCACCGAATCCATATCTTGGGTGAGCCGTGTCTTTACTCATTATTTTATTTTGCGTTGCACGGTTTTAAATTAGCTCCTGGGCCCGTTCTGTGGGAAACTGAAGTAGTTAGCATTAGCTTTAGTTCGCGTGTTTTCAGCTTTAAAAACAGAAATGCAGCCAATAATTGTCAGCGGGGAGTTTTTACAGCTCGAGCAATTTTAAATAAATAAAAACACATGATTCAGTAAAATAACCAAGCGCCCTTTAGATGACCGAAAAACAATCTCGTTAGGTCGTATTATGGATGCACGCCGATGAAAACAGTTATTTGCATGTGTTTACGTTTTGGAGGCAATGATTTAGTAACAGGACAGTGTCATAGGCAAATGTACGTTTTCAGTGAATCTGCAATAGCATGCACTAAATTCTTCTTTTTAATATGTGAAAATGATCTGCTTTTTTATTACAACTTTATTATAGAGGCTAAATATCACTTGAAACAATGGTAATGGTCATGTTTAGATATTCCTGATTTGAATGCTACTAAAACTTTGAACTCGTTTATTCAAATTTTTCAAGTTACAGTAGAATCAGAGGCATTGATATGATGATATAGTATTAGATATTCTTGCATTTTCTGTTTAGGTCACTCCAGAATATTTTGTGTGTTGGTGTCTGTGTTCAGCTCTGCAGAATGTCCAAGATCAGGCGGAAAGTAACAGTGGAGAATTCAAAGACCATTTTGGACTCGAGCAGCAGTGCAGCCACCAGCAGCAGCAGCAGCTCCTCTAACCCTGCCCCCGCCACGTCCCGGAGACCCAGTGTGTTTGAGAGACTCGGGCCCAGCACCGGCGCGAATGCTGTGGACGTATGTACCACGTGGGGTTTGATTAAAGCACATGTAGTTTGTTATACTGTATGTTTAATGTCTTTTTGTCACACCACAGGGAAATGTAGTGCTTTCTTGGTTTTGGAATAAACTGACAGACGTTTTTTGTTCCATGAAATAGAGTCGCATATTGACACGGGACCTTTAGGTTTTACTGATATATTCCTGGCAGCAGCTCCACTCTCGATGACAAATATGACTCAGAAAACACATTATGTTGTAGATATAAAGTGTTTGTGTAGTTACTGCTTACTGAGGTTGTGCTCTTTCTGTGTCTTTCAGAGTCATTGCAGAAATTGGCTGAAAACTGGGACCTGCAGTTACGGCAACACTTGTCGCTACACACATGGCTCTCAGCCGCGCGGCAAAGGATTCAGCTTCAGCCTGTGAGGAAACCTGCTGTAGTTTGATTTATTGGGTCATTCTTTGGCTTTAAGTTGACTTTCTAATGTATTTTCTTCCTGTTTGTTTGTGACCAGGTCAGCAGAGAGGCCCACAGGTGATCTGCGAGAGAGGATGAAGAATAAGAGACAGGATGTGGACACAGAAAACATAAAGAGAGATTTAGACGAGGCCACAACACGAGTGGGTTTCTCTAAAATCTGACCATTTTTCATTTAAGACGACATGAGCAGAGTGGGTAATGGTTGTGTGTTTTCTGTTTGTGTCCAGCAGAAAGACTCCTCCAGAGGCCGACACCGGGAAAAGGAGGACATCAAAATCACAAAAGAGCGAACTCCAGCGAGCGAAGAGGAGCCGACCGAGTGGGAAACCAACAGAGAAGGTGCCACATACTCTCAACTAGAACCAGTTATTTGAAGAAGAGGTCATAATTTCAGGTCCAAGAACCCAACACTGGTATATCTTTTTGTTTTTCAGACTCTGATATCGGTGACTACGACTACGAACTGTCTTTAGAAATGAAGCGGCAGAAGATTCAGCGTGAGTTGATGAAGCTGGAGCAGGAAAACCTGGACAAAAGAGAAGAGATCGTCATAAAAAAAGACGAGGCCCCGAGCAAAACGAGGATGACTGCTATGACCAAGGTACAGGACCGACTGAAAACAACTATTATCGGTAGAAACTGTAGTAGAGTAAGTGTTCAGATCTGTCCTGTCCCTTTTGCAGGCCTCTCCTGAGCCAATGAGCTCCAAGGATTCACCCTCCTCCAGAAAATCCTGTGGTTCCCCAAAACACAAAGGAGCTAAAGGTCCAGGCTCCGGGAAAAAAGAGAAGAAGGCAGCCATGTCCTCACCAATTTTGGAGAGCGTCAGGTATTTAAATCTAATTATTTTGTCTCCTCAGTATTGTGAAACAGAGATAATCGAGTGACTGAAAGTGTGTGTATTCACAGTAATGTTCAAAATAATAGCAGTACAATGTGACTAACCAGAAAAATCCAGGTTTTTAGTATATTTTTTTATTGCTAAGTAGCAAACAAGTTAGCAGTAGGTGCAGTAGATTCTCAGAAAAGACCCAGCATGATTATGATATGCACGCTCTTAAGGCTGTTCAATTGGACAATTAGTTGAAAGAGGTGTGTTCAAAAAAATAGCAGTGTCTGCTGTTGACTGTACAAACTCAAAACTATTTTGTACATTTTTGTTTTTGTTTCTAGGATTTAGCAATCCTGTGAATCTTTTGTTTATTTTGAACAATACTGAATGAAAAGTCTTACGGTCCATGTTGCTGTCTGCAGGTCGTCCAAAGGGGGCCACAGTAAAAAGAAAGGGCCCCGGACCCCGAGCCCCCCTCCTCCGGTGCCCCTGGACCTGCCTGTGGTCGGGAAGAAGCACAAGGGCAAACACAAGAACAAAGAGAAGTCTGAAGAGAAGCAGAAGGAGGGCAAAGACCGGGGCCGGGACTCAGAGAAGCACAAGGAGAAGAAGGAGAAGCGCAGGTAACGTTTCCTCCGTTCATCAGATCTACTCAAACTGAAATCCTCAAGTCAATCTGCTCAAGTCAAGTGAAATCCTCAAGTCTTGTAGCAAACATTTAAACTATATTTGAACACAGTTTAGTTTAATAAAAGGTGGAGTCTGTTCTAACCCAGCGTTGCGTGTCTGCAGGGATCGGTCGGACAGTTCCCATAAGGCCAAGAGAGCAGTGACGTCAGAGGAGCGTTCAGGCAGTGCGTCTCCCTCCAGACTCCCCTCACCTCCTCCTGCAGCTCGAAAGAAATCCAGATCTCCCAAAACTTTGGCGAAGACCATAGCTCTGCCTTCTCCACCTCGCAGGTACAACTTTAGTAAATGCGTCTATTTTTAACAAACCTAACCTCCTAGTAAGGTTTGGACAGGTTTTAGTTGGATTTGGACAGGTTTTAGATGGATTTTTCTCCTCTTTCCTCAGGTCTCCGTCCCCTCCTCACCACCAGAGGTCGCCCTCTCCTCTGGCTCGTCACCGCTCCCCCTCGTCTCGCTCCGGTTCTTCGGCACAGCGTCACTCGGCTTCTCCTCCTCGCCGCAGACGCTCGTCCTCGCTTTGCGACGCTCACGGTCCCCGCTCCACGACAGCTCCCCTCACCGGCGCTCGGACCGGTCCAGCCCGAGCCGACGATACTCCAGGGAAGAGAGAGGAGCCGCGGGGAGAGGGACCGCAGCCCCGTTCAGGAGAGACGACATGAGCGCAGAGACGGTAGGTTAACCATTTGCAAATGATCAGGATGGACTGATCTAAAAATAATGTGATTGGATAAAACTGTTCATTAGAAGGGAGAAGCTCAAGTGTTACTCGTGCAGCTCTGTGTCATTTCTCATTTGGAAAATTTGCCTTCCATATTTGAGAATAAAAGCACCTCTAACAAATGTCTGTCCAACAGAAAGCCGCAACAAACGAGACAAAGATGGCGTCCGCGATGACCGACACTTTGACTCAGAGCCGATCTCAGCACGAGACTCCAGAGACGACAGAGAAACCAGAGACCGACGGGACGTTTGTGACCGAGGAACGCGGGAATCAAACCGGGAATCACGGGACGGCCGAGATGTGAAGGAGATAAGAGAGAGCCGCACGGAGTTAGCGCTCGAGCGGAGAGACCGGGAACAAGACCGAGAGAGGGACAGAGACCGAGAGAGGGACAGGGCTGAGACGCACCGGAAAGAGGAACAGGACGAGAGGGGGTACAACAGGACGCACCCAAGAGACGACCGAGCCGACAGCAGAGCAGACAGAGGTGAGAGGAACGGACGAGGCAGAGGACGGAATAATGAGGTCCCAGAGAAAGGTGAGTGAGTCTAAAATGACCAAGTCAAAATGATCTACCCACAACAAAAATGCAAAACATATTTATTTACAAATATATTAAGAATTCTTTATATGTACAATGTATGTTGTTGAAACCTTGCAAACCATAATACTGTGTACAGTGCTTTAAGTGGACCAAAAGAGGTGCCGGTACTCTATTATAGCCTATACATTTTTTTGATGACTCCTCATCCCCTGAGGTAACAACAACTATATTGAAGGGGTTTTATATACAGCAGTCAACCGACAACCTTAAAAAAAAAAAAAACTTTTATTAGTTTGTGGATTTGCTTGAGCTAAAAAGAGCTACTGAACATAAATAAAATGTGCAAAAGGGTATTGAATTTTTTTAACAAAACGTACATAAAGTAAATTACATAACATAACGATAGAACAGTAGCTGGGGTGTCAGCCAGCGAGTCATCTGATTCTAACCGTGTTCTTTTAGTGCTCAGAGTCTGAAGCCAGGAGAGCAAATTAAGTGTTGTTCACTGTATTTGTATTTTTACCGAGCCGAGTGTGCACGTTTCACACACCTTCTCCGGCCACGTTGAGTTGTTGACACTGACAGCGGCAAAAGCGACGCATGCGCTTTTTACTTGTAAAACTCAAGGGTGTATGGGTAATGTAGTCTCTGCTCTTGGTGGGACGAATTAGGTAGCATGCATTGTGAAGGGCGCTCTGAAAAGCGGCAGCGCAGGCAAAGGATTAAAACCTCTAACAGATGTCCAAATGAGCGTACCAGTACGCTAAAAGCACGTTCTGGGCGCACGGAGAAGTGGCAGTATGCTCAAGAGCTATATTTGGAAGTGGTGGTACTGAGTACCGATGCGTGTACTATGTACAATTTTTGTCATTACCTGAGTTTACTCTGATGACTTGCACTGAATTGAATCAGCCAGGGATCCATAGTCCGGACAGTAGCTGCTGACAAGATGAGGCAAACGCACTTTGAAAACGCCATCGTAAAAAAAGTCCTCCTCCCATTCCATATGAAAGCGATAAGTTTTTGTCTTCTTACTTGGTCCAGCTCCCCCATTCATTTTTATACCCTTTCTTAAGTTTAAGAGAAAAAAACGAGGTTTAAAAGTTGGAGGTAAGTCGCTAAAGCGTTAGTTTTGCTGCACTTAGCGCCGTTGTTTGCGCATGCGCAGTGATCTAAGCGTCAGATTTCATCTGACTGGCTGCCCTGTATATCAATCAAGAGATTGGATGGATCATTGGCTATTTATTTATTTATTTTTGTCATGCAATCTACCAAAACTACCTCGCGATCGACCGGTAAATCGCGATCGATGTATTGAGCACCCCTGGTCTAAAGCCAGAAATAAACCAAAACAACATTTGGGACTAAACCAGAACTGAATGTACACATGTGGACAAAATTGTTGGTACCCTTCGGTCAATGAAAGAAAAACTCACAATGGTCACAGAAAAACTTTATTCTGACAAAAGTAATAATAAATAAAAATTCTATGAATGTTAACCAATGAAAGTCAGACATTGCTTTTCAACCATGCTTCAACGGAATTATTTAAAAAAAAATAAACTCATGGAACAGGCCTAGACAAAATTGATGGTACCCCTAGAAAAGACTGTAAATAATGTGACCAAATGGACATGTTAATTCAAGGTGTGTGCACTAATTAGCATTACAGGTGTGTACAATCTTGTAATCAGTCAGTGGGCCTATTTATAGGGCTTCAGGTAGTCACTGTGTTGTCTGGTGACATGGTGTGTACCACACTCAACATGGACCAGAGGAAGCAAGGAAAGAGTTGTCGAGGAGAATAGAAAGAAAATTATAGACAAGCATGATAAAGGTAAAGGCTATAAGACCATCTCCAAGCAGCTAGATGTTCCTGTGACTACAGTTGCACATATTATTCAGAAATTTAAGATCCATGGACTGTAGCCAACCTCCTGGACGTGGCCGCAGGAGGAAAATTGATGACAAATCAAAGAGACGGATAATCCGAATGGTAAATAAAAGAGCCCAGAAAGACTTCTAAAGAGATCCAAGGTGAACTCCATGCTCAAGGAACATCAGTGTCAGATCGCACCATCCGCCGTTGTTTGGAGCCAAAGTGACTACATGGGAGACGACCAAGGAGGACACCATTGTTGAAAACAAATCATAAAGACTAGACTGGAATATGCCAAACTACATGTTGACAAGCCACAAAGCTTCTGGGAGAATGTCCTATGGACAGATGAGACAAAAATGGAACTTTTTGTCAAGGCACATCAGCTCTATGTTCACAGACGGAAAATGAAGCATATCAAGAAAAGAACACTGTCCCTACTGTCAAACATGGAGGAGGCTCTGTTCTGGGGCTGCTTTGCTGCATCTGGCACAGGGTGTCTTGAATCTGTGCAGGGTACAATGAAATCTGAAGACTATCAAGGGATTCTAGAGAGAAATGTGCTGGTCTCAGTCGCAGGTCATGGGTCTTGCAACAGGACAATGACCCAAAACACAGCAAAAAACACCCAAGAATGGTTAAGAGGAAAACATTGGACTATTCTAAAGTGGCCTTCTATGAGCCCTGACCTCAATCCTATTGAGCATCTTTGGAAGGAGCTGAAACATGTCGTCTGGAAAAGACACCCTTCAAACCGGAAACAACTGGAGCAGTTTGCTCATGAGGAGTGGGCCAAAATACCTGCTGAGAGGTACAGAAGTCTCATTGACAGTTACAGGAATCGTCTGATTGCAGTGATAGCCTCAAAAGGTTGTGCAACAAAATATTAAGTTAGGGGTACCAACAATTTTGTCCAGGCCTGTTCCATGAGTTTATTTTTTAAAATAATTCCGTTGAAGCATGGTTGAAAAGCAATGTCTGACTTTCATTGCTTAACATTCATAGAATCTTTATTTATTATTACTTTTGTCAGAATAAAGTTGTTTTTGTGACCATTGTGAGTTTTTCTTTCATTGACCGAAGGGTACCAACAATTTTGTCCACGTGTAGGTCTAATGCTCTGTTCTGTTTCTCCTCAGACAGTTTCTTCCTCTGTTAATGGTATTTGTCTTGCTTCAGGCTCAAACAGAAACTCCCGAGGCTCGCAGCTGGAGAGCACTCATGAGAACTGGGATTCCCGAAGCAGCACGGCACGTGAACGCAGCCTGGACAGAAGCACGGAGCGAGGGAACACCGAAAGGGCTTCGGAGAGAGACCGATACGAGTCAGACCGAAGAGGAGAGCAGGGCAGGGACTCTTCCTACGACCGACGAGGAGGGCACACAGAACGAGACCGCCGAGAAAGAGGTCAGGCCTGGGACAGTGAAACCTCAGCTCCCCACAATGAGTCTGGAAAAGTAGTCGGTTTTCTTATTTTCTTGTTTTTTCAGACCAAAGAGGGGTTTCTCCGAGTCGACACCAGAGCAGGTCTGAGGAGTGTGAACGGGACGAGCGCAGAGACGAGCGAAGAGGAGACCGAGCGGACGACAGACGAGACGATCGTACTCGAGACAGAGACCGGGACCGAGAGAAGGACAAAGAACGGGAACGAGAGAAGGAGCGTGAAGCCGAGCGGGAACGAGCCAGAGAGCGGGAACAAAGGGAACGAGAGCGGGAACAGCGAGAGCAGCGGGAACAGCGTGAACGAGAACGAGAGCGGGAACAACGGGAGAGAGAACGGGAAGAGCGGGAACGAGAACGGAAAGAGAGAGAACGGGAGAGGGAGCGGCAGCGAGAGTGGGACGAACGGGAACGGAGAGAACGCAGAGAGGAGCCCCGAGAGGAGCCCAGAGAGGAACGGGGCGTACGGGAGAACAGGGACGAGCGCAAAACCAGGCAAGTGACTGGACAGACACGTTCACAATAATAATCTTCCATCTGACTTTGGGCTCCATGTCCGTTCAGTCTTAGTGTAACTCGGGTTCAGTCTTGGTGTAACTCGGGTTCAGTCTTGGTGGAACTCGGGTTCGGTCTTGGTGGAACTCGGGTTCAGTCTTGGTGGAACACGGGTTCGGGCTTGGTTTAACTCTGGTTCGGGCTTGGTGTAACTCGGGTTCGGTCTTGGTGGAACTCGGGTTCAGTCTTGGTGGAACTCGGGTTCGGTCTTGGTGGAACTCGGGTTCTGTCTTGGTGGAACTCGGGTTCTGTCTTGGTTTAACTCGGGTTCTGTCTTGGTGGAACTCGGGTTCAGTCTTGGTGGAACTCGGGTTCAGTCTTGGTGGAACTCGGGTTCTGTCTTGGTGGAACTCGGGTTCAGTCTTGGTTTAACTCGGGTTCAGTCTTAGTTTAACTCGGGTTCAGTCTTGGTTTAACTCGGGTTCAGTCTTGGTTTAACTCGGGTTCTGTCTTGGTTTAACTCGGGTTCAGTCTTGGTGTAACTCGGGTTCAGTCTTGGTGTAACTCGGGTTCAGTCTTGGTGTAACTCGGGTTCAGTCTTGGTTTAACTCGGGTTCAGTCTTGGTTTAACTCGGGTTCTGTCTTGGTTTAACTCGGGTTCTGTCTTGGTGTAACTCGGGTTCAGTCTTGGTGTAACTCGGGTTCAGTCTTGGTTTAACTCGGGTTAGGGTTTTGGACGTAGTTTAGTTCTCAGCCTTCTTTTAAACGTGGATCTAGTCCTGGTCTTAGTTAAATCCTTAATATGGTCTATGTTTTTTTTCTCTTGTCTAACACATACTTTCTCTAACTGCTCTTGTTTGCTCCTGCTTCAGTCGTAAAAGGCACCGAGTGGACAGCAGCCCCAGCCCTCGATCGTCTCCGAAGAGAACGGCGCGGGACATGAGTCCGGCCGACAGCGATGGCTACAACAGCGCGGAGGAGAAAAGTGAGCGTCTGATTGGCCGAGGGAAGGCCAAGCCCCTCCTCCCCAGCCCTGTGTGTCCGCCTCCACCTGACAGTAGGAACAAACTTATTCGGACACACTTTAACGGGAAACGCTCAAATTTCCAAAGTTTTCAAAGGATTATTTCTCTTTGGTTTTGAAGAAAGAGGATTGGATATCCATTAAATAAAAGAGAAATGTACCAAAGTCAAATAATTCTTCACTTTCACTTTTAGTTTTTTCTCACAGCCTCTGTCTGCTCTTTTGATTAAAATCTTACCAGCAGAGTGTAGCAAGACTGAGTCAAGGCCAAAACCTGTCCATGGTACAGTCAAATAACGGGTTGGATAAGATTTGATTAAATATAAAATGATGGAATCCAATCATAAGAATAATGTGTTGTTAAGCGTTCAGCTGAAACGGACCTTGTTTCCTACTGTACGACTCTAGTATTTGTTCACACTCGACTGAGGTGAGGGGATTCTAATAAACGAGCTGTTTTTTGTCCTCTCACCTCAGTCACTCTAAAACGTTGTCAGTAAAGCAGTCAAAGCTAAATTGGACTCGGATATGAGTCTGTTCTGAGCTCGATCTAATTAATTAGACTAAAATTTCCATATTCATATCATGCATCACTTCTGTCCTCTGTCTGAATGATCTTGCTGTCTAGTCAAACGTCAGCCCTGTTTATTTCGGCTGCTGTGATTAAAAAAACATGCTTTTGTGTCTCTGCCCAGGTGCTGATAAACATAGAGTCCTGAGTCAGGTGGTCCGACCACTGGAGCCTCCACTCCGTTCTCCGACCAGAGTCGCTCCTTTTGAAGAAAAGCCTCCTCACTGGAAAGAGGAGGAGCGCAGGGTACCGATGGAGAAACGGGACATACGCATTCGACACGAGGAACCTGAAGCAAGAGTGGAGCGTGTCAGAGGAGGTGACCGACGAGGAGAGCTTGTTACAGACGCGCTTCTGGACACCAGAGTTCGAGTGAGGGAGCAGCGAGACTCTCCTCCGCCAGTTCAACCTGTTCCCAGCGACGACAGAGACATGACAGGCTCACAGTCGCACGACGAGGGGAAAAAGAAAGGGAAAGCGCAGAAGAAGGCTCTAAAAAAGTGTCGTAAGGAAGATGAGATTGGTGGAAAAGCACTACCTGTTCAAAGTGTAAATCCTGAATCTTCAAATTCAGATATACCGGCTTTGCACTCACCTCGAAAAAAGGACCCAAAAAGAAAAATCTAGATAGAAAGAGAAAGCGCTCACGAGGAGGAGAATCTGACATTTCTGAAGAGGAGATGCACAGTAAGAGGAAAAGAGGACCCAGGACTCCGCCGTCGATGAGGCCAGAGCAGAAAAGCACTTCCCCTCTGCCCAAAATGGACAACTTCAGTGACTGGTCGGACGAGGAGGTGACCGACCGGTTGGAAAGTACGACTGAAAGGATTGTGGTTGATTCTGGGAGACGAGGAGGTGGGGCTAGAGGAGAGAGCGAGATCGGGGGTGTAACCTTCCAACCATCGCCCCGCTGCTCTCCCAGGAGGCGCCCATGCTGATGCCGAGTCTGGCGCCACAGCCGCTAATGTCCCAGCCGATGTTGCGCAAACCTCCGCCTGAACCACAGCCGGGACGCAGCAGCAGCATGGGCAGCAACCAGAGCAGGGCTTCGGTCAGACGACCACGGTCCCCCTCCAATGAGTCGGCGCATCGTGAGGAGCTGCCGGGTCCGAGGGCCAGACGGGGTCCGGCTCCAGGCCAATAACTCCAGAGACCGAGAGAGGCCCGTGATGAGTGAGGGCTCCGGAGCAGAGAGGAAATCCAGGATTGATCAGCTGAGACGAGCAGAACCCAGCCGCAGCACGTCCTCAGGTAAAAACTCACCAGAACACACTCCCAGCAGCTCTTCACAACTAAACCCTGCTCAAGTCCAACTACCACACACAATACTTTGCTTAGTTTGGATAATATCTGTCTAAACCAGACTCTGATCTTCTCCACAGACCGTCAGGACTCTCGCAGCCACAGCTCCAGACGCAGCTCTCCAGACTCAGAACGCCAGGCTCGGTCCCGGGCCGGCTCCTACGACAGCCGCGACCGAGAGCCTTTCGACCGGGACCGAAAAGAGCTGCGATCCCAACCACAGATGCTGCAGCAGCCGCCCCATCTCCTGCAGCAGCCCCTGTCCCAGCAGCGAGACTGGGACCCCGAGCCCCGAGAGTGGTCCAACCGAGGGGGGCGAGAGCCGCTGCTGATGAGGCCCCAACGAGAGCCGCTGCTGAGGGACCGAGAGGGACGGGACAGAGAGAGACTGCTGCCTGAGGGTCTGATCCAGCAGCATGAACGAGAGCGGGAACGAGAACGGGACAGGGACCGGGAGAGGATGGAGCTGCAGCCCCGAGGGGACGCCCGTGTGGATGCCCGCGCGGACACCAGGGGGGACGTGATGAGGCAGGACAGGGGTGACAGAGGGGAGTATGAACCGCTGCTGCCCAAAGAGGCCTTCAGTCCTGAGGTCGACAAACCTAACAGTCACCATCAAACGGGAGAGCAGCGAGATCTGGGGAAGACCGACAGCGTGGATGGTGAGAAAATGAAAAAAAACAATCCTTGGATATATGAACATGACAAAGCCCTAACTCTCTCTTTTTGGTTGTAAAATAAAGCTATACTCATGTTTCCAGGAGAAGACGATGCTAAAGACGAGGATGTTCAGTCGGTGGCCTCGGCCGGTGAAGTGTATGAACCGATCAGCGACGACGAACTCGATGAGATCCTTGCCGACAGTCAGAAAAAGGAGGACCAGCCGGAGGAGGAGAAAGTCACAGGTCAGACTAATGTAACCTAGTCAGATAAATGACAGAAAACCTGTTGAAATCCAACTGGAACCTGAATAGGCTTTTGTCCCCAGGTCCTGTGGATGTGATCGACGTGGACTGGTCCAGTCTGATGCCCAAAAAGAAGCAGGAGCCCCGTGCGGCGGGGGCTGCTCTGCTCCGGTTCACTCCAGGCGCGGTGCTCCTCAGAGCGGGCATCTCCAAACGTCTGGCTGGTCCTGAGCTGCTGGAGCAGGTCCGAGACGTCTGTAAGACCGAGCTGGACGACTCCAAAGGTAATAAACCAGTTTTCTGCTACATCTCAGTTTCAGTCCATTCCTTGTTTTAATGCGGAATCTTCTTTTTTTTTTTTTCAGATGCTGATAAACTGTTTGAGCACGACCTTGGGGCCCTGAACATGGCGGCTCACAACCGAAAAGTGGAAAGAGACGGTTTACTGAGCAACCTGGGCCCCTGCTGCAAGGCCCTGTGCGCTCGCAGGGACTTCGCCATCCGCCGGCAGCTGCTGAAGAACGACAAGGTAGCTTTGGTTTTGTGAAACCCACTCCAGTCTCTGTCTCCACTGCATTAAACTAGAGCAGGCCCTGCTGCAGCCTCTTGATTTAGAGTTCTCTTTTCTTTCCCTCAGGGTCTGACGAAGCAGTACCCGTCCACTCCGGTCGTGGACAACGAGCTGTTCCAGATGAGCGTGCGTCTCTTTAAGCGGGCCGTGTCGGGACAGGGCTCGGCTCCAGAGAGGACCAGGCCGGCTTTAGGAGCTGACGTCAGTGCAGCGGCGGCCACTAAACCTGAAGTGTGTGTGTCCTGAGAGGAAACGGAGATAAGAGGGAGATGTTTGAACCAAAGCTGTATGTGGTGGTTTTAAACAGTGAGAGTATTGTCTGTAGATGTTAGACTGAATGGAAAAAACACTCTTAAAAAGTACATTATCACTAAATGAATCCAGATTGTTTTTGATTTAAAGAAATTACATTTTTGAGCCAAACGAATGAGAAAAATACAAACTCGGCAAAGACTTTTTCAGACGAGAGCTTACCTGGTTCTACTCAGACACTGGATGAAGTTCAGTCTCTGATCTGACAATTTAACCACAAATGAAAAAAGATTAGATTTTTCATGTTTTTCCTAGTCCAGTTCCAGCTGGCACCACCAGAACAAGAAGCTCTTTTATAACTGCTTAGAAAGTCTATAAGTGAACATCTGGATGGAAAGCTGAATAAAGAGAGAGACGTGTATATCTACAGACTAAACTCTTCTTCTACTTACAGTGAGACTGAGGAAATGACACTTTAAAGACTTAAACATTTGTGTAACAGACTGTAGACCCTTTATCTGATATTCTTTTCTAAACTTCACAGCCTGTAGAGCAGATCCATGAGCAGAAAACTCACGGAACAGAGGTTTAAACTCTGAACATTTTAAATTGGTTGTGGTGTGATGAACCAGTGACAGAGACATTAAAACACACCTGAATAATTTGTTATTCATGTTTTAGAGAAGCTTTTTATTCAGTGTTTCCCACATTAACCCGGATGAAGACTTTTCATTTTTGTGCAGAAGCTGTGCATTAAAACAGTTGATGTTAATGTTTGTGTGTTTATTTTTTCACTTGAAATTGTCATGTCTAGTACGTACATTGTTTCAAAGGGGTCATGTTAAAGTGTGTTTGTGAAGCATTAAGATGTCACAAAGCGGTTATTCCAGTAAAAACAACACAAAATGGAGATTTACAAAATCAAACTAAGGTAAGCTGTAGCAGGTGTGTAATATATTACCTTAAATATTCAATATTAAAGGTAAGACTCTAATATCTAAAAAAGATTATTGCATTTGTTTTTCCCACAATTGTTGCATGAAACTTTGGGTGGTATTTTGATTAAAAAGTCCCGCTTCAAAAAATTATTAGTTCAATTTGAATATATTTGTCCTGTTGAGTGTCCTAGCATCATTTTGTTACTAAATAAAACAACTTAAAAATAAGCAAACGCTAAACCTGTTATTGATAGAGCCGCAAACACGACTTAAGATCGAAAAAAAGGTACAAGTAAAAGCATCTGGACTCGGTTTTCAAGGTGAAGATGTTTTTTCTCTAATTCTAAGAGACTTTATCAATTCTGAGTTCAACTGTAAGAGAGCTTTATCTATAGAGGGAGGGGCTTAACCTGAAATTAACTCTGATAGGACCAGACTGTTCTGGTCACAGAGTCATTAGCTCTGAAAGGACAGTGTGACTCCTCAGGACTCAGGAGAGTCAAAGAAGGCTTTTTCATTTGAACAAAAATGGCTTCCTTCACTCCTCTCTCAAACCATCTGTCCTCGCTGGACAAAATTTGGACATTGCTGTCCTCAAAGGAATGTCCTCTCTCTTTGAGGTGGAGGTGGACTGCAGACTCAGGTCCTCCAGGATTGGCTCTTCTGTGCTGATACATCCTCTTGTGAAGCTGTTGTTTTGTTTCTCCAACATAACTGTCACTGCACTCTTCACTGAACTGTATAAACCACATTACTCTGTTTGTGGGGCTCTTGTTTTTAGGATGGACCAGTTTTTGACACAGAGTGTTCCCTGGTTTAAAGTGGACTGGAATGTTGTGTTTGTAAAAAAATCCTTTTAAGTTCCTGTCTGTTTGTTTTCTGTGTCCTCTTGGTTTTGTTAAAGTCCATCTGGTGTATCCACAGTCTCTCAGGGTTTTAAGGATGTGTTCTTCTTTCCGTTGACCTTCTGAGGTTGTGGGCACCTCTTGTGCTCTGTACTAAAGAGTCCTGATGACTCCCAGCTTGTGCTGCAGAGGATGGTGGGGATCAAACAGTAAATACTGATCTGTGTTGGCTTCCTATAAACTTCTCACAAAAACTCACAAATAACCACAACATATCTGAACCAGTGACTGGGCACTGCACCTGGGAAAGAGACCAGAGCTCTGTTCTCCACTTCCTCCATGAACAGGTGAGCCACAATCGGGGAGACAGGTGATCCCATGGAACAGCCACAGCCGTCTTCACCTTGAAAACTGAGTCTAGATCATAGATTGATGCTTTTACTTTAACCTTTTTTTCAAGTTTTTCTGGATGACTGAGAACCTTCACAGACACAACGCAAGATCAAATAAAAGTGTATTCAACAAAATAATTGTCATATTCAGTTATGAGTTTAATGTGTAGTGTGATTTTAAATGTAATTTGTCAATAAAATCTATAATTTTAGAGAAATAACTGGCTGTTTTATAAAACTAGTAGGAACGTGTGTAAACGGCTGTTTATTTTGTCGGCCATCTTTTACAACGGCCCTGTATCCTTTACCCAGAATCCTCTGCGGTGATTCCGTCCTTCCGATTTCCGCCTCACACAGCCGAAGTGAGTATTTTCTATCGGGATTTATATTTTCCACAATCTAACGCCATCCTGTCGTTATTAGCCCACATTTATCCCCGTAGATGTTAAATATGACATTTGAGGACTTATATCGCGCTGTTTGTGAAAGTTTGGACACTGATTAAAGTTGCATAAAGATGATTAGCGGCGACACAAACCGGCGGCTCTGAGCTACACATTTCCACTGCACAGACTTGAATACACGCAGAATATATAGCTATAAACCTAACGCTTCACATTTCGCGTTTTTGTCATACGTCTTACTTTTAACATAATCTTCAAAGAAATGGCTCTTACAGTGCAGCTTGTTGCAACAAGCATCAATACAATCCTACCGAGTGAAAATGTGTTACATTTTAAGCTGCTGCCTTTTTATTTTGAAATGTTATTTAGCTATTATGTGCTTATGTTCATAGGTAATCCTATTTACCTTAAACAATTAAAGCTGTCCGCCTGTTAACAGCTAATGGAGTCTTTAGCCCCATCTTAAGTAAAACCTCTTCCATAAATGATCACAGTGGTATTTCTCTCTAGGTTTTAAACATTGATAAAAACGAAAAGTAAGGAGCCCAAACGTTTACATTTGCACTTGACAGGCTGCTCATACGGTTTTCTCATTTTCTTAGATGGCCCCTACTAAGAAAGGAGAGAAGAAAAAAGGTCGTTCTGCCATTAATGAGGTCGTGACCAGAGAGTACACTATCAACGTGCACAAGCGCATCCATGGAGTGTGAGTATAGCCCCAGTGTGCTCTGACTGACATAAGGATTACTATTAATGTAACTATAAATGTAATGGAGTACTGGGAACCAGCAAAGGGTGACTGTATTTGTTATTGTTTTCCAGGGGTTTTAAAAGAAGGGCCCCTCGTGCCATCAAAGAGATCCGTAAGTTCGCCGTGAAGGAGATGGGGACTCCGGACGTCCGCATCGACACTCGTCTGAACAAGGCCGTGTGGAGCAAAGGTGTCAGGTCAGTGTCGGAGCACTGTGAGCGACTTCAATAATCAGGAAGTATAACTGTTTTAAATCAGAGTACAGATCTGTGAGGCAAGTGTGGGCTTAATCTAGAACCTGTCTGAGACCGACCAGAACCTGTTGGCGTTTAGTTCATTACTCGAGTGTTTCTCAAATGTTTTTTATAAATGGACTCATTTTAAACAGACTTCTTTTGGTCTGATACAAGTTCTGTGTTTGGGTCCATTTAAAGCCTAGTTTCTTTTGATTTCTTGAGTCTTTTCTTTGAGTCTATTTTGGACTTTTCAATCAGTTTAAAATTGTTGCAGGGTCTTTTTTTTTTTCTTTTTTCCAACAGTGTCTTTGTTTTTTTTGTTTTTTGATTGTTAAATGCTCCAGGACAGTTTTCAAAAGAAGATATTGATTTTAGTTAGATGTTCACAAACTAAAAAGTCCAAGGGCCTAGAGTCTGATTTTATTCTTATTGCACAAGTTCAGGTTTTAGATGGACTTGAACAGGTTTTAGATGGACTTGAGCAGGTTTAGATGGACTTGAACAGGTTTTAGATGGACTTAAGCAGGTTTAGTTGGATTTAAACAGGTTTTTGTTGGATTTGAATGGGTTTAAAGCAAAATTAAAGCTCTTTAGATTTTTTTTTTGCTTTTGTTTTGTTTCTATTTTCTCCATTTTAGGTTTTGTTTAGATTTAGTGATTTTAAGTCGTCCCATTTTCCTCAAACATATTTAGCTCTTCTGGCCCCTTTCGTTGGCTTTATACAGTTTTTGTTTCTGCTCTGACCCTGTTATTTTTCCCTTGTGTGGCGTTCAGGAACGTGCCGTACAGGATCCGTGTGCGTTTGTCCCGAAAACGCAACGAAGACGAGGACTCACCCAACAAACTGTACACGCTGGTCACATACGTTCCTGTCACCACATGCAAAGGTTTTTACACTTTACCATAAATTCTAATCTGATTCTGTGAGCAGGATATAATATATAATAATGTGTTTCTCTGTCCTCAGGTTTGCAGACAGTCAATGTGGATGAAAACTAACTTCTGTAAGAGGAATAAATAAAAGAAAACGAGAGCTTGTCCTGTGTTTAGTTTTTCTATTGGTGGTATTTACTGAACAGGCTTTAGACTTTATACAAAACAGTAATTAAACACCTGCGTAGTCTTTGTATCTGGGATAAAAGTAATTAAAATAACTAGGAAGGTTGGCGGTTCGATTCCCGCTCTGCCCTGTTCATACTGTCGTTGTGTCCTTGGGCAAGACACTTAACCCACCTTGCCTCCAGTGTCTGTAGCACTGGTGTATGAATGTGTGTGACTGTAGAGGTGTGTTTGGTGGTGGTCGGAGAAGGTTGAGCGCCGTTTGTGTGTCAGCCCCCCCCCTCTGTCTGCCCCAGGGGTGAGTGGGGTGAGTGGAAGCACGATGTAAAGCGCTTTGGGTGCCCGAGAAGGGTGCAAAAAAGCGCTATATAAATGCATGCCATTTACCATTTAACTAAACAAGAACTAAAACTGATAATTCATGACTAACCTAGAGCAAAAACCAAACCCTTTTAAATATTCTATCTTTTTCACAAAGACTTGCATACTATTCCCCTGTGTGTCCACCAGAGGGCACTGGTTTATTCACAAACTGTTTGCTTTAGGCACTTAACATAATTCAATTCAATTATTTGACTTATAATTCACCAATTTTATATAAAATAGGTTATCAGTTTAAGTAAAACTTGGTCCTACAATTGTCAGGAGTGTACTTTGTGCCTTTGTTGGACGCAAACATGAACTACAGCTGAAGTAAATATTAGCATTATTGTTTTGAGAAATATGAACACTAACATCAAGACTAAATAATTTAAACATAATTAAATCTGTTAATTCTAACTGTCTAGCGGAGGGCGAGTTTACTGTTCACTGTAAACGCAGGTCCTTGGCTCTGCTCAGTTTCTTTAATAAATGATACATAAATGTACAGATTTAACCAATGCCTATTATAAAAATAATTTTATTAAAAATTAATCAATTAAAGTGTTATATCAGTGATTTGGACCAAACGTTATTTATAATATTTTATTATTAACTAATTTATCTAAAACTTATGTTCATTGTACACATGTGGACAAAATTGTTGGTACCCTTCGGTCAATGAAAGAAAAACTCACAATGGTCACAGAAAAAACTTTAAACTCATGGAACAGGCCTGGACAAAATTGTTGGTACCCTAACTTAATATTTTGTTGCACAACCTTTTGAGGCTATCACTGCAATCAGACGACTCCTGTAACTGTCAATGAGACTTGTGCACCTCTCAGCAGGTATTTTGGCCCACTGCTCATGAGCAAACTGCTCCAGTTGTTTCTGGTTTGAAGGGTGTCTTTTCCAGACGGCATGTTTCAGCTCCTTCCAAAGATGCTCAATAGGATTGAGGTCAGGGCTCATAGAAGGCCACTTTAGAATAGTCCAATGTTTTCCTCTTAACCATTCTTGGGTGTTTTTAGCTGTGTTTTGGGTCATTGTCCTGTTGCAAGACCCATGACCTGCGACTGAGACCAAGCTGTCTGACACTGGCCAGCACATTTCTCTCTAGAATCCCTTGATAGTCTTCAGATTTCATTGTACCCTGCACAGATTCAAGACACCCTGTGCCAGATGCAGCAAAGCAGCCCCAGAACATAACAGAGCCTCCTCCATGTTTGACAGTAGGTACAGTGTTCTTTTCTTGATATGCTTCATTTTTCCATCTGTGAACATAGAGCTGATGTGCCTTGGCAAAAAGTTCCATTTTTGTCTCATCTGTCCATAGGACATTCTCCCAGAAGCTTTGTGACTTGTCAACATGTAGTTTGGCATATTCCAGTCTAGCTTTTTTATGATTTGTTTATACAGTCTGCCCAAATTTGACACAAATAAAGACTAAGACCTTGAAAAAAAGTGACTGTGGAAAAACTCTCAATAAGCATGAACACAGACATTTAGTAGCTGTATTTTGCAGGAGACAGCGGTGACGGATGTGTCTATGGCCTGGGGCTGGGTGCTGCTCATCCTCATGTTCGTCATCGTCACTAAACAACAACTAACTACAACCTGAAAGGATAAATGGTGTTATAGTCAAATAAAGTTGCTATTAATTCTGGTTGAAGTTCCTATAACTATTAATACAATAAAAAGGTACACTACAATCAACTGGTAAATTACACCGTTTTATCAAAAGCCTGACTGAAACTTTTGGATTGAAACATTTGTATTTTTATAATAATTTAAATAATTTTCAGTGCACTTTTTTTAAATAATAGCAAATAATTGTACATCTATAAAATGGCAAAATAAAACAAAACCTAAACCCTAAAATCAGATGATGTTCCTATCAAAAGTCTTTACATGTTATCTGTATTGTAACTGCGCCGTCTGGTGGACACAGGTCTGAACTTCAGCCACATGAGTTTTACACTTTACATTATTTAACTGTTAAATATTAATTTTCAACTGTTATAAATAGTGTTTTATCAGTAATTTGTCCTAAACATGAACAATGATTAAGAATATTAAACATTAATCAAGACTAAAAGTGTCTTGATCAAATATTCTATTAAATAATTGATCTAAAACTGCTTTGTTCATTCTGATTGTAGTTCCTGTATGTGTCCACCAGAGAGCGGTCATACTTTTAACTTGAACCTGTATAATAAAACAACATTTCACACAGTGCACATCCGCCGCAGTGCTAGCATTGATAATTAAAAAAAACCCTTTAACGGCGGAAGACGAGGCGTTTTATTTTCTAAAATCACTCGAGTTTGAAAATAAATGTTTTGAAAAGTGATAAGGGGCAAAGTTAGAGTAAAACAAACGCCCTGTGATGTTGGAACAAGCTCCGGAAGCAAGTAAAGCTAACTGCTAAATGCTACACCAATTCGAATGTAAGCGCGCCTTCTGGTGGACACAAATTGGAACTACAGCCACACCCTCAGTTTCACAATATGCCTATTTTTTATGTAATTTGAGTGTTTTTTCTCAGTTATTTTTTCCAAAAACGAATAATGTAGAATAAAAATAATTCAAACTAAATAAAGTCACAGTTTGAGTTAAAGCTATTCTGTTCTAAAAGGCTAAATGGTGTTATAGTCAAATAAAGTTGCTATTAATTCTGGTTGAAGTTCCTATAACTATTCATTCATTTTCTACCGCTTTGTCCCGTTAGGGGTCGCGGGTGACTGGAGCCTATCCCAGCAGCTTTGGGCCTGAGGCGGGGTACACCCTGGACAGTGGCCAGTTAGTCGCAGGGCTGACATTTAGACATAGACAAACAACCATTCACTCTCACATTCATTCACTAGGGACACTTTGGAGTTGCCAAATAACCTGTACATGCATGTCTTTGAACGGTGGGAGGAAGCCGGAGAGAACCCACGGTAACACGTGGAGGGACATGCAGACTCCTCACAGAAAGACCGGAGTTGGCCGAGAATGTTTGAGTCGGCGGGGTTTTTTAACTGTTAAATATTAATTTTCAACTGTTATAAATAGTGTTTTATCAGTAATTTGTCCTAAACATGAACAATGATTAAGAATATTAAACATTAATCAAGACTAAAAGTGTCTTGATCAAATATTCTATTAAATAATTGATCTAAAACTGCTTTGTTCATTCTGATTGTAGTTCCTGTATGTGTCCACCAGAGAGCGGTCATACTTTTAACTTGAACCTGTATAATAAAACAACATTTCACACAGTGCACATCCGCCGCAGTGCTAGCATTGATAATTTAAAAAAACCCTTTAATGGCGGAAGACGAGGCGTTTTATTTTCTAAAATCACTTTTGAAAAGTTTGAAAATAAATGTTTTGAAAAGTGATAAAGGGCAAAGTTAGAGTAAAACAAACGCCCTGTGATGTTGGAACAAGCTCCGGAAGCAAGTAAAGCTAACTGCTAAATGCTACACCAATTCGAATGTAAGCGCGCCCTCTGGTGGACACAAATTGGAACTACAGCCACACCCTCAGTTTCACAATATGCCTAATTTTCATTCAGGCGTTTTATTTTCTAAAATCACTCGAGTTTGAAAATAAATGTTTTGAAAAGTGATAAACGGCAAAGTTAGAGTAAAACAAACGCCCTGTGATGTTGGAACAAGCTCCGGAAGCAAGTGTGACGACACAATTTGGAACTACAACCACACCCTCAGTTTCACAATACTCCTATTTTTCATTTAATTTTAGTGTTTTTTTCTCAGTTATTTTTTCCAAAAACGAATAATATAGAGTAAAATAATTAAAACTAAATAAAGTCACAGTTTGAGTTAAAGATATTCTGTTCTAAAAGGCTAAATTGTGTTAAATTCAAATAAAGTTGCTATTAATTCTGGTTGAAGTTCCTATAACTATTTATATATTAAAAAAGGTACACTACAATCAACTGGTAAATTACACCGTTTTATCAAAAGCCTGACTGAAACTTTTGGATTGAAACATTTGCATTTTTATAATAATTTAAATAATTTTCAGTGCACTTTTTTAAAATAATAGCTAATAACCGTACATCTATAAAATATCAATAAAAACAATACCTAAACCCTAAAATCAGATAATGGTTTTTTTTTTTTTTTAAGAAAAGGAAGAGACAGAAAGGAAGTAGAATTCAGTGTTTGTCAGTCAGATGTTGATATAAGTTTTTGTTTTTAGGTGTTTTTTAAAGATGGCTACAGAATCTGCTGATCTTGTAGCAGCAGGTAGATTATTCCACCAATGTGGAACAGAGCCAGAGAAGGTACGTGAGAGTGATTTTTATTTTTTATTTTGGGACGGTACCACCAGACGTTGTTCATTTGCAGAGCGCAGGGATCTGGTAGGAACGTAGGTCTGTATTAGTGAGTGAAGATATGAGGGTCTTGTAGGCCAAGAGCATAGCTTTGAACTTAATGTGGGCGTCAACAGGAGCCAGTGTAACCTAATGAAGAGAGGAGTTACGTGTGCTCTCTTCGGTTCATTAAAGACCACTCTTGCCGCTGCATTCTGGATCATCTGCAGAGGTTTGGTTGTGCAGGGAGTCCTAATGTTGAATGAATCTACAGGACCGGGTGGTGCTGGCAACATGACTTATGACGGTGTAATGGTTGATGGGCCTAGTTGAATGGAGAGGTTGTGGTGGGTCTTTGGATTGGCCAGAATCACAAGCAGTTCTGTTTTTGCAAGGTTCAGCTGCAGGTGATGGTCCTTCATCCAAAGTGAGATTTCACTCAGACATGCCGAGACGCGAGCAGAGACCGTCGGATCGTCAGGATGAAATGACAGGTGGAGTTGAGTGTCATGTGCAGCAGTGATAGGAAAAGACAGACCCCAGGGATGTCATGTATATGGAAAAGAGTAGCGGTCCAAGCACTGAGCCCTGTGGCACCCCTGTATTGAGATGTTGGGACTCAGAGACCTCGTTTCTCCAGGATACTCTGAATGACCTATCCGAGAGGTAAGACATGAACCATTGCAACGCCATTCCAGAGACACCCATCGCCCTGAGAGAAGACAGGAGGATGTGATGATTAACAGTGTCAAAAGCAGCAGACAGATCCAGTAAGATGAGTACAGATGACTTGGATGTTGCCTTTGCCAGTCTCAGGGCTTCGATGACTGAGAGCAGGGCAGTTTCGGTGGAATGTCCGCTCTTGAACCCAGACTGGTTCTGGTCCAGGAGGTTGTTCCGTGTGAGAAAGGATGAGAGCTGAGTAAACACAACTCGCTCCAAAGCTTTGGCAATGAAGGGAAGGAGGGAAACCGGTCTGTAGTTTTCTAACAGTGTCGGGTTTTTGACAAGGGTTTTTTTTAACTGTCAAATTTTAATATTCAACTGTTATGTTAGTATTTTATCTGGAAAAACTGGAACAATGTTTAATATTAAATAATAATTAAGACTATATAAGACTTTAACACATCAAAAGTGATACACATACTAAATTAGTAGTAGAGCAGTAGCTCAGTGGGTAGAGCGGTCGTCTTTCAACCGGAAGGTAGGCGGTTCGATTCCCACTCTCCCCACAGTTCATACTGTCGTTGTGTCCTTGGGCAAGACACTTAACCCACCTTGCCTCCAGTGACTGTAACACTGGTAATGTAATGTAAGTCGCTTTGGATAAAAGCGTCTGCTAAATGTAAATGTAAATGTAATCACTTTTTTGTACAATTACACGTGTTAATGAAGGAATTAAAACTGCTGTTCTTGATGTAGTTCCTGTGTGTATCTGTTTCACTGTTTAAGTGTTATACATGAATTTATTGTTTAAATTGTTTTCACAAGTCAGTTCTTTAAATGACTTTATATTTTATTTATTTATTAAATATAAATGTTCATGTGTAAATCTGGCAACAATGTCTTAAAACTATTTTCATTAACTTTATTTTTGTTTTTATGATGATGCAGGGACTTTGTTTTGATGAGCTGCTCAAATTCATCTTAAGACAAAGATTACATTTACTGTACAACATAATAACCCCCCCCCCTTGTGTGGTCCTTTCGGGCACATTTACGTTTGGGACAAGAGCTTCAAATGTCCTCAAGAGGCAAAGAGGATTGAACTTTCAACTGAAGAATCTGGAAAATAAAATGGAGTTTGTCCATCAAAGATAATTCAAACATTAGTGAGACCCAGGTTGGAATCTTACTCGGGTCATTTTCCAAATGTCATACCCCTCCCTCTCACCCTGTTTCTTGTCTATCTGTCTACTATCAAATAAATAATAAATACTTTATTCTTTTTTTTTGTTACCGTTATCCTTGTGTCCACCAGGGGGAGCCGCGGGACTGTTGAGCCGAGGAGAGGCAGAGAGAGGCTGAGATGAAGAAGAGGCTAAGGCAGGTCCCAGCTGCTGCTCTGGGCCGTGGAGCTGTTGTCATCATGGCCTCTTTACCCCTCTTCTCCAGACTCTGTGCGGCTCTGAAGTGACTCTACATCAGCAAAAGGTGAGAAACACACATTCTTCAGCGGGAAATGTTTTAAGAACAGCTCGGATAGAATAAATACTGCCTTTTGTGTCCGCAGACTGTGGCTTTAGCTGCTGCAGAGCTAACTCTCCTCAGATAAACGTTCTTATAACCTTTATTTAATCAGACAGATATTTAGGGTGGGGATATTGTGTAAAGTAACTGATAATAATGAATAGTTAATGAGCAGAAAACAGAGTGGTCCCAGTTTGGAGAATAAAATAAGTATGTTCTGGTGTAAATTGAATATATATTTAAATAGAAGGATTTTATGGCACTACAGCTTATACATTCTGGCCAAATTTGACTCAAATAAAGACTAAGACCTAGAAAAACGTGCTTGTTAAACTGGTCTAGAGTAAAACATACAGGGTGCCTTTAAAGTGTTTGTGCAGACCTATAGAAGGTTTGTGGTGCTAGAAATGTAGTAAAATAACAGCCTTTAGCTGTATCTTAGCAGGTTTTCTTGGCTATAAACACATCCATTTTCTGCTGGACATAACTGAATAAGACTTCACAGACAGCATCAGTATTTCTAAAGTCCTGCTGTGACTATGTTAAACTCTCAATAAGCAGAGCTTAGTCGCAGACACACAGACGGTTAGTGGCTGTATTTTGCAGGAGACAGCGGGGACGGGTGTGTCCATGGCCTGGGGCTGAGCTGTGGAGCGATGAGGCACCACTGGCTGCTCCTCGGAGCCTGTGGCTGGGTGCTGCTCATCCTCATGTTCGTCACTAAATACATCAACTTCAGAGTTACGGACGGTGAGTGAATCAAACAGAAGCAGGTAAAGTAACTCCTTACTGTGGGAGATCAGCTCATCAGTTCAATAATCCTCTGTTCTTCTTGTATTCTGACTCCGTATTCTGACAGAAATCATATAATATATACTATAAATGCTTCCCACTGAAGACTTCTCAGTTAAGGTAGTTTCAACAGATACAGGCTGCACCACAAATGCACCACAATATAAGTAATAATGTTATTTCAATACAGAATGCTGACATTACATAAGCGTTATGTCACAATAAAAAACAATAGTCAGAGTGGTAGGTGCTTCTTGTTGATGTGGGCACCTTCACTAAAGAGTTCTGTATGAATATAATGGTTCCCCTGGTGCTGTTGCAGGTTATGGAGAAAGAGTGTCAGCTCAGAACTGGACAGTGTCTGGAACCAGAGCAGTCCAACCTCAGTCTGTGGCGAGTCCAGAGAGGACCACTCTGAGGTCTGACCAGGTAACGTAATTCAGATTTGTGTGGCCCATATTTAAAAAAGATCTGTGCCAGTCTAATGCCTCAGCTATGTCTTTACTTCATTGTTTTTGGCCAAAGTGAAGGAAATAAGATGTGATCATTAATGTATTAATATCTTCTAACTTCTAAGCAAATAACTCAAGACCAATTTACAGGAAATTTAAAAGGTTTCTTTCTCCACTGACTTCCATTCTATATTTTTCTATACTGCAGCCCTCAGCGGAGACCACAGAGACGGACTGGCAGTCAGTCGTCGAGAAGCGTAACGAGCTGCTGTCCTCCGTCTGTAAGAACGTCTCTCTCAGGAACCTAACGCATGTCTCCATCAGTAAGTTCGTCCTCGACCGCGTCTTCGTTAGCGACAAACACAAGATCCTCTTCTGCCAGACGCCGAAAGTGGGCAACACTCAGTGGAAGAAGGTGCTCATTGTGCTCAACGGTAAATCCAACAGGAGTCCATATAGTCTCTAAAGACTTAGACTGGTCCAGGCCTGGTTCAACCTTTGTCTTTGTCAGGAGCCTTTCCGTCAGTGGAAGAGATCCCAGAAAACATCGTCCACGACCACGAGAAGAACGGGCTGCCACGGCTGTCGTCTCTGACTCCACAGGAGATCACTCGCAGGTGAAGAAGGGCTAAAACCTAAAACCTGTTCAAATCTGACGTCACAATTTAATTAAATTTCATCCTTTTTAATGTTTTTTTTTTTTTTTTTTTGAGGTTTTTGTTTGTCCTGATGCTCTAACTTCTTCTGTTGTGTTTCGACAGGTTGAGCAGTTATTTTAAGTTCCTGATTGTGCGGGACCCTTTCGAGCGGCTCATCTCTGCCTTCAAGGACAAGTTTGTGAACAACCCTCGCTTTGAGCCGTGGTACAAACACGACATCGCTCCGGTCATCATCCGCAAATACCGCAAGAACCACCGCGAGAGCGACAGCGCCTCGGGGCTGCACTTTGAGGACTTTGTGCGATATTTGGGCGATCCCGAGGGACGAAGGCGGATGGACCGTCAGTTTGGGGAGCACGTCATCCACTGGGTGACCTACGCCGAGCTGTGTGCGCCGTGTGAGATTCACTACGACGTGGTGGGTCATCATGAGACGCTGGAACAAGATGCGCCGTACATTCTGAAGTCGGCGGCGATCGAGGAGCTGGTGTCGTACCCGTCCATCCCTCCAGGCATCACCCGCTACAACAGGACAAAGGTGGATCAGTACTTCTCAGGCATCAGCAAACGGGACGTGCGCCGGCTGTACGCACGATACCAGGGGGACTTCCAGCTATTCGGGTATCCACCACCAGACTTCCTCCTCGACTGAAGCGTCAAACTGAACGCTGCTGAACATTTGTGACGCCAAAGGCATAAGTTTCAGTCGAAGAAATGGGACAGAGCTTTTAAGAGGGTTTCTTTTTTTTTTCTTTTTCTTTTTTTGGTTATTTTTTTTCTGGTTCTAAGCATTATATTTTTATTCTCTGTTTGTAGCAGCCACCCTTCAGTTAAAACAGAAACACCTTTTCCTTTTTAAAGTCCATCTTAAATCTCAGGTTTAGACCTGAATAAACTCAAACATGTCCAAACCTCACTAGCGAGACAAATCCTTTTATGGAGACTTTATTTTTATTTTTTTTGAGAGAGAATTTTAAAGTATTTTGTGATCAACATATTTTGACTCACATTTCTTTCTATGAGACATTTTCAAGTCATTAAAACCTTTTGTAGATTTTGAACATGTATTTGTGGAAAAACACTAAACGGCCCTGTAGGAGATTTCAGTCAGATGT
Organism: Perccottus glenii; assembly: GCA_024416835.2. Classification (NCBI taxonomy): domain Eukaryota; kingdom Metazoa; phylum Chordata; class Actinopteri; order Gobiiformes; family Odontobutidae; genus Perccottus; species Perccottus glenii. The sequence goes on from CM044567.2 coordinate 1,299,517, forward strand.
AGCTTGGACGTGGACTGTTTTCTTGACCTCTGTAAATGAAGGAAAGCACTGGGTTTACACTAAACTGTTTGTATCAGACTCTATTTAAACATTTGTCCAGTTACATGTTGCTATTTATAATAAAATAATAACCAGTGTCTAAAACGTACAGCTGATTTTTGGACACGTCATAAAAACGCAGTTATTAAAGTATTTGCTGCTTTTGCTTCTTTATGTCCAGAGTCAGTCAAATAATGAGGTTTCAACACTAAAAACCTGGCTCAGCCTCCAACATGTTATTTTTATATATTCTCAGATTTAGGCATTATGGCCCCGTTTCATAAAGCAGGTTGAACTCAGGGTTACAAGCCAACACTGTGTTCAGGGAAGAAGATCATTATTAGTGGAAGAAAAGGGCACTTATGGCAAAATGAGTTTTAAGTTTGAAACTAAAGAGGTGCTGTTGAGTAGAGTGTGATGATGCACACGACTTTATTCTGGTGTTTTCTGTAAATAATAGTATTAATACTTCCGTAACACTCAAACAGCCGGGCGTTGACCAAATGCATTAAAGCAAAAGAAATTAAATATATACTGTTGAATTCTAGTAAATGTCATCAACTCGAGCATCAGAATGTTAAAGTTACTAAAAAGTTGTAAATGTAGATTATAAATGTATAAAAGGTCATGTTAAACTGATCTAAACCCAGAGTTTCAACAGACTCAACCAGGACCCAGAAACTGAGCAGTTACCCTGACTCAACACAAGGTGGCAGTAAAGGTTGGCATATTCTATTTTAGCATGTATAACGTCATAACATTTCTATTTACTATTGTTAACAGTACGAGAAACAGCAGCAGAAACATAAATATGTTGACTGTAGTCAATAGATAATAGATAGATAATAGATAATAGAGCATAGATAATGTTAATAGAGCATTAATGAAAGATTTTAAAATGAATTGTGCGAACAACAGAATGTTCCGGGTTTAAATGCTCATAAACAGAACTTATAACATTTCAACAACTCACCCCCGTCAGGAGTTGGACCGAGACCAGCTGAAGGTCAGACCAGGTCAAACAGGTCAGAGGTCAGAAGAAAGACAAGAGGGGAAGGAGGAGACAAGAGAGGACAGAGGAGACAAGAGAGGACAGAGGGGACAGGAGAGGACAGTGGAGACAGGAGAGGACAAAGGAGACAGGAGAGGACAGAGGAGACAGGAGAGGACAAAGGAGACAGGAGAGGACAGAGGGGACAGGAGAGGACAGTGGAGACAGGAGAGGACAAAGGAGACAGGAGAGGACAGAGGAGACAGGAGAGGACAAAGGAGACAGGAGAGGACAGTGGAGACAGGAGAGGACAGAGGAGACAGGAAAGGACAAAGGAGACAGGAGAGGACAGAGGAGACAGGAGAGGACAGAGGAGACAGGAGAGGACAAAGGAGACAGGAGAGGACAGAGGAGACAAGAGAGGACAAAGGAGACAGGAGAGGACAGAGGAGACAAGAGAGGACAGGAGAGGACAGAGGAGACAGGAGAGGACAGAGGAGACAAGAGAGGACAGGAGAGGACAGAGGAGACAGGAGAGGATAGGAGAGGACAGAGGAAACAAGAGAGGACAAAGGAGACAAGAGGAGACAGGAGAGGACAGAGGAGACAGGAGAGGACAGAGGAGACAGGAGAGGACAGAGGAGCACACATAAACACAAACAGAGACACAGGTTTATCAATCACTGCATCTTTAAATGATCCAGATAATCTTTGTGGTGTTTGTTCCAGCTCACAGACGTATTAATAAGACTTAATGTTTTCCCAGAGAAGGTTGTGTGTCAGAGAAAGTGAGCACGAGCCTGGGTCCTCTCCTGAAGTGGCTCGACTGGTTGGTCCTGCTCCTTCATTTGACTTTGGTGGAGTTTGTTTAAACAGAAGATTTAACGCTTGCTGTGGATGTGACCTAAATACAGACGTACATTTGAAACTAAAATAAATGATTGAAAAGCTGACATGTTTCTGCCTTATACACACGGAGAATCCAACAGAATAGGGAAGAGTCTTTACAGAGAAGCCTTAACCCAATCCAAAAAGCACTTCACAGTTTAGTCCAAAGTAAAAATTATTCCTACCATTTTGTTGTTTTCTAAAGAACACAGTTACCCCAAAGGAGACCAGATAAAGACTGGCTTTTGTGGTAATTTTTTGAAAATAAAAATCAATAATTGTGGGTCAAACAGCTGGAGACAGGACTCACAGGAAATGACAGATAATTACATGTTAGTGGATTAGAATAAGCACCATGACATAAAGGATATAACCGTGTGTCTGAGATTTAATCTTGGACATGTTTAATGTTTTAGTGACTCCTTCCTCAGATCTCTGCTGCGGTAAACCTGTAAAGACCCAGCTCATAAGTTGATATGAAAGCCTCCATGTTGTTCCTGAGGCTCCTCTCGCACTAACACAGCATCACTCACCGAGGCCACACCCGAGTTTACCCACTCTGACAGTGAGGCGTTCTGTGCGCATGTGCGTAAAGATGCTCAGCGGACCCTCGGTCTCACCTGCTGACGTCATAGCGCAAACAAACAGCACGTAAATGCGTTTAAGAAGCAGGTAGAAGTGTCCCTAAAAGCCGCAGCAGAGGCTCGGGTCAGTGTGAACAGTGTGAACGGACCGAGGCCCAGTTCTTTGTGTTTGTGAGAGAAGTGCACCGGTGTTTCCTGTGTTCCAGCAGCGCGCGTCAAGCTCGAGCCAAACAGAGCGAGCTGACCGGAAGTGGTGGAGCAGAGATGTTCTCAGACACTGCCTCCGTCCAACAGCACGCGGGAATGTTCCTGATGAAATAACGATTAAATATGTTATTACAAAATGCAAACATAACATTACTCTGTTGTTGAGTTATTACTTTACTTCCGGAGCCGAGTATCACGAGATTCATATAAGAATAGTCTTATATTCTTACATCTCAGATGTAAAAGATACAACTCAAATTAACTGTCCTGAAACTCTGTGTCCTGTAGAAGAATCCTTTATTTATGCAGATATAGTGTTCTCTGGAAAATATAGGTTTTAATGTTTGATGTGGAAACTGACTCTGAGGGAATATATTTGTATTTATTCTGTTCTGCTGCTCATTCCTTCATTTGGTACATTTTAATATTTTCTGCTTTTATATTGTATTGACTTCAGAGATGTAGCATGAGGGGGCTTGAGAGAGTCATTTCTATGGTTCTGTGCTGATATTAATTATAATACACTGTATGTTGGTGCAAGTGTTCAGTAAGTACTTTGATATTTATAATGAAAGGAGGAGGTCAAAGGTAACGCTTCATTAAGAAGCGGACATTTCTCATGTTTGCAGCACTTATTACAGAATGAAACCAGAAATATCTCGGCTTTATTTCCAGTCATTACTGTTTCTAAGTGTTTTATGTGAGACTGAGCTGCTGGAACTAAGTAGTAACAGTTGTCTTTGTTTCCTTTATCCAGTTAACACCTGAAATGTATTTGTGGAGCAGCGTCTGTAAACAGCTGAATGTGTCTCTGAGACATAATGTTTCAGACGTTTGCCTCAGAGAGCGCGAGATAATCCGTGCTTTTCTGTGGAAACCTCTAAAGCGGAAGTGCGTGCTTCCTCTGCAGCTTGTCTCTAAGTCTGAACAGAGACCACTGCTGCCACCTCAACATGGAGCAGCCCGAGCGCAGCGTTTACTGTTGAAACCCGGAGCCCGAACGGAACAAACGGCAGCGGACTGTGCTCACTTCTCCTCCGCGACCCTCCGCCAAATGCTCCAGTCTTTAGTTTGGACCAAAAGCGCGTAGGAAAGGTCGGCTTTGTGTGAAAGATGGCGAACGACTCTCCAGCTAAAAGTCTAGTGGACATAGACTTGGCTTCGTTGCGGGTGAGTGCAACGGAAGGATTTTTCCATTAATTCCTCCAGTTCCGCGACTATATCTGATGAATTTGACCTGTTAAACCAGAAGGAGAGCAGTATCTTTTAAATATAACCACGTTTGATCCTGTTTCCCGTTGTGGCCGTTTGAAAAAGTGCAGAAAATGAGCGTTGAACCGAAGCGAGGTGTTGCCAGTGTCTGCTTTTTCTTTGTTCGAGACGCATTTGGTTTGGAGAGACCAGGGCGCAACAGCTGGCTCACACCGGACACTGCTCTCAACAAAAGGACCACATTAGGAGATAATAGTCTTTAACATTGTAATAATTCAGTGCCTTTCTTTTCCCAGGACCCAGCCGGGATCTTTGAGCTGGTGGAAGTGGTCGGGAATGGCACCTATGGACAAGTCTACAAGGTTGGTTGGAGGCGCAGTGCATGGCCTGTCCTCTGCTCACTCTGCCGGCTGAGCTCTTGTTTTCTTTGCTTATCAATGCTTGGAACAATAAAACGAACCCAGGCTGTTTATATTCCCTCACATTCTTCTTTTTTAAACGGGGGAAAAACGCAGAAACCCTCTCAGTTGAGGCTCTGTTTGGAGATGTTTGGAAGCAGACAAATGGCAGGTTTGGAGTGGTATATCCCACAATGACAGAGCAGCACATCGTTGATGCACCAGGCTCTGGTTCAAAATAACACACGAATAACACACACACATAACATGTTTTTGAGCAGAAATGTCTAACCCAAAGCCTTAGTGCCATCTGGTCCTGGTTTTGAACAAGTCCTCATCCAGGTTTGTGATATATTTAGGCCTTTGTAGCTCATTAATAAAGGAAATGTATTAAGATAGCCAAGGATTAACTATTTTTCCACTGTTTTTCTATGTTCAGCTTGTGTTTTTGTGCAGTTTCATTAGAAAATCAGAGAATAGTGACGAGTGGTTTGGAGTAAATTGATGGTTATCACTAAATAGTATAACTGTAGTGGCAAATAGTGGACTGTACTTTCTCTTGAGCCTTTGATGAGCTTCTGTGTGTGTTTTTGAGTCTCCAGGTCCAAATCCAGTCTCGTTTTACCAAACCATTCATACATAAAATAAATAACCCTTGCAACAAATAAGTAACTGTTTAAATGTGGAAAATGTGGAAATATAATTTGCTGAACAATATGTATCATATATTGTTATTACAATAATGTTATGTTCCGGTTTCGACCTGGTTTAGTCCTGTTCAGTGGAAGTTATTCCAGAGCTTTGTATTTCTATATATTCTCAAAATCACTTTTTTATTTCTCTCAAAGAACATTTAAATGTCAGCTTAGTTTCTGTAATATTAACAATCACATGTTTTTCTTACTGCAAATCTCAGTCACTCTTTTGTCTCAGTGTGAGTCAGATGTTTACATCAGCAGCCTTTACTGAAGAGTGTCTGAGTCTCTGACTCGGACTCGGGGCTCTGGACTCGGGGCTCTGGACTCGGGGCTCTGGTCTCGGGGCTCTGGACTCGGGGCTCTGGACTCGGGGCTCTGGTCTCGGGGCTCTGGACTCGGGGCTCTGGTCTCGGGGCTCTGGTCTCGGGGCTCTAGACTCTGGACTCGGGGCTCTGGACTCGGGGCTCTGGACTCGGGGCTCTGGACTCGGGGCTCTGGACTCGGGGCTCTGGACTCGGGGCTCTGGACTCGGGGCTCTGGACTCTGGACTCGGGGCTCTGGTCTCGGGGCTCTGGACTCGGGGCTCTGGACTCGGGGCTCTGGTCTCGGGGCTCTGGTCTCGGGGCTCTGGACTCGGGGCTCTGGTCTCGGGGCTCTGGTCTCGGGGCTCTGGACTCGGGGCTCTGGTCTCGGGGCTCCGGTTTAGGGGCTCTGGTCTCTGGACTCTGGTCTCGGGGCTCTGGACTCGGGGCTCTGGTCTCGGGGCTCTGGTCTCGGGCTCTGGGCTCTGGTCTCGGGGCTCTGGGCTCTGGTCTCGGGGCTCTGGTCTCGGGGCTCTGGACTCGGGGCTCTGGTCTCGGGGCTCTAGACTCTGGACTCGGGGCTCTGGACTCGGGGCTCTGGACTCGGGGCTCTGGTCTCGGGCTCTGGTCTCGGCTCTGGGGCCTGGTCTCGGCTCTGGTCTCGGGGCTCTGGACTCGGGGCTCTGGTCTCGGGGCTCTAGACTCGGGGCTCTGGACTCGGGGCTCTAGACTCGGGGCTCTGGTCTCGGGGCTCTGGGCTCTGGTCTCTGGTCTCGGGGCTCTGGTCTCGGGGCTCTGGACTGTAAGGGTGTGTTAACTCTGTCTGCCGTCTGCTCGGTGTCACGTTGCTCTGAAGAGAACAGTGTTGATGGATGGACACAGAGCTGAGGTTATTGAAGAGTCATGCCTCAGTGTTTTTAAGGGTTAGAGCAGGATAATATTACACACACCTCTAATACTCTTTATTGGATATTGCGGAATAACTGGGATTAATCCTTTGTGCATTTTTGCATTATTAGAAAATTATCAAAAAACATGTGCCACTGCACACTATTAAAAACAACCATCACAAAAAACTGCTTTTACTGGTTTAGTCCTGGTTTAGACCCGGTTTAGTCCTGGTTTAGACCTGGTTTAGACACGGTTTAGTCCTGGTTTAGATCCGGTTTAGTCCTGGTTTAGACCTGTTTAGACCCGGTTTAGTCCCGGTTTAGACCCGGTTTAGTCCTGGTTTAGACCCGGTTTAGACACGGTTTAGTCCTGGTTTAGACCCGGTTTAGTCCTGGTTTAGACCCGGTTTAGACACGGTTTAGTCCTGGTTTAGACCCGGTTTAGTCCTGGTTTAGACCCGGTTTAGACACGGTTTAGTCCTGGTTTAGTCCTGGTTTAGACCCGGTTTAGTCCTGGTTTAGACCCGTTTTAGACCTGGTTTAGTCCTGGTTTAGACCCAGTTTAGTCCCGGTTTAGACCCGGCTTAGTCCTGGCTTAGTCCCGGTTTAGACCTGTTTAGACCCGGTTTAGTCCCGGTTTAGTCCCGGTTTAGTCCTGGTTTAGACCCGGTTTAGACACGGTTTAGTCCTGGTTTAGACCCGGTTTAGTCCTGGTTTAGACCCAGTTTAGACCCGGTTTAGTCCTGGTTTAGACCCGGTTTAGTCCTGGTTTAGACCTGGTTTAGTCCTGGTTTAGACCTGGTTTAGTCCTGGTTTAGTCCTGGTTTAGTCCCGGTTTAGTCCCGGTTTAGTCCCGGTTTAGTCCTGTTTAGACCCGGTTTAGTCCTGGTTTAGTCCTGGTTTAGTCCCGGTTTAGACCTGTTTAGACCCGGTTTAGTCCCGGTTTAGTCCTGGTTTAGACCCGGTTTAGACCTGGTTTAGACCCGGTTTAGACCTGGTTTAGACCCGGTTTAGACCTGGTTTAGTCCTGGTTTAGACCCGGTTTAGTCCTGGTTTAGACCCGGTTTAGACCCGGTTTAGTCCTGGTTTAGACCCGGTTTAGTCCTGGTTTAGACCTGGTTTAGTCCTGGTTTAGTCCTAGTTTAGTCCTGGTTTAGACCCGGTTTAGTCCTGGTTTAGTCCTGGTTTAGACCCGGTTTAGTCCTGTTGGGGATTAGGGCTCTATTTGAAAAAAATTCCTAGTTAAGGATATAGTGCACGGGCCTACTGACCTGATGAATAGAGGAAGAAAACCTGTAGGTCACCTGGGGGTCCAGTCAAATCCTGCCTGAATTTTACCACCAGAGGCCAGAAGAGAGGCATTTTTTTACTGGTGTGTGTTTTTTTGTTTAGCACAGGCCTATTGGGGGGGGCATAAAGCAGGTCATCCATAGTGCAGTCTTGGTGCTGTTTTAAGTGCTATCAGTCAAGTGCTTAATAGGAAATATCAGATCAATTAATAAAATAAAAGTTAGTAAAAATAAAACCTTGTTAGTAATCACACAGTTAGTCAAACCATTGTCCGAGACTTGATCCATGGATTCCCCGCTAATGTGCTGTTCCTGTAGGTCTGTGTCTGTGTGTATGCTGTTGTACATATGAGTAGAACGATTAGATCCCTCTCCATAGAGCCAGGTCCCACTGACATTACTATAACATGCCTCAGGTAAGTGCGTCTAGTTTTTTAGATTCAGTAATAAGTGCTATAAGGAAGATTGCTTCATACAATAAATAAACATTAAAAATATTAAACAACATGAGCAATAATTATTAAAAAAACCACACCAATACACAAGTTATTTACAATATACACAATGGTTTTACTGAGGGAGGTATAGTCAGAAATCGTGTCAATGAAAAGGTGAGCAATGCTGGAGAGTGGTTCAGGTTCTACTCAAATCAGAGACAGGTGTGGACCTGGTGGAGAAAGTGTTTTTTGGGCAAAGGTTAGGGATAGGTAATGGTTAAGGTTAGGGATGGGTAATGGTTAAGGTTAGGGATGGGTAATGGTTAAGGTTAGGGATGGGTAATGGTTAAGGTTAGGGATGGGTAACGGTTAAGGTTAGGGATGGGTAACGGTTAAGGGATGGGTAACGGTGATGGTTAAGGATGGGTGATGGTTAAGGTTAGGGATGGGTGATGGTTAAGGTTAGGGATGAGTAATGGTTAAGGTTAGGGAAATATTGAGGGTTATGGGAGAAAAAGTCAATAAATAAAAAATTGAAATAACAAAATAAAGTAAAGGGAGGGGGTGGTTTTGTGTTATTGATTACTTGTCATTTAGGCCTCTAGGGGCTAGTGTGGCCAGGTTTTGTATCCAGATCTGTTCTGCTCTCTTCCTCTGGCCTATGGTCCAGTGCTGTGCTCGACTCCAGTGATGATCAGGTTAGTTGTGGGATGGATGAGGAAGTGTGTGACCAGAGATGTGTTCTGTCGACCTTCCCTAATATTGTACAGGTGTTGTTTTAGCCGGGTTTGAATTGTATGTTTGGTTTCTCCTATGTAGTGCTTATTGCAGAAGGTGCAGGTGATGACATAAACTGTGTTGGATGTTTGTAGTGAGAGTGTAACGGGGACTGGCAGACCAGTGTTGCTATGAGGGTTATGAATGAATTTGCGCTTTTTGTAAAACTGGTTGATGGGGTTGGGATTGTGCCTGTGTTCTTTGTAACATGATTTGACCAGATAATCTTGAAGGTTTTTATTGCGCCTGAAGGCGGAGACAATGCGGTATTGACAGAATGGCTGGTAGTCTTGTTGTAGGTGTGTGAAGGACTGTTTAATTGTTTTGTGTAGGTTTAAGATTGTGTGGGAGAATGTGGTGATGAACGGAAGAATACGCAAGTTCTGTATCTGCGTGTCTACAGAGCCTGGAGGGTAGGGATTCAAACCCTGGTTAGGTAGGGGCAAGGGCAGTATCGACAGGGACTGGAGGAGGGATTCAAACCCTGGTTAGGTAGGGGCAAGGGCAGTATCGACAGGGTCTGGAGGGAGGGATTCAAACCCTGGTTAGGTAGGGAAAGGGGAGGATTGGGAGATAGGGGTGGCGGTTAGTGTAGACAATTCTTCTTGGACCAGGGGTGAAAGTCGGCCTCTTTCGGAGCGAGTGGGAGTAAGGGAGGCCATAGTTTGGTATTTTAGGTGACGAGAAATCTTTTGAATAGCCACGCTTACGCAGAGCAGAGAACAGGGTTGAAGTAGCCTGGTTGAAGTCTATGGTATTTGAACAGATGCGATGAAATCTGATGAGCTGCGATTTTATTATTCCAGAGAAGGTGTGTTTGGGGTGATAGCTCGATTTATGAAGAAGGGCATGTGTATCTGTCGTTTTGAAGTAAACCTTGGTTTTGATCTGTTTTTGGGTATCTTTTAGGGGGCTGAAAAAAACTGTTGTGTCCAGAAAATTAACCTGCTGTGGATGTATGGTGTATTTGAGTTTGATGGATGGGTGGTGATTATTCAAGGTGTCTATAAATTGTTGGAAAGTGTGCAGAGGGTGTGGCCATGCTCCAATGATGTCATCCAGAAAACGGAGAAAAACAGGGGTTGGAGGGGCATTTTGTAAGGGCCTCCTGCTCCCACTCGCTCATGTAGATGTTGGCGAGGCAGGGGCAAACCTTTGGCCCATGGCTGTTCCACTTATCTGGAGATAATGTTTATTATTGAAACTAAAGTCATTATGGTCTAAACAGAGTTTAAGAAGCTGAATGATTTCTGAGTCCGGTCTATTAGGGTCTGGATATCTACTGAAGGTTTTTTGAACGGCAGAGATGCCCAAGTTGGTTATGATATTATAAAGAGAATCTATGTCAATTGTGAAAAGGTAAGTGTGGTTGTGGACAGCCATGGGCCTGATGGTGTCCAGGAAGTGATAGGTGTCTTTAATGTAGCTGGGGTGCCTGTTGGAGAGTGGATTAAGGAAGGAGTTGAGGTATTGAGCTATATTGTAAGTGGCACTGTTGCAATCTGAGACTATTGGGCGACCCGGAGGAACCTCAAAAGGAATAGTCCAGGTATGAGGATCTTTGTGGATTTTAGGAAGGAGATAGAAGATACGAGTGCGAGGCTGATCTGGACCGTAGAGAAAGTGTAGCTGTTTGTTTGTTATGACTTTCTTGTCATAAAGAGATTGTATTATGGATCGTAGTTGCATCTGGGTGGTTGATTGTATGCTGTTGGCCAGGGGACGGTAGTGCTGGGGATTATTGAGCTGACGATTTCAAGAGGTATTGTTGTCGGTCCAGGATGACTATTTTGGAACCTTTGTCTGCAGGTTTGATAATGATGTTGGGGTTATGAATGAGTTGACGGAGGGCTGAACGTTCCTGAGGGGCGAGGTTATCTTTAATATCTGGCGTGGGTTGGAAAGAGCGAAGAGTACGGAGGTTGCTGCTGATATAGCGTTGGATGGATATGTTTATTTGAGAAGTAGCTGGTTCCCACAAAGATGGATGGGTGAAGGGTCGGCTACTGGAGGAGGTTCTATTGTGGAAATAAGAGGCTATTTTGAGACGACGGTGATAGTAGTGAAGGTCCTTTTGAAGTTCCTCCCGGTTAGGTTTTGTGGGACGTGGTATAAAGGTAAGGCCTCTCTCCAGCAAGCCAACTTGTGCGGTAGTTGGCGTGAAGAGGGTGGATAAGTTTAAGATGTTGAGGTCGAGCTCCACCCCAGATCCACTGTGGTTTGTCGAGTGGGAGAAAAGGACTGGGTAATAAGTGGGGAGTTGTATTTGGGGGAGACCGGGTTGGAATAGTAATCTAGATTAAATTTAGTTGACGGAGCCAGTTACTGAATATAGCGGTGGTAGGTGTCCAGTGGATATTATCTGCAACTGTAATGAAGGTGTCTTGAGGATTTCTACTAGAAAGGGAAAGTGGGTGGCAATGTATTTATTAAGCTGAATAAGGTTTTCCTTTTGTTTTTGAGGGAGGTTAAGGGAGAAATTGATTTTGGGAAAGTATATGTCTGCATTAGGAAGGTCAACTTTGCTTGTTTGTACAGTGAACTCATTTGTTTGACAGATGTTTGCTGGGGGTCCTGTTCCCTATTGTTTAGGCCTATGGCCAGAATGAGGATTTTGGTGGATGTATTGATTTGTGATTTTTCCATAAGTTTGTGAAAGTGATAAATATTGGCTCCTGGGTAACTGTCTAACTGGATATTTCTGTGATGGTGAGGGGGATTCGATTGATATTGAGTCCCCAGGATAAGGACAGGCCTTCTCCCAATGAAGTACCAGTCCTGGAGCTTCCTACTTGGTCTGACCAGGTGGTAGATAGGTTTGTATAAGTTGAGCGGGGGAGGTGTTGAGGTGAAGGGTGTTTTAGGCTGGGAGGAGCCTGGAAGGTAGCCCAGGGTGGATGAAGACACGGAAGTGGCACCAGTCGCCAAGGAGGAGGACTCAGTGGGTTCTGTAATGAGTGAGGGGGGTTCAGTTAGGGTTTTAGTCATGGTCTTGGTGACCTTTAAGGACCCACTCATCATTCCCCCCACATTTGAGGCCTTGTGAGCTGTTTTTATGGGACCTGTTCTCCTAATGTCCTTGGTGCTGGTACACCTGGGGTGAAGCAAGAGGAGAGATTAGATCAGTTAGTTTAACAGAGACATTTGACCTTTGAGGTGTGTTTGTGAGGAGGAAGGAAACAGGACCTTGTTTAGGCAGGTTTTTTGTGGGAGGTGAACTTGGGCTTGGACTTCCAGGGTCCTCCCAGTATTTGTCGAGTGAAGTAATTGTTGGGGTGATGTGTTTGTGAATGAGAGCCGGGTTTGAATTGAATGTGCAGTTGGATGGTTTGTCAGGTCTGGGACAACAGGGGAGAGCTGGAGGTCCGTGAGAGTAAATGCGTTGTTAGTGGATGAAGTGGCTGGCGCTAAAAGGCTAGTTTTCTGTTGGAGGGGGGTGGACGTAGTTGGGCTGGGTAGCCTTTTAGGGACTTGGTTGCATCCCAGGGTGGGGCTATCATCCTTTGGCCACTGTGGTGTCTTCCCTCTGCTGTGGGGCCCTGGAAGGATGGATTCTGAAGCCTCAGTAAGTTGGTTCATCTGTGGTTTTGGAGTCTTGGTTGGAAGCCGTAGCGGTGGGTTAGTAGTCTTGGCTGTAGGTGGCTTTGCAGCTGATGGTTCTGGGAAATGGTTGGTGGTTTGCTGGGATGTTATAGTTGATTGAAATGTAGGGGGGTCGTTAACTGATGACTGCAGGGGGTTGTCTGGTATTGTATGGGCTGGGGGGGTCCAAAGTGGTTGCCGAGGAAGATGGTTAGTGGTCTTCTTGTGGGTTGAGCTTTTAATCCTGGTGTTTTGTGTCTGAGTGGCAGAGTCACTGTTCCTGCACTGGTTGTGTTGCAGGGGTGGTCTATGAACAAGTTGATCCTGATAAGTTTGGATATGTTCTGAGAGTGTTTTCTTTTGTCCAAGGTACAATGTCAATCTGTTTGGTCGCTGAGCTTTAGGAAGGACAGGGAAGGCTTCTTCTTCATCCCTCTCTGGAATGGTTGGAAGGGTTTGGATCGGTATTTCAGTGGTGGTTGTTAGCCATGAAGGTTTGGTAGAGGTGGGTGGGGTGTGGCTGGGTGTCTGTGAGAGATGGAGGCTGAGGATGTGCTGGACTGAATGAATGGTGGTGGTGGTAAGGCGTGGTCCATAACGTTTGCACGCCCAGCCAATAGCTATTTGTAGTGCAAGTTTATTTGGAGGTGTATGTTGGAGTGTAGAGATTATGTGGGCATAATGATCCTGTAAGATATGCATGTTGTTATTCATCCACTGTGTAGTATTGCCCTGTACTTTGATGCGCGTCTCTTCACAGGGGGTGGAAGGTTTGATGAAATCCGTTAATCTTTTAATTTGGCGTAGCATTCCTGAGGGTGGGGTCAGAGTGGTGATAGATTTGTCGATGATGGATTTATGGTGAATGGCTTGGATCAATTTAAAATAGTGTTTGCTGGTCTGTCTGGTCTCTGGGTCAGGGGGGTGGGTAAGCGCTGGAGTGTATGTGGTGTGTGTGTGGGTGGTGTGTGGCCGTGTATGTATTGAGTGTGATTGAGGTTGTAGAGTGTGTGTGTTGTGTGTAGGGTTCTTACCTGGCAGTTGGAAACCTCTCATGTTGCCGAGTTACACAGCACAATATCAATAGTTCAAACAAATTGTGACGTGGTCCTACCTGAGACACGAGGTGGTTGGTTTAGGGTCTCTTCACTGTGAAGGCTGGATGTTAAGCTCCATGTTCGTAGAAAGGAGTCCAAGGTTTCCAGATTTATCCTTTAAAAGGCTCAGATTTCCCAAAGTAGTAAAAAGAGTCCCAAAAAGGCTCAAATACTTGTTAAAAGAGTCCTTTAAAACAATGTCCAGGTAAAACCACTGCCAACAATTAGTTAACTTTGACCAATTTAAATAATTAAAATCCAAATTAATTCAATTTAGCAATAAGCTGAGAGGCTGTGCAACAGAGAAACAAATCCCTGACGTTTCGCAACTAATTGTTGCTTCCTCAGAGGGAGATGGAGAATTCCAACTGCCAGGCACTATTTGAATGTTGGGGTTGGGTCTGGTGTCCCCGCCTCAAGATTCAACCAGCCAATAGTAGAAGACTGTAGTCACATGTGTGTAAGGTGAATGGATAATTGAGTAATTGAGTGAACTTTTGGAGGGAACTCTTCTGTGGTGTGTGATTGGTGGAGCTGTGTGAGAGCTAGGTAGTGGAGGCAACAGAAAACAAAGAAGAGGGGGAGGGGTTAAAAGTTAGTTGCTTTAAAAAAAAAAAAAAAAAAATCCAAGGAAACTAGAAGATGACAAGTCAGTGGCACTGGCGGCGTTCTGTTGGGGATTAGGGCTCTATTTGAAAAAAATTCCTAGTTAAGGATATAGTGCACGGGCCTACTGACCTGATGAATAGAGGAAGAAAACCTGTAGGTCACCTGGGGGTCCAGTCAAATCCTGCCTGAATTTTACCACCAGAGGCCAGAAGAGAGGCATTTTTTTACTGGTGTGTGTTTTTTTGTTTAGCACAGGCCTATTGGGGGGGGCATAAAGCAGGTCATCCATAGTGCAGTCTTGGTGCTGTTTTAAGTGCTATCAGTCAAGTGCTTAATAGGAAATATCAGATCAATTAATAAAATAAAAGTTAGTAAAAATAAAACCTTGTTAGTAATCACACAGTTAGTCAAACCATTGTCCGAGACTTGATCCATGGATTCCCCGCTAATGTGCTGTTCCTGTAGGTCTGTGTCTGTGTGTATGCTGTTGTACATATGAGTAGAACGATTAGATCCCTCTCCATAGAGCCAGGTCCCACTGACATTACTATAACATGCCTCAGGTAAGTGCGTCTAGTTTTTTAGATTCAGTAATAAGTGCTATAAGGAAGATTGCTTCATACAATAAATAAACATTAAAAATATTAAACAACATGAGCAATAATTATTAAAAAAACCACACCAATACACAAGTTATTTACAATATACACAATGGTTTTACTGAGGGAGGTATAGTCAGAAATCGTGTCAATGAAAAGGTGAGCAATGCTGGAGAGTGGTTCAGGTTCTACTCAAATGGTTCTACTGGTTTAGACCCAGTCCGGGTCTAAACCAGGACTGGTTTAGTCCTGGTTTAGACCCGGTTTAGACACGGTTTAGTCCTGGTTTAGACCCGGTTTAGACACGGTTTAGTCCTGGTTTAGACCCGGTTTAGACCCGGTTTAGACCCGGTTTAGTCCTGGTTTAGACCCGGTTTAGACCCGGTTTAGTCCTGGTTTAGACCCAGTTTAGTCCTGGTTTAGACCCAGTTTAGACCCGATTTAGTCCTGGTTTAGACCCGGTTTAGTCCTGGTTTAGACCCGGTTTAGTCCTGGTTTAGTCCTGGTTTAGTCCTGGTTTAGACCCAGTTTAGACCCGATTTAGTCCTGGTTTAGACCCGGTTTAGTCCTGGTTTAGACCCGGTTTAGTCCTGGTTTAGACCCAGTTTAGTCCTGGTTTAGACCCAGTTTAGACCCGATTTAGTCCTGGTTTAGACCCGGTTTAGTCCTGGTTTAGACCCGGTTTAGACCCGGTTTAGTCCTGGTTTAGACCCGGTTTAGACACGGTTTAGTCCTGGTTTAGACCCGGTTTAGACCCGGTTTAGACCCGGTTTAGTCCTGGTTTAGACCCGGTTTAGACCCGGTTTAGTCCTGGTTTAGACCCAGTTTAGTCCTGGTTTAGACCCAGTTTAGACCCGATTTAGTCCTGGTTTAGACCCGGTTTAGTCCTGGTTTAGACCCGGTTTAGTCCTGGTTTAGACCCAGTTTAGACCCGGTTTAGACCTGGTTTAGTCCTGGTTTAGTCCTGGTTTAGTCCTGGTTTAGTCCTGGTTTAGACCCAGTTTAGTCCTGGTTTAGACCCAGTTTAGACCCGATTTAGTCCTGGTTTAGACCCGGTTTAGTCCTGGTTTAGACCCGGTTTAGTCCTGGTTTAGACCCAGTTTAGACCCGGTTTAGACCTGGTTTAGTCCTGGTTTAGTCCTGGTTTAGTCCTGGTTTAGACCCGGTTTAGTCCTGGTTTAGACCCAGTTTAGTCCTGGTTTAGTCCTGGTTTAGACCCAGTTTAGTCCTGGTTTAGACCCGGTTTAGTCCCGGTTTAGACCCAGTTTAGTCCTGGTTTAGACCTGGTTTAGTCCTGGTTTAGACCTGGTTTAGACCCAGTTTAGTCCTGGTTTAGACCCGGTTTAGTCCCGGTTTAGACCCAGTTTAGACCTGGTTTAGACCTGGTTTAGACCCAGTTTAGACCTGGTTTAGACCCAGTTTAGACCTGGTTTAGTTTAGTTTAGTATATACTTTTATAGTTGGCATATGGCATATGTTTTTCTCAGTCCTAGCACAGGCCTAGTCTCTTGTGGGACATAATTGAATGGACTGCTCCACCATGTGAGCTGATTATTCAATATTTTTTACAATAATCTTTTGTTAATGTTTTAAATGTTAATGTTTTTAAATGTTCAACAAGTCGACTAATAATTAGACCAATTAAGATCTTGCTTCTACTGCCCACAGACAATTCTTCTTTGCAGAAGTATGTAATGCACACTCTGCTCTATCGACCTGCATTCACTTCCTCAGAGTCATCTCCCACAATCCCCTTCTCTCTGAGAGGGAGAGTCTCGTGTTTGAAGCTGCAGACTGATGCTGGTTTATCTCACTTCCAGATGGTTTCAGCCTCGTGTTGAGCTGTAATCTCTGCTGGTTGTGTTGGTCAGTGCTGTTTGTGAGAGTGCTGTCAGATCAGAGGCAGCTGCTACAAAGACTGCAGCAACAAGAGATCCTGCGCTTTTGTAGCTCACTGTTCTTGAGTGATACAAGTCAGGATGGGAATATAAAGCACTTCAAACTCTTCGGCAGCAGCACACACCAGTTTAATCCAACGAGACCAGCTCAAACGTGGTTCAGATTTAATGTCGCTGCTAAAAACTGGCTCCAGAGTCAGTAATGGCTGCCGTTCCTTTTCAGTGAGAGTTGGGTCATATGTCGACACTTCTGTCTTGTGTCAGGTGCTTCTCTTTCTACCACTAAGGGCCAAAAGGGAGATAATTTATTTTTTTCTGCACTACCTCAACTGGCCACAGGTAGAATTAACAGCACTGAGGCGTGACCCGGAGTTAAAAACACAATATGTTTATTAATCTAATGCAGTCTGATGTCACAAGTACATTCATAAACTTTCAGATAAACACTTCTCTCACCGTCATTCCTCAGTAACTCTGGAGCATCTGCCTTGGATCCTTAGTTTAATAGAAATACATCAGTTTTCTGTATCTGTATTTCTAGCACAAAAGATAACTCACGGGATGGTTTCAGTGTGACTCGACGCTTTTGACAGAGTTGAACTGATACATCGGATAAAAGAACCGGAACCTATGACAAAATCAGCAGCAGGAGTGACCTTTGGCCTTGGTCTTTGGAGTTTTTGACTCTGAATATTGAGATGCGTTCCTTAAGTATAGGGTTAGTCCTATCTGCAGGAGTCGTTCTGGGCATGTGCAGTGAGACTCGGGCCCAGCTGTCTCGTCCTAAACCCTGCAGACCCTCTGGTCTCACAAAGCCCGGTCTGTTACTGGGTCTACAGTCGGGACCTCAAACAGGAGGGGTCTGTGCTCTCAGTCTAAAACACCAACCGTCCCTGAATAATCACTGCACCGACGCTAAACGGAGCGGGACCTTTCTGCTGCGTCAGGTTTTTGGTTTAACACAGTGTAACCGAATAATAATTCCCTTTTGATGTAAATTTCTGATTAACATAATCAAAATTCTAAAGGGTCATGGCAGGAGTATCTGATAATACAGGATTTAGTTGGATTTGAGCAGGTTTTAATTGGATTTAAGGAGGTTTTAGATTATTTTAAACAGGTTTCAGCTGGACTTGAGCTGGTTTTAATTGGATTTGAACGGATTTTAACACTCTGTAGTTTTTCTGTTGTTTTTCCGTGTTTTTTTTAAAAATATAAATATTGCGCTTTTCCACCCACTGTAGTAGGCACTCTACACGCTTTACCAGTGTTACAGCTGACACCAGTGGAGCAAGGTGGGTTAAGTGTCTTGTCCAGGGACACAACGACAGAATGCGGGAGGGAGCGGGATGTTATGATGTTTTGGGATGTTTTGAGCGGGGATCGAACCGTCCACCCGCCGGTCGAACGACGGCCGCTCTACCCACTGAGCTTCTGCGGCCCGTTGGCAGGGACCCAGCTCATCTCAGGTGCCTCTCCGTTCTCAGGGATTTAAAAAAAGGGAGTGAACGTGATTCTCGATGGTATGCACAGGGAGGACACCTCAGCTCCACACGGGCCTTATATAGTCAGAGCAGGTTTTAGTTGGACTTGAGCAGGTTTGAGTTGGACTTGAGCAGGTATTAGTTGGATTTGAACAGGTTTTAGTTGGATTTGAGCAGGTTTCAGTTGGATTTGAGCAGGTTTTAGTTGGATTTGAACACATTTTGGTTGGACTTGAGCAGGTTTTAGTTGGATTTGAGCAGGTTTTAGTTGGATTTGAGCAGGTTTCGGTTGGATTTTCATCCAATCACAGTTATGTGGACTAAAACACTAGCCGTGGTTTGACTCTGAAGAGTTCTTTTGTTGTGTGGATGGTTTCCTCCTGCTCCTCTTCTCTGATTGGTCGTTGGATAAACTTCAGCCGCATTAAAACATTAGTCAGATCCTGTTGAGCATTTTCTCCACTGTCTCATCTCCAGTGTGTGTGGATTGTGTCTTTGTTCGTCTCCTCACTCTGACCCTGTGTAACCAGTGTCACAAGACCCTCCTCACGGTCCCAGGCCTGGCTCTGCGCCGCTGGACAAGCCTCTCTGTGTTTGTCTGTCTGTTAGAGCTCATTACAGAGACACAGATACACTCTGGCCTGTCTTTATCGACTCCTCCACCACTCCTTTCTCATCATGTTTCAATCAAAATACATTGCACAGAGGCTTATCTTATGTAGCATTAACGTGACTCTGGAAAATGGAGAATGCTACTGAATAAAATAGTCTTAGCAAAATGAGCACGATTTTGGTTCCCATCAATTTTCTATCGGACAAAACGAATACCTCCAACATTGCCCGAGTGAAGCCTCAGTGGAGGGTAATGTGTGCAGAGGATATGTTGAACTGGGTTGAGTTTTTGCTGAGTCAAGAGAAAAGGCCTGACTTTGGATGTTTGATCGGTGCCAGCCCAGTTCCTGTGCTGCACTGGGATCGATACGAGTCTAATCGGCTGCTCTTCGCTCAAACACAAACTCAGCCTTTTACTGAACACTGGTGAGTCCAGTTTATTTACAGAGAGAAAGCCCACTGGACTTTTTATTTAAATCAGTTTTATCCAAAAAGCGTATCTTTCCCAGAAGAGGAGCGTGATTAACACCTCTGCCTTGGTTTTTGTCACTTGTTTTTATCCTTCTGTATTTATACAGAGTCTGTTCTTTCTTCTGGAAAACATCACAACACTTTGGAACAAATGGATCAATTGGAAAATGGATATTGATGCCACAATGCATTTATATCAATAGTTTGGGTTTAGTTTCTTCTGCTTCTTAACAATATTTGTTAAACATTGCATTAAAAAAAGCATTTTACAGCGAAATAAAAAAATCTTGACATTCTCGACCAATACAAAGTGAAATACATTAATTTAAAGCTGTTTGTTTAAACTCCATGTAATACTATAAATCAATGTTGGAGCCCTGTCAACACTGAATTTTCCCGCTTTTGCCTTAGTTTGCATGTTTTTTTTTTTTTTTTGTCATTCATATTTCATTAGGTTTTTATTGTAACAACACTATAATAAACAGGAACATACAGAACAGTTGGTGAGAGGATCTGATTCAAGTCAACCATTTCTTCAAAGATCCACTGTAAAGATCCCATAAACCAAATCAATCCATTATCAGCAGCAGTATTCTTCTTAAGCCACCTTATGTAGCCACAGAGGGACAACCCCAAAAGAAGTCCGGTGAGAATATTTAGCTTTTCGTACAGAAGTATTTAAAGACAACCCCAAAGCCTTTTTAAAGGTCTGTCTCGCACAGCTTTAGTTTATTGTTTCCCTTGTTTTATAGTTTCCTCTTTGCTTTGTCATACGTCCCCGCAGCCTCGTGTTTTCAGCTTCAGCCCCTGCTCCTGGTGAAGCACCGCCCTCCTGCCCTCTCTGAGTCTCGTCTCCGAGTCTCCTCTCCGAGTCTCGTCTCCGAGTCTCGTCTCCGAGTCTCGTCTCCGAGTCTCGTCTCCGAGTCTCGTCTCCGAGTCTCGACTCCGAGTCTCGTCTCCGAGTCTCGTCTCTGAGTCTCCTCTCTGAGTCTCGTCTCGTCTCTGAGTCTCCTCTCTGAGTCTCGTCTCGTCTCTGAGTCTCGTCTCTGAGTCTCGTCTCTGAGTCTCGTCTCTGAGTCTCGTCTCTGAGTCTCGTCTCTGAGTCTCGTCTCTGAGTCTCGTCTCTGAGTCTCGTCTCTGAGTCTCGTCTCTGAGTCTCGTCTCTGAGTCTCGTCTCGTCTCTGAGTCTCGTCTCTGAGTCGTCTCAGTCTCGTCTCGAGTCTCGTCTCAGTCTCGTCTCGAGTCGTCTCGAGTCTCGTCTCCAGTCTCGTCTCCGAGTCGTCGTCTCCGAGTCTCGAGTCTCGTCTCAGTCTCGTCTCGTCTCAGTCTCGTCTCGAGTCTCGTCTCCGAGTCGTCTCCGAAGTCTCGTCTCCGAGTCTCGTCTCGAGTCTCGTCTCCAGTCTCGTCTCCGAGTCTCGTCTCGAGTCTCGTCCGAGTCTCGTCTCCGAGTCTCGTCTCCGAGTCTCGTCTCCGAGTCTCGTCTCCGAGTCTCGTCTCCGAGTCTCGTCTCGGAGTCTCGTCTCTGAGTCTCGTCTCGGAGTCTCGTCTCGAGTCTCGTCTCTGAGTCTCGTCTCTGAGTCTCGTCTCTGAGTCTCTGTGAGAAGTGGGTCAATGTGCTGCTGGGAGCTGTCGGAGGTTTGCAGAGGGCTAGAGAGACTGCTGTTTCTGCTGAGACCAGTTTTCTTTCTCTCCAGTGAGTCATCTTCTTTGGACAAAGGAGGAAAAACTCTCTTAGCTTTCTACCTTACCTCACATCTACAAATCATTTAGGAGAAAATACATCTTATGCCTCCCACATGCTGCCCTGCGATTAATCAATGTGTCAGCATATTCCAGCCCTTGTGACATGAAAGAGTGAGGCCCTAAAATGAAGGAAACTGCTGCAGCCTCTGAATTTAAAGTTTAGAAAGATGGGAATATACCTCTAGCCTCTTTGTTTGGCTGATGTTGGTGGTTCAGTCTGGTCTTGGAGAGTGTCCAGCAGCACATCTGTCTGTGATTATAGGGGCTCTGCGATGGTTGGGTTCCTCAGATAACCCCTCTGCTCTGACCGCGCCCCGCTGGAACACAGGCCCGTCCAGAGAGAGAACAGTGGGGCTTTAACAACTACTGACAAGTCATCTAATACACATCTACAGCCTATATCTCAGGGCTGCTCTAAGCCTTTGTCTACTCTTCACTAAATGTGTTCCTCGGACCTTGTTTCTCAATGAGGCTCCTAAAATAGACTGTTCAAAACCATACCATCTGAACATGTGGCATGTGGAGTAAGTTCTTTTTTATTTCTTCAGATTAAAAGTAGAAACACTGCTGAAACACTGCTGCTGTTGGAACTAATGACAGGCCCTGAAACCATCACAATCATGCTTTCATGACGACCCTTTAGAAAATATTTTCTCATTTTGCTAATGTACTTTTATGGTAGCTTTTAGTAATTTTTAAAAATAATAAAAGATGGCAAAGGAAAGCTCTTTGTTTGCTGGAGATGGAGGAAAAAACAAACTTTTGGGAAGTAAATCCTAAATCCTACACTTACCAAGCCCAGTTTCCTGCGGCTCTTTAACAGGCCTCTTACGGCTCATGAACTGAACAAACACAGGTTTTTGTTGTGACTCATCTCTTTACCAACACTTATTAACTTCTTATTGCAGCAGATATTTACTTTGAAACTTAAGAACCAAAGATACGGTGAATTTGAGAAAAACAAAAAGTTTCAAAGTAAATCTGGTTTCTTCAGCTCGTTAAATGTGAGAACACAAAGCGACAGTGTTTTTACTGTAGCTGGGGCTCCTAATAATCACTTTGAGTTTCTTTAGATAAGATCCTGTTGTTTGGGTTGAAACTGTTTTGTTATTGACCCTTTTTCCATTTGAGCAGAAGGACAGACAGACTGTTCAGTGAATAAGTCGTATAGAGACTAATGAGCTGTATCATAGGTTTACATGAGGTGGTGACAAACCAATAGAAACAGCACTTGGTGAAAAATAGAAACCCTAAATGAATCCATCCTGTTAGACTTTGCTATATATAAAGAGGCTAATGTCTTCTGTGATATTGTCTGTAGTTGTTGGGCAGTGGACTCCGGAACTAGAGCCGTGTTGATTAAACTTTGAACAGAGACAAGCCAGTAATAAGCCTCAGAGGTATTGATGCCGATATGGACAGAAGAGATCAAGATATTATGTGTTTTGAGTTGACTATAAGACCAAGAAAAACCCACTGTGATCAAATTTCCACTGGTCACACTCAAGATATTGACAAGTTAAGTGTGAGTGTCTGTGAATGTAAACATTTCTAGCGTATGTTCCGTGTGTCTGTAGTAAAGGGCTCACAGAAGCAGACTCAGGAGGGGAAAACCCAGACCCTCTCCCACAGACTGGTTTTATCTGCTCTCAGTGCAGACACAGGCCTGTGTTTATGTTGTACAGGCAGACGGACGTTAGAGGACTGTGGGAATGTACGGACTACAATATGGCCGCCACTGCTGCTGCTGTAGTCGTCTCTGTCTCAGTTCTGACGTTAAACACTAAGCATTAGTTGAATCTCAAATAGAAACACGGAGCTGTAATATTGCTGATTTTTGCTTTTCATATGTTTATTATAAAACACGACATGTGGCAAGTACAAACAATAGCCGTTAAGGACCGTTGGTTAATGCAACATTATATTAGATTTCCAGCTTTTTTTCAGCTGTGATTGTATTAAACCATATCTGTAGAAAGGAAATAAAAAAAATAAATCCAATTCCCATTCATTATTGTCCACAAAGTTAAAAACCCTTCCTTTGAGTTTTATAATGAACAAACTGAGTTTCTGCATTTAGCTCTGTTTGTTTTTGCCGTTATGCAAATCTAAGGCGGAAGAATGACACGATGAAAACTAATGCCCAGAGGCTGTGAAGTGTGACTAACAGTTTAGATCAATCTGGAAGTGTTTGCAGAAAATGTCATTCATTTTATTTTATTTTTTTAAAACTTGATCCGGTTTTAAATAAAATTAGTGTCTTATACGGTTCATACTTTGTAAATTTAACCACTCCAGTCTCTGTCTCCGCTGCATTCAACCAGAGCAGAACAGCTGCAGCCTCAGGAAACAGGTTTAATATTCATCAGCTCCTGGACTGCACCATTAATACTTGTCAAAGGGTTTGTGAGCTGGAGGACAGGACCTATTAAACATGTGACTTTTTATTTACCTGGTGATATGCAAAAGTACAATGTGTTTCTTTCAATGTTTTCTGTTTCATAAAAGTAGTCGTGAAACTACAAGAAGCGGGGGATGACCGAGCTAACACAGAGCTATCAGAAAAAGCAGCCAACTCTTTTGGTGATTATTGCTCTAGATAATAGAAATTTGTTCTTGTGGTGGCAAAAACAAAGTAAGTTCTGACCAGGACTTTCCATATTTCACGAGAACTCAAAAATGATGTCATTTTGTTCTTGCAACCTTCAAGAACAAGAACACATTTATTGTTCTTTTAACCAAGGTAAAAATAGGGGGGTATTTTGTTTGCATGTCCTGGTCACATGGGTAAGAACTAGCCCGGCCATTGTATTACACACAGAGATATCAGTCTGGGATTGTGGGGTTTGAACAAGCCTCTCCCATGGAACCCCTTAAACGGTCCTCGAGTAAAAGCGCCACCATACAGTCATATATACCTCCGTCCACCAGAGGGCAGGCTCCAAAAGCAGAAATATAAGGAGAAACCCAATGGCGACTTTACAAGAGTAAAACTCATGTTTACAGCCTGGTACAAAAGATGGCTCCGGTCTCTAGAGCTAAGTTTTTACTTCATGACAACTCTGGGGGGGGGTTTACTCCATATTAAAACGGAGCAAAAGCCGAAAAGCCCGGATGTAACCGCCATTTTATTGCCCTGTCGTAATAACAATATCGGTGAATAGGGGACCAATGGGCGGAAGACATCCATATTTTATACAGTCATTGAGTTTGAACAGGATTTCAAAGCAGGACTGCGGGCGAAACTAACGTTCGCTGAGTAAACCAATCGGAGAAACCCCGGATGTGACGATTCCAGTTGTCAACATATACCAGCCATAGATTGTATAATTATGGATGATATCCGCCCATTGGTCCCCTATTCACCAATATTGTCATTACGAATGGGCAATAAAATGGCCGTTACATCCGGGCTTTTCGGGTTTTACTCCATAGTAAAACAATAGTTTTTAGATAGCATAAACCAACGTAATTTTGAAAAATTCACCCCCCCCCCAGAGTTGTCACGTAGTAAAAACTTAGCTCTAGAGACCGGAGCCATCTTTTGTACCAGGCTGTAAACATGAGTTTTACTCTTGTAAAGTCGCCATTGGGTTTCTCCTTATATTTCCGCTTTTGGAGCCTGCCCTCTGGTGGACGGAGGTATATCGCTGTATTTTGCTGTAAAATCACCGTATGGCGGCGCCCTTACACGAGGACCATTTAAGAGGTATCATGGGAGAGGCTTGATACCAGCGTGGCTGTCGGGAGAGAAGCTGCTGTGGTTGTAAAGACATGTCCAGGTCTTAAAGAACAGAAGCAAGCGCAGTATCAAACAGTCGCTCCGATGCGTAGGACATCTGGAATGTTTTGGTTGAAAAAATTGTCGTGCTCAATATGACGCAAAACAAAATCCTGCCTCCCTCGCTACGATTAGGCCCGGGAAATAAGAGCCGGAGCAGAATCCAAAGCAGACTGGACAGTCCCAAGTTCTCTGTGTATGCAATACAGCAAGCAAGGGCTGGACAGGCTAGGTAAGAACAGCGTTCAGTCCAGATCTCAATGGATGGGTGAAAAGGACATGTATATAAACCTGCCAAAAACCACTTCACAAGACATATTTAATAGGATAATGTCTGTATGTGTGCAACGTTATCTGCTGAAGAGACTTTGAGGTTAGACTTAAGCATTGTCGTGTACTCAAAATATAATAGGGCTTTTTTCACAATTTGGTGATTCAGGAACATTCCCTTCTGGTCTAAACATCTTACATTATAGATATTTATTGATATGTTTCTGTTCTGTTCCCTGTCATGTAAACCTGTCTGCTGGTATCTCATCCCCTTCTGTTTCTGCGTCGGTCTCTCGCTTAAGTCTGATTAATCACAGCAAATGAGTCGACTGAGCGCTGATCTCTGTGTGATTCTCTCCACAGGACGTCATGTCAAAACCGGACAGCTGGCTGCCATCAAGGTCATGGACGTCACCGAGGTAAGACCACAGCCCACACCGCACATCGGCGGCCATCTTAGATCTGACATAAACCCTTCACTCAATTGTCCAATCCTACTTATTCTAGGTTGAGAAAAGGAGTTATTCATACGCTACGCCATAAGTTAGTAGCATTAAAACAAATGTAAAAAGGATGTTATATATTCGGGCCTGCACATTTTAGCCATCCCTCAAATTTAAATCTAATCAACCCATGTTAAAGCACTGAGGCTTCAGATTCTCGTACACAGATCTTGTATAAACACTCTAATTTTGTGCTTTATTAGGTTGTATACCTGTGTTTCAAGCTCATATTGTTAACACATGAAAACACAAACCCCTGTTTATAAAAGTCTCCAAAATCCGAGAGGAAGCAGTGGGTTTGAGCAGGTGTCATATTAGTCACAAATGAATCAGATTTTGTTTTCTAGAGCAACGCTGTCATTTCCCACAAAGTCACTCTGAGTCACATCAGGTGTGCTGTTGCGTCACTGAACTGTGAGAGAAGTGTGTACACATGGGACATGTCATAACCCAGAGACTGTGTGGACATTAAAGCTCCAATCCAAAATGAATGCTGTCTTTGTCTCATTAGGACGTAAATGTCCAACTTATGTCTCTGACCTTTTAATGACCTCTTCATAATAAACAAGTGGGTTTAGAGACAAAAGGAGGCTCTTGGAGTGAAGTGCGTCAGTCAGGCGGCCCTCTACTGTGGGACGTCCCATCTGCACAAAGCTAACACATGCAGAGCGAAGCGTATGTGCATTATATTCATGAACACAGCAGAGCGCCCACAGACTCCAGACTCATGAATACACTCTGTCTTTTTACACAAATGAATGTTCTTCTGAGTGTGGAGTCCTCCTTATGTTTTACAACAATAAATTATTCCAATTCTTTCATAAAAAATGCCTTTCTAAAGAATATAAAGACACAACATTAAATAATTTTAAAGTTTCTCTTTCAAAAAGGCCCCGGTCTAATTGATTGGTGATACTTTGTTCAGCCGTTGATTGATAAAAACATTCTGACTCTGATCTGTGAAAGTCTGAGTGAAACAGTGACTCAGCAGGTCTGAGCAGGTCCAGGCTCTGTCGCTGCCGCTCCTCTTCTGTCCAACACTAACGTCACCCAGCGCTGACGCAGATCCAGATTTACAACTCACATTAAACCACTGTGTTGACAGACGTTAAGGTGCGTCTCTGACAGGTGCGTCTCGGGTAAATGAAGCAGAAAGTATTTGTTGTAATAAAAACGGGCAGGTAGTTTATCAAATCGTGGAATGTAAAACTTATTTTTAATTAGCCTCAGAGATTAGTAACCTTTTGAAATCACTGTCAAAACTTTAGATTTCAGTGTTAGTCACCTGTTCGTCTGGAAAACCCACTGCTACAATAGGGTTTGTTACTGTCTGAAATCCTAAAAACCTGTCCCAATCCAACTAAAACCTGTTTAAATCCATCTAAAACCTGTTCAAATCCAACTAAAACCTGTTTAAATCCATCTAAAACCTGTTCAAATCCAACTAAAACCTGTTTAAATCCATCTAAAACCTGTTCAAATCCAACTAAAACCTGTTTAAATCCATCTAAAACCTTTTCAAACTAATCTAAAACTTGTTCAAATCCAACTAAAACCTGTTTAAATCCATCTAAAACCTGTTCAAACTAATCTAAAACCTGTTCAAATCCATCTAAAACCTGTTCAAATCCAACTAAAACCTGTTTAAATCCATCTAAAACCTGTTCAAACTAATCTAAAACCTGTTCAAATCCAACTAAAACCTGTTTAAATCCATCTAAAACCTGTTCAAATCCAACTAAAACCTGTTCAAACTAATCTAAAACCTGTTCAAATCCATCTAAAACCTGTTCAAATCCAACTAAAACCTGTTTAAATCCATCTAAAACCTGTCCCAATCCAACTAAAACCTGTTCAAACTAATCTAAAACCTGTTCAAATCCAACTAAAACCTGTTTAAATCCATCTAAAACCTGTTCAAATCCAACTAAAACCTGTTCAAACTAATCTAAAACCTGTTCAAATCCAACTAAAACCTGTTTAAATCCATCTAAAACCTGTTCAAATCCAACTAAAACCTGTTCAAACTAATCTAAAACCTGTTCAAATCCAACTAAACCTGTTTAAATCCATCCAAAACCTGTTCAAATCCAACTAAAACCTGTTCAAATCATCTTAATAACCTTATCCTCTTTTAGACACTGCTGCTGTTCAACAGAATACCTTCCAAATAACAAAA
Source organism: Perccottus glenii (assembly GCA_024416835.2). Taxonomy (NCBI): domain Eukaryota; kingdom Metazoa; phylum Chordata; class Actinopteri; order Gobiiformes; family Odontobutidae; genus Perccottus; species Perccottus glenii. Next base: position 1,327,057 of record CM044567.2, read on the forward strand.
TGAACAGCCAGATTTAAGACTAAAGCTAAATCCAAGTCCCTGTTCGTTCCAGACTGACTCCATATGATTGTGCTTGTCCTTCTGTTTGTCATGTGACTTGTGGCAGCGGGGAGTGTGATAATCCAACAGCTGCACCGCACACACACACACACACACACAGACACACACACACACACACACACACACACACACACAGACACACACACACACACACACAGACACACACACACACACACACACACACACAGACACACACACACAGACACACACACACACACACACACAGACACACACACACACACAGACACACACACACACACACACAGACACACACACACACAGACACACACACACACACACACAGACACACACACACACACACAGACACACATACACACACACACACACACACAGACACACACACACACACACACACACACAGACACACACACACACACACAGACACACACACACACAGACACACACACACACACACACAGACACACACACACACACACACACACACACACACAGACACACACACACACACACAGACACACACACACAGACACACACACACACACACACACAGACACACACACACACAGACACACACACACACACACACACACAGACACACACACACACACACAGACACACACACACACACACAGACACACATACACACACACACACACACACAGACACACACACACACACACACAGACACACACACACACAGACACACACACACACACACACACACACACAGACACACACACACACACACACAGACACACACACACAGACACACACACACACACACACACACACAGACACACACACACACACACAGACACACACACACACACACACAGACACACAGACACACACACACACAGACACACACACACACACACACACACACACACACAGACACACACAGACACACACACACACACAGACACACACACACACACAGACACACACACACACAGACACACACACACACACAGACACACACACACACACACAGACACACACACACACAGACACACACACACACACACACACACAGACACACACACACACACACACAGACACACACACACACACAGACACACACACACAGACACACACACACACACACAGACACACACACACAGACACACACACACACACACACAGACACACACACACAGACACACACACACACACACACACACACAGACACACACACACAGACACAGACACACACACACACACAGACACACACACACACACACACAGACACACACACACACAGACACACACACACACACACACACACAGACACACACACACACACACACACAGACACACACACACACACAGACACACACACACAGACACACACACACACACACACACACACACACACAGACACACACACACACACACAGACACACACACACAGACACACACACACACACACACACACACAGACACACACACACAGACACAGACACACACACACACACACACAGACACACACACACACACACACACACACACACACACACACAGACACAGACACACACACACACAGACACACACACACACACACACAGACACACACACACACAGACACACACACACACAGACACACACACACACACACAGACACACACACACACACACAGACCGAGGAGGTGGGGGTTGACAGAAAGCCAACACGAACTCTGCATAAGGGCCACAGCCCCACATAAAACAGGAACGTGACATTTAACACAGGTGATGCATACAGCGCTGCAGAAATAAATGAGCATAAGATAAAAGCAGAGAATAGGATTTGTTGACTTCCTCCTCCAGCTGCTCTTCCTTATAAACCTCTCTGTGCTCCGTCTCAGCGTGTGTTCAATTACAGCATCACAGTTAATCATTGTCAGTCTGCTATTGGCTCGTCTCTGCCGCTTCTGACTTTTTCTGAACACGTCATATGAACAGGTCTCTTTCTTTAACTGAATGTACACTTTAGAGACACACACCAGAATTTAATATTTATATACGTTTACTTTGGTATAACCAGCAGCACTACACATTTTAGAAGGTTTTTGTTGGATTTGAACAGGTTTTAGATGGATTTGGACAGGTTTTAGATGGATTTGGACAGGTTTTAGATGGATTTGGACAGGTTTTAGATGGATTTGGACAGGTTTTAGATGGATTTGGACAGGTTTTAGATGGATTTGGACAAGTTTTAGATGGATTTGGACAGGTTTTTGTTGTACTTGAACAGGCTTTGTAGCGGTGAGTTTTCTCAGATGAGCGGGTGAATGAAACCTATGTATCTGTATGTAACTGTCAAATAAATAGATTTTGTTTCTAAATTTCAGAGTTAAATCCACTCGGTTCTTTCTTGTTTGGTTCAGGAGGGACATTTGGGTTAAACACGTTAAAGACTGAGACGCCGCTGCGTCCCGGTTGGACACGGCTGTAAACACTGTGTTCAGTCCTGGGCCTGACTCTGCAGAGCGTCCTTTGTTTAAGGATTAATGCTGCATGAGTGAGTCCCGCTGTGAGCTGTGTACAGTCAACAGTGAGACACACAAAAAACTCCATCAGACTCACGTCAGGCTTATGTCGGAAATACATAATATATTCTAAATGTGCAACTAATAAGACAGTATTCTCATAAATCAGTAATGACAGCAAGTAGGAGCATGACACATGACATAAAATAATATATTTTTATTATAATTGAACCATGTTTGTTGCTGTCATATTATTGTTTGAACAAGATAATTTCAATAAATGTAATTTAGTGTTAAACAGAAACTTTACTGTATCCTGTGGTATTTTGTGATTTCTGCTCGTTGGTCCTTTCTGGGTTTTATGGAGCTTTAAAATGTCAATTTTATTTTTATTTTTCTATCTGTGATGGAAAAATACAAAGAGTAGATTGTGAACAATTTAAACAGTTTTCACTGTAACTACATTGCATTATGTAAAGTGAGAAATGTGGTCTGGTTGGGTGCTGCCATTTTGAGTTTGCCAACAATCTAGCCGTAATAACCACAAAGATGTGTGTTGTGCAGATGTACAGATGAACTAACTGATGTTTTTCTCTTGTTCAGGACGAAGAAGAGGAGATTAAGCTGGAGATCAACATGCTGAAGAAATACTCCCACCACAGAAACATAGCCACGTATTATGGAGCGTTTATAAAGAAGAGCCCCCCGGGACACGACGACCAGCTCTGGGTGAGTCCTCAGGCTTCGTCTCCATCCCACACAAGACAACTGCTCATTACAGTTTTGGAGAGGATCTGACTCATCTTCCACCACACGATGGAGTCACACAACCCTAAAAACTAAAGCAAGCAATCAAATGTAGCAACAAAATGCTTATAAATCCTCACAAAACCTGCTGAGACGTCACGGCCATTTACTTAATAAGGATTGAGATAATGCCAGCTTTAAAGACACTGCTTCCACAAATTAATTCAAGAAAAGAGGTGCGGACGTTTCAGTGATTATTTTTTATTTTTTTCTCGTTGCAGCTGGTGATGGAGTTCTGTGGAGCAGGTTCGATCACAGATTTAGTGAAGAACACAAAGGGGAACCAGCTGAAAGAAGACTGGATTGCCTACATTTCCAGAGAGATCCTCAGAGTAAGACCTCCCCTCTTTGTCTCTTTTTTTTTTTCCTATGTCTTATGTTCCTGTTGAGCGTCACTAACTCGTCTTTGATTGCAGGGTTTGGCGCATTTACACGCTCACCACGTCATTCACAGAGACATTAAAGGCCAGAACGTCCTGCTGACTGAGAATGCAGAAGTCAAACTCGGTGAGTACGAGCTAAAAATGTCTGACTGCTGCTCTCAGGTCGTCCAATAAAAGAAAAGTCTATGGTTAAAATAAAGCTGCATAACCCAGTCTCAGTCTCGCCGCTCCTCCTCACCAACCCAAACCCTGACTGCTTGTTTTTCATTAGTCAACACTGCCTCAGGGAATTACCCACACTTCATTGTGCTGTGGCGTCCATTATACATTGGCATGGGGAAGCCCTGAAGCACGAGCTGGTGACAAACCTGTCACTGTTGGTCTCATGATTTGGCTTCGTCAACATAAAGTCACACGACTCGTCTCTGTGGCCCCAGCTCCTCATCGTTAATATTAATCTCCTGATGTCACCTCGGCCCCTTCAGTCCCTTCATTCCCTTCAGTCTGGGACGGGCATCGATGAAGCCTCTGGGCCATATCTATAAGCCTTTACCAGAGTTTTAGTAACATAGATAGAATACTTGCAAATAAGCAGCACAGATTTAGAAAGTTCAAATAAACGATCATGTATTCAGTTTTAACTCTGAGACGAACTGTTCATTGTCCAGGAACAGTTCATTGTGTCGTCCCCACCCAGGCCCAAAGCTGCTGGGACAGGCACCAGTCACATGACCTAGTTTAAATAGTCTTCTGTTTGCAGTGGACTTTGGTGTGAGTGCGCAGCTGGACCGGACCGTGGGCAGGAGGAACACCTTCATCGGGACGCCCTACTGGATGGCTCCTGAGGTCATCGCTTGTGACGAGAACCCGGACGCCACCTACGACTACAGAGTAAAAAAACTACACAGATAGATAGAATCCACACAACGAGATGAGAAAAACTTAAATGAATAAATACAAAACAACCATAGGCCTCCATGATAACATTCAGAAAGTCCAGGAAAGTGTCAGTATTGTCACGTATTTTAAATGAAATCCTCAAAGACAGGGCTCTAGATTAACTTTGAATTTCAAACTAGTGCCTTTTAACTATTTTGATTTGATTGCACTACATTATGACTCTTAGTAAAATATAGGGACAGACATTATTACGTTGGTGTTGGTGCCGTTTGATTGGAGCTGTAACTCTCGTCTCTAGAGCGACCTGTGGTCCTGCGGCATCACTGCCATAGAAATGGCTGAAGGAGCTCCACGTGAGTGACTTTTATTTTGAAATTTGTGAAATATAATAAGTATAATAAGTTTTTTTGAATTTTTATTAACTTTAGTGTTAATTCTTTTTTCTTTCAGCACTTTGCGACATGCACCCGATGCGTGCGCTCTTCCTCATTCCCAGAAACCCCCCTCCAAGACTCAAGTCAAAGAAATGGTAAGTGCCTTTTAGAACCTTTCCCATTTGCTCTTATGACTCTATTATTTCAGTTGACAGCTGGTTCACAGGCCCAGAGAGGACAGAGGCTGTCATATATAATGTTTTTTGGCTTTGCCTTTGTCTTAAACGAAGCCTTAGTGTCGACTTAGCTTTTGTTCTTCCGTGATCCTTCGTTCTGTCCCGCTCTGACACGCTCTCACTCGACTCTGCAAAGGTCCAAAAAGTTCTTTAGTTTCATCGAGGGCTGTTTGGTGAAGAACTACACCCAGCGGCCGCCGACGGAGCAGCTCCTGAAGCACCCCTTCATCCGGGACCAGCCCAACGAGAGACAGGTCCGCATCCAGCTCAAAGACCACATCGACCGCACCAAGAAGAAGCGCGGAGAGAAAGGTCGGCCAGCTTTTCTCAATTAATCAAAATAATTTCTGATAAAAGAGGTCCAATAGGTAGCCAGCTCCAATATCTGATTGGTTCTTGATGGCTTTATCTTATTTTTTCAGATGAGACGGAGTATGAGTACAGCGGCAGTGAAGAGGAAGACGAGGATCCTCAGGAGCAGGAGGGAGAGCCCAGGTACGGTTTAGTCTAAACTCTAGGATATAAAAGAACTGAGCTGATGACTGCTTAGATGTATTGTAATGGGCCTATGGGTTTAAGTGCATTTATTTATGAATGTGAAGCATATGTGAGTGAAAAGGTTTAGATGTGAGTGCAGTGCTGCTGATTCAACCAGCATTTAGTTTTTGGGTGGGTTTTTTATCCTTAGTTAATGATATATTCTGAGTCTGTGTTGTGCTTTGTCTTAAGTTGATGTCTGGCACAAACTAAACGTTCTTGTCTGGTCCTGCAGTTCCATTGTGAATGTTCCCGGTGAGTCCACTCTGCGCCGGGACTTCATCCGTCTGCAGCAGGAAAACAAAGAGCGGTCGGAGGCTTTACGCCGACAGCAGCTGCTTCAGGAACAGCAGCTCCGCGAACAAGAAGAGTACAAACGGCAGCTGCTCGCCGAGAGACAGAAACGCATCGAGCAGCAGAAAGAGCAGCGGAGGAGGCTGGAGGAAGTACGCAGCCTTTCTTCAGAGTCACTTTTCAGTTTGTTTTATCGTGATCTTAAACATTGTTCTTTTTGTTCTGAAGCAACAAAGACGTGAGCGAGAGATGAGACGGCAGCAGGAGCGCGAGCAACGACGCCGCGAACAGGAAGAGAAGAGACGCGTCGAGGAGATGGACCGCAGACGCAAAGAAGAGGAAGAACGACGGCGCGAAGACGAGAAACGGAGGAACGATCGTGAACAGGTCAGACTAATAATAGCGAACGTCTGAGTGGGTCAGACATTAGGACCAGAGCAAGATCATGTTGTAGCTGTGGAGGAGTTCTGGTAAATAAATAAAATTTTTGTGGGACAGGAGTACATCAGGCGTCAGCTGGAGGAGGAGCAGAGGCACCTGGAGAAACTTCAGGAGCAGCTGCTGCGAGAACAGGCCATGCTCCTGGTAAGTCTTATTTATATTTTTATATATATATACACACAAAACAAAACACACACACAACACAGGCTTTGCTCCAGTCCTGGAGGAAATCAAACGTTGGACTGGATTTACTTTAGATCCGTCTTGGAAATTGTAAGAAGTTTAGTTTGACCGTCCAGACAAATGCATTTTTAACTTTTTAGGACGCATAGCCAAAAAAGAAAAGCTGCCGACGCTGTTTTAATTTGAAATTCCTGGTTGTGTTGTAGTTTAGACGAGTATTTACCAAACTTATTTTCAGAGGAGCCATATTTCAGGAGAAAAAATGTCATTTTTTGTGTTTTGGGGATGTTTCTCTTAGGTTTCTTTATTCTAGTGCTCTGCTGCTCCTCTTCTCTGATTGGTTTTATTTTGAAAACTCCTGCTTCTTTCTACAGTGCTGTTTTAAAATGAAAGGGCATTAGTCTGGAGGAAGCCTCAGTATTAGTCCTGTTTTTTTTCCCGAATCATATTTTGATTAGCCTCAAGTCTGTTTTCTTGTCCCCGAATGACCCTGAATGACCCTAAATGACCCTGAATGACCTGTGCGTTAGGAGTTCAAATGGAGGGAGCTGGAGGAGCAGCGAAAGGCCGAGCGGCTCCACAAACGTCTGCAGCAGGAACAGGCCTATCTGCTCTCACTGCAGCACGAGTCCAAGTCCGGAGACAAGACCAAGTCCCCCCTGGCCCAGACCTGCACCCTGCCCCCAGACCGGGTCCTGAGCTGTACCCCTCAGGCCCAGGTCGTAGACAGCCCAGGCGCTTTAACGCTAGAGTCCAGTAAAGACCAGACCGAGTCCAGCAAAGACCAGACCGAGTCCAGCAAAGACCAGACCGAGTCCAGCAAAGACCAGACCGAGTCCAGTAAAGACCAGACCGAGTCCAGCACAAAGACCCCTGAAGCCCAGACCCCAGAGTCCCACAGCCCCCCTCCCACTGAGACCCCCTGACCCTAACCATCCACAGGCTGAAGGCATGGAGCACGTCACTCATCCTCATCAGCCAATCAGAGAGGTGAACCTCCGCTGGCTCCGCCTCCTCACTGCCTGCTCTGTCTTCCTCTCTTTGTTCTCACACGGCTGATACTAAAGTGGTGCGAGTGACAGACGCTGTTTTAAACCAATACTGCTTCAATCGCATCTGTTTAAAAAATGCTGTGCACCATCTTTGAATGTTTATAACTTTTGTCGACAGAAGCAGACACACATTGAAAAACAATACATTCAGTTAGGTGAAGTTAAATTTGGTACAAATACTACATAAAAGCTGTTTCCTGTTTGTTTAATTGAAGCAGAGCTGAAGGACCTGCCATTTTGTGACGTTTGTAGCCACAAAAAAAAACAAAAAAAAAACTGGGAAACAATTATGAGAAAAAATAAAGCAGGAACAGATATGGTGATTATTTCAAATAAAGCTAATGACTAGAACAGGCTCCACATTTTCCTGCTCAATTACTACATTTTTATTCCTAATTCTTGGTTCTTACTTTCATGATACATTGAAGCATAATACTACTGAAAATAATACTTAATATTTGACAAAAAAGGTGCACACTTTTATTGACTGTTTGAAAAGGCAGAAGTGAGGATTTTGGTAAAGTTAGCACGAGAGCGTTTGCCTGAGACATAAGGGGGCTACAGACTCTGAACAGAAACTCCTTTCCCTGTTTTTAACCATTTTGTTTCCAACAGGTTCCATAATATGTCACATAAAAGCTCTTGTTTACATCTAAGCCTCACCGTTTTGTGTTGTTTCCTCCTGATCTTTGAGCAGTGGCTGTTCAGACTGGGCTGTTGCATGTGGACGGCTACGGCCCGCACTAACCCACAGGAAGTGTGTCCTCAACAAAGAGCTGTTCATATCATTAACAGCAAACCTTTTCTTCACGGTTTTAAAGACGTCCCACCTTGTCTCTGTCTCTGTGGCTGAAGCATGTTTGTCATTATCTACTTTTGTAACGGCTGACTTATTCATAAATGACTGATGTGAAGCAGCAAAGAAAAGGGGATTGTTTTAGAGCTGGGAAGGTGCCACAAAGTAGAAATGAGACATGTTTTGGAGCAATTGAAGAGTTAATCACAAAAGGTGCCGTGGTCTTGGTCTAACTTGGTTTAAAAAAAACTGTGTCCAAGACTGAGGCAAGACCCAATAAAAAGCCATCCCCTTGTACTTGCTGTTCCTCTTCGATCCCTTTTCCTCGTCCTGACCCTCACTCTCCTCCTTGTCCTTGTCCCAGGCCGACGAGCGTTACCGTAAAAACATTCAGGGTTCCCCTCAGGCCGCTCCTCCGCCCAAACAACCCGCTGTGCCTCCCCGTTCCACCGAGCCCTTCTCCAACGGCGGCCCCTCGGAGGCCACTGCGATGCACCGACCCATGGAGCCCCAGGTAACCCCTCTGTCCCTCCTCTGACCCCCTCCCCCTTTTCCTCTCTGAGCTGAAAGTCATGTGCAGGTAAGCGTTTGTATCAGACGGATCCAACTGTGTCATCTTCAGTTTTCCAAGTGTTCAACCAGAGAAAGGTTTGTGTAGTGACGGAGGCCAACTCTTACAGCACTAGTCCAACTCAAATTAGAACTAAATTGTTCTGATGAAAGGATTACGTTTGTAGCATTGAGTCAAACAGTTTCATGTCGTTATCCATTATTTTTTTTAGATGTCTCAAATTGAACATATTTATGAAAACAAAGTCGGTCCCTGCAGGAAGAGTTTAGGGCCTGAGTTTGTCTAAAATCACACGTCCAGCTGCGTCAGGCTCTTCTTCAGACTGGACACTTCAGTCGTGTGACTCCAGCAAACAAAGTCCACTGACTCCAAGACTTTAGTGGTTTAGACCTGGTTTAGACCTGGTTTAGACCGGGTTTAGTCCTGGTTTAGTCCTGGTTTAGTCCTGGTTTAGTCCTGGTTTAGTCCTTTTTTATCGACTGTTAGATTATATTCCGACATTAATCATGAATAAAATACTTATTATTACTGATCTAAAGGGCTATAATTTAAAGGTAAAGTTAACATTAGTGATTTAAGCCATAAAGGCTGCTGCTCTTGTACAGGACCTACAGGACCTACAGGACCTACAGGACCTACAGGACCTACAGGGCCTACAGGGCCTACAGTGCCTACAGGACCTACAGGACCTACAGGACCTACAGGGCCTACAGGACCTACAGGGCCTACAGGGCCTACAGGACCTACAGGACCTACAGGACCTACAGGGCCTACAGGACCTACAGGACCTACAGGGCCTACAGGGCCTACAGGACCTACAGGACCTACAGGACAGGACCTACAGGGCCTACAGGACCTACAGGACCTACAGGACCTACAGGACCTACAGGACCTACAGGGCCTACAGGACCTACAGGACCTACAGGACCTACAGGGCCTACAGGACCTACAGGGCCTACAGGGCCTACAGGACCTACAGGACCTACAGGGCCTACAGGGCCTACAGGGCCTACAGGACCTACAGGACCTACAGGACAGGACCTACAGGGCCTACAGGACCTACAGGGCCTACAGGACAGGACCTACAGGGCCTACAGGACCTACAGGGCCTACAGGACAGGACCTACAGGGCCTACAGGACCTACAGGACCTACAGGGCCTACAGGACAGGACCTACAGGGCCTACAGGACCTACAGGACCTACAGGGCCTACAGGACAGGACCTACAGGACCTACAGGACCTACAGGGCCTACAGGACAGGACCTACAGGACCTACAGTCTTATAAAAGACTCTGGAAGGAGATAAAGACATTAATATAAAGGCTTCTGTGACACTGGTCGGAGAAGCCTCTGTTGTCCTGTTGCATGTATCTCTCTTTCTCTCTGCCACTTGTTTGTTTGCACCACACTCATCTCCCTCATGTCTCCGCCCTCGCTCCACCTGAAGGTGCAGTGGTCCCACCTGGCCGCTCTAAAGAGCAGCAACAGTGCGGCCCCCTCTCCTCCTCAGCCTCCTCCTCAGCCTCCTCCTCCGGTCTCGCGCTCCCAGTCCTTCAGCGAGCCCGGCGCCGTCACAACTAGCTTTGCACAACTCCACCTGCGAAACCAGGACCCCCACCATCACCACCACCCATCCTCCTCCCAGCCCCAACCTCCCCTCCACCACCTCCCCCAGGTCCAGGCCCCGGTCCAGGCCCCGGTCCAGGCCGCGGAGGAGGTCCCTCCAAAGGTGAGTACGGCCGGGACCACCCCACGCCTCCCTCTGACCCCCCCTACACTCACTCATCTGTTTCTTCCTCATTGTTTTCACAAAGCTCTTATGGAATATAATCAGAAAAACCTGGAACAGACATGGAAATGACAAAATACTGCTTCATTATTTGGTCAATGTTTTGTGAAATGTGTCCAAAATATTCACATTGCCATCATTCGTGACGTGAGTTAATAGAGTCAGTGCCCAGACTAATCATAAACTCTGAAAACCCTGTTAAACTGCTTTTTGAGGTTCATGCTGCCATATTTGTTTTATATTATCTCTAAGCCATTAAGCAATTTAAAAAGTCTGTAGGTATGAGTAATGAAGTAGTTAGCTACGCATCATTCCTTTCCTGAAATCATAAGTGTTGGTTGTTTTTTTTTCTTTCATAACTTGCCCGGGAGAGACTTCACTGAGATGTCACGAAGGCAAACGTCTTTATAAATCTGTCGTCACAAACTTAAGGAGAACTGCTTGTTTTGTTTTGCAGTGTGTATTTCTTCGATGTAAAATGTTAAAAGTATGTTTCTGTGAAGCTCCAGCATGTCTCTGTTGTTCTTTGTTCCTCCAGGTCCCAGTGAGGACCACGTCTCGGTCTCCGGTCTTGTCTCGTAGAGAGTCTCCTCTGCCGTCGCAGCCCGGAAACCAGGTCGCTCTGAGGAACGCTGGAAGGTTAGGAGAAAAACCCTCAGACAAACCAAACACTGATAAAATAATCCACTCTTCTCGTGTGAATGACATTGTGGCTCTGTTCCGTCGCAGTAACCTGGACCCTCGTCCTCTGTGGGACCGTGTGGAGAAGCTTCAGCCTCGTCCCGGCAGTGGCAGCTCCTCTGGGTCTAACTCCAGCTCTCAGCCCGGTTCTGGAGACCGCTTCAGGCCTCGCTGTGAGTCACCTGGTACTGTCCTCAACACTGACTCATTTACCAACATCTTTGACACATCACTGTATCAGAGCTGCAAAAAGAGAGGCTAAGCCCTGTGTTGCTTCCATGATCTTCCACTTACTGCAGTATTTTCTACACACACACAGTGGTAGACTTTTAAATGACAAGCTGTTTTCTTTTGTCGTCTCAAGCTTCCTCCAAATCCGAAGGCTCTCCTCTGCAGCGTCCTGAAAACCTCTCTAAAAAACCTGAGGAGAAGAACGCGGCCCGTCCCACTCGACCGGCTGTAAGTGCTTTATTTCTGTTTCCTGCTCAGATACAGCTTAATGTCTCTGCTGTGAATGACTGTAATTATTCAACCTCTCGATGTGACCCTCTGCTCCGTTGTCGGGGATCGTCTTAAGGCCGATGTGGTAAGATGTTAAACGATCTCATTAATCACAGCCGGGCTTTTGCTTGCACCATTTCACTGCATCAGAGTCCAGACGTTCCTCCTCCCTTTGGGCAGATCAGTCCCTTTGTTTGCTTTGTGCCTGCTCCTGGATTTACCTCCACCTGCTGCTGCTGCTCATCAACTAAACATGTCTGGGTCCGGCTCAATACCTGCACTTGTGTCCCTCAAATGTATTTACGAGTATATTAACCAGTGACCAAGTAAGGAACTACATGTTGAGACATATTCAGTGAACAAATCAAACCAGGCTGACTTGGAAGTACGTCTTTGAAACGGTTCATTGGAGAATAAAGGTCAGATTAGTGACACACAGACTTTAAAGAGTGGTTAGTTTGTTGTGACTTTAAACATTACGTCAGGTTTTGTGCAGGACCTGCTTTTAGAAAAACTGCTTCGATAAAGATCAATGCTGCATAAACTATATACTTTACCTAGTTCTGTGATTCCATGACCTTGAAAAACCTTGAAACTAGCGCCGAGTCAAAGACCTGAGGCAGTAGTGCAGGTACTGGGACCGGCCCTCGAGGTTTAACCACAGACATAGTTTCCTGAAGCTGTTTTGAATGCGACACATTTGAATGCACGCTGTTTCCTTCCTCTTTATCTGCCCCTGGGTTTGTTTTTGGATAAACTGTGGTCGTTTGCGTTGTGTCTTTTTAAAAACGGGTCATTAGATAACACCACACGACAGAAACACACGTTCAGCTCTAACTTTAGTTTGGACTGGCCCAAAGCTAATGTGACAAAGTATTAAAAGAGAGACTACATACTTAAAATACTGACTGAATGTTAATGCTGTCACACAGACCGTTTAGTAAAATATAAATTGGTTCAAGTTAAAAAGTGAATGTTAAACCGACAGAAAGTGAGAAGGGGTGACTTTGAGGCTGATTTTTGGAGGTTTAATTGAACAGATTCTCTTCCGTCGCAGGACCTGACGGCGCTGGCGAAGGAGCTGCGAGCCGTGGAAGACGTCCGGCCTCCTCACAAAGTCACGGACTACTCTTCGTCGAGCGAAGATTCGGGGACCACTGACGAAGAGGACGAAGAGGAGGTGGACCAGGAGCAGGGAGACGACTCTACGTCCGGAGCCGAGGACTCGAGAGCCGGGTAAGGACCGTGTTAAATCTGGATTTGGGCTGGAGCTCTGGCTTTTGCTGCTTTTAATGCTCTGAGCTAATCTGGTTTAAACAGGGGTCGAGGCTGGACAGTCAGGTTTTTCCACAAACTACATCAACTTAACGACTGTTGATGACATCATGTGATATCAGAAATCTACTCTTAATAAAGTGGATAAGTGGAGTTTTTGTCTTGTATTTCTGGTCCTTGTAGTTCATTAACTCACCACAGATAAAACTGGCAGGACTTATTAGTATTAGTTTGTGACACATGACTTGACTACAGTCCACTTCAGATGTAGTGCTGTGCTACCTTTTAAAAGGAGCTGCTTAAACTATTCCAGAAAGAATCTAGAGACAGAAGTTGAAGTCTGAAACAGTCTGAGCTCCTGGATAAATCTGAAATACTCCTTCAGTCCCTTTACTTTAATGTTTCTTTTTAAATTTGTGACAGTTAATGCTTTAAGAAACACCTGTGTCTCGCTGCAGAACTGATGCCTGTGAGTTTATTCAGAAGTCTGTGCCTTTAGGGCCCCTGGTCTAAACCCTGGTCGACCCCTGCTTTAACCCGGCTGGAGCTCAGTGTTGTGCTGTTGTTGCGCTCGCATGGCTTCTGCATGTCTGTTAACTCTGGTCCACTTATGGACGTCAGATTTCATCATGGCTTCTACAGGAGGCTGAGCAACGGAGAGACCGAGTCGGCCAAGACCATGCTGGTGGAGGACTCCGAGAACAAACTGAACAACACGCCCTCCAAGGACGGGACGCTGGTCATCAGGCCGGTACGAACATGAAACAGATTTATTTAACTGTGTGTAAAGATAATAAAGCACGTGCTACAATCTCAACTCAAATTTACATTACAGCCAGGATATCTGTAGGATATCTGTGGAAAAGTGTCAGTTTTGTGTGAGTTTAGTGCTTTAGTGTACATCCGGACAAGTTCAAATGTGGACATGAAGGGAATTAAAAAACAGTTCCACTTTGACTTCCATCTGGTGAAAACAAGGAGGTTTGGTGAATGTTGATTATAAAATGTTTTCAGTGACGCCGCTCCCTCCCTCCAGCCGCTCCAGCTCCAGTCCCCATCACTTTACTTGTTCTCAATTCCAGAGCCAGCAGAGCCTAAAGCGGGCAGCGAACCCGGCCTCGTCCTCTCCCTCTGGCCCCGCCCTCGGCCAGGCCCCGCCTCCTCCTCTTGCTCTCGTCCTGCAGGAGAAAAACGGGTTCGGGGGTCGCATTCAGCACCTCCCAGACCTGATCCAGCAGAGCCACCACTCCCCCTCCGCTCCATCCGCCTCCATCCTGTCCTCCTCCTCCCTCCCCTCCTCCTCCTCCTCCTCCAGCCTGGTCCTGTCCCCTCACATCCCTCTGGACAGGCTCATATCCATCGAGGTACGTCCCAGACACAAACCAGACGTGTGCAGCTTTAAAGACGAGCTAAAACCGGTTCAAGTCCAACTAAAACCTGTTCAAGTGCAACTAAAACCGGTTCAAGTCCAACTAAAACCTGTTCAAGTCCAACTAAAACCTGTTTAGATCCAACTAAAACCTGTTTAGATCCAAGTAAAACCTGTTTAGATCCAAGTAAAACCTGTTTAGATCCAATTAAAACCTGTCTAGATCCAACTAAAACCTGTTTAGATCCAACTAAAACCTGTTCAGATCCAATTAAAACCTGTTTAGATCCAACTAAAACCTGTTTAGATCCAACTAAAACCTGTTCAGATCCAAGTAAAACCTGTCTAGATCCAAGTAAAACCTGTCTAGATCCAAGTAAAACCTGTCTAGATCCAAGTAAAACCTGTTTAGATCCAATTAAAACCTGTCTAGATCCAACTAAAACCTGTTTAGATCCAACTAAAACCTGTTCAGATCCAATTAAAACCTGTTTAGATCCAACTAAAACCTGTTTAGATCCAACTAAAACCTGTTTAGATCCAACTAAAACCTGTTCAGATCCAATTAAAACCTGTCTAGATCCAACTAAAACCTGTTTAGATCCAACTAAAACCTGTTCAGATCCAATTAAAACCTGTCTAGATCCAACTAAAACCTGTTTAGATCCAACTAAAACCTGTTCAGATCCAACTAAAACCTGTTCAGATCCAAGTAAAACCTGTCTAGATCCAAGTAAAACCTGTCTAGATCCAAGTAAAACCTGTCTAGATCCAAGTAAAACCTGTTCAGATCCAACTAAAACCTGTTTAGATCCAACTAAAACCTGTTTAGATCCAACTAAAACCTGTCTAGATCCAACTAAAACCTGTTTAGATCCAACTAAAACCTGTCTAGATCCAACTAAAACCTGTCTAGATCCAACTAAAACCTGTCTAGATCCAACTAAAACCTGTCTAGATCCAACTAAAACCTGTCTAGATCCAAGTAAAACCTGTCTAGATCCAAGTAAAACCTGTCTAGATCCAAGTAAAACCTGTTCAGATCCAAGTAAAACCTGTTCAGATCCAAG
Organism: Perccottus glenii; assembly: GCA_024416835.2. Taxonomy (NCBI): domain Eukaryota; kingdom Metazoa; phylum Chordata; class Actinopteri; order Gobiiformes; family Odontobutidae; genus Perccottus; species Perccottus glenii. Next base: position 1,342,830 of record CM044567.2, read on the forward strand.
TAAAACCTGTCTGAAGTCCACTAAAACCTCTGAGTGAGCCTTATGGTAAAAGTCTATAAAGCAGATAGCATTTACAAGACTAATACTAATACTAAGACTTGACCAATCAATACTTTACGGGCCCTTTATTAACGGCAGGGCCATAAACAGTTGCTCAGGTCACTTATAGAAATAGTCTGGTATTAAACATAAAGTGTAATACATAAACTGCATCTGCTCTTGTGCCTGGCAGTGATACATTAAAAAAATACAGCTCTGAGTCTCTTAAGTCTGCACACGCTCAGTCCATCCCCTTCTGTGTCCTGCTCCTTCCGCTCGGCTCACTCCAGAAATCACCTCCTTTCTTCTGCTCCTTCACTTCATTAACACTGGTGCACTGCTGCTAATGCTCTACGGCGCCGTCTGGTGGTGAATGAAAGGACACTGGGATAAAACCAGAAGAACTGGATTAACTTCAGTTTTGAACCTGTTTTATTCAGGGATTTGGTTGAATGTGATGAGTATTTGCTTTTGCTTCAATATTGGTCCATTTATAATCGTTGGTTTGGACATTGGTTCTGTCTGAAACAACAAACTTCTATTGCATTTTGGCTGTTAATGATGGTATTGGGCATTTTTATTGCTTTAAAAATAAAAGTGAAGTTTCTATGTCTCAGTGAATTTCTAGCAGACCGTAGTGTGTTAGGTTTGTTCTCGTCTGTATCTGAGCCTCTTGTGCTCTGTTTGAGCTCCTCGCACTGTTTTGTAAAAGCTCATGTTCTTGGATTAAATCAATAAAGAGAGAAACCTAAAGATTTAGGAACTTGTTTTGGAGCTGGGACTCAACACACATCTATTTATGAAATCCTTTAATTGAGCTACAGAACTATTTATCCTTTACTTTTCTATTTTTTGTTTCTGTTTAGCAGAACAGTCTCTGTAAAGTGTGTTTTAGTACTTTAACAAAAGCACAGTTTGGCTGAGTTCACATCGTTGCTTCTAACCTTTTCCAGCTTTAAACAATTAACAGTGTCTTGTTGCTTGTTGTAAACTCACTTTGTGTTTCCAGTTGAGCTCTGGTTTGAAGAGTATTTCTGTCATGTTTTTATTCCAACTCTGGGCTGTTGTCTGTTGCCAGATCTCTAACGCTTTCCTCTGTGTTGTTGTTGTTGTTGTTGTTGTTGTTGTTGTGGACTAATTATTTTCCTCTCTCTAACGCAGCCGTCTAACTGAACCTATATTTCAAAAATCTAAAGGTGATGTTCTTTTTTCTTCAGTCTCAGTCTGAGAACAGCTCCATTTCCAAACACAAGTCTTCCTCGTCCTTCACTCCGTTCATCGACCCTCGTCTTCTGCAGATCTCTCCGTCCAGCGGCAGCTCGCTCAACAACATGGGTACGTCCCTTTTAACTTCGATCATACTCTGTTTTCTTCTCGCTCTCGTCTCTAAACCCTGTCCCGGTCCTGTGGCAGTGGCGTTTGGGCAGGACGGGCGTCTGGTGGAGCAGCTCAGGGCCGACCCGTCCCGGAAAGGCTCGGTGGTGAACGTGAACCCGGTCAACACTCGTCCACCGAGCGACACGCCGGAGATCCGCAAATACAAGAAGAGGTTCAACTCTGAGATCCTGTGTGCCGCGCTCTGGGGTCAGTGCTCTGTGGAACGAAAAAAAGAACAGAAATGTAGATTATATCATGCAACCGTTTAAAATGTAACCCTGGCATCATCATTACATTTTTATTAATACTTTAGTGTTCAGAGGTTTAAGGCAGGTTAATGGAAGTGGCTTTGGATAAAAGTGTCTGCTAAATGACTAAATGTAAATGTTAATAAAGGCTGTAAGATAAGAATGATCAGAAGTTGGATTTATTTTGTAGCCTCTGGTTTAATTATATTGTGCATAAATAGATGTTATTTTACATAAAAAGCAGATAAACTTATTTAAATTTAAAGGGACATGCTGATAATGACACTTTATCTTTAGTAGAAAATGGTCGGAACAGAACTGTCCTGGTGTTAAGGACAGCTTTTATTAGTTCTGTTACTGCACTATTGTTTATCCTTAACACTGCTGTGGTCCTGTTTGTCCTCAGGCGTCAACCTGTTGGTGGGGACAGAGAGCGGGCTGATGCTGCTGGACAGAAGCGGACAGGGCAAAGTCTATCCTCTCATCAACAGGCGACGCATCCAGCAGATGGACGTCTTAGAAGGCCTCAACGTCCTCATCACCATTTCAGGTACAGCCTTCACACAAACCCAGCTTTATCTCCTGAATGTGTCGATTTAATCCAGAGCTCTAACCTTTACATGTGTCGATTTAATCCAGAGCTCTAACCTTTACATTTGTCGATTTAATCCAGAGCTCTAACCTTTACATTTAATCCAGAGCTCTAACCTTTACATTTGTCGATTTAATCCAGAGCTTTAACCTTTACATTTGTCGATTTAATCCAGAGCTCTAACCTTTACATTTGTCGATTTAATCCAGAGCTCTAACCTTTACATTTGTCGATTTAATCCAGAGCTCTAACCTTTACATTTGTCGATTTAATCCAGAGCTCTAACCTTTACATTTGTCGATTTAATCCAGAGCTTTAACCTTTACATGTGTCGATTTAATCCAGAGCTCTAACCTTTACATGTGTCATTTAATCCAGAGCTTTAACCTTTACATTTGTTTCGATTTAATCCAGAGCTCTAACCTTTACATTTGTCGATTTAATCCAGAGCTCTAACCTTTACATTTGTCGATTTAATCCAGAGCTTTAACCTTTACATGTGTCGATTTAATCCAGAGCTTTAACCTTTACATTTGTCGATTTAATCCAGAGCTCTAACCTTTACATTTGTCGATTTAATCCAGAGCTCTAACCTTTACATTTGTCGATTTAATCCAGAGCTCTAACCTTTACATTTGTCGATTTAATCCAGAGCTCTAACCTTTACGTTTGTCGATTTAATCCAGAGCTCTAACCTTTACATGTGTCGATTTAATCCAGAGCTCTAACCTTTACATGTGTCGATTTAATCCAGAGCTCTAACCTTTACATGTGTCGATTTAATCCAGAGCTCTAACCTTTACATGTGTCGATTTAATCCAGAGCTCTAACCTTTACATTTGTCGATTTAATCCAGAGCTCTAACCTTTACATTTGTCGATTTAATCCAGAGCTCTAACCTTTACATTTGTCGATTTAATCCAGAGCTTTAACCTTTACATTTGTCGATTTAATCCAGAGCTCTAACCTTTATATTTGTCGATTTAATCCAGAGCTCTAACCTTTACATTTGTCGATTTAATCCAGAGCTCTAACCTTTACATTTGTCGATTTAATCCAGAGCTCTAACCTTTACATTTGTCGATTTAATCCAGAGCTCTAACCTTTACATTTAATCCAGAGCTTTAACCTTTACATTTGTCGATTTAATCCAGAGCTCTAACCTTTACATTTGTCGATTTAATCCAGAGCTCTAACCTTTACATTTAATCCAGAGCTCTAACCTTTACATTTGTCGATTCAATCCAGAGCTTTAACCTTTACATTTGTCGATTCAATCCAGAGCTTTAACCTTTACATTTGTCGATTTAATCCAGAGCTTTAACCTTTACGTTTGTCGATTTAATCCAGAGCTTTAACCTTTACGTTTGTCAATTTAATCCAGAGCTTTAACCTTTACGTTTGTCGATTTAATCCAGAGCTCTAACCTTTACATTTGTCGATTTAATCCAGAGCTCTAACCTTTACATTTGTCGATTTAATCCAGAGCTTTAACCTTTACATGTGTCGATTTAATCCAGAGCTCTAACCTTTACGTTTGTCGATTTAATCCAGAGCTTTAACCTTTACGTTTGTCGATTTAATCCAGAGCTTTAACCTTTACATTTGTCGATTTAATCCAGAGCTTTAACCTTTACATGTGTCGATTTAATCCAGAGCTCTAACCTTTACATTTGTCGATTTAATCCAGAGCTTTAACCTTTACATTTGCAGGAAAAAAGAACAAGCTGCGAGTGTATTACCTGTCGTGGCTCCGAAACAAAATCTTGCACAACGACCCTGAGGTGGAGAAGAAGCAGGGCTGGGTGAACGTGGGCGACCTGGAGGGCTGTGTGCACTACAAAGTCGGTCAGTGCTCTTCTCTAAAGCTCCAATAAGACTCGGAGATAATCCAGTCTGGAGTCACTGAGGAGCGTGGCCAGTGTTTGACTCATTTTTATATAATTTCAGTGAAATATGAGAGGATTAAGTTCCTGGTTCTGGCTTTGAAGAACGCTGTGGAGGTCTATGCCTGGGCTCCTAAACCCTACCACAAATTTATGGCCTTCAAGGTAAGTGTCCAAATCTATAATTTATCCAAACACATACAGTTTTGTCCCAGAGAATGCCCCAATTCCTTAAAGTTTCTTCTTAAAATGGCAATAAAAAGATGCATAGAGTCATAACCACACAGGAGAAACACTGACAGTGAAAGAATCTGTACATTCCTTGGATTATAAACTCTCTATAAACTTCCTGAGCAGCCGACCAATCACAGACAGAATATTCTAAACATAGATTTGACAACACACAGTGAAGAGAGGACTGCTCAGACAGGATCAGAGTTGTTAGCTCAATGGATAGTCTCAGCTGATCTCAAAACTGACCCATTAAGTACTGTTTTTAAATCTGAAGTGAAAAGATGAGCTTGAAGAGGGCTCTCGGAGCATCTACGGTTGGCTTCATGATGAGACGGATAATGTTTTTAATCTGGTATCCTGTGTGTATCCTCAGTCTTTCGGGGACCTGGTTCACAAACCTCTGCTGGTCGACCTCACGGTGGAGGAAGGTCAGAGGCTGAAGGTCATCTACGGTTCCTGCTCAGGTTTCCACGCTGTCGACGTGGACTCGGGTGCTGTTTACGACATCTACCTGCCCACACATGTACGTACTTTTGTGAAAATAAAGCTGTCAATAGACAGACCTTGAAAAAGAGACTCTAAACTCTTGTTGTGAAAAAGAGACATGTTTAGTAATCAGTTTAAATCCCTTCAGCTGCTGCTCTTTAAAGTGTTTCCTCTCGTTGCTCAGATCCAGACGAGCATCCAGTGCCATGCCATCATCATTTTGCCGAACACCGACGGCATCGAGCTGCTGGTTTGTTACGAAGACGAGGGAGTCTACGTCAACACGTATGGACGCATCACCAAAGACGTGGTGCTGCAGTGGGGGGAGATGCCGACTTCTGTGGGTCAGTAAAACCCCCAAAAACACGCTCTGTATCAGGAACACTGTGAGTCTCATTAACCTCATGTGATGGATGTGTGCAGCCTACATTAGGTCTAACCAGATCATGGGCTGGGGAGAGAAGGCCATAGAGATCCGCTCGGTGGAGACGGGACACTTGGACGGGGTCTTTATGCACAAGAGAGCGCAGAGACTCAAGTTCCTCTGTGAGAGAAACGACAAGGTACGAACAGCCTCACACGATGGTAAATGTCTGGAACTAAAGCCAGTGGGACTATTACCCTGTTTTTAAGTATAAAAGACTGACTGACATCATCTGCTTAGAGTCAAATGACCAAAGTTAAATTCAACTGGTTTAAACAGGTTTAACTGTAAAAAAGCTATAGAAAAAAATATACAAAGTGTGCAGCAGCTCTATTTACAATGCAGACTTAAATCCCACACCTTACACTGCCCAGCTATGGTAGCCTGCCTGGGACATATGGTCGTCTATGAACAAACCCAGTAGAAGTAGGTCTGAGGGAACTTTCCCTTGAGTATTTGTAATATGATACAGGACTTAAGCCAAATTTAAGGAAGGGCTTCTCTGTGGTTTAACTTGAACCATAATTGGGTCTGAATGGATTTTCTGTGGTAAGAACCAGAAAGGGGTGGGTCTTGGGTGGTTAAACTCTGTCTTTAAAGCAGTTTATAAGAGATTGAACCTGATTCTAACTAGTTACAGATGGGGTTTAACTGCAGTCTTAACTTATTGTACTGCTGTTACTCTTGTGTTGCAGGTGTTCTTCGCCTCGGTGCGTCAAGGTGGAGCCAGTCAGGTTTACTTCATGACCTTAGGTCGGACCTCTCTGATGAGCTGGTAGAGTTTCACCCCGACTCCTTCGAACGCGACGTAAAAACCTGCAGAGACCGAAGATGGATGACGACTCTGACTATGACCAACCACGATTAAGAAGCGCCTTGAAGCGACAGAGGAGTCACAAACCTCAGCGAAGGCCTCCTCTCGAGCTCACACCGGATTGGACTGAAATCACGAACGGCTTTGTGTGTGGATTTGGGGATTATAGCTCCCCCTGTTGCCCCGCTGCTGCCTGACTCTGACGGGGCATAACTCTTAATGTGTCATAGTAAACTTTGTGTTGTTTGTGGAGGGCAGTGAGCAGATGGAAGTGTCTGGCTGTAGCGACGATACAAGAATTTTCTCCAAAAAAGAAACATGCCACAAGTGGGTCCTCGCTGTTTGCTGTGTTTAGTCCCGGTCTTATTCAGGTGACACCTAACGCGGTAGATTTGCTCGTCTAACTACTAACACTATTCCAAACCACACTTTTTCTCACTCGACTCCAATTTTGCTTTCTTCGACTCGAGGTGAGGGACCTTTCGTGATAAATCCACTAAATACAGGGTACTGGAGTCAGCTTGTACAGAACTAACCTTTGGGAACAAACGTATTCTACCACATTGCCTCAATAGAATCGAAAATACTCATTTAAAGCAAATGAAGTCTGGTTTTCAATACACTGTATGTTTTGGATGCTGCACATTAACACAAACACAGCTTCAGGATGCACCCAGAGGAAGAACCCACCTTTTAGATATTAACATGTTTGAAAAGTAGTGAATAAAAACAAAGAGGTGTGGATTCTTCTTTTTAAAATGACATGGAGCCAAGGGTAAACTGTGAATTTGCAGAAGTAGCAGGTGGCCGTTAACGTAGCATGGACTGAAGTTAACACAGAAACACAAAGGGAGCGAAAAGCAATGTGCATGCAGTAGATCTATGGGTTGAAAAAAGTTTTAACAAACCAGGGCTACATACAGCGACGCTCTTTGTATTTAAAAGTCAAACGGTGCTGTTCATTTTCTCGAGGCATAAATAAATGAATGGACTTTAATGGACCTGTTTTATTCCCACTGCTCGATAATATAATAATAGTCTTTCTTTGATATTAAACGCCCTCTCCGTCTTCTCCGAGGCTCGTGCCTTCACCCTTTCAGCTGAGAACCTCCCGAGAGCTGCCATTAATTGTACCGCTCTTATTTTGAAGGCCAAAACTACGGGACAGTGTTAACCAAATTGCATATTTTTTAAAACTCCAACTTAGTTGTTAGATTTTTATTACCCTCCAGATAAACCTGTGACTGCAGTGTTTTTTTTTATTGTAAGGCACACCACCTTTTGTTGTTTACAGAAGCATCAATAAGAATATTTATGGTTTATTTTAGGGCTCTACTCCCAGTTTTTTTTGTATTATTCTCGTTTTGTACTATCATTTCCACATTTCTGTACAGGAAATAACCGTCTTTGTTTCACTGACGACATGGTGCACAGTTTGGCCCCTGGCGGCGTGAACCAAAGGCCAGGAGACCCCGATGCCATGCCTCTAATTTATGTCCTCTCTGTGTGTACTATGGGAATTACTGTATTTTCCTCAAGGTCTTTTTTCCGTTGAATAAAATCTGAAGTAATTTACTGTCTGCTCTATTTTTTTCTTTTTGTTCCATGTCTGTTTGAATGTCAGAAAGATTAAGAGTTTACTCGGTGTGAAGAAGAAATATGAGCTCTGTTCTTTGTGCATTTGAAGAGGAAGGTTTTCATTTAGTCACAAGAACAAGGGAAACAAACATATTTCTTTTGGACTTTATTTCAGAAACCAGTGTCTGCTTCAAACTCCAGACGAAATATTTCATTTGAACTACAAAGGGCATAAGAAGAAAATGTCACAAGCGCTGCAGCTAATAGTTTGGTAAAAAGATGTTAATACTAAAATAGATATGGTTAATAATGATATAATTGTCTGCACTGCATAGGATCCTGGGGGTTTCACAAGCTATTAATGTTAATGATATGAAATATTCTGAATATTCAATCATTTATTATTATCTAACTACCCTTTTATTATAAAGTGCTGCCATAGAGGTATGTACAGTATTGCACAGCCTTAAGAGCGTTCATATCATGACTGCTAGGTCTTGTTTGTTTTCTGAGAATCTACTGCATCTACTGGTAACTTGTTTGCCACTTAGCAATAAAAAATATACTAAGAACCTGGATTATTCTGGTTAGTCACATTGTAGTATTTTGAACAATACTGTATAAAGAGATGTCATGTTTCCAGGTTTAGACTCTTAAGATATTTTTTAATAACACAATATATAAATTAACATTTAGCTGCCCTGTAAATATGGGCTGTAAAAAGTATTAGCTTCTAACAGATTTTGTGAATAACAAAAAATTCAGTATAGTTTTATTTTTTGAAAAGTTTGCCCAATGTAAAACTTATAGACGCCCGTTCAGATTGTGGCCGGCAGAGGGCGCTGTTGCGCACGCTGCAGCCCATCCCACCCCGTTTGTTTCAGCGAAGCAGTGAGTGGTAAAGCTAACCGCTAGCTTTTCCTGTTGTAGGTGAAGATCTGGGGCTTTTTCGCGCAAATCCTCACCAGAGTTTTCAGCAAACACACCATATAACCTTTAATCAGTTTGTTTATCTATTTTAATTTAGTAAAAAAAACTAAATTCACCGTTATTCATTTCTCCCAAGGCGCGCTATACCCTGCTTTTATTGTGTATCCCTGTCACAACGGAAGTGTGGTGCTGAGCCACGGAAGCTTCCCTGTTTCTGTCTGGGTCACGCCGCAGCTCTGCCGGATGTTTTGCGTCGCCACTCGCCAGAATGTGATGCTGAAGACTGGATTTTTCTGTTTAAAAGCAGCACTTAAGCTGGGTCTCGGGCGGCGGCTACTTACAGAGGTGAGTGGCCGCGGGGAAGCTGCAGCAGAGCGATCGTGAGGGCCTCTGTCGCCCGGTGAGCCGTGGGCTGGGGCCGGGGAACGAGAGGCAGGTCGTGACGGTGTTACGCCAGATTCTGCATCCTGTCGCTTTAAACTGCAAAACCTACCAAACACTCTCATTATTTTAGGTCTGAGAAATGTGGAATATGTGAAATAAGTAAAAGTGATTATCTGGAAAATATAGTGGGTCTAGTCTGGAATAAAACGGTAAATGGAGCAGTGCACCTGAGACTGAGGGGTACTGTGCAGTGACCGGGTTTGTGTCAAAAGGGAGGAGGATCCCAGCCTGAATAAAGTCAACTTTATCTGTTAGAGCTTCATGTGGACATTAAATAAGTCACACATTTGTCCATCCATAGATTCTTTTTTTCTTATCTGTGCTTAGACTACCCCTCTCCCCAGGCATGTCCCTCAACTCTTATGGCTAAAACCCAGGTGTGGGCTCTAGTATTGTATGTAGACCAGTAGTATTTAAAATATAAACAAACAGTAAACATAAAATAGCATACTGTTATTTGAAACCTCATGAGAGTAGAGCAGTAAGAGTGTTAGTGCCAGAGCTGAGGCCTTTATAGTTTATTATCATGATAGTATTAATGTAATTACAATGTTCCCAATGTGTCCTAAAGACTTCCTGTCTCTGTTATGTTGGTCTTGACAGTTTTTTTTTCTTTATACCGTTTTTCTTTTATAAAAGTCACATAGTCATGGCTTGGTCCGGAGAACTGATCTTTGCACTGGCCCCGACCCGTTTGGGAAACACTGGTGTGGTCCCTCTCAGTGCCATCTGTTTAAAGGCTTCTCCTGTTTCTCCCTCGGGACCAGGGAGAAACACAAATTGCTTCCATTGTTTTCCTCACTTGTAAGTCACTTTGGATAAAAGCGTCTGCTAAATGACTAAATGTAAATGTAAATGTAAATTTCCACCTCTTGTTCGTCGGTTCCGCTCAGCGTTCTCAGATTCTACTCAGACCTTGGCCAATCAGCTTCTTCCTGCAGCACTCTCCTCAAACAGCTGATTGATCTGATGATGTGATCAGATCATCAGGTCTGTCTCGTCTGTGTGTGTTCAGCTCCAGATGCAGGGGTCAGAGTCGGGGTCACGCTCCACAAGCTGTCCCTCTGACACTCAGGGCTCCTGTTGGATGGTTAATCTAAATAAACACCACTTTTAAGTGTTTCCGAAAAGATTTATTACAGAATGTTATGTGAGAAAACTGTGGCATCTCTCTCCCTTTGTCAGCGGAGAAGTAAGATAAAGTGAGATCTGAACAGGTTTTGAATGAATAAGCATGTTTTATTTAAATTTAAGCTGGATTTAGTTGGACAACAGGTTTTATATAAATGTAAACAGCTATCTTGTCCCCTTTTTACCAGTAATCAGAGATAACCACAGGTGTACCCTGTAGCTACATGTTAACTCAGTAGGTTATGCTCATCTCTTCTTTAATCCTCCTCTGTCCTCTGCCCCGTGTCCTCTGTCCCGTGTCCTCTGTCCTCTGCCGTCTGTCCTCTGCCCCGTGCCCTCTGTCCTCTGCCCCGTGCCCTCTGTCCTCTGCCCCGTGCCCTCTGTCCTCTGCCCCGTGTCCTCTGTCCTCTGCCGTCTGTCCTCTGCCCCGTGCCCTCTGTCCTCTGCCCCGTGTCCTCTGTCCTCTGCCCCGTGCCCTCTGTCCTCTGCCCCGTGTCCTCTGCCCCGTGTCCTCTGCCCTCTGTCCTCTGCCCCGTGTCCTCTGCCCCGTGTCCTCTGCCCTCTGTCCTCTGCCCCATGTCCTCTGCCCCGTGCCCTCTGTCCTCTGCCCCGTGTCCTCTGCCCCATGTACTCTGTCCTCTGCCCTGTGTCCTCTGTCCTCTGCCCCGTGTCCTCTGCCCCATGTCCTCTGCCGTCTGTCCTCTGCCCTGTGTCCTCTGTCCTCTGCCCCATGTCCTCTGCCCTGTGTCCTCTGCCCCGTGCCCTCTGTCCTCTGCCCCATGTCCTCTGCCCTCTGTCCTCTGCCCTGTGCCCTCTGTCCTCTGCCCCATGTCCTCTGCCGCCTGTCCTCTGTCCTCTGCCCCGTGTCCTCTGTCCTCTGCCCCATGTCCTCTGCCGTCTGTCCTCTGCCCTGTGTCCTCTGTCCTCTGCCCCGTGTCCTCTGTTCTCTGCCCCGTGTCCTCTGCCCTCTGTCCTCTGTCCCGTGTCCTCTGCCCCATGTCCTCTGCCGTCTGTCCTCTGCCCCGTGTCCTCTGTCCTGTGTCCTCTGCCCTCTGCCCCATATCCTCTGTCCTCTGCCCCGTGTCCTCTGCCCTCTGCCCCGTGTCCTCTGTCCCGTGTCCTCTGCCCTCTGTCCTCTGTCCCGTGCCCTCTGCCCCTTGTCCTCTGCCCTGTGTCCTCTGCCCTCTGTCCCGTGTCCTCTGTCCCCGTGTCCTCTGCCCTGTGTCCTCTGCCCTCTGTCCTCTGCCCCGTGTCCTCTGCCCTCTGTCCTCTGCCCCGTGTCCTCTGTCCACTGCCCCGTGTCCTCTGTCCTCTGCCCTCTGCCCCGTGTTCTCTGTCCACTGTCCTCTGCCCCATGTCCTCTGTCCTCTGCCCTCTGCCCCGTGTCCTCTGTCCTCTGCCCCGTGTCCTCTGCCCTCTGTCCTCTGCCCCATGTCCTCTGTCCTCTGCCCTCTGCCCTGTGTCCTCTGCCCTCTGCCCCGTGTCCTCTGCCCTCTGCCCCGTGTCCTCTGCCCCGTGTCCTCTGCCCTCTGTCCTCTGTCCTGTGTCCTCTGCCCCTTGTCCTCTGCCCTCTGTCCTCTGCCCGTGTCCTCTGCCCTCTGTCCTCTGCCCCGTGTCCTCTGCCCCTTGTCCTCTGCCCCGTGTCCTCTGCCCCTTGTCCTCTGCCCCGTGTCCTCTGTCCCGTGTCCTCTGCCTCTGTCCTCAGCCCTGTGTCCTCTGTCCTCTGCCCCGTGTCCTCTGTTCTCTGCCCCGTGTCCTCTGCCCTCTGTCCTCTGTCCCGTGTCCTCTGCCCCATGTCCTCTGCCTCTGTCCTCTGCCCCGTGTCCTCTGTCCTGTGTCCTCTGCCCTCTGCCCCATATCCTCTGTCCTCTGCCCCGTGTCCTCTGCCCTCTGCCCCGTGTCCTCTGTCCCGTGTCCTCTGCCCTCTGTCCTCTGTCCCGTGCCCTCTGCCCCTTGTCCTCTGCCCTGTGTCCTCTGCCCTCTGTCCCGTGTCCTCTGCCCTCTGTCCTCTGCCCTGTGTCCTCTGCCCTCTGTCCTCTGCCCTCTGTCCTCTGCCCCGTGTCCTCTGCCCTCTGTCCTCTGCCCTCTGTCCTCTGTCCCGTGCCCTCTGCCCCGTGTCCTCTGCCCCGTGTCCTCTGCCCTCTGTCCTCTGTCCTGTGTCCTCTGCCCCTTGTCCTCTGCCCTCTGTCCTCTGCCCCGTGTCCTCTGCCCTCTGTCCTCTGCCCCGTGTCCTCTGCCCCTTGTCCTCTGCCCCGTGTCCTCTGCCCCTTGTCCTCTGCCCCGTGTCCTCTGTCCCGTGTCCTCTGCCGTCTGTCCTCAGCCCTGTGTCCTCTGTCCTCTGCCCCGTGTCCTCTGTTCTCTGCCCCGTGTCCTCTGCCCTCTGTCCTCTGTCCCGTGTCCTCTGCCCCATGTCCTCTGCCGTCTGTCCTCTGCCCCGTGTCCTCTGTCCTGTGTCCTCTGCCCTCTGCCCCATATCCTCTGTCCTCTGCCCCGTGTCCTCTGCCCTCTGCCCCGTGTCCTCTGTCCCGTGTCCTCTGCCCTCTGTCCTCTGTCCCGTGCCCTCTGCCCCTTGTCCTCTGCCCTGTGTCCTCTGCCCTCTGTCCCGTGTCCTCTGTCCCGTGTCCTCTGCCCTGTGTCCTCTGCCCTCTGTCCTCTGCCCCGTGTCCTCTGCCCTCTGTCCTCTGCCCCGTGTCCTCTGCCCTCTGTCCTCTGCCCTCTGTCCTCTGCCCCGTGTCCTCTGTCCACTGCCCCGTGTCCTCTGCCCTCTGTCCTCTGCCCCGTGTCCTCTGCCCCATGTCCTCTTCTCCTCTGCCCTCTGCCCCGTGTTCTCTGTCCACTGTCCTCTGCCCCATGTCCTCTGTCCTCTGCCCCGTGTCCTCTGTCCTCTGCCCCGTGTCCTCTGCCCTCTGTCCTCTGCCCCATGTCCTCTGTCCTCTGCCCTCTGCCCTGTGTCCTCTGCCCTCTGCCCCGTGTCCTCTGCCCTCTGCCCCGTGTCCTCTGCCCCGTGTCCTCTGCCCTCTGTCCTCTGTCCTGTGTCCTCTGCCCCTTGTCCTCTGCCCTCTGTCCTCTGCCCCGTGTCCTCTGCCCTCTGTCCTCTGCCCCGTGTCCTCTGCCCCTTGTCCTCTGCCCCGTGTCCTCTGCCCCTTGTCCTCTGCCCCTTGTCCTCTGCCCCGTGTCCTCTGCCCCGTGTCCTCTGCCCCTTGTCCTCTGCCCCGTGTCCTCTGCCCCTTGTCCTCTGCCCCGTGTCCTCTGCCCTCTGTCCTCTGCCCCGTGTCCTCTGCCCCTTGTCCTCTGCCCCGTGTCCTCTGCCCCTTGTCCTCTGCCCCTTGTCCTCTGCCCTCTGTCCTCTGCCCCGTGTCCTCTGCCCTCTGTCCTCTGCCCCGTGTCCTCTGCCCTCTGTCCTCTGCCCCGTGTCCTCTGCCCCGTGTCCTCTGTCCCCTGTCCTCTCTGTAAAGTGATCGTCCTGTTGCCCGTCGCAGCAGCAGTTGTAGCGCACACCTGTTCGTGTCGATGACAGATGGTGCTCAGTGTTTTTGGAGACGTTCAGCTGCTGCGGCTCATCTCCTCAGCTTCATCTCGCTCACTGTCTCTGCTCGATACATTCAGGTCCCTGATGTCTGGATCTGTGTGGTTTTAGTCCAATACAGGCCCTATTCACGGACTTTACACCTGTTTAGTGCGGTTCTACTTTTAAGTAATTTCTAAAGGAGAAAATATTGCTACTTAAGCGATCCAAAATTTATAAATTTTATTTTTTATAACACAACCTAGTACGAAAGGTTTTAGGTTCAAGCTCCGATCTGGGCACCCATGCCAAAACAGTAGGAGTTTTTGGTTTTGACATTTTTGTCCAAGAAATTAAAAAAATGTCAGATTGGAATAGGTTCTAGTAAAATCCAATTTAAACAGATTTAAATTGGAAAACAGTACAATGATATACATCAGGAGAAGATTAATGCTATTGTCACAAAATGCAGGGCTCTCTTTTATATTTGCTCACGTCATAGTTGCATAAATAACTGTCATAGTTTTGTCATAAAGTTGTCTGCTTGGAAACCTATGGCCCATACTTGTTTTTTCTTTGTTTTGGAGTTGATTTTAATGCTCTGTTGCTCCTTGTGCTTTGTCAGTTTTATGTAAATGGGTTCTTTTATTTGAGATTTGTGTTTCCGACTCCTCTGGCCTAAGTGTGCCGCCACAAAGAGCAGCAGGTCTCTCTTCGCTCTCATCTACTAACCCCCCTCACATCGTCTCCCCTTTTCCCTTTCAGCTCAGACACACGCTCCTAAAGGTCATTGGGTAAGCCCCAGCCCCCCTCAGCCTCACAGACAAAGCCCAGGGAGCGAGTGTGCCGCTGTAGCCAGGTGTTCTCCATTGCTGCCCCGGGACGTAATGGAGCAGGCCTCACACTGCAGCTGCCTCCCATTGTGTGCTCTTTGTTGGGACGCCCACCCCTCGTTGATTCATCGGCCACACACCACATGAGGAAGGCCTTTAGAGTTTCTCAGTTAGGCTCAGGAAACAGGAATGTGATAACAGGACACTTGCCTTATGCCATTTCCCCTTCGTCACATTTGGATTAAGATCTGCAGAAATCTAAACAGAAGATTTACATTTTGCCCAATATTATGACAAATTGCAGAAAATGTGCATAATAATGTTATTGTGTTAACTTTTAAATTCGAAGAATATTGTCGAACTATGGTCTTTAATTACACTTTTATTTACTTTGAGCACAGTCAAGATAGAGCACATAGGACACTTGTATTTTATTATTTGATAGAGTTAGGCATGTGTCTCATGTAGGATAACATTGTGGAACAATTATCACTGTATGACGGTGTCAGATTAATGTAAATTGGATATGGTCAAATCCTTGGGTTGTTATTATAGTTATTATACAATATACAGATGTATCTGTATTTAAAATAATTGTATACAATTCTTTCAAATACAGGAAAGGAATAACTTTTTTGTATCTTGTCACCTCAGCTCATTTTACAGAAACACTCTGCAATGTGGTTTGTGTTTTCTAATCCCAGAATTATTATGGAACTTTGAAACAGCAGTATACCCCGCCTAGAAAGCACCAAACACTATATTTCCACCCACAGAGGACACACAGCTGTAAGATTAGCAAAGCAAAGATTGCCTCCACTACTGCTTTATCTCAAATGAAAACTCCTGGTCCCACTGTGACTGAAACTGGGCTTGGGATTTACCATATCCACTGGTCTGGGGTCAGTTCCTAAGGTCCCTTAGTCTCGAGCTGCAACATTTATTTTGTAAATGTTCATTTTAGCATTTTTGTGGAGTCCATCTCCATTTTCCTTTTTAAACTCTGATGTTTTCTGGTCAGTGTGTTTGAATACACGCGGGCTTTTGGGAAGCAGTCTGTTGCATCCAGCACCTCTTCCTCCTCCCCTCCTCCTCCTCAGGTCCTTATTGTCCTGCAGCCGTGCCGCGATTGGCCGAGCAGCAGCAGTCACTCACAAACAAACCGAGGGAACCGCAGACACTGTTGGTCCATCTGTTCTGCTGCTCATTGTCCCGACTGTCGGGACAGAAATCTGACCAGGAACCGGCTTCTGTGGGACTTTTGGATTCAACCCGGTTTGTTTGAAATCTTAAGGATTTAAATGTGCAGAAACGGTCTCTTTTCTGCAACTCTCCATCGTGTGGTGAGTGTTGCATTTATGTTGGTAACTGAGCAAGATATGATATCAAGATATGACTTAGAATGAAGAAACCTGTTCAAATCCAACTAAAACCCAACTAAAACCTGTTCAAATCCAACTAAAACCTGTTCAAACCCAACTAAAACCTGTTCAAATCCAACTAAAACCTGTTCAAATCCAACAGTTTTTATAATTTGTGTTAAAAGGCTCTCGTTTGACAGATTAGTCAAATGAATGATTGATCTTTTGCACATTGCTCTTTGTAAATTAGCTTGTTCCTAGCTTTATGTGACTTAAGGAAGCTTGTGTCTGAGCCTTAAGTGCTTGTACAGTTATCTGCTTTGACTTTGGACATTTTTAAGAGAAGTATGTGACACATTCGCTCTCTGCTCTGTTCAACCTCCAGCAGGTTTCTCTCACTGTAAACAATTCTTGTGTTTATGGCAGCATTTAAAGATCCTTATCTAATGCTCCTTTAGTGCAGTGTGGCTAAAACAAAGCTGTCAATGGTTTAGAGAGAGCCGACTTAAGTTGGTGCCTGTAGCTGTGGGTGATGCAGTTATATGACAAAAACCTTTTAAGGAATGGCTCTGACATTATTTCTAAGCTGTCTTTTGCATTGTTTTTCTCTTTAAATCTATAAGCTCTGCAGCAAATTATATAGAGCAAAAGCAAAGACCTGTTTAAATCCAACATGTTCAAAACCTGTTTGCTAAGTAAGTGGTATGTCTGTAAAGTAACTGGTAAAAAAAATCCATTAGCTCCAAATCATGAAGCTGTGTAAATGATATTATCAGTTTGTGTTTTGCAAAGTTAGCCAAAGAGACCCAATCCCTGGAAACAGTCTGTCGCAGTGAAAGGGCTGATATTTAAATAAAAGGGGAAGGGGGGGTAGTACCTTTTTATGGGTCACTTTAAGGACAATGGTTTATTTGTGACTGAAGCAGAGCTCTGCGTTTACACGAACAACTCAGTAAGGCCTCGTTTCCACTGGAGCAGGTCGACTTGGATTGGTCTGGTGCAGTTTGGTTGTTTCTGCTGAAGAGGCTCGTGTTTCCTCTGAGCTGTGTCCAGGAAAGAGAAAAGATGTGAAAAGTGCTTTATAAAAGTACTTTTGTCCCAGGGAACTGTGGAGAAATGCAGTGCCTTGTTCAGCTCCAGTCCTACATCTCCAAACCTTTCTCCAAAGTGGGTCAGAAGTCTTACCCAGTTATTTTGAAAATCCAGAAAATGTTCATAAGAAAACATGGCCTTTTTTGAGGAAAGAAAACAAAAAACAAAAAAACAGTGGCTGCTGAGAATAATTTGGTGAGGCCGATGGGCTTTTATTAGTGCAGCAGTTTTTGAAAGCATAAAGACAAGTCCCGTTGGGTTAGGGTTAACTTTATTAGTTCACCTGTACTTTTATCAGTTTACATCACCTTTACTTTTAGTTTATCAATTTAATGCATTTCTGTCATTTTTTAAATTTATGTCACATGCACTTTAACCATCTCCAGTAACTTCAGAAGCTCTTCTAGTAACAGTTTAGTCACAGTTTTAAACAGTCCCCTGTGGGCCTCCTCTGGGGCCACTCTTTGACTGTTTTTTTCCGCTGCGTCCCTCTCTGTCGGTGTCGCAGGGAGAGCCCGCTCTCTGTGACATCTGCTGCCGTGCCTTATTCCCTCGAGTCATTATTCAGCCTCCGTCTGAGCAATAATAAGTTTAGCGGCGTGTCAGGGTTTTTGTGCTCGACTCACCGCCAGACGACCCCCCCTCTGCTCCGTTAAACCCCCTCCTCACGTTTACTGCACTCACACAAAGTGCTGCCAGGACAGTCTCTTACATATTCATCACAGTCTTCTTCAAAAGGATGCACCCACTCTCCCCTCTGTCCTGCAGGTCACTGTCCCACCCCCACAACTGCTTTATCCGGATCTGGAGCCCTAAACAAGACATTTTAACGGACATGGACTTTAGCTCAGTTCAGTTTATTTACTCTTTACAGTGGTGGCATGGTGCTTAAACGAGGTAGAGCACTCGTCCTATAACTGCAAGGTTGGAGGTTCGATTCCCGCTCTCCCTGGTTCATACTGTTGTCGTGTCCTAACCCTCCTTGCCTCCAGTGCCACAGCTCTGGAGTATGAATGTGTGAGAGGTGAGTTAGGTGGTGGTGGGAGAAGGCTGTGAGCACCGTGTGTATGAAAGCCCCCCGCTCTGACTGCCCCCCCGCTCTGTCTGCCCCAGGTGTGAACGTGTGTAAATGGAAGCATGTTGTAAAGTGCTTTGGGTGCCCGAGAAGGGTTCAAATAAAGAACTGTTTTTCACCTGTTCTCCTGTTGTCACTGGAATCATCTGAACAAACAGACCTTATGACATAATTTATGATCAAGGATCAATAGATGAGAATGGTCAGTCCTGAACTTTCAGAAAAAGGAGTGCTCCCATTGTTAAAGCTATTAATTTAAACAAAGTTGTAGTAGTGCTGCTTACACAGTAAATGACAAGTTGTATTGAAAGCTTATGTCTCTTAACAGATTCTTCTTTTATCTTTGTGGTAAAAATGTCTCCTGTGGCCTTTAGACGTTCCTAAACCCTGCAGTAGAGCTCTGAGTCACTCTGCTCTGACGGACCCACCTCTGTTTTTACTGAAAAGAGTGAAGGTCCCGCTCCTAATCCCGCTGTAGCTCTGTTGTTGTTGGTCTGATGCCATCGAGACACACTTCCCCCTCCTCCCTCCCTCCCTCAGACCTTTCTCTTTATGATGTCTGTGAAAGAAGAGGGAGGGTCCAAGCGTTGGGGAGATGCTTTGAACAGATGTAGCGTAGCAACAGTTAGCGAGGCGTGTTGCCAGGCAGCGCTTTTTCATAAAATGCTCACTCACTTCCTCCCATCCTCCCTCCACCAGCGTCAGGTCACTTCCTCCTTTTCAAACGACGTGGTTCAAGACAAACGGAATCCATTTTCTGCTTTGGATGGGAGAAATGTTGGAGTATTGCTCATTTATCTTCAAAATATCCAACTAGAGCCTGTTCAAATCCATCTAAAACCTGTTCAAAACTAAATAAAACCTGTTTAAATCCATCTTAAACCTGATCTTTGTTTAGATCAATCTAAAACCAGAAAAAGGATTCTCTGTTATAAAGCAGAGGGACTGTTACAGACTCTTTCCTCTGCTCTAACACGTCTTGTTCATGTTCTCAGATTAACATTCCTGGGTGTTTCCTTTAGTTCTTGCTCAGATAAACCTTTGACAGCCTCAGATTCACCGCAGCAGATCTGTCTCTGGTGTTTGTGTAGAATGTGATTGTCTGTTTCGCCCCAGAGCCCCCAGTTAGAAGAGCATATGGGCTATAATTACCAACCTAGGGAGGGCTCCGGGACAAATGCAGCACTAACGGCCTCTTTTCAGCCCCCACCTTCACCCCCCGTGTCCCAGCCTCAGATTAATGCGCTGCGTCGTGGTCTGATGAAAACGCGCCGGGGCCAGGCTTTTAAAAAAGCAGGAGTCCATTAATTACGGTGAGGGGCCCCACTGAGTCTTTGTCTGCGCCCCTCGACAATCTGCTGGACCCAACGTCAGAGTAAACATCCAAACTGACCTCAGGCAGAAGTTATAGTCCGTACTACAACTGTCAGTGTGAGATGCTCAAATCCAGCTATAACCTGTTCTAATCCAACTGAACCAGTTCCACTGCAACATACAAGATTTTCTAAGTTTCGTTTTTTCTTTTCTGTTTCTCTGTGTAAGCAGACGTACCCAGCACATGAATACACACTTTCCCAGTTTCCACTGCCATTATTTCACTGTTTTATAAATTCATTGGCAAACATTTGTTTTGGACTGTTTTTAGTTTAAACTTAAGCAGAAAGAATATTCCTGCTGGTGGTTGCAAAAAACCTTGAGGAATTGAGGTGGAATTGTCAGTGAGTCCTAAATGTTATTGAGAAATGTCCTCAATTCTAAAGTCTAGGAAACTTCCTTAATTATTTCTTATTAAGTCAACACCATGACATTTTTGATGATATGTTACTCCTAGCTTGGGCTAGTGTGCTGTTCTTTAACTCTCTCTCTATCTCATAATGGCTAAAAAATGTCAAAAGACTTTCATAATAACTGTGTCATGATCTTTATTTGAATCTGATTCCTTTGACATCAGTTTCTGTCTCTTGTTCAGACTGTGATGCAAGCTTAGAGCGTGGGCAGCGGTCGCCCGGTGGTTGCTGGATGTCTGTGATAAATCCATGGGTCAGAAGGACTATGTGGAGCCAGGAGCAGGCCACATCCTTGAACTGGGGCTGGACTTGGAGTATCTGTACGTAGCGGGGCCTGAGCGGCAGACTGGCGGCGCTCACAGTCTTATCCCTGCTATGGAGGAGCAGGGCCGAGACTGCTCCCCTCCAAACTCGTCTGAAAACAAGCCTGAGAGCGAGGAGCCCCACTGTGAGGAGGCTTCATGTGGGGGCCATGACGCGGGAGAAAACAGCTCGTGTCACTTAAAAAACACACACCAGCCACTGTGTCGGACTCAGTGTGTGGACCTAGGCACCGAGGGGCCTCCAGAGCCCCCTCCAGAGCCTCCTCCAGAGCCCCCTCCAGAGCCTCCTCCAGAGCCAAAAAACACGGCCCTGACTCCTGCCCAGTCCCCCTTAAACTCTCCAAACCAGAATCCAGTGGAATTAACCTGCTCTGAGGCCAAAGAGAAGCAGTACCAGGCCAAGCTGGACTTCGCCCTGAAGCTGGGTTACTCCGAGGAGATGGTGCGGTCAGTTCTGTCCAAACTGGGGCCCGACACGCTCATCAATGACATACTGGGAGAACTGGTCAAACTAGGAACTAAGACTGTAGAGACAGAGCAGCCCTCCCTCACCTCCTCCTCTTCCTCCTCGTCTTCGTCCTGCGGCTGCTCGGATTTACTCGAAGGCCACAGGTCAGACTCTCCGGCTCTGTCCGAGTCTGTGTGCGACCAGGAGAACCTGCGGCCCGTTGTGGTGGACGGCAGCAACGTGGCCATGAGGTCAGCTGAGCAGCACTATTTACAGAATACACACACAGCTTAAAGTCTGCACACATCAGTGTAAACCCCTTCTATGCAACACACAGTCACAGAGAGTACTTTGTGAAGTTGTAGAAGCAGAAGTTAGTTGTGTTTTCATTGTCTAACTTGTGTTTTTTCTGGTTTTCTTTGTAGCCATGGAAACAAGGAGGTGTTTTCGTGCCAGGGGATCCAGCTGGCCGTGGACTGGTTCCTGGATCGGGGTCATCAGGACATTACTGTGTTTGTTCCTGCCTGGAGGAAAGAGCAGTCCCGGCCCGATGCCCCTATAACGGGTCCGTAACTCACTGTGGACTGTTTCTTTTTACAGTCTTCTGATATTAACCCGTCTGTCCCACAGACCAGGAGATCTTAAGGCGTCTGGAGAAAGAGAAGATCCTGGTCTTCACTCCGTCGCGGCGCGTTCAGGGCCGCCGGGTGGTTTGCTACGACGACCGTTTTATCGTGAAGCTGGCGTACGAGTCAGATGGCATCATCGTCTCTAACGACAACTACCGTGACCTCGCCAACGAGAAACCGGAGTGGAAGAAATTCATCGATGAGCGGCTCCTTATGTACTCCTTTGTGAATGACAAGTACGCACAGTCAACAGTAATAATAATCAGACACACTTTTAGTTTGTATTTGTAAAAAGCGTCTCCTAACCCTGTGCGTCTCTCAGGTTTATGCCTCCGGACGATCCTCTCGGACGACATGGCCCCAGTTTAGACAACTTCCTCAGGAAAAAGCCGGTAATGCCTGAGCAGAAGAAGCAGCCCTGTCCGTACGGTAAGTGGAGACAATCGAGGGAATAAGAGCGTTTGTACAGGACAGCGGAAAGAGCTTATAACACAGCACTCCCTGCGCCACGAATCAAAGACATCTATAGGTAAATAGTTAGATTAATGAGAGAGTGAACAATTTTTGGTGATTATATGTCTCAGTGTCAGTGTGATTAATTAGACATTGTCCAGACTGTAGCTACCTCACACCCAAAGCAGCTGAAACAAACTCCAGCCAAAAGACAAAAGACTAAGCAGGATAAAATTAATCAATTATTCAGATAAACTTCAAAGCAAATGTTCTAAACTTTAGAATTTTACTACTATTACTGTTTTTGTTTACTCCAGGAAAGAAGTGCACTTACGGGCACAAGTGTAAATACTACCACCCAGAGCGAGGAGCGCAGCCTCAGAGAGCTGTGGCCGACGAGCTGCGAGCCAGCGCAAAAACCTGTGTCGTCTCAAAGAACCAGGCCGACTCTGGGCTGGTGAAGAGCCACAGTGTCCCGGCCGGCTCCACGGAGGCCAAGAAAGGAGCTCAGAAACGTCAGTCAGACCCCAGCATCCGCGCCTTATCCTACAGTGACGCAGAGGAGAAGCTTTTGGCCAAAGGTCGGGCAGAAAGCCACAATAGTAGCTCCAGTGGGAGTATCACCATGTCTCCAGCTCCAGGAGGCCCCCAAGCGGCTCACAGTCTGCCCCAGGATGAGCCCTCCAGATCGGGCACTCAACACGGGCTGCTCCCGGCCCAGTCCCACGACCTATACCCCCACTGCGAGTCCCCCGACCTCAGTTACTACTCTGTGACTCGAGCCTACTCCGGACTCAGCCTGTCCTCCAGACGCAGCCCCGACTGTCGCTTCCCCAACGACACTGACCTCCGCCTGGGCTCGCTGGGTTCCATGGGCTCGACCGGGTCCGAGTGTGGGAGCGAGAGCAGCAGCTGTGACTCGTACTCGGAGCGGCCCTGTCCTGCCTGCCCCCCTGACTCCTTACTTGAAGACTCTCTGCACTACCCTCACCCCCACAGCAGACTGTACGGGCATCACTCTGCCTCCAATCACGAGCTGTGCGGTCTCCACCCGAATGAATACCCCCACCACTCCTCCAGTTACCACATGACTCGGCCCCACGACCAGCCTCTGGACGCTCCTCCCAAACGTCCTCTGTACCCGTTACCGCCTCATTTACAGCACCAGCCGCTCACAGCTCGCTCCAGCTGCCCGGGGGACTACCACCACTCTGTGCCCAGCCCCCACCCTCCAGGCTCCCCTTTAGGACGCTGCCTTGGCCCGACTCGACCGGAGAGCGTTTCTGATTCCCACCTCTACGAGCACCTCTCCCATCCTCACCCCAGACCCAAAACCCTCCCGAGCTGGGACACGTACTACCGCCCGCCTCTGCCCACATCGCGGTACGACATCTCCCCCTGGCACGGTTCGTCCTGGGACAGCTGCAGCCAGCACCACTCCTCTCACCCGGCTCTACACCCGTCTCCCAGCCACTACCTCCCTCCGTCTCACCCTCCTCATGCGCCGGGACCATCTTACCCCTCTTACCCCTCTCACAGCCCTCACCTCGGCCTCCCGTCCCATCCCACTCCGTCCTATCTTCCGCCGCACCCGGACTCGCCCGCTCACAGCCGCTACAGCGACATCAGGGAGAAGGTCTACATGAATCTGTGTAACATTTTTCCGTCGGAGCTGGTGAGCCGCGTCATGGCACGGAGCCCCCATGTCACCGACCCGCAGCAACTGGCCGCGGCCATCCTGGCAGAGAAGGCCCAGACGGGATACTGATCACAGCAGGATTCAGGGTGGCTTTGCAATTAGGGCTGCACAATATCAGGAGAACATTCAATATCTTTTAATATACTGTGAAATATGAGTTCATGAGTAAAGACTGTGTCAGGTCAAGATCGAGTCAAGACTAAGACGGGGGATGATACACAGTTTTAGTCCAGACTCAGTGTTTCTTGTGCAGCCCTAGGTGCAAATACTGGACTCAACTGAATGGATTCTTTCTCATTCTATTAATATTAATTTATTTGTTTTTGTGTCAGATCACAAAGACATTTTCAATCGTAGAATTTGTCAAATCTACAGACACCTGACTTATTCCTTTTTGTATATAAAAGGATGGATGGTCTAGCAAACACATTATGTACAATTCTCAGTAGATTTTCCAATATGTTTCTAATCAAAGTGGTTCTCTCTGGTCTCTTTGGACTCTGGTCTCTCTGGACTCGGTCTCTCTGGACTCTGGTCTCTCTGGACTCGGTCTCTCTGGACTCTGGTCTCTCTGGTCTCTCTGGACTGGTCTCTCTGGTCTCTCTGGACTCTGTCTCTCTGGTCTCTCTGGACTCGGTCTCTCTGGACTCTGTCTCTCTGGACTCTGGTCTCTCTGGACTGGTCTCTGGACTCTGGTCTCTCTGGACTGGTCTCTGTGGTTTCTCTGTGGTCTCTCTGGACTGGTCTCTGTGGTTTCTCTGGACTTGTCTCTCTGGACTGGTCTCTGTGGTCTCTCTGGATTGGTCTCTCTGGTCTCTGGTCCCTGTGGTTTCTCTGGACTTGTCTCTCTGGACTGGTCTCTGTGGACTGGTCTGTGTGGTCTCTCTGGACTGGTCTCTCTGGTCTCTGGACTGGTCTCTGGACTGGTCTCTGTGGTCTCTCTGGACTGGTCTCTCTGGTCTCTGGACTGGTCTCTCTGGACTGGTCTCTGGTCCCTGTGGTTTCTCTGGACTTGTCTCTCTGGACTGGTCTCTGTGGTTTCTCTGGACTGGTCTCTCTGGACTGGTCTCTGTGGTCTCTCTGGACTGGTCTCTGTGGACTGGTCTGTGTGGTCTCTGTGGACTGGTCTCTCTGGTCTCTGGACTGGTCTCTCTGGTCTCTGTGGTTTCTCTGGACTTGTCTCTCTGGACTGGTCTCTGTGGTTTCTCTGGACTGGTCTCTCTGGACTGGTCTCTGTGGTCTCTCTGGACTGGTCTCTCTGGACTGGTCTGTGTGGTCTCTGTGGACTGGTCTCTCTGGACTGGTCTCTGTGGTTTCTCTGGACTTGTCTCTCTGGACTGGTCTCTGTGGTCTCTCTGGACTGGTCTGTGTGGTCTCTGTGGACTGGTCTCTGGACTGGTCTGTGTGGTCTCTGTGGACTTGTCTGTGTGGTCTCTGTGGACTGGTCTCTCTGGTCTCTGGACTGGTCTCTCTGGTCTCTGTGGTTTCTCTGGACTGGTCTCTGTGGTTTCTCTGGACTGGTCTCTCTGGACTGGTCTCTGTGGTTTCTCTGGACTGGTCTCTCTGGACTGGTCTCTGTGGTCTCTCTGGACTGGTCTGTGTACTATAGTGTGCGTGTTGTGCGGCAGTCTGTTGGGTTTTTTCTTGTCGTCTGGAGATGACAGTGTTTGTTCAGAGTTGTAGAGATGGGTGTGACCCTGTCGTGTGTACCTTAGTTTTAGTAAGGGACATCATTCTCTCTCTATTTATCTATCGCTCGGTCTCTCTCGATCTCTCTCTGGCCCCTTATTTCGGGCCCTCTCTGGTTTCTGCTACAGACAAGTAAAGTCTTGTTTCCACCAACTCAGTTTGAAGTGGAGCTTTGTTGGAAACAAGCCCTAAACACCCTGTGTATTTATTGTAAATATATTTAACGTCTGGCTCTGCTGCGTTGTCTGTAGCAGATCTCAGCTGAGTCCACGCCTGGCAGAGAAAAACCTTGTTTGATACAAATTGTATCATGAAAAAGTTGCTGGTGTTATATACAATACATGGACTCGTCGACGCATATTTAAATACTCTCGATGTATTGCTATATGATGATGATGATGACGTGCATTTTGTTTAAATATATAATAATCCAACTTTAATCTTGTTGAAGTAGCTTTGAGACAATTATTTACATGAACCGAGAGTGGTCTGCCTACTTTGTTTAGGTACGGCCCACTTCTTTCTCTATTGCTGGGTTTGAAGCTGGCTTTAATTTTTAATCTTAATAATCAATTAAATTAATGCTCTGTTTGTGACATAATATGCCGCAATATGGCCATAATTGGTCAGCCTCATTTTCCTGAGTTTGGAGTCATTTTGGAACTTCATTATTGAGGAGTCTTTAGGTGTTTGAGCGAATAAAATAAGCACTTGTGCAGTGTCCCTGCTGCTGATATTAATAATACATCTATTAATCCTAGGTCCTTGTCATTCTGTTGTTTTACATCAAAGGTGGGATGGGTGTCCAAGGGTATAATGCAGTTTCAAACACAGGGGCTTGGGTTTGTCTCGGCTCATGTATTCAAGGTTTTATACTTTGGATATGGTGGGATTTTAAAACTCATTAAAAGACCAGGCCTGTTGGGTTCATGCAGTATAAATCATAGAAACAGGATTTAAAAAAGATAAAATAAAATAAAAACATGTTAATCAAATCAACAGAAACACAAAAAGAGTAACCCTCTGTTTCAAAATGGCTGCCAAACTCTTCTTAAATGATTCTTTTCCCTGAAGAGCTCACTAATTCTTTGTGAAGCCAGCTCCATTCTCCTGTGCTCTCTCTCCGACGCGCCGACGTTCTGAGAGAGAGCCTGTTCTGAAGCAGTGCCTTCGCTCTGTCCTGCTGGCACCGTGTGTCGGCCAGGCTCCGAGTGTGGGCCCAGAGTAATGCCTCTTCGTGGCATTGTGCTTATGACACATCGATCCTCTGAACTATGTTCAGTTACTGTTATGCTCCAAGTCCTTCTGGTCTGTGCATGACTGCTTTGTGTAAATATGTGTGTTTCTCTGTCCGGTGTTCACCTTTTACTGCCACATCTCCAGCTGAGAGCCTCGTCAACAGAAATGGGTTCAACAGTTTAAAACACAAATTATGGAACTAAAACCTGTTTAAATCCATCTAAAACCTGCTGAAATTCAATTAAAATGTATTTGATAAAGGGGACGTGAAACCAGAATAAACTTTTATTGTAAAACCACCTTTTACTGCCACATGTCCACCTCTGCTTCTCACTGGTTTAGTTCTGCTTTCAATTCAGTACATTACACAATAATTAATCCAATGTTAATCCGCTCCTCTTTATATCATATTATGGACATTTATTACTTAATTCAAAACATTTAGAAGCATGTCTTTTAGTCTCACTGCTCTCCAGCCTGGTTTAAGGTTGGCACAAGATGGTGACACTGTTATTTAAATGTGACTGTAACATTATCTTCCTTTTGCCTGTAGAAAAAAAACTGTACAGAGTTAAATGTTATCTTTTTAAATGTAATTGTGCTTGTTCATTAAACCAGTGGAAAATGGCCTGTGGAGTTTTCATTATTATTAACATACATTCTACAGTTCTGTGCTGCTCCTGCTCTAATGTCTTGGGGTTAACTTAACTTAGACCGTAGTTAAAAGTATTTCACAAAATATCTAAAAAGTTAAAATACAGTATAGTATAGTAGTTTACTCTGTAAAACTGGGTTGAAACTTGCTTTATCAATTGTAACTTTGCCTTTTGCCTACAACACGGCAGCCATAATAGTGTCTTTTACATGAACAGTATAAATGTTTACAGTATTACGTGATTGTGTGCCTTCCTTCTACTGTATTTACGCACTTTATACGATGTTCATTCAGACTGTGTGACATCAATAAGCACTGACTGACAATAAAGTGATTGGTTAAATGTGACTGTTTTATGATTTTATTTAAGTAGAATTATCATTTTTTTTCTGATCAACCCGTGTTTGATTGAAAAGATAAGATAACCTTTATTAGTCCCACAGTGGGGAAAGTGCAGCAGCAGGGGTTCAACAGAACAAAAAAAAAAAAAAACTTGTACACAAGACAGGATAAACTAAGATGGAATAAAAATATGTATGTAAAAATAAACAAAATAAAATAGTTAACAGAAAAGACTTAGACTTGAGGATTGAAACGATAACCTACTGAATACAATATACAGCTCGACTGAGAACTCTTACGTTATGTTTGATGGCACAGAGGAGCTTAGACTCAGAATCATATAGTTATTATTGGTTTGTTAGTTATTGGTTCAAACCCCACATTTACTCCCTCTCTTTAGCTTTAGAAGTCAATGTGTCCCAATAAGACAATCCTATTTAAAATCATGCTTCTCTTTAAATTTGAAGCCCTTCCAAATGAGGGGGCTTCGTGGCACAGAGATAAATTTAATGTATAAAGTTCTTCTCTAGACAAAGCAAAGACAAAGCTTAAGTTAACTGTTCAAGATGAGCACTTGTGTTTCTTGAAATTAAAAAAGCAGGTGCAGAAGATGAGAGTCAGTTAAGAATTTAATTTAAAAAAATTAAATGTTCCTGTTTGGAAATGAACGTGTTCTTGGTTCAGAACCCATCAACATATTTTTCTAATTTATCCTGAAAAATCCAGTCTATTTTAGCAAAATTGATTTTTTTTCTGTTGTCCTTTTGGTGAAGAGGCCAAGTTCATGTTCTGAAGTCAAAAGGCTATAAGATCAAATCCCTGAGGTCCCTTTTTCTAAACCTTTAATCTTCAGAACAGAAGTTCATCACATATATTTCACAGTGTTTGACGTCAAGAAACAGTTTTAAAAACAAAAAGAACAGTACTTCCTCGTCTTGTTCGGTTGAGAGGTGAGGTATTTCACCTTGAGATCAGAAGATTGCAAGTTCAAATCCCAGTTAAAGCCTATGAGTTCATTCCCCATCACATATCACTTTAAGAAACACAGCTCAACAATGTCACTCAACAGCATTTGGTTCAGATGTTTGGGACTCCACGTACCAACTGTAAGTTTATGGGTTCAAAGCCCGTCTATGGCAAATTTTTGTTGCCAAAGACCAACCAATGAGCTTTATAAACAAAGCACTTGGAGCACTTATCCCAAATGTTAAAGTTAAATACGAGTAAAAGAAGTTCTCAAATGTGAAAGGCCCTGTTGGCTCGGTGGTACCGTTCGCGTCCGTAAGGCGTCACCGACGCAGCGACTGGTTCGAACCCCGTGTCCGGCAGTGGTCCTGGAACAAAAGTGTGTCCCTGCGGTGCGGGGTCGGAGGGGGGGCCGTGTCCTCCCTCCGAAACTTCGAGCGATAAAACGGGGTGGTTATACCGCCCGACAAGGGACAGGAGAGATCATTTTCTGTGTCACAATTGAATGAAAAATTTTAATAATTAAAACTACCTCCCTAACAACCTTTAAACTTTCAGCCAACATTATTGTAACTAATAAGTTGTCGCTCCTGTCCATTTTCAGGCGCAGGTTATTAGTGAATATTCATTATTAAAATAATGAAAGTCACAGTTCCTCTATGTGAAAGTTTAAAGGTTATTAGGGAGGTAGTTGGTAACTTGTGCGTTTTCATTCTTAAAAATTTTCATTCACTTGTCCCAGTTGTGACACAGAAAATGATCTCTCCTGTCCCTTGTCAGGCAGTATAACCACCACGTTTTATCGCTCGAAGTTTCGGAGGGAGGACACGGCCCCCCCTCCGACCCCGCACCGCAGGGACACACTTTTGTTCCAGGACCACTGCCGGACACGGGGTTCGAACCAGTCGCTGCGTCGGTGACGCCTTACGGACGCGAACGGTACCACCGAGCCAACAGGGCCTTTCACATTTGAGAACTTCTTTTACTCGTATTTAACTTTAACATTTGGGATAAGTGCTCCAAAAGACTTCAAGAGGCAAAGGTGACTTGAACCCAGGACCTTCTGATCTCAAGCCAACAGTCTACTTCGATGAGCTACTCTGGTTACTCTGGTTGGTTCTTGACAAGTTGAACTAATCAGTTGAGATTAAGATAAAAACTTTAAAAGTCTCTGTGAAGATTGGAATTTGAACCAAGATTTGTAGTTCTTTAGCCAAATTGTGACAACCACAGTCAGCTACAGGCAGAGTCATGGGTTGGGGTTTGACTTTCAAAATCTGATGTAAAGTTTAGGATTTGAACCAGGGTCCTTATATTTTCAACCTAACGCTCTTCCACAGTGAGCTACAGCCTGATGTAAAGTTTAGGGTTAGACTACTGAGATTTGGACAAAGGCTTTGAAAATCAGATGTGAAGATTGGGATTTGAACTAATCTCCATAGCTCTTGACGCTTCTAACGCTCTTCCACAGCCAAGTTAAAAAAGGCGGTTTGGTTCTTGACAAGTAACAAGAACTAATCAGTTGATATTAGGATGATTGAACCCAGTCTTCCACAGACATCTACAGCCAGGTTAGATTTGTGTTGGTTAACACAATTAAGACCCCCCCATAAAACGCCATCCACAAAATGAAGTCAAACCCTTAAAATTAAATCACTGTATATAAAGATACACCTTTACATCAGACATGCCCAAAGTCCGGCCCGGGGGCCAATTGCAGCTGCAGAGATAAAATGTATTGTTTATGGCCCCAACAGCAGCAGCTTTATACAAAACCCATTCAAATCCAACAAAAACCCATTCAAATCCAACTAAAACCTGCATTTGTGAAAAAAAGTCAGCCCTTGAAAATTTTCCTTTCATCAGATGTAGTTTAGAGAAGTTTGGACACCACTTGGTTCAAACACTACTCTATATTCACCAGAAGAGGGCGACAAAGACATTATTTACAGCTCCATGTATTAAAGTTGTTCTGGGGCTGTAGTCCTGCCCACAGTCGTGAGTCTTCCTTTGTTCACACCCACAGTGACGGATTGATTGACAGCAGCTGTCAGACTCGCAAAGATGGAGACTTGAAGGAAGCGAGTAGCTTTGCTACGGAGCGGTCCTTCTAAGTCCTTCTAAGTGGGCGGCAGTTCATACTGTCGTTGTGTCCTTGGGCAAGACACTTAACCCACCGCCTCCAGTGGCTGTAACACTGGTAATTACATTAGAACAATGTAAGTCGCTCTGGATAAAAGCGTCAGCTAAATGAATAAATGTAAATGTAAACGTGGAGGACATTTCTGTGCACACAGGGCTAGAGCCTTATCAATTCGTGCTGCTGGCTCAGACTTTGACTGCATTTATCAACTAATTTGCTCCCTCCCAAGAGCCCACTGCCCAGACAAGTAAGTCCAGTTACACATTAGAGACTATTTCACTGTTACAGCCACGTTATACATAACTCTTTCTCTTGTAGTTTTCACGATGGACCTGCCCTCTGCTCCCCTGCTTGGATTTCTTCCTTAGTGGCTCTTATGGCTATCTTCCGCTATCTTTCTGTTGGTCGAGGGCGTTTGACGTTGCATGCGCGACAGACTGACGTTTGTAACTATGTGCGTTTGTTTTGTCTCTCTGTGAGAGGGAAAGACTGCGAGTATGTAAAAGTTATTCTAAGCGCTTCGATGCTGGACAGGACAAGAGGGGGAAAAAACAAAGGGAAAAAAAATGTCCGCGAGTTTCAGGATATAGTAATTTTCTACATCGCACGGACTACAAGCCGCGATATATCGAGTATATTCGATGTACATGACATACATAATATTTACACTTTGACACTCAACACTGTCATTTGACACATTATTAACATTCTCAATCTCTTCAATGTAATTGACACCTTTTCAGCAATACATACAATACATACCTGCCGTGACCGTCTGACTTTGGATGTTTGTCTTTTGATAAAAAAGAAATTGGTGTGCACAGCTGTGCTTGTCGAGCAAGTCAAGTCCTTCCCTGTTAAAATAGATATAAAAAAAAGACATTATATGGCATTGTAGCTACTTTATATAATTGATTTATTGTAGAGTCACAGTTGTACATATTTTTTATTTAGAGCATTCCTGTATCAACGAGTTGTGTCCATGGTCAACTTGACACCACAAAAGTAATAGTAATCTATGGCCGCGGCCCTCGCAGGAAGCAGTCTGTATCAGTACTTTCCCACCATGTGTCCACTGGTTCTAACTGGTTTCAACAGGTGAGTGAGTAGGTGTCTAATCTAGGTGCAATGTAGCAAAGTGAGCAAATAAGTGTAAAAAGAGTGCTTCTCAATAGAAAAATACTAACAAATTGATAGACTAAATAGATTAGAAAAACAGCTTTCAGTCAGTCTGCCGTTTCTTTTCGAGCTTCCAAATAATGGAATATTATTCCAACTACCATCAGAAAAATGTATTTAACTGGATTATTTCACTCTCTTTTAAAAATGTGGCTTTTCAGATCAGACTATTAAACCCCTCTGTGCTCTGCTGTTTTAACAACTTCTGTTTCTCTTTGCTTAATAAGATGTCTGTAGTGTAACTAATGTTTTCTATTTGTCCTTTTTAATTTTGACATTGTGTTTTATTAGTCTCCCTAATGGCCTGCATGTAATTAATGATGCTTCTGATAAAGCTGCTGCTCGCTTGTGACTCACTGTGCAGTCCTACAATAACCCATGTGGACTAGTGTTACTCTGGCATATTATACAGTTGTACTGTTGGTCAGTATGTACTGTCCTTGTAATAAAGATGACACATAAAGCTTTGGGTACCCTCAAATCAGTGCAGAAGCAATCCGTCCCAAAGTGTTGACTGCAATAACCGACTGGAAGGAGGTAGGAGTCCAGTTGTGTCTCCTCATCTTCAACACCCACTGGTCCAGTCTGTCTGGATCACCAGAGGAAAACTTAAACATACAAAAACACATTAAGTGTTAGTATGACCATAAAAGGTTACCAAACTAGTACATATAGTGTTACAATAACAATTGCAGGGTAGGGTAGATAATAACAGGGCTTCACATAAACAAAAGATCATGGTCATAAGCCTATAATAATTTCTCTTAGGCTAAGTGACTAAAAAAAGATTACGTTTTAGCATAAGCTCTACGTTTACATTGACAATAGTTTTTTAAGCCCAGATTTATAAATATTAAAATAGTAGTTTAAACCTTAGATGTATTAGATGCAACTGAAAAGTGTTAACAGCACTAGGTACTACATTGAAGGTACTAGGTACAGTTGTCACACTTTATAACACACTCTGAGAGCAGTTTAATATAAGAACAGAGCTCCCAGAGACACCCTCTACACATCCTAAACGGAGAAATACACACAAGGCTAGCACGCTAGCACAATGATAGCACGTTATTTTCAAAAGTCATTAGCGGTGGGCTCCAGAGCATTGACGGTAGCCTAGCGTAGCGTATTTTCTGAAATACACCCGGTGAATCATGGGCGTAGGTTTAGGGGGGGACGCTAGGTACTAGTCCCTATCAATATTTTGAGATGGCAAATTTGTCCCCACCATTATTTAGAAAGCTCTTTTGAACTGCTATTTGGATCGTTGCACTGCTATTTGGATCGATTCTAACGGCCAGGACGAAGACAGTACAAGAAACGCCGTAATTTGATTGGCGGCGGGATATCTGACAGGCTACAGGCGCGGGCCGGGACTACTTTTGTGCTTGCACTAGCAGCAAGCGGCTGGTGTGTGTGCGCGCGCATGCTGACGACGTTGCCGACGGTAAGTTACCAGGGCTGTCTCTCTGCCACATACAAAGGCCAGAGTAAAAACATTCTAATATAACGTTTTTTTGCCCCTTTTTGTACTTTGTAAATGCCAACCAAGAAGAAAAAAGGGACATAAGAAGCTATTATTAAGAAGCTATATTTTATTCTAATGTTGATCTAGCTTACTGCTAGTGTCATACAGACAAACTTAACACATAGATTAACATACATTTCAACACATTAATCCACAAAACCATGTCCCCTTCATATTTAAAAATGGTTCTGAAATATAAACATGATGTGTTGAATGCATACTATGATACGTGTGTATTTTATTCATTAGTTCATTTAATTACATATAGGAAACTCAGACATCTTGTGAAGATGTCATAAAGCATGTTGAGGAAGAAGTAGCTGGACCTTCAGGTGAGGTCTTTATGAACTATGAAATATTAAAGCGTGATTAAAGGAAATCATGCATTTTAAAAGTTTTAAAAACCATGTCCCCTTCATATTTAGCAGAGTACAGCTCACAGTGGTGGCTGCGAGCTTTACAATTAGTAATAAATCTCAGCGATGCATGATAGGCTGCGTGAATCTTTTGAAGGCATTGAGCAGATGAATGCATATATAATATGTCACCATAGTCCAGCACAGATAAAAAAGTGGATGCCACTAACCGTTTTTTAACATTAAAAGAAAAACACAGCTTATTTCGAAAGTAAAAACCCAATTTTAGCCTCATCTTTTTCACTAGACAGTGAACATGAGGCTTAAATGACAGGCAATCATCAATAACAATACCAAGATACTTATAAGTTGTAACAGTCTGTATTTCACATCCGTCAAGAGTAATCACTGAGGGAACATTCAGTGGTCTATTCCGAGTGCCCGTGAAGAGCATACATTTGTTTTTTCTGCATTAAGCACAAGTTTTAACTGTAGCAACGTGTTTTGGACCACAGTGAAGGCATTCTGTAAATGTGCATTGGCTTTTTTAAGAGAGGGTGCACAACAGTAAATAACTGTGTCATCTGCATAAAAATGAAAGTTTGCATCAGACACATGCCGATTAAGGTTATTTATATAAATAGTAAATAAAAAAGGGCCTAACACAGAGCCTTGTGGAACCCCTTTAAGGATTGGTAAAATACCCGATTGAACACCATCATTCTTAATGCACTGGGTTCTGTCACTAAGATAGTTTGAGAACCAAGAGACAGTATTCTCTGAAAACCCCGAATTAAGAAGCCTAATCTTTAAAACATCATGATCAGCCGTATCAAAAGCTTTTGACAAATCAATAAAAAGTGCTGCACAGTGCTGCTTCTTGTCACGAGCAACAGAGATGTCATTTATCACCTTCATTGCAGCTGTGATGGTACTATGTTTTTTTCTAAAACCTGACTGAACTGGGGATAAAATGTCCTGTACATGCAAGAAGTCTTTCATCTGATCACTCACCAGGGATTCGAACGTTTTGGCCAAAACAGACAAATTAGAAATTGGCCTGTAATTATTTAAATTTGACGGGTCACCCCCTTTCAATAATGGACAAACAAATACAGATTTCCATATTTTGGGAATAGTATTGCTCTCTAAAGTAAGATTAAAAAGGTTTGTTAGAGGCTGTGCTACACAATCAGCAGCTATTTTTAAGAAGTAGGGCTCTATAAGATCAGGTCCTGGAGGTTTTTCAGGAGCCAGCTTTTTGAACGTCAGCCACTAAGAATGGAGTGAGATTGAAGACACTTGTAGAGACTGGTACATCTCTACAAGGTGTCACAGTATAAGGACAAGCAGTGTCAAACAAAGAACAATGTTCTGAAGACTATAATTATGTTTGGCAGGCCTTTATGTAAAAGAAGGAACAAGCCTGGATGGAATAAATGTGTTAAAGACATTTAAGGCCTGCAGCTGGAAGACCAAGTCCTGAGTTTGACACAAGAAAAGTGCTAATGCTAAGTTTAAATATGCTCTTAGATATATTAAGAGAAATGGGAACACCTTAAGGACAGACTCTCTTGCATCAAAGTTGATAAAAACAATAGTTCCTCTGACTTCTGGAAAGAGGTCCGAATGTTAAACAACTGTAGAACCTCTCTCACTTCGAGTGTGAATGCTGTAAGTGGTTCCAAAAACATTTGTCAGCTCTGGTGGAAAGTCTATTATGACTTGTTTAATTGTGTCAAGAGCAATATAAGGTGGTCGGGGCCATAGGATAATAACTCTCAGAGTTAAACTATACACAGCTGAATGAGTGTAAAGTGGTTGTTTTGTTGGAGATTTTCTGTGTAACCATCTGATGTTTGCAGACGACCTGGTGTTTCTGTGTCCAATAGTGCAGGCCTTCAGCAGCTTTTAAATGTCTGCAGTAGGCTGTGGCTCAGAACACCACATTAAGTATAATTCTGTTAAAAGCCACATCATTATTGTAAAAACAAAGGAGAATCTCAAAGTTTAATTTCCTGAATTCTATCTGTGTGGAAATGCTGAGATTAAATATCTTGGACATTATGTAACCTGTGAGCTCTTTGACAGAGACATGTTTAGGCAGAAATACAATACAACTTATTTGGGCAGAAAATATGCTTATCTGTAAGTTCAACACGGGCTCTTCATGTTTTAGAACTTTCTGCTGCCGCCTGTAAACTGTGCACTTGTGACGTAACAACAAGAAGATGTCCATGAAAAACTGTCGGTGGCCTACAATGATTCTCTGAGGATGCTATTGAAGGGCCCGAGGCGCTGTAGGGCAAGTGACATGTTGGTCAATTGTGGTGTAAGATCTTGTGCAGCCGTTTTACGCTTCTGTTATTCTTTTTGAGCAGATTAATGAGCCCTGGTCTGTCCAGATATTAGCTCTGTGACATTTACATCTAGAATGTCCTGCCTTTATTTATAATGTATATGTACATTTGTTTTTGTCACTGGTTCATTTACTGGTACAGTGTTTGGCTAAAACAGCGCCCTCTGGTGGGTGTGGCCTGTGTTGTGGCACTGTTAGGCCAGTCTCTAGTTTGGGGTCTCGAGCTGGTGTTGAAACAACATAAAGTGTATATTTGTGACTAAACTCAGTCACAGTCTTTATTTTCACAGGACATTTCTTGTCAAACAAACAAATACAAATGTGCAGGTCAGATCAGTGACAGTTAGATTTATTTAATCAATGACTCAGAGATGATTTATAAACATATCTTGTTTCCTGTATTGCAGACTAACTACAGATCTTTTTGAATGGTTTCTTCTTCACAGCCCTCAGGCACGATGCAGTTTGGTCCAGTATTTTGTAAAACCGAGTGTGTGAGAAACTTACATTTACATTTAGTCATTTAGCAGATGCTTTTATCCAAAGCGACTTACAAGTGAGGATAACAATGGAAGCAATTTTAACAACACAAGGTACAAAAAGCGTAAGTGCACAAAAAACTAGTCAGTTTAAACCTAGCGCAGTATACAATGCTAAGGACTTAGGCCTGACATTCTGCACACAGTCAATAAATACATGACTGACTGAAAAAGGACTGACTTCTCACACTTTGACCTCTGACCTCTGCTTTTGTCACAAAATAATAAAGTACAGATGAAAGTTTGTGTCTGAAACATGGCACAGGCTTTTATCAGTCTCACCGAGTGCCTCTGCTTTTCTCAAACACTAAATTACAATCCAGTTACACGTTACAAAGAAATAAAATCAACCAAAGAATGTTCTCTTCAGTCCATATTACCTTCAGAGAATCAGAAAACTAAAAACAACAATATAATCATTTTACTTTGAAAACAGTTTTTGTGTGAATGCTGCAGTACCGAGTATTCACCACAAGATGGAGCTAAAGGCTCAGTGTCAACACGGAGGTCAGAGTTCAACGTCTGTCTGTTGTTTTTAGGTTTAGTTCAAGCTTCTCTGTGACATTTGGGGGTTTTAATCTCAAAATAGTCGCAGCTTTAGAGTATTTTTTGCAGATTTTGTGGAGTTTTGCTCCAAAGATTGTCTCTGGATGTGGACAGTGTCATTAATGTTCAGGTAAGTCTTTTTAAACTCAGCTCTCATTGTCGTTTTTCTCAGCTCTAGAGGTGAGTTTGTTGTGCCTGCTCTGATATTAAGGTTTCTGTCCCAGTCTCAGTCTGTTTGGTTGAGTTTGGCTTTGTTCAGTTTGATTTAAAAGATCATTAAATGGTGCAGTTTTGAGACAGAGACAGATGGAAATACTGTGGATTTACTGAGTGTAGGTCTGCTCTGTGCATTAGTTTTTCTAATTCTGTGCTGCTTTAATAATGTCACTGTCTTCTGAAGCTGAAGCTCATCTCAGGAACAACTAGACACACATTTACTTTTACATTTAGTCATTTAGCAAACACTTTTATCCAAAGCGACTTACAAGTGAGGAAAACAATAGAAGCAATTTTAACAACACAGAAAGCATAAGTGCACCAAAAACTTTATTTTTTTGAAGAAAAGGAATAGATAGACTGGATGTAGATTTCAGTGTTTGTCAGTTTGGTGTTGACGGAAGAGATGTTGTCCAGTTTGGACAAGACAAGAGCCTGGACCAGGATTAGAGAGTGCTCTGAAAGGAAAGGTCAGAGGAAAAGCAGGTTGTGTTGGAAAGTGAGCAGCGGTAAAACATTTGCAGTGTCTGGAGAAGTTAGGTCGAGGTCGAGAGTTACAAAGAAATGATCAGACGTGTGCAGTGGTGACCTGAGTGTGCTGAGTGGAGCAGTACCTTATGTAGATAAGATCTAGTTGGTTATTAGACTGGTTCCCAAAGCGGGGGTCGCGAAATGATTTCCAGATTTATTTTTTAATATATTTTTTTTATGATTATTATTTTTATATATTTTTAAAAAGGTTGTAATGATGCGAGTATAAATTTAGGATAATTAAAATAAACTGAAAATAAAACTTTGTAAAACTTAGTAAAACTTTGTTTGCTCCGATTAATTATGACAGTTAAGTGAAGTCCACGTGCTACTTTAACACAGTTGAGAGAGAGAGAGAGATTTGTTATTTAGTCATTATTTTTATCTTTTAAAGTCCATTTTGGGCAAAAAGCATAGTATAATAAAATCACCAAAACAAGTCTTCATGTTAAGAATGAATAGTACACAAACATTTCTAAAACTGTAAAAACTGTCTCTTTTTTTTTTTAATAAAACATTCATTAATTATTTTATGATAAACATACTGTCTTAAGTGCACCCCTTTATAATCATAAATTAAATAATAGTAGATAAATAAATACAATAGGCTAAATAATAATAATTTGCATGTAGGCTACATGCATTTAGAAGAAGAAAATATATTCTGTATTATTTTAAAAAACAAATTTAAAGATTTTTTTAAAGATGGCTTCCTTCACCCCTCTCTCAAACCATCTGGCCTCTCTGGACAAAATTGGGACATTGCTGTCCTCAAAGGAATGCTCTTTCTCTTTGAGGTGGAGGTGGACTGCAGATTCAGGTCCTCCAGGATTGGCTCTTCTGTTCTGATACACCCTCTTTTCAGATGAACCAGACACATAAGGGATAACTACACCCTTCTCTTTTGTCCCTGGTTCCTGTCTGTTTGGTTTCTGTGTCCTCTTGGTTTTGGTTGAACGTCCATTTGGGGGATCCACAGTCTCTCAGGGCTTTGCAGATTTGTTGTTCTTCTTTCCGTTTACCTTCTGAGGTTGTGGGCACCTCTTGTGCTCTGTGCTGAAGAGTCCTGATGACTTGTGCTGCAGAGGCTGGTGGGAGTCAAACAGAAAATATTGATCTGTGTGTGTTGGCTTCCTATAAAATTCAACTTGGAGAGTCCTGTCCTCACAAACCACTGCACAGTCTTAGAAAGCCAGGCGGTTGTCTGTGTCCTGTAGAAATGTGTTCTGTAGTAGTCTCTTCCTAACAACCACGAGTGCTTCATTGGTGGGTTTGCAGGTAAAGAGGATTTTGTTGTAAAGTCCTGTGAGGTGATGATATGGTTTTGTGAGTGGCCGACCAATGGAGCCAAAATGGTGGCCAGGTGTTTGGCTGAATCAGTGCTTACTATGGGTCGTAGTGGAATTTCTTCTTTGTGTATTTTGGGTAAGCCGCAGATACATGGAGTGGTGTTCCCAGATACAGCCTGTAGTTCAGAGGTCAATCAATGACTTGGTCCTTGTCCAGCCTCTGCAGACAGTCTATGACCTCTTCTTGTACCCACTTGTTGGATCTCTTCTCAGTGTCAGGTGGTGGTGTAACTGAGTAAACTGTTAATACTGGCCTCGTAGTCCTCTGTGTTCAGGATCACAGTGCATCTTCCTTTGTCTGCTGCAGAATGATGCTGTTGTGGTCCTTCTCCAGTGCTGACAGGCCCCTCCTTTGCTCCGAGGTGATATTGGAAGGGGGGGAGTTGGCAGTAGTCAGCGCGGCTGTGACCTTGAGTCTGAGTTCATCAGCTTCATTTCCAGACAGTTTATTGTTCCTTATGGCTGATTCTGTTGCTGTAATGAGGTCTACTGTAGGGATGTGCCTCGGAGCAACTGAGAAATATTATTTCCAAAAACTTTCAGATTGGGTGAGAACTCTGTCCGAGAGGTTCTTTACCCAACCGTCCGAAGTGGCTGGTGTAATATCCTTGTTACACCTAGGATGGTCCGGGTTGTGCCGCTGTTGTCCAAGATTCAAGATTCAAAGTGTTTATTGTCATGTGTACAGACAGAAAGCATGTTTCCCTGTACAATGAAATTCTTACTTTGCCGTCCACAGTAAAATGTCACACAAGTAAGTAAAAATATAAAAAAAAAAAAAAAAAATAAGACAAATATACAAGTGATAATAATGCAGTACAAAAAATACAAATATACAAAAAAAAATACAAGAGGGCAAAAGGAGTAAAGTAGTAAAGTGAGGTAGTGCAGTTGTGATGGTGTAAAGTGACGGTGTAAAGTAAAGTGAGGTAGTGCAGTAGGTAAACAATTGTTCATGTAATGTTGTGATTGTGATTGTAGACTCCTATCTGCTGTTTAGGAGTCTTATGGCAGAGGGAAAGAATGAGTTCTTCATTCTGGAAGTCCTGCATTTCACACTTCTGTACCTCCGTCCTGAGGGTAGAAGTGTGAACAGACCATGTTGGGGATGGGAGGGGTCTTTGAGGATGGAAGCAGCTCTTCTGTGGACCCTGCGATGGTAGATGCTCTGCAGAGAGGGCAGTGGAGTCCTGGTGATCTTCTGTGCAGTCTTCACCACTCTCTGCAGGCGTTTTGCGGTCCATGACAGAAGTGCTGCCGTACCACACAGTGATGCAGCTGGTCAGGACACTCTCAATGGTGCAGCTGTAGAAGTTGCTGAGGATCTTGGGCGACATGCCAAACTTCCTCAGCCTCCTCAGAAAATACAGCCGCTGTTGAGCCTTCTTGACCAGCTGCGTGGTGTGAGGTGTCCAAGTGAGGTCCTCATTGATGTGGACACCCAAGTATTTGAAGTTGCTCACCCTCTCCACTTCAAGTTCCCGGATGAACAGTGGCTGAGGCGTTCTCCTCTCTCTCCTCATGTCCACTATCATCTCCTTTGTCTTGTCCGTGTTGAGGGTGAGGTTGTTGTCTTCACACCATGACACCAGACTGGCCACCGTCCATTAGCCCATAGTAAGAGAGGGCTTTCCATTTGAACAAAAATGGCTTCCTCCTAACCTCTCTTGACCCATTGGACCTCTCTGGACAGAATTGGGACATTGCTGTCCTCAAAGGAACGTCTTTTCTCTTTGAGGTGGAGGTGGACTGCAGACTGAGCTCAGGATTGTCTCTTCTGTTCTGATACATCCTCTTGTATCTATCACTGCACTCTTCACTGAACAGCATAGAGCTGAGAGGGGCTCTTGGGGTTATGTTTCTAATTTAAATACTCAGCAGATGTGTGGAAAACGTCTCTTAAACTCCAGACACTAACCCTAAAGAGACAATCCTATTTAAACACAGTTTTCAGTTCATTTAAATCCACTCAGACACAATGGCAGCTGACACAGAAGAGGATGGACCAGAGTTTGTAGAAAATCCTTTTACGTTTTTTCTGACCAGACACATAAAGGATCTAAATAATTTTAGATCTGTTTTTTGGACCATTATCTTAAACAATAATGTTTAGCTTTGGCTTTAATCCAGGTTTAGTTCTTCTGCATCTGAGCAGAACACAGAAGAGTACAGACAAATATTCTATGAGTGAGAAAAGTCTAATTTAATGATTCTGTTCTGTTCTCTACTTTTCACTCTTTCTTTCCTTTTGACCTGGTTTTAATGTTTTCTTTGACTTTCTTTAGGTACAACATGTTAGACTTGATCTTTCCTAAACTCACCTCCCTGTG
Source organism: Perccottus glenii (assembly GCA_024416835.2). NCBI lineage: Eukaryota > Metazoa > Chordata > Actinopteri > Gobiiformes > Odontobutidae > Perccottus > Perccottus glenii. The sequence goes on from CM044567.2 coordinate 1,384,185, forward strand.
TCAGCTCCAGCCACAGTCCAGTCACATGACCCTAATGAGGACGCACTCCCAGGTGTCTTCAGAGGCTTCAGCTGAAAACACTGGGAAATGAACCGAGGATATCTTCAGATTGGAAATGTTTGGAGAAATAAGACGTTGGAAGAAAAAGCAGCTGTGTTTGTTGACTTCCTGTTTGTCTCAGGTGAGTCCACAGTGACATCATCACTCACAGGTAAAGGCTGTAGCTGTGACAGAGTGTGTTTTTAGCCTCATTAGGCTAAAGTCAGGAGCAGGACAGAGACACTGAGGCTCTCTTGATTTTATTAAAACTAAAGATTTAGACTCAGCTAAAAGTATTTATTTAACAAACATCAGTGAGTCCTGCTCCAGAGCCTTAGACCAGACTCTTAAGTATTTCATGTTGTGTTTTTATATTAAAATCAAAAGAATTAATTGTAAATGCACATTTTGAATGTAAATTTGTAAAACTAATGTATTATTTGCAGTTTTTTGTGACTTTTTCAAAAGAGGGAGGAGTCAGGGAGGAGTCAGGGAGGAGGGGTGATGGGGAGAGGGGGATGATGGGGGGAGAGGGGGGCATTTATCTGAACTTTTTTTTTTCTGAGTCTCTGTTTCATGAACATGAGAAATAGAAGTTCCAGAAATGTATCTGTATAAGAGCCCTGTGGCTCAGTGGAAGAGTGCAGGATTCAGGACCTGAAGGTGGTGGGTTCCAGACCTGTAGCAGGTCAGCATCCAGCCAGCTCTGGGACTGAAATTTTTCAAAAAAGGGAAAATAAGCAAAAAAAAGAAAATATTCTCTCTTTTTCCTCCACCCACCTCTGACTCCTCCTACCTGTCTTAGCCCCACCCACTTTCATCCTGACCCTGCCTACTCTTCCTCTGACTCCACCCACTCCTGTCCTATGTCAGCCCCCCCAACACCACCACCTCATGACATACACACACAGAGACACACACAGAACCTGCAACGCAACGCAATTGACCTCGCACGCAACGCATTCGCAACGCACAACGCACGTGTACGGATTCGAACCTGAGACCTCCGGGTGAGGTCCCGACATGTTACCACTTCGCTATTCGTGTCCACAAGAACAACTTCGTTTGTCTCTGAAGAGTCTTCAGTTCAGGCTCAGAAAGTATAAGAAACTTGCTTAAAATAACTGAGCTGAGGTTTGAACCTACAACCTTCAGGTTCCAAACCCAAGATCTATTCCTTTACACTGTGACAGCTCTACTTCTGGTGTGAGTTTCTGCTTTTAAAGCTCATAGGTTGGTCTTTGTCAATTAAAAGACTTGCCAAAGATGGGTTTGAACCCATGAACTTAAGGTTTAAGAGCAGATACTTTAACCATCGGACTAGTCGCTTCTGTTAGTTGAGATACTATTTTTAAAACAAAGGTTTTTGTACAGGATGATCTGTTTCCAAAAAGACCACCAGGGGGATTTGATCCAACAGTCTTTAGATTCTAAAGCAGAGTGTTTATCCTTTACACTGTGACAGACTTTAAGCTGAAGTGAGCTTTTAAAGCTTATAGGTTGGTCTTTGTCAATGAAAAAACTTGGTAAAAATGAGCTTTGAACCCATGAACTTAAGGTTTGAGCGCAGATGCTTTAACCATCAGACTAATCACTTCTGAAAACTGAGATACTGTTTTTGAAACAAAGGTTTTTGTAATGGATGATCTGTGTTTCCAAAAAGACCACCAGGGGTTTTGAACCAACAGTCTTTAGATTCTAAAGCAAAGTGTTTATCCTTTACACTGTGGCAGATTTACAGATGATGGCAGTCTTTAAAGCTCATAGGTTTGTCTTTGTCAATGAAAAGACTTGCCAAAGATGGGCTTTGAACACATGAACTTAAGGTTTGAGGGCAGATACTTTAACCCTTGGACTAGCTTCTTCTGTCTGGATTTGAGATACTGTTTTTGAAATATAGGTTTTTGTACAGGATGATCTGTGTTTCCAAAAAGGTCACAAGTGGGGTTTGAACCAACAGTCTTTAGAGTTTAAAGCAGAGTGTTATTTATTAACACTGTGGCAGATTTACAGATGATGGGAGTCTTTAAAGCTTATAGGTTTGTCTTCGTCAATGAAAAGACTTGCTAAAAATGGGCTTGTTTCTGAAAATGCTCTGATTGGGGATGGATCTTACAAACTTCTGATTGCGAGCTTATTTTTTTAACCTCATGACCAAAGCAGACACAAGTAAATGTCTGTTGTCTGTTCCTAAATGTCTCAGAATATTATTTATGCAAATTAAAATTCAAGTGCTTCTTGTCAACACTTGAGCTTCTGTGTTTCTCAAATTAATAAATAAATGTGACAAAATATGTTTCTGACAAAGTCAGCAGTCACAGATGAAGGAGACAGTGGGACTTGATCCTATTATCTCCTGAGCTTTGCCTCTTCACCAAAGGGACAATAGAAATAATTATTGATTTTTGTGTTGATGGGATCTGAACCAAGAACGTGTCATTTCCAAACAGGAACAACAGGCTTTTGTTTTCTATATTAGAACATATGTACTTACATGTTCAACACATATTCATATGTTTAATGTTCAAGTCCTTTAAAAATACTTCATGAGGTATTTGAACCAGAGTGTCCACTTCACAAAGCCATCACTTTATCTCAGTGAGCTACAGCTTGTGTGGGCTTCTAGAGCTGATAAAGTCAATGTTTTTCTTTGGTTTTGACTGAAATGATTAGCTGGACAGTAGATTATTCAGTGTCAGGGATTTTATTTGACAATGAGGTCCCAGTTCCCTGTGTCTCAAAATGTGTAGGGAACTCAATCTATTGCATTTGTATGTATTTATTTACATATTCAGAAATATGTAAAATGTATAATTTTACATATTTAATTGTAATTGTAAAATTGAACCCATTAACTTTTTATGAAACAAACCCTTCCTCTCTGTATTTGATTTTAAATTAAATCATAAGTTAGATACAGAACAGTCCAATAGTGTTCCTTTAAAATCCACAGCCCTTAAAGTGAGTCCAGCAACTCACTTAGATCCTCGCTTCATTTACTCAATTAAATGCATATAAGCAAAAGAAAAACATTTGAATGTGAGTACATTGGAATGTTTTTCCTTTACTTATTTTCTAAGTTCAGGTCTACATTCAGTGAATAAACTCAAAAGACAAATGTTCTCTCATTTAAATATTTTTGTCTTAGAGTTCAGAGTAATAGGTCAAAAAATACACAGCAAACAAGGAAAGAAAAGGGGAAAATATACAAATCTTTAATTTACAATTAATTAAAAAGTTACTCACACAGATAAACTAAAACATTTCTTCTGAAGTTTTTAAATTAGAAAATAGTGCACAAACACACTTCTTCGGTGGTTTAGTGACTTCTTGTTGGATTTTTGCACTGCTGTGTCTGGTGATTTTTTCTGTTGCAAACACATTGACTAAAGTGCAGAAGTTTCAGCTCAGACATGAGCACAACAAATATCAGACAGCACACCTCTCAGGTCCGTATATTCCCTGAGAACACTGAGTGTGTGACACTGACAGTGAAATAGCAGAATGGCTTTGTAGATATTTCATTTGTTTAATGGGTATTCCAAGGAACAGTTCAACAAAAACAACTGAAAGCTCTTAAATAAGCCAAGTGCTCTAATCATTTTTACCACCACTGTACACTTTAAATGGCCATTATCTTCCTCAAAGTGCAACAAGAAGCCACGCTGTGTGGAGACAGAGCTGTGTCAGGTTTAAAGAGTCTCCAGTCGTCTCCCTGCACCACGATAGAGCTGATCCTCACACGGCAGCCACACTGTCAACACAGAAACAAATGTGTTAGATGGACTCACTCTGTTTGAATATCAGTGTGTATGTGTCAGTATTTAAGTGTCTCTAGCTTATATTTGTGCTAGTTTTGGAGTGAAGAGGAGCTTATACAAATCCCCAGAGTGTGTCTTAATGAACCTTCCACACGTTTCCACTCGAGGGACTCCTCCAGGCGCCGCTTTGTCCCGATCACAGAAGGACACAGGTCCCAGAGGTGGCAGCCCGTCGCGGCGGGGCTCTGTTTGTCTCTGGTTTGTTGTCTCTGCTTCCGTCCTTGGCCTCTCCGCGGACGGAGGCTGGGGTTGGGTCCTTGTCGTTCGACTGCTTCGACCGAGAGAACGACAGCTTACTGAACAGAGACAGCTGCAGGAGACGTTAGCCAGTCAGCGTCAGAAAACATTCAAACTGAACAGACGTCAATGCAAGCGTTATTATGAGATACTCTTTAGTTTGACCTTTTTGGTGACCCCTGATTGGCTCTTTGCTGTGCTCTCACTTGTCCCATTGGTCGGTTGAATAATGTCGTCCATCTTGTCTTCCAGGAGAAGGACATCTCTGACTGCTGAGGCGACGGAGGCTAACCTGGGACTGGACCGAGAGAACGACAGACTGAACAGAGACAGCTGCAGGAGGCGTTAGCCAGTGGACTGAAAACATTCAAACTGAACAGACGTCAATGAAGCGTTATTATGAGATACCAGGACCTTTTGGTGACTGATTGGCTCTGAACTGAGTATAAAGCAGACTAATAACGTCATCTTGTCTTCAGCTTCCTCTTCAGTGGCTTCTGAAAAAAACAATTAACCCAGACTCACTTCCTTTTCCTTAAAACACATCTGTTCACTTTGAGTATAACTCAGACTGTGATAAAGCAGATTAAAACCAGGCCACCAGGACCAGGACTCAGACAGTATAAAGCAGACTAAAACCAGGACCAAACCAGGACTGAACCGAGTATAAAGCAGATTAAAACCAGGACCAAACCAGGACTGAACGAGTATAAAGCAGACTAAAACCAGGACCGAACCTGGACTGAACGAGTATAAAGCAGACTAAAACCAGGACCAAACCAGGACTGAACTGAGTATAAAGCAGACTAAAACCAGGACCGAACCTGGACTGAACTGAGTATAAAGCAGACTAAAACCAGGACCAAACCAGGACTGAACGAGTATAAAGCAGACTAAAACCTGGACCAAACCAGGACTGAACTGAGTATAAAACAGACTAAAACCTGGACCAAACCAGGACTGAACGAGTATAAAACAGACTAAAACCAGGACCGAACCTGGACTGAACCGAGTATAAAGCAGATTAAAACCAGGACCAAACCAGGACTGAACGAGTATAAAGCAGACTAAAACCAGGACCAAACCAGGACTGAACCGAGTATAAAGCAGATTAAAACCAGGACCAAACCAGGACTGAACGAGTATAAAGCAGACTAAAACCTGGACCAAACCAGGACTGAACGAGTATAAAGCAGACTAAAACCAGGACCGAACCTGGACTGAACGAGTATAAAGCAGACTAAAACCAGGACCAAACCAGGACTGAACTGAGTATAAAGCAGACTAAAACCAGGACCAACCAGGACTGAACTGAGTATAAAGCAGACTAAAACCAGGACAGAACCCGGACTAAACCGAGTATAAAACAGACTAAAACCAGGACCGAACCAGGACTGAACTGAGTATAAAACAGACTAAAACCAGGACCGAACCTGGACTGAACTGAGTATAAAGCAGACTAAAACCAGGACTGAACCTGGACTGAACTGAGTATAAAACAGACTAAAACCAGGACCGAACCAGGACTGAACTGAGTATAAAACAGACTAAAACCAGGACCGAACCTGGACTGAACTGAGTATAAAGCAGACTAAAACCAGGACAGAACCCGGACTAAACCGAGTATAAAACAGACTAAAACCAGGACCGAACCAGGACTGAACTGAGTATAAAACAGACTAAAACCAGGACTGAACGAGTATAAAGCAGACTAAAACCAGGACTGAACCTGGACTGAACGAGTATAAAGCAGACTAAAACCAGGACCGAACCTGGACTGAACTGAGTATAAAACAGACTAAAACCAGGACCGAACCTGGACTGAACTGAGTATAAAACAGACTAAAACCAGGACCGAACCTGGACTGAACTGAGTATAAAGCAGACTAAAACCTGGACCAAATGAGGTTATAACAAGGCGTGACAAGAACAAAACCCAGCCCTGGACCAATGCAGGATAAAAGCATAAGCACAGACAAATAATACAACTAAACCAGGACTAAACCAGGACTGAACCAGGACTGAACCAGGTCTAAAACACAAATAAATAAAATAGGTCTAAATTAGGACTTAAGATCAAAACAGGATCTAAACTAGGACTAAAACACAAAACAAAACCCAGGACTAAAACAAAATTAAACAAGGTCAAAGCCAGGGCTAAACTAGGACAACCCTCTGTAAAAATCAGGATTACACCAAACAAAACCCAGGACTGAACTATGTCTGAACCGAGTTAAACCAGGACCAAGCCTGAACCAGAACTAAACCTGAACAAAACACAAATAAATAAAATAGGTCTAAATTAGGACTTAAGATCAAAACAGGATCTAAACTAGGACTAAACCTTAAGACTAAAACACAAAACAAAACCCAGGACTAAAACAAAATTAAACAAGGTCAAAGCCAGGGCTAAACTAGGACAACCCTCTGTAAAAATCAGGATTACAGCAAACACAAACCCAGGACATTTTGGATTTACAAAGTTCAATTCAGACCAAAACAGGATTAATCCTGTTCTTCTGACTCTCTCTGTCTCCATCTCTGTCAAACACATCCAAAAACACACCAACGTTCATATTTGAATTTTTATTAATGCATTGACTTTTCACAGTTTCATGGGAGGCTAGACGCTGCAACAAACTCTAAGAAAGGGTTAAGGAGTAATTAGGAGGAATCTGGTTCAGCAAAGGGGCACAAAAGGACTTAAAGGGTCACATTTTGGATTTTATGGAGGTTACGGGTGAGAAAAAAGTAAAGCCCACCTGTTTTTTTCAAACGGCTCGTCCTGGGGCTTCACTCAAGGTTTAGTTCAATTCAGACCAAAACAGGATTAATATTTATGTGTGAGCTGTTCTTGTCATGAGGTTTAGACTTTGAAGAATTTGAACAAGTTTTAAAAAGTTTTAGTTGGATTTGAATTGTATTTTTAACAAGTTTTAGTTGGCAATGTCCAGCTTTTTGAACAAGTTTTAGTTGGATTTGAACAGGTTTTAGTTGGATTTGAACAGGTTTTAGTTGGATTTGAACAGGTTTTAGTTGGATTTGAACAGGTTTTAGTTGGATTTGAACAGGTTTTAGTTGGATTTGAACAAGTTTTAGTTGGATTTGAACAGGTTTTAGTTGGTTTTGAACAGGTTAAGTAATGTTATAGCTGTATTTTTATCTTGTTTGGTTCATAAATAATGGGTAACACAATAAAATAAAAAAGTTTTAGTAAAAGAGAATTAAAGGCTTTTGTGAAATTCTGATGCAAAAATCTGAAAAGATGAAGACCGTACAAAATGTACAAAATACAGAAAAACATTCAAACAGAAAACACACAGAGGTTACGGATGTTTGTTGTGGTGAAAAGGTCCAGGTTGTTGGCAAAGGATTAAAGAACAAGGTTAAAGGCTGCTGAGACAAAAAGAGCAAGAATTATTCAAATATAAACGAGTGGGCTGATTGGAGACATACAACAAGATGATTGCATTAGAAAATATTAAAAATACAGACAACAGACAAGAACTGATGATGCACAATGTCAAAATAAAGGTTTTGTTCACTACTGACCAAGATTTTCATTTGAAAATTGTTTGTGTGTGTTTTATTCTGAAAGTTTCTGTTTCTGTTTTTATTTGAGAGTGAGATACTGCGGTAACACATCATCCCAAAACTCCTCTGTTTCATCAGCCGCCTGACCTCTGCCCCCTGACCTCTGCTTTTTCCTCTTGTCTTTCGCCTCGCTTTCTTCCTCACTACCTTCCTCCTCTTCCTCCTCTTCTTCTTCTTCTTCTTCCGATTCACTTCCTTCTTCTTCTTCCTCCTCACTACTTCCTGTCTCCTCTTCTTCACTTTCTTTCTCACTTTCCTCCTCCTCACTGTCTTCCTCTTCCTCAGATTCACTTCCTTCCTCTTCCTCCTCCTCTTCTTCTTCATCCTCAACATCACTTCCTGTCTCATTCGACTCCTCTCCACTCTCATTTCCTGTTCCTTCCTCCTCTTCTTCACCTTCTATGTCACTACTTTGGCTTCCCTTTCCCTCCGTTTTACTTTCATCATCTTCACTCGTTTCTTCCTCCTCCTCCTCCTCCTCCTCCTCCTCTTCTTCTTCTTCTGTTTTACTGACATCACTTTCTTCTTCTGCAGTTTTATCCTCCAGCACTTTCACTAACACCTTCACTTTCGTCTTCTATGCTTTTACTCTTGGCACTTTCACTTCCTTCTTCCTCTTCTTCACTTACATCAGCACTTGTATCCTCCTTCTGTGGTTTTATTTCCAGCACTTTCACTTGCATCTTTACTTTCTTCTTCTGTGGTTTTATTTCCAGCACTTTCACTTGCATCTTTACTTTCTTCTTCTGTGGTTTTATTTCCAGCACTTTCACTTGTATCTTCACTTTCTTCAGCACTTTTCTCATCCTCCTCTTCTTCTTCTACTTCACTAACGTCAGCACTTGTCCTTTGCTCTTCCTCTTCTTCCTCCCTTACACTCTCTGTTAACTTCTCTTGGTGTTTTTCACTACTTTTCGTTGTACTCTCTGGACTTTCTGGTATAATCTTAATGCTCACACCTGACTTTCGGCTCATATCTGCCGTGTCTTCGCTCTGGGACGTCATTTCACTTTGTTTAAGACTTTCAGATTGAGTCGGGGACTCACTTCTCGTTGTTAATTCTCGGATTAAAGTCGCTCCGGCTGCGAGTGATGCTGCTCCTGCTAACAACCCTAACCCTGGCCCTTTTTCTGATTCACTGTTCTCAGCTTCAATCTGTTCATTTTTCTCATTTTCCAACTTCTTAGACCCTTCAGTTTTCACATCTTTAGATTTCTTACTGTCTTTAACCGTTACAGTTTTCTTTGTTGTTGTCTTCTTTACATTTTCAGTCTCTCTTTGAGGACCTTTTAACGTGTTGTTTTTAAGTTTTATCTCATGAGAATCTGTGATGCTGCTTCCCAAACTAAAGTCTTTTACGCTGGTTTTCTCATCCTTCGTCTTTTTAGCTTCTCGTTTACGTAAATTAGTAGAATCTGCGACGCTACTTTCTGAACTTAAACATACTTTTTCACTTCTCACTGCCGTCGCTTTACTCTTGACCTTCACCGGCTTTAACTCTTTCTTAGATTCAGATTCCCTTTGACTCGGTTTCAAGTCTGTTTTAACTTTCCGATTTGCTTCTAGCTGTTGTTTTTTCCCCTGAACCTGTCCAATATTCTCCTTATCTCGTCTCTGATTGGTTGTCTTTGGCCCCTGTGAACTCTGAGCGGCGGGTTTCAGTCTCTGTGCTCTGTGTTCACCGGTTAAAGCAGCTGCAGAAGAGGTGTTTTTCTCGTTTCTCTGTCGGTCTTTGTGGTGTTTCACGTCCTTACCGTGTTTACTCTTCCTCTATCCGTCGGCAGAGAGCGAGAACAGGACGGAAAGAGGCATGCGTTAGGAAGAAAAACAACACTAAAGACAATGAAGAAATGGAGAATGAAGTCTCTGCATAGTTTAAAAACAGAGAGCTATATGAGGATGACTTTTTTCTTGTTGTTAATAAGAATGTGAAGGACTTTATGATTGAGACTAAAAACTGCAAATAAAAGACACAGAAGGAGTTACCTTTTGAACCGGAGACAGGGTAAGGGTTTTATCTCCAGGGTCCAGCTCCATCACATGAGTCTAATGTGGGACAAAAATAAAGCAAAGAGCTTTGGGGAGATTTCTAAGTAGAGCTGCATAAAAAAACAACGTAGTGTGAGGAAAAGAGACCATTTTAAACGCTAAATAAGTCAAATATTTCTTTAGATGTTTGCATAATATAGCTTTTCAACATCTACAGACACTTGTGCATTGAACCTGGTTAAACTGGCTGTACTAACTCTCACCATGTTGAGGAGGTCGGTGGTGTCTCCTAAACCTGCGACGCTCTCATTGTCGGTCATGCTCTCCACGACGCTGACCGTCTCCTCTGAAACAAACAAACATTACTGTTCCGAGTTGTTCTTTGGCATCTCTCTGCTCTAAAGTAAAGTGTCTCTTGAAAAGGTAAAGGTGTGGTATCGGTGAGGCCTGTACCCTGATGCTGTGTGCCGTTGAGCACCTTTCTCTTCGGCTTTTCGTCTCGAGGCGGTCGGAGCGTCTGATTGGCCGACAGTGGCTGGAGGAACCCAGACGTTGTCACAGACATGGGAAGGCTCTGGAAAATAGAGCCGAACTGCTCCGGAGAACTCTCCTGTGGGAAATCAAACACATCTCAACCTCGTCCTGGTCTCGGTCATGGCTCGGTCTCAGTTTTTTTCTGGTCTACCCACCCTCTCTCGTCTGCGTACCCGAGCAGAGAGGCTTCGCTGAAGGCTGGACGAGTCAGCGCTGTGGCCCAGGAGCTCCACGTAGGGCTTCTCCAGAAAAACCTCCGTCGAGTCGTCCTCCTCCAAACACACTTCCTGCTCGCTCTCGTCTCTGGGTCGAGCCAACACCACCATGTGACACCCGCCGCACGACACCTTCGAAAAAAAACCCAGCGAAGGAGTAAGTTATGACTCTATACTCAAATATAGATGCTGTTGTGGAACAAAACTACTCAAGCAAAAGTAAAAATAGACATCTAAATAACCACATGAGTAGGAGAAGCAAGTATATCTGTGAGAAGGCGGCTGAAATACTTTGGATTTATTGTAAATGGAGCAAGAAAATTAGGATTATAGTCCAGTCAATTAAGGTTCTTTTTGGAACATTTGTCAAAGCAGTGTCTTTGTGATTGTTTGCTTTTGTTTTTGTTAAATTAGTCTTTGAACAAACACAGATGGGTTAAAAGTAAATAACTAATATAAAGAAACTATAATGAGCTCAAGCCAAATTAACTTTATTGCATATAATTGGTGACATATTTCTGACACTACTTCAGGAAGGTAAGTTTAAACTAAAGTACCTGTATTTTTATTCTTAATTACAAATCACAGACAAAACAGTTTTCTGCATCTGTACAGTTTCTTTTGCATTTTCCAGATTTGATGATATAAAAGTCTCACTGGTCTGACGGCTGAAGCCTACAGTACAAAGACTCACTGTCTGGACGTTGAACTTGAGGAAGCGTGGACACAGCGTTGGCTTGAACTGATTTGTAAAGTTCTCCTCCCCCAGGGCCAGTTTCCCGTAGCGTCCGTCTCCAAACGTGTACAACAAACCCCTGTCTGTGATGACGGCCGTGTGGTTCTCCCCGCAGGTCACGTGACACACACGCCCCTTCTTAAAGTGTTCGATGTGACGAGGAAGACGAGACTCGAAGATGAAGGTGCCGTGTCCGAGCTGTCCGTACTGACCGAGGCCAAATGTGTAAATATCTTCATCTGGAAACAATAAAAAACCAACCTCATCTCTGTTTCTGTTGCAGTCTGGTTCAGTCCATGGATTTAGACCTGTGTTAGTCCTAGGTTTAGTCCTGGTTTGGTCCAGAATTAGACTCAGGATTTGTTCTAGCTTTGGTCATTTGCCAAAGTTTTAGTCCTTGTGTAACCGTTAAAAGGTTTAGTCAAGATTTAGTCAAGATTTAGTCCTTCATGAGCCTAAGATTTGGTCCTGGGTTGGGCCTAGTATAGTTGTTGTTTTAGTTATGGTTTAGTCCTACTATAGGTTTCATCCTGGTTTAACCTTAGTTTGGTCTCGTTTTAGTAAAGTCAAGATAAAGATACATTGAAAAAGTCAATAGTCCAGTCAGATCTCCAATGATTGCTCTAACATCTGTAAGACTAATGTACTGGCTCTTCTTCAGATCTGGTCAGAAGGGGCTTGTCACCTGTGAGAGCGACGGTGTGCCCTCCCCCACAGGCCACCTGCCTCACTTTGTCTGTGATGGCCTTGACTCTCTGTGGGACTCTGTGTCCCGTCACCTGGTCCGTGCTGAGGCCCAGTTTACCACAGTCCCGCTCCCCGAACGTGTACAGAGACCCGTCCACTGAAGAACACAGAAACACAGGCTTTCACTGATTTTGAATAAAAAGTAATTAACAAAACATGTTACAGGGTTTCCTTGTTTTTTTGCTTCACTTTACTGTCATTTTTTGTTTCCACAGTCATGTTTAAATGACTGCTGTAGGTGGCGCTCTACTTTAGTGTATGCCCTTTTGTTTTAAAAAAATATCTCACACCACTCCAGTATTTTAAGAATGTGAAATGAAGACATTTGAAAGCAGTGCAGACCAAAGTTTAGTATGAAAAGGCCACTTAGAAAGAAACAGTCCTATTGTCTCACCTGTGACTAAAGCCGAGTGGTAGTATCCACAGGAGACCCAGCTGATGGGCCGTCCCACGCTCACCTCCTGCGGCGTCGAGGCGTGGCTCTGCTTTCCCAAACCCACCTGACCCTCGGAGTTGTCTCCCCACATGAACAGCTTCCCGCTCTCTGAGAAAACAACAAACCAGGAAATAAAGATTCAAATGTCAGCTCTGTAGTGGATGAAGTGGCGCTGAAGAACAAGAAGAGTTGACCTGTGAGAGCTGCGGAGGTGTTGGAACCCGCACTGAGCATTTTGATTGGTCCGTGAGAGTCAAAGAAGGGAATTCTGTGAAAAGACGTCCACTCCTCGCAGTCGCCGAGCCCCAGCTGCCCTTCACTGTTTCCACCCGACGAGAAGACCTTCCCTTCAGCTACAGACACAATAAATACACCTTATTTTGATGAAACCCTATGAAATAATACAGAAATATATTGTTCCAACTGATCTGTGGAGCTGTTTAGATTCTCCAACCTTTTTTGTTCATAGCCTCAGACTTACTCATTTCTCTTTAAAGGGCTCATGGAAAGGCAGAGTTACATAAAAATATAAACTAAATCAAACAGAAATTAGCTTTATATGTTTATTCTTTTATATTGTGGCTACTCTATGTTCAGTCTTAAATTAGTTTTTTAGTCCGGAACGTACTGAGAGAGGAATTTAAACTTTTAAAGTCAAAGAACCTCATCTTGGGTTAGAGTCAGCTGTAATTATCACTCATTATTATTCTCAGAGCTTTTGTGAAATGAGCAGGTTTAGTGCTAAAAGGAGAATAATAATAATAATAATAATAATAATGTGACTGTGATGACTTGAAGTACGTTGAGGATGATGTGATGAAGCAGAGACGGACCTGTGCAGATGAGAGTGTGGTTTCTGCCACAGGCCACGAGGTGCACTTTCTCCGACTTCAGAGCTGGAAACACCACGTCATTTATTAAAGTTAGTTTGTCGACTGTGTCTCAACTATTAAAAAAAACTATAAATGAGTAAAAATGTCAAAGAAATATTTAATTTAAAACAGAATCATTACACATAATATCCAGCAATGTTTAAGTAACGCCAAGTAACATTTTTATATCAGGAAATAAAATATTCAAGCAAAACCATTTTGTTTAGAAACCTTCTCCAAAATGTTTTGTACAGTATGTTTGGACCCTTGAGTTTAAAAACAACCAGAGGAATATGAAAGATAAAGATCTAAAGCATCACAATAAAACAAGGATTAAATTCACTGTTTGAACAAATCAGTTTTAAATGTTTAATGAGTTCTTCCCTCTTATTGGTTAAAAACGGGACAATGTGTTCTGTTTGTTGCAGCAGAGGGACTGGGACAGACGTGTTACTAACTCAACACTTTAACCCTCATTATCACAAAAATATCACTCCTCAGTCAGAACAGAATCAGTTTCTATGACGATAAGGAAGCTTCTGCAGCTAATTCTAACCCTGTCACAGTTTGGTTCTGAGCCAGCCCCTCTTCAGGTCGGTTTAAAAAGACAAAGGCAGCAGTAAGTGACAAAATGGAAACATAACACACATGAAACACTCTATGGACTGACCTTTGACACAAGTGGGTTTGCTCACACTCACTTTGGACCCCAGACCCAGCTGCCCCCAGTTATTGCTGCCGAACATGAACAGCTTCCCATTTTCTGTAGAAAGAGACAATAGTGCTGAATTTGTTACGTTTATTTGACCGTTAGCAATAATAATCAGAGTACTCTACAGGTTTACAAAGACTTTACAGGGTCTACTCTATACACGTCACAGTTTCATTGAGTTCAATACGAGTTACATTTGGGGGATGCTGGGGAGGAGGAGGAGGAGCTTACTGGTGATGAAGGCGGTGTGTTCGTCTCCACAGGCGATTTTCAACGGGACGTCATTTTTTAACCAAAACTTACTGGGGACGTTGTCGGCAAATTTACTTTTGCCAAAAGTGAAAACAGCTCCAGATTCTGTGACAGAACAAATTGAACAAACTGACTCCACAAAGATGAATTTAGAACGTTATCCTGACCCTATAGATTGACTTAGAGCCCGTTTAACTCCCTTTGAGCCATTATTGCATCTATTATTCATCAGCTCCAAGAACTAAAATGAAAAGTCTACATTTGTTTTGTTTTTTTAAATCCCATATTGGACCAGCTTTTACCCTTAACTTGAGTTTAATGCATCTGCTTTAGAACATGGCTGTCCCGGAATAAACCCAGAAACACACCAGAACTCTTTCATTCCGCCGCACGTTGCCCGAAAACAAAACGGAATGAAAAATGTCAAACAAAACCACTGCAGTGCGAAAGTAGCCGAATAAAACCATGGCCATGAGAACCAAACAGTAAGTTAGTTTATTTTTTGCGTTAGCCTAGTGCTAAAGCGTTTTGAACAGCGCAGTGTGAACTTTTAAAACAAAGTCTGAACGTCCCATGGATCCAACAGTGAATTATAAAATGTTCTTTTACCCGGAATGTTGTCCTCGGCCTCCCCTTCCATCTCTCTCATCTCTGCGGGACTTTAATCCGCTTTACTCTGAGTCGCGGGCGTGTTGCGCTACACCCGCAACCCGGAAGTACACATGGCGTCTCCTAGGCTACAGCCGCACCACGTGACTATCCAGTTAAAGGGAACGCACCTTCCCTTTTAAAATCCTTTCCTACTGAGCATCCACCATTAGATGTCACCGGAGACACCAGTGACTAAAATGGTGGCTCTTTACGCTGTTTCTAATACTTTTATCAATTCATTTTAGCATCGTCTGGTTTTATTATAGATCTTAATGGTGTATTGTTATATTTATAGTTGCTGGGTGTATGAATGAGGGCAGGTGTTAAGTCACACTTTTTATGACCTGTTCACCTAAATATGTAAAGATAATATTGACACAATCCAAGTTGGCATTAAACATGCCTTCATTATAAACAAGCTGTGTACTGAACTTATTTGGCCCATGACCTCTTGAAATTTTAGATGCATCCATCTTTATCTACACAATATATTACACAAAACATGCTTTGGTAGAGCAGGCCATGACTGAAAGAAACACAGGACATGAAATCACTTTGCATCCATTTATTGGATAAAAAAACGAGACTGGACAAAAAGGAATGTGCACAGTTAATCATGATTCCAGTCTGGCTGCTCTTTGCAGGTCGAACCACGTTGGTGTTTTAGTACTCTTCTCCATCTTCCTCACCATCTGGAATACTGTCTGCACCCACCTCTTCATAATCCTTCTCCAGAGCAGCCATATCTTCTCTAGCCTCGGAGAACTCTCCCTCCTCCATTCCCTCACCCACGTACCAGTGCACGAAGGCCCTCTTGGCGTACATCAGGTCGAACTTGTGGTCGAGACGGGCCCAGGCTTCAGCGATGGCCGTGGTGTTGCTCAACATGCACACAGCACGCTGCACCTTAGCCAGGTCTCCTCCTGGGACCACTGTGGGAGGCTGGTAGTTGATGCCCACCTTGAAGCCTGTGGGGCACCAGTCCACGAACTGGATGGAGCGTTTGGTTTTGATGGTGGCGATGGCAGAGTTCACGTCTTTGGGAACCACATCACCACGATACAGAAGGCAGCAGGCCATGTATTTGCCGTGACGAGGATCACATTTGACCATCTGATTGGCCGGCTCAAAGCAGGCGTTGGTAATGTCGGCCACAGACAGCTGCTCGTGATAGGCTCTCTCTGCGGAGATCACCGGAGCGTACGTGGCCAGAGGGAAGTGGATACGAGGGTAGGGCACGAGGTTGGTCTGGAACTCTGTCAGGTCCACATTCAGAGCACCATCGAAACGCAGAGACGCTGTGATGGAGGAAACAATCTGCCCAATCAGCCTGTTCAGATTGGTGTAAGAGGGACGTTCAATGTCCAGGTTTCTGCGGCAAATGTCGTAGATTGCCTCGTTGTCCACCATGAAGGCACAGTCGGAGTGCTCCAGAGTGGTGTGGGTGGTCAGGATGGAGTTGTAGGGCTCCACCACAGCCGTCGACACCTGTGGGGCAGGATAAACCGCAAACTCCAGCTTGGACTTCTTGCCGTAGTCGACAGAGAGCCGCTCCATCAGCAGAGAGGTGAAGCCAGAACCTGTACCTCCTCCGAACGAGTGGAAGATCAGGAAACCCTGGAGACCTGTGCACTGGTCAGCCTGTGGGAATTCAGCAAAAAAGTCAAGCCCACAATTATGCTTAAGACACTCAAAAATGTAATAAACTTTGACGTACCAGTTTGCGGGTCCGGTCCAGAACTATATCAATGATTTCCTTGCCAACTGTGTAGTGACCACGGGCGTAGTTATTGGCTGCATCCTCCTTCCCAGTAATCAGCTGTTCAGGATGGAAGAGCTGCCGGTAGGTTCCAGATCGGACCTCATCTGTAAACAAAAAAAGTTTTAATGAAATAGGTTGGTTTTGTAATAAAATGTGTTAAAGGGTTATATCTGGGTAGGAGTCATTCATAAACAATCTCACCCACGGCCCTCACACATTGAGAAATACCTACCTTAAGTTTAAATAAATGTAGGATAAGCCATAGTGTTGTTTGTAATTAATTAAAATCCTGACTATTATGTCTACAAGTCTTGTTAACTAAGACTTTCCTATTCAAAAGCTGATTTCAATAAGTTCATGCCTTACCTACTGCTTATAAATGTAATCCTTGTTCTAATGTTTTACAGTTCATACTCTTGTTAAGTTTAGTAAAGTCGTCGTTTACCTATGACTGTTGGTTCAAGGTCCACAAACACAGCTCTGGGGACGTGTTTGCCAGCTCCAGTCTCACTGAAGAATGTGTTGAACGAGTCGTCTCCTCCTCCAGTCACTTTGCCATTGGGCATCTGACCGTCAGGCTGAATACCGTGCTCCAGACAATACAGCTCCCAGCAGGCATTGCCCATCTGGACTCCGGCCTGGCCGACATGCATTGAAATACACTCACGCTGTAAAGACATGGGAAAAGATCAGTTATTGACCAAATGGGAAAATGACAAGCTTACACTTACAGATCAGCATTCAAACCTTGACCTCAATAAACCACTGTTCTGTACCGGTTTAGCAGGCTCTGCAGTGCAGTCACTGTCAGAAACTGGAACTCTAAGGAGCAGGTCATCACTTTGTTAATTACCATGATATGTATGAGGTCATGTTGCCCAACCCAAAATGGAGGTACTGCAAAGTCTCATGTGGCAGAAGGTTTTGTATGACCTCAGGTTGAAGGCATGTCTTCAAAGCCTTTATTTTGTACCTACATTTCCACTTGAGGCGTTAAAAAAAAAAAAACTGATCCAACTATTACCTACATTTACAGTTTAAATAAACATGCATTTATTTAAGACGTTTTTCATTTTTATTCACACAAATACAAAGTTCAAACAGCAAGATTGATTATAACATTCACGTGGGATGAACAAACATTTAATAGCATCGTCTCAAATCTGTTCAAGTGTATCATAAATAAATCATGAGACCCTTTGTGCATCTGGACCGACAGCGTGTGGTGTGGGCGGGGTCCATTACCCGCTGAGAGTTTGGACTGCGTAGGAAGCTCCTGCGTGTCCTCACAGAAGTGGTGTTCATTATTAGTGGCAACAAAAAACGCACTCGTTACTAATAAGTTTTATTAGTTTCAGCTGATAACCTAGGCAACAGTTGAGTCAAACTGTGCATGCGCAGATCCACATTGATGTATTGTGGCGCAGTTTTATTTTTTTATACATCATTTCCTTCACCTCCGTGGGATTTTAGGTCAAAAATTACTTAAACATCTTTTAAAAAAGAAAAAGAAACTACTGCAGCGTTATGTAGTGCGCATGCGTAGTTCTTTAGACAGGCGTCATTATGAGCCAGGCCAAAGTGGGTTAGATGGCGGGCTTCTGCAAACAGGCCCGTGTGGCGTATCAGCTCAAAAGGCTCCACCCCAAACAGAGGCAGACCAGCAGCAACCAGCAAATCAGTACAGAACCCCACCAGGGAGGGAGAAAAGAGTCCAGACCGGAAGAGACGCTCCTCCCTGCCTCCACTGCAGAATACGCCACCAGGGCGTTATCTGATGGCGCCTCGTGGTTTAACACAACTTTTAGCCTAGATTTAAAATCCGTGAAGCTCAGTTACGCAGAAATTTTTACGGCATCTACGGTGAAAAAACAGCCTGACAAAGGAAGAGGCGTAGTCCTTGAAAAACGACTCGCCTAAAATACAATAAAATGTCGGATAATCACCCATCTACGTGCATTTCATTGTGCTTTGAGAGCGAATTTATAACAATTCGTTACAGATTAGTTTATACACGTTTAAAAAAAATGTGCCAAATTCGTTTTTGAACAACGTGGTTTAGGATTAGCTGTCGTTTGAAATGCCGCTTAAAGAGAGGTTGGGGGACATATTCAAATAAATATTACGTTAAACAGATGCACGAATACAACAAATATGGTTTACATATAACTCTTAAACTGAGAACAGAGTCTTGAAAGACAATAGA